>JAWNOR010000107.1:0-649543 GCA_035045885.1 Drosophila borealis
AAAATTTGCGTCTTGCTTGTTCTGCTGTCAAATTAAAAAGAATGCAGCGTGGCAATCGGACCTTCTGTCTAACTTCAATTTCAGCAAGAACACACCTACAAATACAATTATATTTCACCACATATAAATTATAACGGCCTGATCTATCGAACACTCCTTCATTCTCGCGTGAGTGCGAGCGAGGCAACGCACCGTCGCTGAGATAGGGCATTTTGCAGCATCATGCGAAAGCAAATAGCAATTACCATGGGATAAATGCATTCAATTTTGGTGAATTTTCTGCCTCTAAACGGGCGCTGGTACAATGGGACGAATTAATGAATATTGTGCCAGCTGGTTCCTACACGTTCGGATCGTAATGCCAAGCGGTTTGCAGAGGAGCATCCGGAAGCCGTAGAGGCGATTTGCGAAAACACATTTTTAGACGACTGGCTGTAGTCTGTGGATTCAGCAGCCCAAATTATACAGATATAGGCGCTGAAAAACGATGCTGTGAGGATTTGGACAAGCTAATCGGCTCTCAGGATGAAGCGCAAGAGAAGGTCTTGTGCCTGTGGTGGCTACCTAGGCAAGATCTGTTGACGTTTGTGGTGAAGCTGGACTTGTTTGCGAAAGCATCTATGAAACGCCCAACTAAATGGCGTCCTAAGCGTAGTCATGTCTATTTTCGCACGGACTGCTGGGATTCTTTAATATACGCGCCAAGATCGTAATTCAGAACATATAGATCAACATCGAATGGGATGACGATCTGACTAACGGAGACGAAGCCGATTGGCGATACTAACTAGATCTAGTTTCAAAGTTGAATGCCATCCGCAACCGGCGGTGTATAAAGTGAGCGAACTGGACCCAGACTCTACAGATACATATATTCGTGGACGCCAGTATTAATTTTTACGCCGCAGTTGTATTTTTGCGGGCTGAACCATCAAATCAAGTATATTAAAGGTTGTCTGCCTCGAAAACGAGAGCATCACCCTTGAAGCCCCTGTCAATACCTCGTATGTATCAAAAGATATGACAGTGCGCATACATAAGTGAACACTTTGGACAGATTCAAAGGATGTGCTCTACTTGATCCGATCCGATGCTCGAAAGTCCCTGCAATTCAGATGTGGACAGCTAGCATTGGGTCCCATCAGCTAAAAACATCAAAGCTTCAGCAAGCTCGAAAAATTGAGAGCCGCACAACTATGCGTAATATTTCTTACAAATTATTACTAAGAAGATCAGATTGGATGGAGGTCTAGATTAGCAGAAGACGCTGCTCCTTAAACGTAGCAAAGAAATGGATGACATTTTTATTCGGATATGCCAAGAAGAGGAGATTTATAGTCGGGGTCTGCTTAACCGACCGCAAAATCCTGCTGTTCAAGTGCTCCCCTTATATAGAGGACTCACGCATTCTACCTATAAGGAATGGATAGAAATATAAAAAGAGTTGCCGTCGAAAAATGGCACAAATTTCAGAAGAGCCAGCAGAATGCTAAAAGATGAAATTTAACGTATATCACCTGCGCTGATCGAGAGACAGTACACGGAACTGGATTTCATCTTTATTTCGCCAGGATCACCCCGCATGGGAGGATCGTGGAAACGAGATGGTTGCGCAACTGTCTGCTAACACTAACCAGCCGTACCAAGTGGTTTCAACCGCCACTCAAACCACTAGCAGTCGACAAACCACTAGCAGTAGACGTGCACCGTTCAAAGCACGACCAGGTCCAAAGCGTTGTGGTACAAACCACCGATGGAATTATTACTCGCCCCGCCGGCAAGCCAGCTAGCTTGACATAAAGGTTGGTAATACACTGCACGGGCGTTCGTGAATAACAGGGCGAATGTTACGAGGCGAAGTGAACATAGCTGTTGTCACTAAGTGTATCGATTTCAGGGAATCGTACCGTACCTTACCAAACCGCAACGTACCATACTAAACAACAACATCGAAATATTTGTTTATTTGGAAGCTAGTAATCCCTGCAAAATATGTACGCCGGCACGATTGTCTCTGCCAACAGATAGTTTGATGATTCTGCCAGTTCGGTTTGGGTTCCACTGATCTTCTGACGGCGCCGAACACAGTAAATGATGATATAGAGTAAGAAAACCACGACCAGGGTGGTGCAGCTGCTCAGGATTAGTCTAGTTAATAACTTATCTTGTAAGTTACTAATGTGTTACAGGTTCTTCATGCTCATTTCATGAATGAAAGAGAGACTGAGTAGTTCTTGATGTTTCATTACATTAACTTGTTCCATATCGGCTATGGAATGTAGTTGTTAACGTACAACACAATGTTCGGGGAGACCTTGATGTCGAAAGTTAGGAAAAGATCCCGGAGACTTGCTGGCCGATCCCGTTACTATCGATAACGTTTATGGTTGCATCATTGATAATAATCATTTCTTTCCACCACAGTAACTGTGTCCAAATAACCCGGTTGAGTGTTGCGTTGCGCGACAGTTCTGGGTATCAGTTGCTGAGCGCAAGTTGGTGTCTGCGATCTCCTGCAGAAGAAAGTGCCAACCGATGAGTCACATTCGTTGACAGCGACGGCCTTAACACCACACTCAGCGACCGTAGTACCGTCCTGAAAATCCAGAATCCTCTATGCTTGGCTGGGTAAAAAATTACTTTTTTTCAAAACAAAATATGGGCTTGCAAGAGTTAATGAGGAAATACAATTAATTTACATTTTGAAATGGTTAAACGCTGGCTACTTCTAGGATGTCTGATATGCTAACATTGGTAAGATGTTCATTTTTATTTCTTCAAAATCAATGTCATCCAAAATGGTAGGCTGATCAGGTTTATTGTCGACAAAGTTATTGTAAATATTAAATTTTCGAATTGTTTTATTACTATCCTGTTTTTCTCTTGAATTGTTTCATAAAAGTGTTCTGTGCCCGGACTGTCCGCTTTCTGAATGGTACTTTAGACTATGTAATCTTGTTAAGCTGAACCTGTACATTTGCATTTAACTTCATAATACTTAAAATGCGACAAATGTGAATCTACCTAATGTTGTCCTTATAAAGTACCCTCTTCCCAATAAGAACTGTCGTTCCCAGATCGGCCTATATAGCTTCTTCCGAACAAAGCGGTGGCAATTTATTCCCTAGCCGTTTGTTTGTTATTATTCAAACTTTGTCCCCGACTTGGTATTCTCTGTTGCTTCTGTTTGCGAAGGTGTGTGTTAGAACTTAGGATTCCAAAATTGTTTGTCATGGATCTTATGCCTTCAGAGCTCAGTGACCTTTCGTTGTCACAATAGCAGTCAGTATGTTTATTAATTTAGTAATGGTGCTTTTATGTCCTTGATTGCCCGTGAGTCAGTTGGGCGAACCACGGCAAACTTTGAGTATTTATCAATGCATGCCAGGAAATACTTCTTGTACGTGGGAAAAACATAGATGTGGAGAATTTTGTAGGTATAAGATGTGATAGGAGTTTTTCCTAAGACCTGTTTTGTTGGGTGTTATTTGTGTTTTGACATAGATCATATTCTAAAATTTGCTGCTATTTCCGTTGCTAAATGGCTCATCTTTGGAAAAAAATAGTCACGAAGTATCTAGTTCATATTTTCCTTTGCTGCTCTATGAGCTCTTTTATGTTCTGCTGTTATGATTTCTCTTTGCTCAGTTTTGTTGGTGATATCTACGATATTTGGCATGTCTAAATGTGGTTGATGGCAATGATTCAACTTCTTTGAGTTAGATTGAAGGTTGGTGATCAGTGAAAATATTCTGCTGTCTGCCCACACTGTGAGCAGTTCCTTTTCCTTTGTTGCCATTGTTACCTCGATGCGACAGCATGGCTCCTAAACCGTATCCTGGAGCGTTAGTGGTTATGTCAAACAGCTGACTAAAGTCAGGGGACGCAAGCGTTACGTCCTCTGACTCTATTCATTTTTTTAACTTTTTGAAATTTTTAAGCTGTTCTGTTGTCAATTCAATTTTGACATTTTTGAGTGATTGGCACCTATTTTGCCATTTCACCTTTTAAAATGTCTGTCAGAAGTTTTCTGATCGTAGCGAAACCCTTTATGAAACATCTATAGTAAATTAATAGCCTCAAAAATGATCTGAGGTTGAACAAAGTAGAGGGGGGCTGGAAATCTTTTATGGCCTGCACTTTGTCAAGCGAGGTAGTGATTTTGCCTGTTGACGAAATCCAAGTATTTAACGTTTTTTTTTTACTTGGATTTTTTCTGGGGCACTCATGCCCGCGTCGAACAATGTCTTGAGGACTTTGTCGATGTCTCTAATGAGGTCTTCTTTATAAGCTGAAAATAGTATTACGTCATCTACGTAAAAGTAGCATGTTTTGCCTATTTGTTCCCGCAGGACATTATCAATTGCCCGCTAGAATATACTGAAGGCGTTTTTAAGGGAAGCGTTGAAAATTCATACTTCCCATTGTTTGCCGAAAAGCTTGTTTGGACGGATCAATCCACGTTGAGTACTTGTAAGATACTGATTTTATACTTACGAATCCTAGGGCGAGTATACTAAGAGAGTCTCTTATTTAGGTCTGCTGTCGATGCATTATCGGCAGCAGCAGTCATAAACTATTGTGTTTAATTAGGGTATTCCTTTACCCTTGTTGCTTATATTTCTAACATGACATTTATTAGCGTAGGTCGCTCTTAGAATCTTAAGCGACCACAAGTGCGCTATCTATGCTGCTGGCTGCAGTTGCACAATATGGTGTGTATTTTTACCGAGGGTCTAATGTCGTGAAATACTAGGATTTTTCCATAATTTTCGTAATAATGGCTATAGGATATATATCATCAATGGTTTGCTGGGACAATTTTCGGAAATCTATTACCAGTCTTTTCTTTCGGTGGCCTAACTCGTCGACCCCTTTTCTGTCGACTACCCAAATTGGATTGTTATACGGATATTTGGATGTTCTTATAATGCCAACGTTTATCTTCTACATTGACAAAATCTGCCGCGCCCATTGGGTAAGAACACAAATTTAAATAAACTGGTCCTCCATCCGTAGTAGCCACAAGGTTAATAGTATAAGGCAGGGACTCGCTTGGGGCCGCGAAGGCCTTCGATCTTTGTTTGATCATTCTGTTAAATTCTTCTCTGACGTATTTTGTGTTAAATGGATTTTTGCATTGACCTTCCTGAAACCGTTGAAATCATTATGCTATGCAAAATGAAAAAATTGGATTTTCTATTAAAAACATGGTTGAGGCATTTTTGTTCGGTTTGGATGCCCGTGAAATGATTTTACTTAACACGGGGTCTCGACAGGCAAAAAGTGTGCCAGCCGTGGCAATGGATTAATATAATTTTTGATAGCCCCGTGTGTTATAACAATCTAGTGATTTTCCTTGATACTGTTCGTGTAATAAAGGGGAGCAGGGACTCTCCCCTTAAAATATTGTATCAGTCTGCATCGGACAAAACTTCATCGGTCGCTGTAGCTTCTGACTTAGCTTTGATCACTTATCTGCACTTGAGTTGTGCGATTCATTTTTTGTCGTCTGCGCAAGGACCGGTCATCTGAACCTTGATTTCCTTTATAGCTTATCTGTTGTCTGTAGCATGATGAATAGTCTACTTCCATTCGCTCTGTGCCTCGATTTTGTTGTCTTTGGACATTGCATTTTTTTGAACAATTCGATTTGTTGCTATATTGGGCTTGATAAATGTTACTTTGACCCCTAATATTATATAATGAGGCTTTCTACCTTGATACCCTTGATTGTTTTCTGTTGATAACACGTTCTGTGGATTTCGCTGAGCGTTTCCTGTCGAACCACATTGAGAGTTATTTTGTCGCCATCCATGGGAACGCTGGCTATCAGGCTTTTGCGATTTGTATTTCATATGTCTGGCATAATTTGTAAACATAAAGCGAACATTGCTTGCTTCTGCCTCTTGCGCCAAAGCCAAGGCAGTTGGCAGATTCGTCCGTTGGGCGGTAAACACTGCTTGCTTAAGAGACCTTTTAAGGCCAGACAGAAAAGTATGTAATGCGTCGTCTCTGAACTCTCCGTTGAGGACCGCCGCGGCGGCTGTATCAGGGGTCATTATGGTTTTATTTATTAAGGAAGTGAGATTTTTCTCTATTTTGTCGTAATATTTGAACAAAGACAAGTCGCCTTGCCTTATTGTATCCAACTGTTGTTGAATAACTCAAATTGACGTTTTGTCCACGTAAGTAAAGTCTTAGCGGGCAATACTTGCATTGAAATTTAACACTGTGTTCAAAGATCCTAATGTTGCGTCTGTAGGCTCCCCAATCTTATTGCCAAGGATTGCAACTGCTTGGTAATATCGAGAGATTCCGTCATACGGCCTAAATATTGTAAATGCTGCAGTAGCAGCTTGCCGCCAACAATTGCCGGCAATTGCGGTATTGACTTTCCTTGTCTAGAGTCTCATTACAAATGACCTCTGGTGTATTGTGTATTATCACATTTGTTCTTGCATTATTCTTAGTTTCTCTTCAAAATTTTTCTCCTGTTCTAGTGGCCCATTTACGGCGGCCTGTACTAACTGAATTATCTGTTCGTTATTTATGTCTATTGTTGGCTCGGTGCGGTGGGACAGTGGTGTGGCAGGGGTCGTATTTCTTTGTAAAAATTGTCGCTACAGCTGTCGTTGTTGTTTTTGAAGTTTGTTCCTTATTTAACTCAATCAACTCTGTGTATTGGCGTTTTATTTTTATGTTTTATTTTTTTATTTTTTGATGCTAACTGTTTTTTCTGTCGCAGCGTTGGCTAGCGACTTTTTTGATAATTTTTTGTTTTGTCGCCGACTTTTGATGACTTTTCAACTACATACAAGTTCTCACACGCTCGATTCAAATCCGTTGTTGAACTGGATTTCCCAAACTGAGGGCTTTCAACCGCTGGGAGCCAATTAACGATTTCGATGAGTTATGGGGCTTAATTTATAAACTTTATTAGGCGTTATTGCTTGTCGACTATGTTATACGAACTAACTAGCTAACTAACTAACATAACTTAAACCTATTTCACGAAATACATTGACTGAGGGAGCGGTCCCTTCAGAACGCTGACTTGGCGCCTAGTGACCGTTCTTAGCTTGTTTGTCCGTCCGTATATTATTATTATTATTATTATTAAGATTAACTATAGTACATTCATTTTATAAATAATACTATAGTTAATTATAACAAAAGAGCGCTAGCGTCCAGGCCTTCAGCTCTACTTCAAATAATTACTTTTAAATTTGACAATGTTAGAGGAGGAGACTAAGGATAGGTAGGTCGATGCTAATGAGTTAGGGATGTGGGTTGTCCTTATCTTTTCCAGTTATCGGCAGGTATTTAGAATGTGTGTGGTCGATAGCTCATGACCACATAGCAGACAATTAGGATGCCAGTCGGGAAAAGCTGACGGGGAAACGCAATTTATCCAGATGTGGATTGACCTCCTTATACCTGTGCTGAAAAGATGACCAGCACCCGTTTATCTGAGATACATGGTGTTGAATGACATTTGCATGTCCTTTTCAGAGGATTGAATTATCGGCTAGCTCGTTTCCTATAATACCTTCGTGAACAGGTACCCAACAAATGTGAAGTTTTGCAGGGGTTTTTATAAGTGAGTCTCTGGGAGGCATCTAGCTGTTATAGTTTTGCCATTTTGATCGACACCCCCAAACGCAATAATAAAATCTGTTTTTATAGCGTCAGTGAATAACCAAGTTCGGTTTTTTTAAATTCGTTTGCCTGACTCTTCGGCAAATAGCTTGCGGAAATTGGCTTAGCGCGCTGTTGATGGAAACTGTGCGCAGAAGGCACGGTGGTGCTATGGGTTTCTAACCGGAGGTGGTGGTATCCGAAGGTGTGACTTAGCACACCAACCAAAAATTGGTAATGCATATTCAATTTTGGAGAGTATTATGATATGATACTCAGTTTCTTTTCGAGGCTCTCTCTTAAATATAAACAATGGTTCTTAAAAGTCATTATCGAAATATACACCGAGTATCCTAAGAGCCAGGATGCATTATATGGCAAAATTATTAAAGCTTTAACTAGTAAATCGGGTTTTGTTTGCAGATATACAGGATTTCACATTTATCAGGTGGGGGTTGCACCAGAGCCTAGCCCCCAATAATAAATAATAAACTTCATTAAGTACATTATTAAGAATTAACAATATCTTTAATTTTACTGAAGAATATGGCATCATCTGCGTACATTATAATCTAATTTTTTTATATTTCAAAACAATTTTGTTTATTACTTCAAACACGAAAATGAATAAAATTACAGACAGCTGCGTTCCTTGAGGAATGCTGTTGTGCAAATTATAGTAGTTGGATATCACGTTGTTAATCCTAGCCCGAAATGAGCGCTGGGTCTGTAATTTTATTCATTTTTGCGTTTGAATAAATAAACAACATTTTTTTGATATATAAAAAAATTAAGATTATAATGTACGCAGATGATGCTATATTCTTCAGTAAAATTAAAGATATTGTTAATTCTTAATAATGTACTTAATGAAGTTTATTATTTATAATGGGGGCTAGGCTCTGGTGCAACCCTTTCACCAAATAAATGTAAAATCCTGCATATCTGCCAAAAAAAAAACCGATGTACATACACTAGCTTAAGCTTTAATAATTTTGCCATAGAATGCGTCTAGGCTTTTAGGATACTCGGAGTATATTTCGATAAGGGAATGACTTTTAAGAGCCATTGTTTATATTTAAGAGGGAGCCTTGAAAATAACTGAATATTATTAAATACCTTACCTCTAAACACTCACTAATTAACATTAATATTCTAACGAATGTCACAAGGCTCCTAATACTCTCTAAAATATAATATGCATTGCCAATATTTGGTTGGTGTGCTAAGTCTGCTGTTCGCCGAAGGATTAATGCCTTCCCAACATCCCCAATAAGGTGCATTCTAGCGGAAGCTGGTCTGCCGTCTATCAAGAAGAAAATTACAGAAACGACAACAAAACTTATACCAAAGCTTTTCTGATCTCCAAACCAACTTCTTCAAAACGATATGCGTAAGGCCGTCAATAAAAGAAAAAAATTCAAGTACCTCTCCACACTACGTCGAAGCGCCGCACTCTCCAGAGAACTCAACGTTATACCACCAACGCCTGTTAGAAAGCCAACAGCACCACCGTGGTTTCTGCGCACATCTTCAATCAACAGCGCGCTTCGCCAATAAAAAAAACAGCATCAATAGCGAATCTTTCCGTAAGCTATTTGCCGAAGAGTCAGGCAAACGAATTTATAAGAACCGAACTTGGTTATTCACTGACGCCACAAAAACAGACGATATCACTGCGTTTGCAGGTGTCGATCAAAATGGCAAAACTATAAAAGCTGGATGCCTCCCAGAGTAATGCTCGATATTCTCGGCGGAAGCAATAGCCATTCTAAATGCTATAAACTACGCTCAAGGAAAATCTGGAAAATTTATTATCTGCACCGACAGTCTGTCTACTGTCGATGCCATAAGCAACATTTCCAACTCCAACCCAACAATTGTCCAGATTCGGGACTCACTTATAAAAACCCTTGCAAAGCTCCGCTTTTTTTTGGGTACCGAGTCACAAAGGTATTAAAGGAAACGAGCTAGCCGATACTGCAGCTAAATCCATGTCGAAGTATCCCACCTCAGATAACCGGGTGCTGGTCATCTTTTCAGCACAGGTATAAGGAGGTCAATCCACATCTGGATAAATTGCATTTCCCCGTCAGCTTTTCCCGACTGCAACCCTAATTGTCTGCTATGTGGTAATGAGGTCACATTCTAAATACCTGCTGAAAACTGGAAAAGATAAGGACAACCCACATCCCTAACTCATTAGTATCGACCTACTATAGATTTAAGTTATGTTAGTTAGTTAGTTCGTATAACATAGTCGACAAGAAATGACGCCTAATAAAGTTTATAAATTAAGCCCCATAACTCATCAAAATAGTTAATTGGCGCCCAGCGGTTGGAATTTGGGAGATCCAGTTCAACAACGGATTTGAATCGAGCGTGTGAGAACTTGTATGTAGTTGAAAAGTCGTCAAAAGTCGGCGGTAAAACAAAAAATTATCAAAAAAGTCACCAGCCAACGCTGTGACACAACAATATAAAACAACCAACAGGAGATAGTGAAAATCTACCTAAGTCGCTAGCGACAGCTGCAGCGACAATTTTTACAAAGAAATACGACCCCTGCCACACCACTGTCCCACCGCACCGAGCCAACAATAGACATAAATAACGAACAGATAATTCAGTTATTACAGGCCGCCGTAAATGGGGCACTAGAACAGGAGAAAAATTTTGAAGAGAAACTAAGAATAATGCAGGAACAAATGTGATAATACACAATATACCAGAGGTAGTGACGTATGAACCAGCCAAAATCTTAGGTGAGGTCATTTGAAATGAGACTCTAGACAAGGAAAGTTAATACCGCAATTTGACGGCAATTGTTGGCGGCAAGCTGCTACTGCAGCATATGCAATTTTTAGGCCGTGTGACGGAATCTCTCGACATTACCAAGTAGTTGCAATCCTTGGCAATAAGATTGGGGAGCCTGCAGATGCAACATTAGGATCTTTGAACACAGTGTTAAATTTCAATGCAAGTATTGCCCGCTAAGACTTAACTTACGTGGGCAAAACGTCAATTTGAGTTATTCAACAACAGTTGGATACGATAAGGCAAGGTGACTTTCCTTTGTTCAAATATTACGACAAAATAGAGAAAAATCTCGCGTTCTTAATAAATAAAACCATAATGACCCCTGATACAGCCGCGGCGGTCCTCAACGGAGAGTTCAGAGACCACGCATTATATACTTTTCTGTCTGGCCTTAAAAGGTCTCTTAAGCAAGCAGTGTTTACCGCCCAAACGCCGAATCTGCCAACTGGTTATACATGGAAGTAAGAAAATAGGTCGGTAACTGAAATTTCCGAAGACGGCTTGGAATAGACACTACAACGGCTGATTTCCATTAATGAGGATATCGACCTACCCTTAACATGCAAGTATATATCCCTAAAAGCTCTGCCTTGCCTAAGGCCGGTGGATATTTTAGCATGGGATCTGCGATCATGACCGGGTGTTTTACCCTTGGCTTTTTGTAGCGCAGTTATGAGTTCTAGTTCTGCAAAGTCGTATTCGATCTGCCTGGCTGACAAGCTAAGGAGAGCTGGGAGAGTACATATTCAAGGGATAATTATTTTTGTCGAGTATATTCATTATCAAAGTACCTGTTCTTGGAATAGTCTGACCAGTTGTTGGCAAATTCGTTGGGCATATCAAAAGGGGAGATTATTAAACTGTGTTTCGACTTAATACATTTTAGACGCGTGGCTGGGATTCCCACAAGTGATTTAATATCAGACCAAATTTGTTTTGCTGTGGACTAAGGCGTATTGTTGGATGTGAAAGTATCAAAGCACTCTTGGCCTCTTTAACTACACGCTCAAAGAGAGCATTTGATCTTTTGTAGGCAATGAGATTAGCGTCGGTCATTTTATGCTTATAGGCTTTCCCATATTATTATTCCACTAAAGAACTTTTTTTTTTAATGTATGTGGTTTTGTCTGTGGTATTGCAATATTAGCGGAAAATCGGATGGCTTTTGTTATTTCAGCAACCTGGCGTTGGCGTTGTTTTTCTTAAATGTTACTAAACAGCTCCCAATTTCCTTATTCAGTTTTTTATTTTAGAGAGAAGTTGTTTTTTTCGAAATTGACTTGTTGTAGCAATTGAGTCTCTATTGGGAAATGGTCACTGCCTTAAAGATCATGCAGCACCTCCCATTTACAAAGTGGGTGTAGGGTGGGAGAAATAAAAGTGAGGTCTATATGTGAAAACATGCTATCTGTGAAAAAGTGTGTTGCAGTGCCATCGTTGAAATGAGATAGGTTGGATGCAGAAATTGCTCTGATTACTTATTTGTTTTCCTCTGGAGTTGGTGTGACTGGAGCCCCAAGGAAACCGCAGGAATTGAAATCGCCGGTCAGCATTAGTGGTACATGAAAAGCATTTGTTATTGCAAAAAATTCGTAGGAGAAAATGATTGAGCTGGTGGAATGTAACTGTTGAGAATGGTTAGTTTTTAGTTTAAGATTAGAGATATTTAAACTAGTTACGATCGGAATTAAGGAGTGCGGGAGTCGTTTTTTGGCAAGAGTGCCAATTCCTTGCTTAGCATTGAGATTATGCGGTAAGTTGCGAAAGTAGCCAAAGTATTGTTTATGCAAATTATGCTTTTAGTGTTGTAAGGTTCATGCGTTTCTTGAAGACATATAATATCTAGGCTTTTACTATTGATTAAGATTGTAAGTTCATCGTAATTAATCAATTTATGTGATATACTTATGTATATGTCTTCAGAATTTTTGTTGTTTATTTGTGTCCAATTTAGAGTGATTAGTAGAATTAAAGTTTTGTTTTGAGGATGAATGATTGAGTTGTAGAAACGTGTCGATATGTGGGTAAATACTTGTGAGATTATGGATTGGAGAATGGGAAGGGCTTTGAGAGGCAGAGGAGGGAAGAAGAAAGCGGAGACGTGGTGTTTTGAGGAGATGCTAGTTTGCACCCCACTTCGGCCCCTTTTATGTTTTATAAATTTTAATAAAAATCAAAAGAGCCTTTAGACTGTTTGTAATGCGTGATTTACTTCTCGAACTTCCAACAATAACTATCGATAGATTAGTGATGAGCAATTTACAATGGTATTTTATGGTGGTTTAAAAATAATAGTATGTGACTTCAATATCGTGATTTGAGAAGTAAAGATATAATATTATTCAGAGGGCGTTCTGCTGCGCACATGCTCCCCCCGTCGGAAGATACAAGCTTTCAACCGATGTGGTCTCGATTGGCAGAACGGCGATTTTGGCAATGGCTCTCTTGACCAGACCATTTTGTGTACGAATGAGTGCTACTCTCACAATGCCGTCGTCACCCGTGATGACGCTGTCGACTCGACCAAGCGGCCACCTGAGTGGTGGTGCATTGTCCTCCTTGAGCAGCACGATGCTGCCGGCCTGAAGATTTTGCTTGGACGATCGATTTCCATTTCTTCCAAAATGATTGCTGCATGTGACATATTCGCTGCCAACGGCTGAGGCGACCTATGCTTAGGTGAGTTATGTCTGGCTCGTCGATAGTGGCATTGGCTTTGCCCCAGATGAAGTGCCCAGGCGTGAGTATCTCCAAGTCATTCGGGTTTTCTGTAATAGAGCAAAGCGGTCTTGAGTTAAGCATTGCGGATATTTGACAGATGAGAGTTCGGAATTCGTGGAATGAGAGAAGGGAATTTCCAACGACGCGGTAAAAATTATATTTTGCTGACTTGACAGCGGCCTCCCACAATCCTCCAAAATGTGGCGAACGGGGCGGAACGAATTTCCAGTTGACTCCCAGTGCTAAGCAGTTGCGGACAATCTCATTGCGTTGGGGATCGCTTATAAACAGGTCGCGCAGTTCCTTCAGCTCATTTCGAGCACCCACGAAATTTGTGGCGTTGTCTGTCCATATTGTATGCGGTTTCCCTCGAAGGCTGATAAATCTTTTCAAGGCAGCGATAAACGATGACGTGGACAGGTCCTCTACCAACTCTAAATGCGTTGCTTTCGTTGCAAAGCATATACAAATTGAGATGTACTAAGGACCAAGAAAGGACCTCAAAAGTCGATGCCAGTTACGTGAAACGTCGGACTTGGCTGCACACGCTCACCTGGTAGCAGGGCCATGACTGCCTCCAGAAGTTTAGGTCGCATTCGAAAGCAGCGCACGCACCTGTTGATGATATTTGAAACAGCCTTGAGACCTCCGATGGGCCAGTATCGCTGGCGGAGTGTTGCTAGAAGGAATTGCGGACCAGCACGAAGAAATTCCAAATGATAATATGTGATTATAGCTGCGTTGACTGGGTGGCGTTTAGGCAACAATAAGGGATACTTTGCTTCATATTCCAAGTTTGAGTTCTGAAGTCGCCCGCCGATGCGCAAGAGTTCCTCAGCGTCCAACAGTGGGCACAAAGAACGAAGTTTGCTTCTTGTTGGAAGCGGCTTTTTTAAGCTGAGTGCTTTGTACTCCTCGGCGAAGTGCGTAAGTTGAATGTTTTTTATAAGTAAATGCGTTCCGCACTTGTTATCATCTGCAGTGAGTGGACCTTTTGAACTCGTCAAATCAGATCTCTTTAGCGCTACAAATCGATACACGTATGCGAAAGTACGCTGTAACTTGGCAAATGTGTTGTTGAATTTACAAAATGCCGATAGGTCCGTCTTCGTTGATAGTACCAGCACTTTCTGGCATCGTTCTGGAAGCACAAAGGGATAGGCGACGTTTTGAGGCCAGGTCGAGTTAGCGGCCTGTATGAATAGGGGTCCATTATGCCATAGCTGTGAGTCCAAAAGTTCCAGAGGTGTGCATCCACGTGATAAAATGTCCGCAGGGTTCAGCTGAGAGGGTACATGATGCCAGGTCATGCCCTTGGTCCGCTCCTGTATTTATGATACCCTGTTGGATACAAAGACGTTAAACTTTGAAGGTGATTCACGAATCCATGCAAGCGCTACTGTTGAGTCGGTCCAGCAATGATATCTGCATTCGAACTGAATGCACTTGGCAATGTTTCCTATGAGCTCTGATTATAAAAGTGCAGCTGCCAGCTCAAGCTTGTCAGCGTCTTTAACGGAGCGACCCTTGATTTAGAGCATAGCAAATGTGATGAAAATACCCCATGCATTTCGGGTCTGACAAATACGCAAGCACCATAAGCGGCTGTGCTGGCGGCGCAAAATCCATGCAGCTCATACGTAGCCAGCGGCATCAATACAAAACGGGAGAATTTCAAGCTGCTGACACATGAGAGTTGCGATATGAGTTTGATCCATTCGAAGTGCAGCGACTGCGACAGGCATTCGTCCCAATTGAACCTTTTCCTTCCACAGTGCTTGGAAGTGCTTTAACCTGGTAACGATGGACGTTATCAATCCGAGCGGATCGTAAAATCTCGCTATCATTGATAATATGCTCCGCTTTGTGACTGATCCTTCGGGTACGATCTCCGCAAAGTTGAAAAGCAGGCTATCAGAGCTAGGGCTTCAAGCTAAACCAAACGCCTTTGCAATGTTGGTGCCATCCTTGAACTCCAGTAGCTTCTCACAATCGGATTCGCTTTCTCCTTTTAATGCATCGGGCTCGTTTGAGCACCACTTTCTGATTGGAAAGTGACCTTTAGCCATCTGAATGGCTTCTTCTATTGAGTCGCCTCCAGAGATTAAATCGTCTACTTAGAAGTCGCGACAAACTATCTTTGCAGCTAGTGGAAAGGTAGGCTCTTCGTCGTGGGCCAGCTGCTGCATCGCTCGAATTGCTAGAAACGCAGCGCTTTTGGTTCCATACGTAACTGTATCCAGGGTGTACGTCCTTATGCTTTTATTTTGATGATCACGCCATAAGATGCATGGCAGAAATTGATCTGGATGCGTTATTCGGACACAGATGACACCGCACATGGCAACCTTTAAAAAACGAAACTGAATTAAAATGTTGAATAATTTGGGTTAAATTGCTGGGCCTGTATGCAAGAGATCATTCAGAGATGCGCCTGATGTGGATTTGGTTGATCCATGAAAAACGACGCGCAATTTGGTTGTTGAGCTATCTGGCTTTTCTACGCAGTGGTGGGATAAATAGAATTGTGGGACAAGCTGCTGCTTGGAAGCCAAAGACATGTGGCCCAAGTCAATGTATTCGCGCATGAATTCAGAGTAGCTGTCCTTCAGCTGGTGATTTTTGTCCAATTTGTTTTCGAGCGACTTGAAACGTCGTAGAGCACGTTGATATGAGTCTCCTAGCGTGTCGAAGCTGAGCTTTGCTGGAAGCCTAACTGAATACTGCCCTGACTTTAGTCGCGTGTAGCCTTACAGAAATAGCTGCTCTCATAGTGCGTCTTCATCAGCGTCTTCCGCAGCAATTGTCGACTTCCCAGAATCGTTTTACAATATCCGACAGTGGATCCTCCCATAGATTATGTTCCTTGTAAAGGGCTGAAAGAGATGTGTGTTTGTTGTGTACGCAAGAGAGTCCGCCAGACGCAATCCATCCGAGCTTGGTCTTTTGGGGCGTTGGTAGGTTATCCGCCATTCGAATTTGGCCGATGCAAATGGGATCGAAGAATAGTCCGGCAAGTAATAAATCTATTCTTTGAGATTTGAAAAACGTTGGATCCGCGAGCGAGATGTTTTTGGGGATATTCCACCCAGAGATGTCTAATCCAAAGTGGGGCTGAGTAACGACTGCTGAAAATTATGTGATGAAGCTCCTATCACGTGACTGCGCTGAAATGTCAGTGGACATGTTAGAAGATAGGGTTGATTCGCCTATACCAGATATTGATACGGCAGCATGATGAGTTTTGAGTTGGAGCTGCATTACTAGACGAGCAGTGATAAAGTTGAGTTGAGGTCCAGAATTCAGTAATGCACGGCAGGGTATGAATACACCTGAGTGGCTCTTGGCATATATGATGGCGGTTGGAGACACCACGTAGACTACAGGCTGGGCATCCGTGGCTTCAGGTGCGAATTCAAGAGCAGTGCTGAAGAGAGTTTAAGATGGTGGATTCCTTGAAGACGATGCGTGAGGCTGGATCGTGGTTGCAGCCTGCAAGCTTGGTGTACACAGGGCAGATGATTTAGTTGTGATGGGGCTAAGTGCAGCAACGAATGATGTTTTTGTTGACAATGCCTGCAGTGACCTGAGCGACATTGCTGCAAGCCATGGCCTTTGTGCAAGCAGTTTAGGCAAAGATGCAATCGCTTGGCCTCCTTGTGGCGCACCTGGTGGTAGCTTGTCCGTTGCAAGCGCCTCCTGCCACTTTTCCTGGGTATGGTGATCGAGCTTGTGCGATATTGTGTGTATGAGTAATCCGTCAGCCAGCTCCTCAGTTGTTGACATCAACTCACGCATCGCCTCTGCTGATCCCTTTTCAACACCTGGCAGCCCGACTATAACCCGCACGTAGCCCTGAAAGTGTAGCAACTTGTTATCAAAACGCTTTATGAGTAACTCCAACGCCTTGATGTAATTCACGTCTACAGGCTCTAACTATTTGATTGTGTTGAGTGCAGCACCATCCAAGCACGCACGTAAATGTTGTAATTTCCCAATCTTACTCAGGTCCTCATTGCTGCCAATGACAGTCTTGTACATGGCGTAAAAATCCGGCCAATCCTCGTAGGAGCCGCTGAACCTTGGCAGCTGCAATTCCGGTAGGCGAGACTTACGGTTGAACAAGTGAGCAAATGTGTGCGTACTTTCAGCAAAGCGTGGGATAGTTGTTGAATTGGCGTCAGTCATACGTCCCTTAGTGACTAAATCCATTTGACGAGCGAGAGTGGATTTGATCTTCCAGTAAACCTTCTCGAAGTCTGAGCGTGCGTTCGTTGAAAGCTCGAGCAAATCTAATTTTTCTAGCCTTGACTAGCTGATTTCAAACTCGGTCTTCATGCTCTCCGCAGATTCTATACGCACCATCAGATCGGCCTCGTCAAAGCTGAGCATCTCACCAGCGCTGAAGAATTCGTTCATTGCTAATAGTTGGCGTTGAAAAAGTGTTTTTAACTTGTCGAATTTTCCATTCTGTTGTTGGTAAGTATGTAGGTATCTGCTCGACGGCTTATTTTCAAAACAAAGGGTTGTGCTTGGCAGTTATATGCTCCAAACAGCTTGGTTATAATAGCCGATCTGCTAAATAACGCGATAAGATCGTTAGAGAGAAGCGCGCACTCGAGCCGGTGTGCGAAATATGTACATATGTCTGTTCTTGAGTTTAGTGCCTATGCTGTAGCGGCAAAAGTGCGATGAACAACGAAAGTAAGATTTGCGGCAAGACGAGAAGCAAGAAAGATCACGTCGGGGTCACCAATGTTTTGAGGAGATGCTAGTTTGCACCCCACTTCGGCCCCTTTTATGTTTTATAAATTTTAATAAAAATCAAAAGAGCCTTTAGACTGCTTGTAATGCGTGATTTACTTCTCGAACTTCCAACTATAAGCGCGCACTCGAGCCGGTGTGCGAAATATGTACATATGCCTGTTCTTGAGTTTAGTGCCTATGCTGTAGCGGCAAAAGTGCGATGAACAACGAAAGTAAGATTTGCGGCAAGACGAGAAGCAAGAAAAATCACGTCGGGGTCACCAATGTTTTGAGGAGATGCTAGTTTGCACCCCACTTCGGCCCCTTTTATGTTTTATAAATTTTAATAAAAATCAAAAGAGCCTTTAGACTGTTTGTAATGCGTGATTTACTTCTCGAACTTCCAACTATAACTATCGATAGATTAGTGATGAGCAATTTACAATGGTATTTTATGGTGGTTTAAAAATAATAGTATGTGACTTCAATATCGTGATTTGAGAAGTAAAGATATAATATTATTCAGAGGGCGTTCTGCTGCGAACACGTGGATTGAGACGACTTTTTGTGTTTAAGAGAGTCGCCAGACGAGAGAAAATTGTCAGCACCGCCAGCAAAATTTATCTTTTCAGTAGGTCGCTTGTTTTTGTTTTTGTTAATTTCAATATTTTCGTTTTGGTTGTTCGCTGCGACTGCGGCGTAGCTCACTGAGCTGGAGGCTTTCGGCAATGAAATTTTGTAATAATTTTTCGCTTAGCGCATTGTGCATTTTTTTATTGTTTTTATTTTTTTATTTCTTTTTGCTGAATAAATGCACTACATTTTTTATCGGAAGCTGAATGGCCTTGTGTGCAATTGACACATTAGGAAGAGCAAGTTCCGGAGTGAGGGGGAAGGCCGCAACTATTACATGCCTGTTCGATTTTACAGTTTTTTTATGTGTGTCCAAATATTTGGAAAGATTTGCGTCGCATTGGGGTCGGAATAAATTCAGAAAACTTTACACTGTGCCAGCAGATATCAATTTTGGGAGGTAAATTGTAATGCTCGAATGTTAATATCATGGCCCCGTAAGGTTTTGAATCGCCATCTATTTGTTTGGTAAATTTGTAGACTGAGGTTACCTTTTGAGAGCTGAGCTCACTCGCATTTTCCGATTCGGGAATATTAACGAGGTAGGGTGCGTAGATAGTCCACTTAACTGAATTTAGGTCTTGGTGGAACTGGCACTCTATTTTACACATGACTAGAAGCTCTGTTGTATTCATGAATTTATTTGCGTCGTCAACTAAGTGAACCAACATCAACAAGTTACCGTCTTTTAAATTTGAAATGAAAGCGATATTCGTGTTTATGAACTTGAGAGCTTTATGCACAGCGAAGTAAGAGTATTCTGATATGGTTTTTTCACTGTCTTTGGCGGCAACAATTATATATTTCTGGTGCGCGACGTTGGTGACTGGAAGGTCGGAGTATTCATTAAGAGTTTTTGGAGGGTGCCTACGTTTTTCTTGAGGGAGGCTCTCGGTCAGAAGATTAAAGATTGTGCCCCAGATTTGGGGCCCCGGGCCACCCATGGTACCTTGGTGGTCGACACGTGCGAAACAAACGGTTCGTATATAAAAGCCGGTAGATCTTAGAACCTATTTGAGCAAGACTCTTGCAATTTAGACTATAGTCCAAGTACCCGTGAGTACGAGTCCGAGTTTTTTTTTCAAATATTCGATAATATCCTCTAGCATTTTTATGAATTTGGCATATATTTTACAAAAATCCAGAATATTTTTCTTTTTGAATACCTCCTCTTTAGAGGCATAGTCTTGCCTGTTGCTATTTACGCACATTTGGATAGATTACTTGTTCCCTTAATAATTAATATAAATGGGACATTTCATTTCTCTCAGGGCAAAGGGAAGAACCAGCACATCCGCGGCATAAATTGCACAGCAACCGGTATGCGTGCGTGTGTGTGATTTTTAAATGTAGCTTCGAATTATTGGAGCACTCTTACTTGTTTGATTTTAGACAATTTTTAGCAAAGTAAGGAGCCAGTTCGTAATTCGAAGCGAGGTTGCAAAATAGCCTCAATAGGCCATTAAGCAAAGATCCATAATGACTTGAAAGACGCATTCACGTTTGCTTTCAAGTATAAACAGCATTCATATGCACGTTCAGATGCATCAAAAAATTTGACAAGATGAATTTACAAATCTTCGTATTTTAATGCTGTTAAAGTTTAGTAACTCCGACTCGATTTCTTTCTATTAAGTTTCCAATTTTGTAGGAGGTGCATCAAACGAATTTTGACCGTAGCTCACTGTGCCTAATTGGAAGATTTGAAATGATTAATGATAAATAAGAAAAGGCTAATACATATTCAAGATATCTCCTGTAATTTGCATGCATGGATATAGACGAAAAGAAAGCAATGTCAATGCAAAATATGTTTTGGAAAAACATAGTGGATTCGGCAATTAGTATGGAATTCCATGTGATTTAACTTATAAAGTTGGTTGCAGATGCTGTCGCTCCAATCGAAGATCAAGTTGGCTATTTGAAAAAATTTGCAAGTTCCTCTTAATTCTTTAAATGGTACGCGAAACTGTGGGCGTCTTGATTGAAAGAATTCTGTGTGTGACTGGAAGTAACTTTTAACCTTCTGATCTTCGATTGTGAAGATTTTATTACGACAACATAGTAGTAGTGATCCGTTCCAAGTTGCAAGCATAAATGCTCGAGCCGGGAGTTTTTGAAATGCTCCACCCATTATCCCCATTATATGTAAATCTGTCCATATAGCTATACCTCTTAAAAAAGTCTGAACACATGTATTAATGCATTCATCAGAGAAAGAGTTTCAGCAGCTGCAAAGACCATTCTTTCCGTGACAATTAAACTTTGATCATGTTGTAATAGAGAATTTCGTTTGGGCTCGTACATTCCCTATTCCACAATTCAGTTCTCAAAAATGCAAATGATTCCAAATACGAATTAAGCAATACTCGGTCAGGTTGGAATATGCTGAACTTTTCGCGAAATAAAACAATTGCTGTGGGAATTACTGCTCGCGGGAATTACTGCTCGTCGTAAGTTGACTAAGCTGATTGCAAAATCTGCTGCATTATTCGAAATTACTACTCGATGTGAGGTTGAATGATGTAGTTGGCGAATGCGGCATCAAAATTTGTTTGAAAAATTGGCCACCATGTGGCCATACTTCTCAGCACAGTTGACTGATGTGAAGGATGAACAACAAGCTAGATTATCAGTAGCTGTTCTCCTTGGGGCTACTGCTTTAGATAAAAATAAGCTACCCTTTGTCTGATTTGGCTTGCCTTCCCCAGCTGTCTGTTCTTTAGATGGACCTTTAACGCTGCTCCCTTTAAATTGACAATGGCGACTGAGTGTTCCAAAGCAATCATCCCATGCTGGCAGCTTTTTATACTTCCCTCAATCATACGACTGCTTTCAGTCTAAGTTTTAATAAAACCAGATGTATTAAAATGACATTCCATCATCATAATGATAATAGAGAGTCACATAGTACAGTAAATGTGTCGAAGATTGTTAAAAGTATGTCTGAATCAGATATTTTCATAGCTGAAACATCAAATAAACTATCTATGATCTCTACGAAAATAACCACCTTCTTAACGTACCGTTCTTTTAATTATTTAATAGCTCTCTGATAATATTCTCAGGACACTTGGAAAGCTGCATTTTCATTAAAAGCAGCACTTGAAAGACAGCTTAAGAGATATTTAAACTGGTCAACAGACGATGTTAAATGAACATCATCTAAACTCGTTTTGACAGAATAAATTTGGGTATTCTTA
Source organism: Drosophila borealis (assembly GCA_035045885.1). Lineage (NCBI taxonomy): Eukaryota > Metazoa > Arthropoda > Insecta > Diptera > Drosophilidae > Drosophila > Drosophila borealis. The sequence continues at coordinate 21,765 of JAWNOR010000107.1, forward strand.
AACTGCCTTTGCGACATTAACTGAGCATTTGGTGTGTGTGGCATTTACAAGGTATAGACACACAACGATGGATGAAGTACAGATAGTAGCTTTTGAATATTGCTCATCGATAGTTATTTTGGCTATGCCTTAGCGCAAGCTCAGCTATCAAATTCTTAAACTATACTTTCAATAGTATAGTATAGAATTGAGTATGTTATTTCGTAGGTCGAGTGTGCCTGTGTAATAAATCTCCTTGTGAGCGGCATAAGTGCTTACAAATTTTTGAATGTAGGGTATTAACATAATATAATAATGTAGAGACAGACAGTGATGGCTAGACCGACTCGTCTTTTAATGCTGATCAAGAATATATGTATATACTTTACGGTGTGGTTGATGCTTCCTTCTGCCTTTTACATACATTTTTTTACCCATTTACCCATTTCCAATGGGTTCAGGGTATAACAAGTTTATTTATTGAAATAAATAATAATCTATATATATATAATTATTTGCCCTGGCTGAGTGAATTGAGTAATTGGTGATCAACGCAGCAAACCGTAAGAGCTAGGAAACAGCTAAAATTTTTACCGTATTTACCTTATGTAACGGTGTTGAATGAAGTTCCAAATGCGAAAAAAATTGCGTTAAACGGTGGAAACTTTTCTACTTACCATCCCATCGACCACAAACTCTGAAAATGGAGTTCAAGAAGCTAATGCGTGACGTTTCGCGATTATATTCATTATCATATACACTTTTGCACACTTTTCACAGTTTCAAAGGTTTTTTGCGTGCAGTTTAAAGATTTGTCCAATTTCCTTTGAACATTTTTTCAAAGCCCTACATAAGAACTTATTGGAAAGGTGTTTCAGCGATTTTGAAAATTTCGGTCGCAACAGTGGTGAATTGGCGGAAAAGGGTTCTATGAAAGTATTTTCTTTATCGTTCTTTCGTGTTTCACACTTTTCGAACGAAAGTTTATTTTTCGGCTTGAAGATTCTCACTACAAGACAACATTGGCGAAATCTGTTGGGCTTAACTTATTGTTATTTATTCGATGGACTATAAACATATTTTTAAATAGCCGGAGTTTGAGAAAGTACGAGCAGATTTAAATTTTTTACTGATGACACAGCTATATTTTAAATTCTATATACAAAACTTGGTCAACGCCGTGTATTTCCGCTACGTATTTATAAGCTTACACATGAAAGTTTGGCTATGGCTCAAAACAATCTCTTTGCTTCGCCTAGATTGAAATCGAAACATAAGCAAGTGAAAAATGTATATGTATGTTTTTATAGCCGCTACGACAACTGCAAGAGAGGCTTGCCAACCTTTTTTGAAGGGCACTAGTGTCATTCCTGAGAGGCACGGAGCTCACTGCCGAGGCCAGGGACGGGACGGAATCAGCAACAGCTGCTGAATCCAACAGTGGTTTTTCAAATGTAGAACACATGTATAAAAAATAGGTTTCGAAAAAGACACAATTTGGCTATAACCAAGTGTAACTTACCTCGTGTCCAGGAAATCTATAAAAATCGATATCGAAATCCGGGTTTTTGTGTAATATCTGGAGCCTTAAAGAAAAAGCCCAGAGAAATTTTGCACAGTATACAAAGATCCAGTATATTTGACTTTTTGAATACGTCCTTCGCTCACCACAAAATGCAACAAAAAACTAATTTTTAAAGGAATAGTATTGGACTTCGGTATTTACACACATTTGGATGCCGCATTTATGCCCTAAATATTTGCATGCATATATGTGTAAAAGGAAGCTATACTTTTTATGTCGGCAGCTCACGGTGGGATTCAGGAGTCTCCTGACTACAAGGTCTGCATCAATAGTCGAATCGCACTAACTTTATCCGTCTGTCCGTATGTATTAACGCGTCGATCTCAAAACCCGTTACATCTTAAAACTTCAAATTTTAATCGTAGGAGAACCCTAGTACCCTGCTGTATCATTTGTATTTTTTATCTATATAAATATAAGGTATAAGGTATAAGGCGATAGGATATAGTTTGATCTGTTGGAAGTGGCTGTCAGTTCGACACCGGAAGAGGAAGAACATTTTGTATACCCTAAAACCATAGAAAATGGTTACAAAGGGTATAATCATTTTGGGCAAGTGTATGTAACAGGCAGAAGGAAGCATCTCCGATACAATAAAGTATATATATTCTTTATGTCCGATAACTTGTCCCGTTTTCAAGAAATCGTTAAAATTCGATGTTGAAATACTGTTCATAAATAAAATCCTGTTTTAGGACCTAGAATCTCAAAATTTGACATGTAGCTTCCCAAATAGTATATACAGCTCAAGTATCTTTCATTTTATTAAAGAAGGTTCAGGGTGTCTCCTAGTCCTTTTGACTAGACCACATTTATTTACTATCAGCTGGCTTGAGTCGAAAAACTCGGAAAAAAAAGATTATGATCAGTATCTGTTCTACTTGGGGCTACTGCCCTAGAAAAAAGAAAAGAAACCGTTTGTCTGATTTGCATGGCCTTTCCCAGCTGTCTTTTCTTTAGATGGACCTTTAACGCTGCTCCCTTAAAATTGACAATGGCGACTGAGTGTTCCATAGCAATCATCCCATGCTGGCAGCTTGTCATACCCCCTCGATCATACGACTGCTTTTAGTGTAATTTTTAATAAAACCAGATGTATTAATATGACATTCCATCATCATAATACTAATAGAGAGCCACATAGTACAGTAAATGTGTCGAAGATCATAGCTGAATGATCTCTACGAAAATAACCACCTTCTTAACGTACCGTTCTTTTAATTATTAAAAAGCTCTCTGATAATATTCTCCAGACACTTGGAAAGCTGCAACTTCATTAATAGAGTGCCATGATCCGAATTGTCGTTCACATTTCTTTTATCGATTTGCCGGCTAGACAGAGATCAACCAAGGGTGAGTAAGACCTCGATAAATGGAAGAAGTTGGTTAACAAAATAATTTATATTTAATCACGGACTAACGAATTTCGGTTTCTTTTCGAACACACAATCGGACAAACTGAAAATATGCATACAGTGGACAGCTGTTAAGATCCAACCTAACGGAGCCCTCCCCAAAATGCACCTGCCAACTCTCAAATACTAACGGGCGCCCGCCTTACACCCTTATCTCATCACCATAACTTCTTACTCGAACATTTTTCCTATTGCTTACTCAAAAACATTTAATAAATTAACACTTAACATTTTTCACAATTTTTATAATAATTTGTCTTTTTAGGGCAGACGCGAAAACGGCTTGACGACACTAACACCTAGGGCGAATAAATAAACTTAATTTTATTATAAATGAAAATTATGACGATTTATTATTTCATGTTGTCGCCGCCTACGCGTGGTCTCTACCTATAAATACTAGCGCTCTCTTATAATTTATAATAAATAATAGGAAAATAATAGGCTCCGATAATTGCGCACCCCTCGAATCTATCGATAACTTTCCTTAAAGCACAGCATATTGTTTGGTGTGTTATTTTTTTTTAAATTGTTCTGCCCGTAACAAGCGGCACTTGAAAGAAAGCTTAAGAGATATTTAAACTTGTCAACAGTCGATGTTAAACATCATCCACACTCGTTTTGATAGAATAAATTTGGGAATTCCTAAAGTGCCTATGCGAAATTAACTGAACATCGGGTGTGTATGGCATTTACAAGGTACTATATACACACAACGATGGGTGTAATACTGATAGTAGCTTTAGAATATTGCTCAAAGATAGTAATTTTGGCAATGCCTTATCGCAAGCTCACAGAAAATAATGAACTTTATTTTTCCGTTTTTTCTCTTAATTACAATTTAGTATATCGTATAGTATATTATTGAGTATGTTATTTCGTAGGAATATATATACTTAACGGGGTCGTTGATGCTTCCTTCTGCCTTATACATACATTTTTCATTCCAATTCCAATGGGTTCAGGGTATAACAAGTTATTTTATCGAAAATAATAATTATCTATATATAAATAATTATTTGTCCTGACTGAGTGAATGACTGACTGAGTAATTGGTGATCAACGCACCAAACCGTAAAGGCTAGGAAAAGCTAAAATTGTTACCGTATTTACTTTATGTAATGATGTTGAATAAAATTCCAAGTACGAAAAAAACTGCGTTAAACGGTGGAATGAAACTTGTTTGCTTACTTCCAATCGGCCACACACTCTTTTCAAAAATATTTCGTTAAATTAATTTGAGGGGTGGCTCACACTTTTTGAAAACTGCGTTCTTCCTTGGTGAAAATGGGGTTCAAGGAGTTAATGGGTAAAGTTTCGCAATTATATTCATTATCAAAGATCGTTAAGAAAAATTATATGAGACATTTTGCACACTTTTCGAAGTTCCAAAGGTTTCTTGCCTGCAGTTTTAAGATTTGTCAAATTTGCTTTAAACATATTTACAGAATATTTGACTTTTTGGATACGTCCTCCGCTTACCTCAAAATGGAAAAAAAAAACTAATTTTAAAGGCATAGTATTGGACTTCGGTATTTACACACATTTGGATGCCGCATTTATGCCCTAAATATTTGCATGCATGTATGTGTAAAAGGAAGCTATATTTTTTATGTCGGCAGCTCACGGTGGGATTCAGGGAGTCTCCTGACTACAAGGTCTGCATCAATAGTCGAGTCGCACTAACTTTATCCGTCTGTCCGTATGTATTAACGCGTCGATCTCAGAACCCGTTACATCTTAAAACTCCAAATTTTAATCGTAGGATAACCCTAGTACTCGTGCTGTATCATTTGTATTTTTTATTTATATAAATAGAAGGTATAAGGTATAAGGCGATAGGAAATAGTTCGCTCTGTTGGAAGTGGCTGTCAGTTCAACACCGGAAGAGGTAGAACATTTTGTATAATGGGTATAATGGTTTTGTGCGAGTGTATATAACAGGCAGAAGAAAGCATCTCCGATACAATAAAGTATATTTATTCTGTATGTCCGCCTGTTTGTTCGTCTGTCCGTGTGTATGAACGCATCAATCCCAAAATCTATAGGGAGCTAGAGGCTTGAAAATTTTAACGTAGGTCTTCCTACCCTGTTCACGCAGTATAAATTTGTTTTTCCAAGCAATCGATAACTTGTCCTTGAAATACTGTTTATAATTAAAATCCTGTTTTAGGACCTAGAATCTCAAAATTTGACATATAACTTCCAAAATAGTATACAGCTCAAGTATGTAGTGGCGCTTGAAGCAAGAACAATTTGTTTGAGTTTAAAAAAAAAAACAGCCCAAAAATAGACAATGCAAATCCAGCCAAGGTCTTGTACCTTGCTTACCCTAGTAGATCTCGCCATCTATGGCTCAACCCGGGCGTGATATCGCTTGTAACGAGTGAAAGAGAAAAAATAGTAGAGGAATGTTAATTTGATAATTGGAAATGGCGTCTGTCCTGGTGTCGCTGTAAATAGCTTTCCTTAAGGCGATCGGAGCTCAGATCTTTCTTTTACCCTTGGTCCACCGTGGAGAAAGGTTGACTCAAAAAAAAAAATAAGAAAGTGCGCCTATTTACAATCGCGCTTAACCTCTGAGAAACAGTATTTTCGGAAGCATCATTTTTAATAGAAGTAATTTCAAAAAAAAAAATATCTAAGTGCCCGCATCGATGAACCACTTCTCAGCCGCCAGTTGGTCGCAATAATTAATTGAGAAAACTAAAAATAGAAATATGTAAAAAGTGCCAGACCCAATCAGGGGTAATTTAGATTTTTGCTAGACCGTTTTTTTTTTTTGACCCAAAAGACTATAAAGCACTTATATTTCAACCTATCTATTACAGGTATGGCGCTTCGTAATATTCTCATCAACAAGATGAGATATTATAGTCTTTCGACTTTCTGCAATTAGCAGCGGCAAACATTTCTTTCTTTTGCCTGCCGAAGCCCAAAATATGCAGAGCGCCTGTAATTGTCATCGTTAATTCGCCTTGTCGCAAATAGCTTAATCAGCTGCGCCCAGCTTTATTGCATCTCGTCAAATCTCGTTGTTTCGTTTCGTGCTCTCTAGCCTGCTCGAAAATGGGAGTTCGAAAGACGAATTAGTAAGAGACGATCGCCGTCGCCGAAACTCCAAAAATTAGTTGGAAATCGTTCCCTGGTGGCTGACGTCGTCAAAACCAGCTACATTTATCTTGGTCGCGCAATTTTTTTTTTTTACATATAAGCGAAACGAAATCTTATTTCTTTTTTTAGTGTTATTTTTTTTTTTGCTGGAAAAAATGAATTATTAGCTTAGCTAACAAAAAAAGTGAAAAAAAAACTGAATAAGTCCTATTGTGAACGCCATGGGCTTTGTCAAGTCGCCTTAAGCGCATAATTTAAAATTTTACATTAGTTATGTGCGAGTTTCTTTTTTTTTCTTTTTTTTCGGCAAAAGAGTGCAACCACATGGTCAAATTCTTATTCCGCATTTTTTTCTTTAACTCCGTTTTTTTCTTGCCCTACATATTCTTTCCATCGGCCTATATTTTTTACTCTCCTTCTCTCCTTCCATGCTCCGAAATTCGGATCACCATATTGCTGGTGAGAGCCAGATTTTAAACAGAAAGAGAGAATACAAGTCACATGAAGTTCGAAAAAAATTTTGTTTTCTAGTGCCTTCTTTTTTTATTTTTTCAAAAATTTTTTTTGTGTGCAATTCGAAGTGATTTTTTTTCAGCAGATCATCGCACATTACATCGATGGAAGCGCTTTCGGAGATGGAGTGAATGTATGTAAGTGAAGCAAAAAAAAAAACTCTTAAATTTTATTTTTCTTTGCACTTAAGTTCCGAGAAAATCAAAAGAGAATGACCTAATAATAATTTAATGGATAATTTAATGCCGCGTTAAAGAGCAAACAAATCGGTAAAGAGACAACGTTAAGAGAATATTCTACTTCAAGTGAGCTAACGCTCACTTAGCTTTCGCTAAATGAATTAAAAATGTAAATGAATTGTTGCCGAACAAAAAAATAAAAAAAAAGAAAGGAATAATTTTTTTTTTTCAATTCGGGTCATAGACCAAATTAGAACCTCACCTAGAAAAATTCTTTATCTATGTGTAATATAAGTCTTTTATTAATTTTCTTTTTTTTCTATTTTAGCCATTTATGAGTCAACCCACCCCAGCCGACTTCACTGTGCCGGAACCAGCGCGTGCTTCGCTAGACGCTACACGGACATCAACTCGCTTACATACGTTGTATGTTACAGTATATATCATATATTTATATATTTGGCGCCCAACTAAGGGGCATGAAGCAGCCACTCTGGCTTGTCCCGACTAATAACTCTTTACATTTGTCAACAATACCTGACAATACACAGCTAGATCGATTTGTTTCGTCACTACCCATTATCCTGTTATTTGCAATACGTTTCTTTTTTGGATCAGCTACAGCTTTAAATTACTGTAACTGGCAAGACTTATTATAGCGAATAACACATGTTTTGTTTAGAGTAACTGGATGCGTCTTAACTTTAAATTGTTATAACTCCGTGATCTATAATTACAAAACAATGTAAATCCCAGTATGATTGTTTGGTCGTGCGTAGTAGACTTTGGATATTTGTTATACGCGGAGAAATGTGCAGCGGCAATCCCGTTTACTACTACACCGATTCAATTATACCCTTCTGTTACTCTATGGAGTTAACACTACTTTCATATTAAGTCGTTACCTAGGCAACGGCTATCCCTTGCATCCTAATCTTTTTTTTCCTTATGAGCGAGCTTCTGGAGCCTTACTGACGTATGTTATACAAAGTGGATCAAACTGTTGTCTTTCGCCTTTTTGATCTCGTACTGGTCACATCATAAGAGTAAGCCGGATCTCAACCTAACCATTATCTTTTGTTGAGAAAGCAAATAAGATATTAGTTACTGCTGGAGTCAAGCGTACGTGGTGTAGAACTGGCACTTGCTGCTTAATTATTAAATTTTCGTTTTCTCATCCCTATACCCTTCCTTGTATTAGTTGATCAGGTTTGAAGCTGATGCAGATAATAACCTTTCATGAAAACGACTGCATGGCATCCACACATTTTTATGAAATATTGTTCTATATTTTTGATCTGTTTATCGATTTTGCACCTTTTATTTTTTTTGTAATTTTTATTCTTGTTAGTATTTAATTTTAAGCGTAGGTCGGAAATGTCAATACATCGCAGTTGCGAAAACTTAGCAGCTGCTTCGATCAATAAGGAACAGTGCTATATTTGTCTTAAAACGATTGAGTTTTCTACACAATTAGTAGCTACCAGTTGCGAGCACACATTCCATCGTGCATGCTATAATACTAGAGTAGGAAAGAAAAATATTTGTCCTGTTTGCAAAACAACAATTTCACCGTCCAACCCAAGTGTGGTAGACGACGCCCTCGCAAAGCAACCGACGATAGTTACTATGCCAATTGGAACCCGAAGTCAAGGGCCCCCAGAAGAGATTTTGTCCCAAGGCACCATGTCGAAGAATCCTCGTCCGCCAAGTGTTCCGCTTTTGGCAGCCGAGCCAGATGCATGCTCTCGTGTATCCCCCACGTAAAGCGAAATACAGCAGTCAATTTCTGTTTCAATAGCAGCAGCCACAGAAAGACAAACAGCCTCCCTGACCCAAACCTTACAGTCAGGATTCCAAAATCTTTTGGCTGCTTTTACAGCTCAACTAGGCAGCTCCACAGCTCAGCAACCAACTTCGAACATGAGTACTGTCGATCATCCTCAGCCCAGACCGGCTAATTCTATACGAAACGAGACTAGAACTAGGAGTTCTCCAATGTTAGAAAACTTGCGTCCAGACCGACTTAGCCAAATAATCAGTAACTGGGAACTTAGATTTTCTGGTCGATCAGGCATGGGTATAGATGAGTTTATCTATCGCGTCGAGGCGTTAACAGCCGAGACACTAGATGGAAATAATGAGTTGTTGGCTCGTCATATAAGCCATCTATTTGAAGGCAGCGCTAACGATTGGTTCTGGCGCTACCATAAGAGTGTCCCTATTATCGTATGGTCGGAATTATGTGTCGCTTTACGTGCTCAGTTCAAAGAAGAGCGAACTGATGTTGACATACGTGCGGCAATTGATCGTCGTAAACAAAAAGAGGGTGAGTCTTTCGATGACTTTTACGATGCAATTATTATATTGACCGACAAACTGTTTCTACCCTTATCGAATTCCTCCTTGCTGGAATCGTTGCGCTCTAATTTGCTGCCAGAAATTCAGCACGAGCTTCTTTATGAGCCCATACATTCTATCGCGCAACTTAGACATTTAGTGCGAAAGCGGGAAGGTTTTATTCAGTCAATTTCTAAAGCTCGAGTGTTTGCACCCCGTCCTGCGCCTCGTCGCTCATTGCACGCTATAGAAGTACAAACTGAAAGCGAAGCAGAGTCCGATGCGATAGACGTTCTCGATAACGATGTATCAGCCATCAATCTAGTCTGCTGGAACTGCAGGAAATCTGGCCATCGGTATCAAGATTGTGTCGCCGAACGCAAAGTGTTTTGCTATGTCTGTGGTCAGACAAACACTTACAAGCCAACTTGTACCAAGTGTAACGTTGTGGCAAAAAACTACCTGTCTCGTGTACCATTGACCGGTACACGCAAACCAGTTGCATCCAAGGCAACATATACCGACTAGAGGGAGAAGTGGAATCCTCTAATCAATCTTTACCTGACTTGTCATTTGACCCAGAATTTACCTTACATACTCGTTTGCAATCTCAATCTGTTAATAAAAATACTTCTGTAAATCGCAAGATATTACGAGCGCGATAACGTCGAATAAATTTCTTTAAGCGATGTAAGAACGAGAAACAAGGTCTCGTGTCAGCGATCGTGTGTACCGATTCAAGGCCTTACGCTGAAGTAACCGTATTGGGAAAAACTGTTACAGGATTATTGGATACCGGTGCGTCGATAAGTTGTTTTGGTGGTAGTTTCGCTGTGGAATTGTTGAATACAAATGTACTGTATAAACCGATTACTTCACAGGTGAAAACCGCCGATGGAAAAACCCAACAAATATTGGGACGGTTACGCACAGAAGTTTATTATGGTGGAAAGGTTAAACGAATTACTTTTTATATAGTCCCTTCTCTTGTTCAACCGCTTTATTTGGGCATAGACTTTTGGTCAACATTTGAGCTGTTGCCTCCATGCTTGTTAAGGCCAGCCTTGCAGCCAAGTATTGCATGCATTGAGGATCCGCTACGAGCTTTAACTGCACACCAACAGCAACGTCTTGCAGAAAGTGTGAAGCTATTTCCTTCATTCGCGGAAAAAGGGTTAGGAAAAACCACCTTACTGTCTAATGTCATAGATGTAGGTAACGCAATTCCTATCAAACAACGACACTATTCCGTATCTCCTGCAAGGGAGAAATTAATGTTCAAAGAAATTGATCGTATGCTTTCCCTTGGCGTTATTGAACAATCGGAGAGTTCTTGGTCTTCCCCAGTAGTGCTCGTTTGTAAACCAGGAAAGGTTCTTCTCTGTATTGATTGCAGAAAAGTTAACGAGGTTACTCGAAAGGATGCTTATCCGATGCCCCTAATTGATGAATTTATTAGTCGTCTTCCTAAGGCTGAATATATTACCAGTCTCGACTTAAAAGACGCTTATTGGCAAATACCCTTAGAGCCCAGTTACCGTGACAAAACAGCGTTTGTAGTACAAGGTAGACCCCTTTACCAATATACGGTAATGCCATTTGGTTTGTCTAACGCCCCTGCTACGATGTCCAAATTGATGGACAGGATAATTCCAGCTTACTTAAGAAATGAAGTGTTTATATGTTTAGATGATCTTCTTATAGTGTCTAATACATTCGACCGTCATCTTGGCGTGTTAAGTGAACTAGCGGGAAAAATAAAGGATGCCGGGTTGACAATTAACGTTGAAAAAAGCAAGTTTTGTCTAAAGGAAGTTAATTATCTTGGTCATGTTGTTGGTCAGGGTATTATTCGGATGAATGCTGATAAAATAACTGCCATTACCGAATATCCAGCGCCTCGCTCGCTTAAACAATTGCGTCGCTTTCTCGGTATGACTGGGTGGTACCATAAGTTCAATGGAAATTACGCTTCTATAGTTTCGCCATTGACTGACGCCCTGACAACTCGAAAAGAATGGTCAGAAGCGGCAGAGCAAGCTTTCCAGGCGCTTAAAACTGAAATGTGCAAGGCCCCTGTGTTGCATACACCTAACTTTGAAGCTCCCTTCTACATACATTGTGATGCTAGTCACACTGGCGGGGGTGGTGTTCTCGTCCAAATTAATGATACAGGTGACGAGGTCCCCATAGCATTTATGTCGCGGAAGTTGAACAAGTGCCAACGTAATTATTCAGTTACGGAGAAGGAATGTCTAGCAGCAATTTTAAGCATCCGCAAGTTTCGAGCTTGCGTCGAAGGCCATCCATTTACTGTTATTACCGACCACGCATCCCTTAAATGGCTCATGAATCAAGCAGATCTCAGTGGTCGTCTAGGTCGATGGGCTCTCAAGCTTCAAGGATATACATTCTCTATACAACATCGGAAGAGCAGTAAGAATATTGTACCCGATGCTTTATCCCGTGCTCACACGGAGGATTTATCGGCTTTAGACGTCGATGACTTTATTGATATGCAGTCTCCATATTTTAAATCCCAGGGTTATGAGTTTTTGAAGTCTAAAGTTTTGCAGAATCAGACTCAAATGCCGGACGTCAAAGTTATCGATGGCTTTATTTATCGAAGGTCCGAGCATGCCTCAGGAGACAGAGTTGCCGATGACATGGTTTGGAAATTATGGCTACCCAAAGAGTTGGTTCCCAATGCTTTGAAATTAGCTCATGATGATCCCTTAGCGTCGCATTGTGGTATGAATAAGACACTAGAGAGATTACGACGATATTATTATTGGCCAAATTTAGTTTCAGACGTGAAAGAGTATATTAATAAATGTGAAATTTGCAAAGCGACTAAACATCCGAATTGTGTTTTGAGACCTCCTATGGGAAAAAGTGGAGAAACTCATCGATTCTTTCAAAAATTGTATGTTGATTATCTTGGACCGTATCCCCGTTCCAAGGCTGGTCATATTGGCATATTTATTGTGCTCGACCATTTCACAGAGTTCCCTTTTTTGAAACCTGTTCGCAAATTGACCGCAGATGCTATTCTACCGTTTTTGGAACAAGCGTTGTTTCACTGCTTCGGGGTCCAGAAGTGATTGTGTCGGACAACGGTGTTCAATTTAAATCACAAATATTTAACGGTTTACTTCAAAAGTATTCGATACACCACTCGTACACTGCAGTTCGCGCACCTAAAGCAAACGCATCCGAGCGTGTCAATAGATCTGTTATAGCAGCCATGAAAGCTTATATAAATCCTAATCAGTCTAATTGGGATGCAAAACTCAGCAGTATCTGTTGTTCACTGCGATCCAGTTGGCATTCAGCTATTACCCATAGTCCGTATCTTTTGGCTTTTGGTCAGAATATGATTACCAATGGGTCAACATATAAATTATTACGAGACTTGAATTTTTGGAAGATCGAACAGTGCAATTTTGCAGAGATGATTCCTTTGATTTAATGAGAAATCAGGCTGCCAAAGCTACACAAAAGCAGCACGTACGAAATGAAAACTCCTACAATCTAAGGTGTAGTCCAGTATTGTTTACTGTAGGACAAGAAGTTTTTCGAAGGAACTTCCAACAGAGCAATTTCTCGCAAGGTTTTAGTGCTAAGCTAGCTCCTACCTTTATCAAGGCAAGAATACGACGTAAGCTTGGTAATAGTTACTATGAGTTGGAGAACCTACAAGGGCAGTTCGTGGGAAAGTACCATGCAAAAGACATAAAACAATAATTAAATGGTGGAAAAAATATTCGCTCCAAGCGCGAATCGCACTTTGGTGGTTTCAAATAAATAAGATATGTAGCCCCCCAAAGTCCGATTTTGGCGGAGGGGAATTGTAGTGGCGCTTGAAGCAAGAACAATTTGTTTGAGTTTAAATAAACAGCCCAAAAATAGACAATGCAAATCCAGCCAAGGTCTTGTACCTTGCTTACCCTAGTAGATCTCGCCATCTATGGCTCAACCCGGGCGTGATATCGCTTGTACCGAGTGAAAGAGAAAAAATAGTAGAGGAATGTTAATTTGATAATTGGAAATGGCGTCTGTCCTGGTGTCGCTGTAAATAGCTTTCCTTAAGGCGATCGGAGCTCAGATCTTTCTTTTACCCTTGGTCCACCGTGGAGAAAGGTTGACTCAAAAAAAAAATAAGAAAGTGCGCCTATTTACAATCGCGCTTAACCTCTGAGAAACAGTATTTTCGGAAGCATCATTTTTAATAGAAGTAATTTCAAAAAAAAAAATATCTAAGTGCCCGCATCGATGAACCACTTCTCAGCCGCCAGTTGGTCGCAATAATTAATTGAGAAAACTAAAAATAGAAATATGTAAAAAGTGCCAGATCCAATCAGGGGTAAGTTAGATTTTTGCTAGACCGTTTTTTTTTTTTTGACCCAAAAGACTATAAAGCACTTATATTTCAACCTATCTATTACAGGTATGGCGCTTCGTAATATTCTCATCAACAAGTATAATGAGATATTATAGTCTTTCGACTTTCTGCAATTAGCAGCGGCAAACATTTCTTTCTTTTGCCTGCCGAAGCCCAAAATATGCAGAGCGCCTGTAATTGTCATCGTTAATTCGCCTTGTCGCAAATAGCTTAATCAGCTGCGCCCAGCTTTATCGCATCTCGTCAAATCTCGTTGTTTCGTTTCGTGCTCTCTAGCCTGCTCGAAAATGGGAGTTCGAAAGACGAATTAGTAAGAGACGATCGCCGTCGCCGAAACTCCAAAAATTAGTTGGAAATCGTTCCCTGGTGGCTGACGTCGTCAAAACCAGCTACACTTATCTTGGTCGCGCAATCATTTTTTTTTTACATATATGCGAAACGAAATCTTATTTCCTTTTTTAGTGTTATTTTTTTTGCTGGAAAAAATGAATTATTAGCTTAGCTAACAAAAAAAGTGAAAAAAAAACTGAATAAGTCCTATTGTGAACGCCATGGGCTTTGTCAAGTCGCCTTAAGCGCATAATTTAAAATTTTACATTAGTTATGTGCGAGTTTCTTTTTTTTTTTTTTTTCGGCAAAAGAGTGCAACCACATGGTCAAATTCTTATTCCGCATTTTTTTCTTTAACTCCGTTTTTTTCTTGCCCTACATATTCCTTCCATCGGCCTATATTTTTTACTCTCCTTCTCTCCTTCCATGCTCCGAAATTCGGATCACCATATTGCTGGTGAGAGCCAGATTTTAAACAGAAAGAGAGAATACAAGTCACATGAAGTTCGAAAAAAATTCATCGCACATTACATCGATGGAAGCGCTTTCGGAGATGGAGTGAATGTATGTAAGTGAAGCAAAAAAAAAAACTCTTAAATTTTATTTTTCTTTGCACTTAAGTTCCGAGAAATTCAAAAGACAATGGCCTAATAATAATTTAATGGATAATAATAATTGTTTTTTTTTCAATTCGGGTCATAGACCAAATTAGAACCTCACCTAGAAAAATTCTTTATCTATGTGTAATATAAGTCTTTTATTAATTTTCTTTTTTTTCTATTATAAAAATAAAATGTATAATGGCAAAACAATTTTTCGATTTAACTCCACAATTCACCGCAAAAATAAATATGTGTAACGAACTTACAATTATGTGCTAATTTGCCTTATTTATGTTGGAGCCACGCGTCGTCGGAATGTTAGGGTAATGTAATATGTGTTGTTTTAGGGATCACCGACCATTTGTCTGGTCAAGCGGCCCCGGTGATCATGGTAGGGTGGGCAACAGCTGTCGCATTGATACTAGCGCAGCATAACTACAACATATACAGCTACGGTCCCTAATCAATCTAATACAATTTCGGTAACTCTGTAGATCTTCCCTAACCCCCGTACTTTTGTTTGTGCAATCGAACTGGACATCTTAATAGCACGCGAAATTTTTATATATAATTATAAGAGCTTGCGAGTAGGTAGCTTAGCCATTTATGAGTCAACCCACCCCAGCCGACTTCACTGTGCTGGAACCAGCGCGTGTTTCGCTAGACGCTACACGGACATCAACTCGCTTACATACGTTGTATGTTACAAGTATCTCTCATTTTATTAAAGAAGGTTCAGGGTGTCTCCTAGTCGGGCACTTTTGACTAGGCCACATTTATTTACTATCAGCTGGCTTGCGTCGAAAAACTCGGAAAAAAAGATTATGATCAGTATCTGTTCTACTTGGGGCTACTGCCTTAGAAAAAAATTAGCAACCGTTTGTCTGATTTGCATGGCCTTTCCCAGCTGTCTGTTCTTTGATGGACCTTTAACGCTGCTCCCTAAAAATTGACAATGGCGACTGAGTGTTCCATAGCAATCATCCGATGCTGGCAGCTTTTCATACTCCCCTCGATCATACGAGTGCTTTTAGTGTAATTTTTAATAAAACCAGATGTATTAATATTACATTCCATCATCATAATGCTAATAGAGAGCCACATAGTACAGTAAATGTGTCGAAAATTGTTAAAAGTATGGCTGAATCAGATATTTTCATAGCTGAAACATCAAATAAACTATCTATGATCTCTACGAAAATAACCACCTTCTTAACGTACCGTTCTTTTAATTATTTAATAGCTCTCTGATAATATTCTCAGGACACTTGGAAAGCTGCAACTTCATTAAAAGCAGCACTTGAAAGACAGCTTAAGAGATATTTAAACTGGTCAACAGTCGATGTTAAATGAACATCATCTAAACTCGTTTTGACAGAATAAATTTGGGTATTCTTAAACTGCCTTTGCGACATTAACTGAGCATTTGGTGTGTGTGGCATTTACAAGGTATAGACACACAACGATGGGTGAAGTACAGATAGTAGCTTTTGAATATTGCTCATCGATAGTTATTTTGGCAATGCCTTAGCGCAAGCTCAGCTATCAAATTCTTAAACTATACTTTCAAATTTAAAGCTCTTCACAGAGAATAGTTGTCTCAAATGGGTAATGAGCTTTATATTTATCCGTCATTTCTCTTTATTACTATTTAGTACATCGTTTAGTATAGAATTGAGTATGTTATTTCGTAGGTCGAGTGTGCCTGTGTAATAAATCTCCTTGTGAGCGGCATAAGTGCTTACAAATTTTTGAATGTAGGGTATTAACATAATATAATAATGTAGAGACAGACAGTGATGGCTAGACCGACTCGTCTTTTAATGCTGATCAAGAATATATATACTTTACGGTGGGGTTGATGCTTCCTTCTGCCTTTTACATACATTTTTTTACCCATTTACCCATTTCCAATGGGTTTAGGGTATAACAAGTTTATTTATTGAAATAAATAATTATCTATATATATATAATTATTTGCCCTGGCTGAGTGAATGACTAACTGAGTAATTGGTGATCAACGCAGCAAACCGTAAGAGCTAGGAAACAGCTAAAATTTTTACCGTATTTACCTTATGTAACGGTGTTTAATGAAATTCCAAGTGCGAAAAAAATTGCGTTAAACGGTGGAATTAAACTTTTTTACTTACCATCCCATCGGCCACAAACTCTGAAAATTGAGTTCAAGGAGTTAATGCGTGACGTTTCGCGATTATATTCATTATCACACACACTTTTGCACACTTTTTCGCAGTTTCAAAGGTTTTTTGCGTGCAGTTTAAAGTGTTGTCCAAGTTGCTTTGAACATATTTTCAGAATATTTGTCTTTATGGATACGTCCTTCGCTTACCTCAAAATTGAACAAAAAACTAATTTTTAAAGGCATAGTATTGGACTTTGGTATTTACACACATTTGGATGCCGCATTTATGCCCTAAATATTTGCATGCATATATCTGTAAAAGGAAGCTCAATTTATTATGTCGGCAACTCACGGTGGGATTCAGGGAGTCTCCTGACTACAAGGTCTGCATCCATAGTCGAGTCGCACTAACTATATCCGTTTGTCCGTATGTATGAACGCGTCGATCTCAGAACCCGTTACAGCTTAAGACTTCAAAGTTTAATCGTAGGAGAACCCTAGTACCCGTGCTGAATCATTTGTATTTTTATTTATATAAATAGAAGGTAGGGCTTACTAATCCTTATACAAAAAAAAAATAACCAATAATTCCTATTATATGAATAAATAAATACACAACCACCAACAAATCTTACTAATATTGAATAATAAATAAATACATATCAGGAAATCCCTATCGACAACAAAATCTTACCTACAATAATAAATATGGCAATAAATAACATCGACCACAAAAATAACTCACAAAAATAATTTTTTTATGTTTTAAATTTAATTTCATAATAGTTAATTTCAAAGTAATTTTTTGATGTTTATAATTCAATTTCATATACTTTGGGGGAGAGAAAACAAATCCTAACACAGGCAGACTTGTCTACGCATAATCTGGACAGTGGATAACATTTAAGCATTCTTCAAATGCTCAGTTCGTCAGTTTTCATTCAAGGAACGCTTCCTGGCTTCTGTCACACTTCTGGGTACCTTTGGGGCATGCTGTCACAGGTGCGGCGCAGGATCGAATCTATATCGTCCTGGGTCACCTGTCTCTGAAGCTCATATAACTACAGCCAGCACACACCAAACGTAAACACAGAGTGAGACAAAACAAATGGTAAACAGTTAATTTCCGCCCCGACTTCAAAGAAGCCGGGTTCTTCTTCAATATTTTTACGTGACTGCTTGTTTCACTTTGGGCCGCGCCGGCTGGCTCATCGGTTCTCTGGGTGAAGTCCCATCTCTAGCCCGTAGTCCGCGCAATCTATATCAACAAGCTACAACATCTGTAGCAAAACAGGCCTGCACAACACTATCCAAAACGAACTACAGAATCGATAAACATCAAACAGCCGGCACTTCTAACAAATGAACGACATAAACAGCTGTGACAACAAGAAATGTAAATAACAAAGGTGAGATGCTAATATAAATTAAAAAAAAAAAACACTACTGATCCACTTTACTTTTTCAGATCGGGTCCCGGTTACGGACCCAGCGTACCCACCCTACCTGAGAGGATCACCTGCTTTCGTCTCCTTCATTTTTGCCAGTAGATGGCCTTCATCAGTCCGTGTCGGCAGTCATGCGCCCTTTCCCAATCACTTGATAATTAGCCGGGCATTGTTTTCTCTCAGTATGTGCGTATAATTGGTTTTATTTCTTATAGTTATTAACAATTAGTATCTCTTATCTCATTTGTCATAACAGAATATCTTCACTCTGCTATTTATGATTCCGTGCAAGCTGAAATTTCTTTCACTTCAACAGGTGCGTATAATTATTTGCATCATCTTATAATAATATACAATTGATCTTATAGCTTATTTTATTATCTTTTTACAGAACATCTCCAACCTTCTTTATATAATGTCATGATAATGGACATCTCTCTCAGTTCAACAGGTACGTATAATTATTTGCGGTAACTTATGGTTATTGACAATTAATATGATTTTCTAAAATTTCATTAATAGCCGATCAACACAAAGAAAGGACGTCACCGAAAGCTTATGCCAACCGCCGTTAGGAACAACGTGGGAGAACAAACGCTATAAATATTAAATTGAGCGATTGGCTTCCCTTACGTTCGCGCACGTAATATATATATGTGTAACCACGCTGAAAAGAAATGGTATGTTGGAAAGATGCTTATATAAAAGGAATTAAATCGCTTAAATACACTTAGCCCACCTAAGAGCTCTCTGGGGCGCTAAGGGCGATGGAAATAAATGAGTTTTTTGTATATACAAATATAAAAATATGTATGGATCGTGTGGAATCAAAATTACTTAGTTATTTTTCTTTTCTTAGATGGCAGACCCCATAAATTTTTGGAGCCTTTCCTTCACTCACGGAGATCAAAACAGGTTTTCTTAAAATGTGATGGCTATAGATTGCATATATATTATTGGATTTCCTTTTTATTCTGTTATTGTAGTCTTACAAGTCTCTGATAATTTGGAGGCTGGGCTGAGCAATACATTTTTGGTGGACGACACAAAGTTTTTCTTTTAATGTCCCGCCATTAAATCATACATTCATACATACATATATATATATATATTTATATACATATATATATATATATATATATATATATATATATATTTATATACATATATATATATATAATATTTATAGTCTTAATTTTGCTTTTGTGTGGAAGTATATATTTGACTCCCTGCTGTACTTTTGGGCAGCAACATCATAGGTGCTGAAATTCGGTGGTCACCGTTGTTTAACGGTGGTCACCGTTGCTGCCCATATGCGCAGCTGCAGTTTAGGTCAACGGCCCAGAATAAGGCCAAGGGCATGCGATCCGCTCATAACCCTACGAGCGAATCAGCTCATAACCCTACGAGCGAATCGGGCGGGCAACCGCCTATGCTCTCCCACCTTTTTTTGCGCTCAAGGCAGTGGATCCTTAAGGTGATGCCACCCCTGCGAAACTTGGGGCGCTCTAAGTCGCTTAGGGCCCGCACCGATATATATATATATATATATATAAATACTAGCGACTCCCCATGCAACAAATTATTTTTTCTGACTGAGGTAATGACTGACTGAGTAATTACTGATCAATGCACCAAGCCATAAGAGCTAGGAAACAGCTAAAAATTTTATCGTATTTACATTATGTAATGGTGTTGAATGAAATTCCAAGTGCGAAAAAAACTGTGTTAAGCGGTGGAATTAATCTTTTTTGCTTACCATTCTATCGGCCACAAACTCTTTCAAAAGTATTTTTTTTAATTATTTTGAGGCGTGGCTCACACTTTTTGAAAACTGCATTCTTCCTCGGTGAAAATGGAGTTTAAGGAGTTAATGGGCGACGTTTCGCGATTATATTCATTATCAAAGATCGTTACGAAGTATTATTTGAGACGTTTTACACACTTTTCGCAGTTTCAAAGGTTTCTTGCGTGCAGTTTTAAGATTTGTCCAATTTGCTTTAAACATATTTTCAAAGCCCTACATAAGAACTTATTGGAAACGTGTTTCAGCGATTTTGAAAATTTCGGTCGCAACTGTGGTAAATTGGCGGAAAAAGGTTCTATGAAAGTATTTTCTTTATCGTTCTTTCGTGTTTCACACTTTTCGCAAAATATAAGCTTCCTCGATAGAGAGTTTGGTTCAAAGATTGTTTTGGGGGAAGCTTTAAGTAGCATCCGATCTGCCCTAAACTTACTTTTAAAGCCCAACATACCAACTTAATAAATTCGTGTTTAAGCGATTTTAAAAATTCCATCCGCAACTGTCGTAAATTGAGGGATGAGAAATGCAGGTGGAAGGTTATAAGGGCGAACTTTCCAGTTTCGTCCGAACGAAAGTTTATTTTCGGCTTGAAGATTCTCACCACAAGACAACATTGGCGAAATCTGTTGGGCTTAACTTATTGTTATTTATTCGATGGACTATAAACATATTTTTAAATAGCCGGAGTTTGAGAAAGTACGAGCAGATTTAAATTTTTTACTGATGACACAGCTATATTTTAAATTCTATATACAAAACTTGGTCAACGCCGTGTATTTCCGCTACGTATTTATAAGCTTACACATGAAAGTTTGGCTATGGCTCAAAACAATCTCTTTGCTTCGCCTAGATTGAAATCGAAACATAAGCAAGTGAAAAATGTATATGTATGTTTTTATAGCCGCTACGACAACTGCAAGAGAGGCTTGCCAACCTTTTTAAAGGGCACTAGTGTCATTCCTGAGAGGCACGGAGCTCACTGCCGAGGCCAGGGACGGGACGGAATCAGCAACAGCTGCTGAATCCAACAGTAATTTTTCAGATGTAGAACACATGTATAAAAATAGGTTTCGAAAAAGACACAATTTGGCTATAACCAAGTGTAACTTACCTCGTGTCCAGGAAATCTATAAAAATCGATATCGAAATCCGGGTTTTTGTGGAATATCTAGAGCCTAAAAGAAAAAGCCCAGAGAAATTTGGTATAGTATACAAAGATTCAGAATATTTGACTTTTTGGATACGTCCTTCGCTTACCACAAAATGGAACAAAAAACTAATTTTAAAGGCATAGTATTGGACTTCGGTATTTACACACATTTGGATGCCGCATTTATGCCCTAAATATTTGCATGCATATATGTGTAAAAGGAAGCTATATTTTTTATGTCGGCAGCTTACGGTGGGATTCAGGGAGTCTCCCGCACTAACTTTATCCGTCTGTCCGTATGTATTAACGCGTCGATCTCAGAACCCGTTACATCTTACAACTTCAAATTTTAATCGTAGGAGAACCCTAGTACCCGTGCTGTATCATTTGAATTTTTTATTAATATAAATAGAAGGTATAAGCACTAACTATACAATGCATAGACATGTCAAACAGCGTTTTAATCGGATACCGATAAATCGTCAACGACTGAGCCCCATGGGTGCCCGCGCCCATTTTAGTGTGCCCAGACAAAGTAAGACTGCTGAGAGTGGCAGCCGATCGCCGGCCTCGAAAGCCGAACGTTCAGTATGAGGCCGCATCTCGCACAGCGCACAACGTCGCTGCGGCTGATGCTATTTCGTAATATATGTATGTTAGTTACAGCCCAAATACATACATATGTGTGTATGCGTGTGCAGAGTGTGCCTCGCTCTCACTTTTTGCTTTGCGCACTTGTGTGCATCTCCTTCTCCCTGCATAGCTTCTCAAAAACCCCGAGATCTACAAACATACATACATATGTTTGTGTTGTGTGGATGTGCGCACAAATAGATCGCGGCGTTTGTCGCGAGCCAAAGATTTTTTCTTCAATTGTGTGCCCTGTGTGCCTATGGCACACACATTCAAATGCTCTATCATGTATTTCTTCGTCCAGTCAGGCATAATGAGAAGAATCTGATATATTTATATTTATTAAAAACTTAAATGTTCTAAATGGTATATTTATATTTAATATTCTAATTTTTTTGTTTACTGTAGGGACCAATTTTGCTTAAAATTAAAAAAAAAACTAATTCATATTTCTGCAAGGGTAATTCCTCGTCGGCTTGTCGAATAATTTAAGAAATGACCAAAAATTGAAAATGTATAATTTTTTCGACTTGCTACTTGTGCACACGCACACTCTCTCGAGTAAGCAGTCGGGTGACATTATTAAAGGGTTTGGCCTGTTTATGTGCGAAACTCCTATTTTCCATGCATGTTATAAGGATAAGGGTACCTGAACGTTGGCATAAGTGCATGATAACTCTTTGGGCCTCCAAGCACACATACTTTCACACTACTCTATATGGATGGAAGCATTTATGCGTTTGTGTGCGTGTTGGTTGCCTGTCTGCCTGCCCGATGCAATTTGACAAGATTTTAAGTTTTTGGCATTTCTAAATTTCGAGCTCAGACACACGAACACATACAAAAATGTGTGCGAATGAGCCGATCAAGGGTTTGTCGTGAGACAGAGATATTTTCATCAATGGGTGCGTAAATTTGGGCGACGGGCACGGTCTTTGTTTTTTCGCCATGCCTGCGGTGGGCTTGCGACCGCGTAAGGCACAAATGTGTGAACAGGCAACGAAAACAGGTGAACCGCACTTGCCGTTTGCACTTAGATATGGAAAAAATGCAAGTGATATTTTAATGTATTTTTCGACATTGTAAACATTTTAGGTTAAAGGGTATTATGGCAGGCAATAAACGATCAGAATGTCTAGCATGCGTCTGCATCCATAAAAAAACAAAGACCGTGCCCGTCGCCCAAATTTACGCACCCATTGATGAAAATATCTCTTTCTCACGATAAACCCTTGATCGGCTCATTCGCACACATTTTTGTATGTGTTTGTGTGTCTGTGTGTAGAGCTCGAAATTCAGAAGAGAGGATAACATGCATGGAAAATAGGAGTTTCGCACATGAACAGGCCAAACCCTTTAATAATGTCACCCAACTGCTTACTCGAAAGAGTGTGCGTGTGCACAAGTAGCAAGTCGAAAAAATTATACATTTTCAATTTTTGGTCTTTTCTTAAATTATTCGACAAGCCGACGAGGAATTACCCTTGCAGAAATATGACTTATTTTTTTTTTTTAATTTTAAGCAAAATTGGTCCCTACAGTAAACAAAAAAATTAGAATATTAAATATAAATATACCATTTAGATCATTTAAGTTTTTAATAAATATAAATATATCAGATTCTTTTCATTATGCCTGACTGGACGAAGAAATACATGATAGAGCATTTGAATGTGTGTGCCATAGGCACACAGGGCACACAATTGAAGAAAAAATCTTTGGCTCGCGACAAACGCCGCGATCTACTTGTGCGCACATCCACACAACACAAACATATGTATGTATGTTTGTAGATCTCGGGGTTTTTGAGAAGCTATGCAGGGAGAAGGAGATGCACACAAGTGCGCAAAGCAAAAAGTGAGAGCGAGGCACACTCTGCACACGCATACACACATATGTATGTATTTGGGCTATAACTAACATACATATATTACGAAATAGCATCAGCCGCAGCGACGTTGTGCGCTGAGCGAGATGCGGCCTCATACTGAACGTTCGGCTTTCGAGGCCGGCGTTCGGCTGCCACTCTCAGCAGTCTTACTTTGTCTGGGCACACTAAAATGGGCGCGGGCACCCATGGGGCTCAGTCGTTGAAGATTTATCGGTATCCGATTAAAACGCTGTTTGACATGTCTATGCATTGTATAGTTAGTGGTATAAGGTATAAGGCGATAGGATATAGTTTGCGCTGTTGGAAGTGGCTGTCTGTTCAACACCGGAAGAGGTAGAACATTTTGTATACCCTAAAACCATAGAAAATGGTTACAAAGGGTATAGTGGTTTTGTGCGAGTGTATGTAACAGGAAGAGAGGGAAGCATCTCCGATACAATAAAGTATATATATTCTGTATGTCCGCCTGTTTGTTCGTCTGTCCGTGTGTATGAACGCATCAATCCCAAAATCTATAGGGAGCTAGAGGCTTGAAAATTTTAACGTAGGTCTTCCTACCCTGTTCACGCAGTATAAATGTGTTTTTCCAAGCAAATGATAACTTGTCCCGTTTCCAAGAAATCGTTAAAATTCGATGTTGAAATACTGCTCATAATTAAAATCCTGTTTTAGGACCTAGAATCTCAAAATTTGACATGTAGCTTCCCAAATAGTATATACAGCTCAAGTATCTTTCATTTTATTAAAGAAGGTTCAGGGTGTCTCCTAATCGGGCACTTTTGACTAGGCCACATTTATTTACTATCAGCTGGCTTGCGTCGAAAAACTCGGAAAAAAAGATTATGATCAGTATCTGTTCTACTTGGGGCTACTGCCTTAGAAAAAAATTAGCAACCGTTTGTTTGATTTGCATGGCCTTTCCCAGCTGTCTGTTCTTTAGATGGACCTTTAACGCTGCTCCCTTAAAATTGACAATGGCGACTGAGTGTTCCATAGCAATCATCCCATGCTGGCAGCTTGTCATACCCCCTCGATCATACGACTGCTTTTAGTGTAATTTTTAATAAAACCAGATGTATTAATATGACATTCCATCATCATAATACTAATAGAGAGCCACATAGTACAGTAAATGTGTCGAAGATTGTTAAAAGTATGGCTGAATCAGATATTTTCATAGCTGAAACATCAAATAAACTATCTATGATCTCTACGAAAATAACCACCTTCTTAACGTACCGTTCTTTTAATTATTAAATAGCTCTCTGATAATATTCTCCAGACACTTGGAAAGCTGCAACATCATTAATAGAGTGCTATGATCTGAATTGTCGTTCACATTTCTTTTATCGATTTGCCGGCTAGACAGAGATCAACCAAGGGTGAGTAAGACCTCGATAAATGGAAGAAGTTGGTTAACAAAATAATTTATATTTAAACACGGACTAACGAATTTCGGTTTCTTTTCGAACACACAATCGGACAAACTGAAAATATGCACACAGTGGACAGCTGTTAAGGTCCAACTAACGGAGCCCTCTCCACAATGCACCTGCCAACTCTCAAATCCTGACGGGCACCCGCCTTACACCCTTATCTCATCACCATAACTTCTTACTCGAACATTTTCCCTATTGCTTACACAAAAACATTTAGTAAATTAACACTTAACATTTTTCACAATTTTTATAATAATTTGTCTTTGTAGGGCAGACGCGAAAACGGCTTGACAACACTAACACCTAGGACGAATAAATAAATTAAATTTTATCATAAATTAAAATTATGATGATTTATTATTTCATGTTGTCGCCGCCTACGCGTGGCCTCTACCTATAAATACTATAATTAATAATAAATAATAGGAAAAATTATGCTACTAACATTAAAATAATATAAAATTATGTTCATTTAATAATAATTATCCGACTGCTATTTTTTAATTTTTTGATCAATTTTGATTATTTAAAGCTATGAAAAAACCTGAGGCCACCCAGAGGTGGGGGCCAATCCGCTCCTCTCGTGACCTGATCCTCGCCTTCCGTATTGTGGGACTTCAGTTTTGGAGGTACTTATAAATTTAATCGGCCATAAATATATTTTTTGTATCCTTTTGTTCACATTAATTTAATTTATATTTTTTTCTAATTATTGAAAATTCACCTTTTCTATAATTTAAGTTTTTTTGTATGCGGCCAGCTTGCGCTTGACTCTGGATCTTTTCTTTTCTAACTTTATTTTCTGCTTACAACAAAAACTCCCCTCTCCCTTTTAAAAATGTCCAGAGTCACGCTAAGGAACTAGTGGCTCCGATAATTGCGCACCCCTCCAATCTATCGATAACTTTCCTTCAACTGGCAATCTAAAACACAGCATATTGTTTGGTGTGGTATTTTTTTTTTAAATTGTTCTGCCCGTAACAAGCTGCACTTGAAAGAAAGCTTAAGAGATATTTAAACTTGTCAACAGTCGATGTTAAACATCATCCAAACTCGTTTTGATAGAATAAATTTGGGTATTCCTAAAGTGCCTATGCGAAATTAACTGAACATCGGGTGTGTATGGCATTTACAAGGTATATACACACAACGATAGGTGTAATACTGATAGTAGCTTTTGAATATTGCTCAACGATAGTAATTTTGGCAATGCTTTAGCGCAAGTTCAGCTATCAAATTCTTAAACTATACTTTCAAATTTAAAGCTCTTCACAGAGAATAACAAACTTTATTTTTCCGTTATTTCTCTTAATTACAATTTAGTATATGGTATAGTATATTATTGGGTATGTTATTTCGTAGGAATATATATACTTAACGGAATCGCTGATGCTTCCTTCTGCCTTTTACATACATTTTTCATACCCATTTATTCAATTCCAATGGGTTCAGGGTATAACAAGTTAATTTATCGAAAATAATAATTATCTATATATAAATAATTATTTGTCCTGACTGAGTGAATGACTGACTGAGTAATTGGTGATCAACGCACCAAACCGCAAAGGCCAGGAAAAAGCTAAAATTGTTACCGTATTTACTTAATGTCATGGTGTTGAATAAAATTCCAAGTACGAAAAAAAAATGCGTTAAACGGTGGAATGAAACTTTTTTGCCAACCATCCAATCGGTCACAAACTCTTTTCAAACATATTTTTTAAAATTAATTTGAGGGGCTCATTCGCCATGCCTGCGGTGGGCTTGCGACCGCGTAAGGCACAAATGTGTGAACAGGCAACGAAAACAGGTGAACCGCACTTGCCGTTTGCACTTAGATATGGAAAAAATGCAAGTGATATTTTAATGTATTTTTCGACATTGTAAACATTTTAGGTTAAAGGGTATTATGGCAGGCAATAAACGATCAGAATGTCTAGCATGCGTCTGCATCCATAAAAAAACAAAGACCGTGCCCGTCGCCCAAATTTACGCACCCATTGATGAAAATATCTCTTTCTCACGATAAACCCTTGATCGGCTCATTCGCACACATTTTTGTATGTGTTTGTGTGTCTGTGTGTAGAGCTCGAAATTCAGAAGAGAGGATAACATGCATGGAAAATAGGAGTTTCGCACATGAACAGGCCAAACCCTTTAATAATGTCACCCAACTGCTTACTCGAAAGAGTGTGCGTGTGCACAAGTAGCAAGTCGAAAAAATTATACATTTTCAATTTTTGGTCTTTTCTTAAATTATTCGACAAGCCGACGAGGAATTACCCTTGCAGAAATATGGTCCCTACAGTAAACAAAAAAATTAGAATATTAAATATAAATATACCATTTAGATCATTTAAGTTTTTAATAAATATAAATATATCAGATTCTTCTCATTATGCCTGACTGGACGAAGAAATACATGATAGAGCATTTGAATGTGTGTGCCATAGGCACACAGGGCACACAATTGAAGAAAAAATCTTTGGCTCGCGACAAACGCCGCGATCTACTTGTGCGCACATCCACACAACACAAACATATGTATGTATGTTTGTAGATCTCGGGGTTTTTGAGAAGCTATGCAGGGAGAAGGAGATGCACACAAGTGCGCAAAGCAAAAAGTGAGAGCGAGGCACACTCTGCACACGCATACACACATATGTATGTATTTGGGCTATAACTAACATACATATATTACGAAATAGCATCAGCCGCAGCGACGTTGTGCGCTGAGCGAGATGCGGCCTCATACTGAACGTTCGGCTTTCGAGGCCGGCGTTCGGCTGCCACTCTCAGCAGTCTTACTTTGTCTGGGCACACTAAAATGGGCGCGGGCACCCATGGGGCTCAGTCGTTGAAGATTTATCGGTATCCGATTAAAACGCTGTTTGACATGTCTATGCATTGTATAGTTAGTGGTATAAGGTATAAGGCGATAGGATATAGTTTGCGCTGTTGGAAGTGGCTGTCAGTTCAACACCGGAAGAGGTAGAACATTTTGTATACCCTAAAACCATAGAAAATGGTTACAAAGGGTATAGTGGTTTTGTGCGAGTGTATGTAACAGGAAGAGAGGGAAGCATCTCCGATACAATAAAGTATATATATTCTGTATGTCCGCCTGTTTGTTCGTCTGTCCGTGTGTATGAACGCATCAATCCCAAAATCTATAGGGAGCTAGAGGCTTGAAAATTTTAACGTAGGTCTTCCTACCCTGTTCACGCAGTATAAATGTGTTTTTCCAAGCAAATGATAACTTGTCCCGTTTCCAAGAAATCGTTAAAATTCGATGTTGAAATACTGCTTATAATTAAAATCCTGTTTTAGGACCTAGAATCTCAAAATTTGACATGTAGCTTCCCAAATAGTATATACAGCTCAAGTATCTTTCATTTTATTAAAGAAGGTTCAGGGTGTCTCCTAATCGGGCACTTTTGACTAGGCCACATTTATTTACTATCAGCTGGCTTGCGTCGAAAAACTCGGAAAAAAAAGATTATGATCAGTATCTGTTCTACTTG
This sequence comes from Drosophila borealis, assembly GCA_035045885.1. NCBI lineage: Eukaryota > Metazoa > Arthropoda > Insecta > Diptera > Drosophilidae > Drosophila > Drosophila borealis. The sequence continues at coordinate 50,256 of JAWNOR010000107.1, forward strand.
GGGCTACTGCCTTAGAAAAAAATTAGCAACCGTTTGTCTGATTTGCATGGCCTTTCCCAGCTGTCTGTTCTTTAGATGGACCTTTAACGCTGCTCCCTTAAAATTGACAATGGCGACTGAGTGTTCCATAGCAATCATCCCATGCTGGCAGCTTGTCATACCCCCTCGATCATACGACTGCTTTTAGTGTAATTTTTAATAAAACCAGATGTATTAATATGACATTCCATCATCATAATACTAATAGAGAGCCACATAGTACAGTAAATGTGTCGAAGATTGTTAAAAGTATGGCTGAATCAGATATTTTCATAGCTGAAACATCAAATAAACTATCTATGATCTCTACGAAAATAACCACCTTCTTAACGTACCGTTCTTTTAATTATTAAAAAGCTCTCTGATAATATTCTCCAGAAACTTGGAAAGCTGCAACATCATTAATAGAGTGCTATGATCTGAATTGTCGTTCACATTTCTTTTATCGATTTGCCGGCTAGACAGAGATCAACCAAGGGTGAGTAAGACCTCGATAAATGGAAGAAGTTGGTTAACAAAATAATTTATATTTAAACACGGACTAACGAATTTCGGTTTCTTTTCGAACACACAATCGGACAAACTGAAAATATGCATACAGTGGACAGCTGTTAAGGTCCAACTAACGGAGCCCTCTCCACAATGCACCTGCCAACTATCAAATCCTGACGGGCACCCGCCTTACACCCTTATCTCATCACCATAACTTCTTACTCGAACATTTTCCCTATTGCTTACACAAAAACATTTAGTAAATTAACACTTAACATTTTTCACAATTTTTATAATAATTTGTCTTTGTAGGGCAGACGCGAAAACGGCCTGACAACACTAACACCTAGGACGAATAAATAAATTAAATTTTATCATAAATTAAAATTATGATGATTTATTATTTCATGTTGTCGCCGCCTACGCGTGGCCTCTACCTATAAATACTATAATTAATAATAAATAATAGGAAAAATTATGCTACTAACAATAAAATTAATATAAAATTATGTTCATTTAATAATAATTATCCGACTGCTATTTTTTAATTTTTTGATCAATTTTGATTATTTAAAGCTATGAAAAAACCTGAGGCCACCCAGAGGTGGGGGCCAATCCGCTCCTCTCGTGACCTGATCCTCGCCTTCCGTATTGTGGGACTTCAGTTTTGGAGGTACTTATAAATTTAATCGGCCATAAATATATTTTTTGTATTCTTTTGTTCACATTAATTTAATTTATATTTTTTTCTAATTATTGAAAATTCACCTTTTCTATAATTTAAGTTTTTTTGTATGCGGCCAGCTTGCGCTTGACTCTGGATCTTTTCTTTTCTAACTTTATTTTCTGCTAACAACAAAAACTCCCCTCTCCCTTTTAAAAATGTCCAGAGTCACGCTAAGGAACTAGTGGCTCCGATAATTGCGCACCCCTCCAATCTATCGATAACTTTCCTTCAACTGGCAATCTAAAACACAGCATATTGTTTGGTGTGGTATTTTTTTTTTAAATTGTTCTGCCCGTAACAAGCTGCACTTGAAAGAAAGCTTAAGAGATATTTAAACTTGTCAACAGTCGATGTTAAACATCATCCAAACTCGTTTTGATAGAATAAATTTGGGTATTCCTAAAGTGCCTATGCGAAATTAACTGAACATCGGGTGTGTATGGCATTTACAAGGTATATACACACAACGATAGGTGTAATACTGATAGTAGCTTTTGAATATTGCTCAACGATAGTAATTTTGGCAATGCTTTAGCGCAAGTTCAGCTATCAAATTCTTAAACTATACTTTCAAATTTAAAGCTCTTCACAGAGAATAACAAACTTTATTTTTCCGTTATTTCTCTTAATTACAATTTAGTATATGGTATAGTATATTATTGGGTATGTTATTTCGTAGGAATATATATACTTAACGGAATCGCTGATGCTTCCTTCTGCCTTTTACATACATTTTTCATACCCATTTATTCAATTCCAATGGGTTCAGGGTATAACAAGTTAATTTATCGAAAATAATAATCATCTATATATAAATAATTATTTGTCCTGACTGAGTGAATGACTGACTGAGTAATTGGTGATCAACGCACCAAACCGCAAAGGCCAGGAAAAAGCTAAAATTGTTACCGTATTTACTTAATGTCATGGTGTTGAATAAAATTCCAAGTACGAAAAAAAAATGCGTTAAACGGTGGAATGAAACTTTTTTGCCAACCATCCAATCGGTCACAAACTCTTTTCAAACATATTTTTTAAAATTAATTTGAGGGGCTCATTCCTCCTTGGTGAAAATGGGGTTCAAGGAGTTAATGGGTGAAGTTTCGCAATTCTATTCATTATCAAAGATCGTTACGAAAAATTATTTGAGACGTTTCGCACACTTTTCGCAGTTGCTAAGGTTTCTTGCCTGCAGTTTTGTCAAATTTGCTTAAAACATATTTTCAAAGCCCTTAGGACCTAGAATCTCTAAATGTGACATGTAGCTTCCAGAATAGTATATACAGCTCAAGTATCTTTCATCTTATTAAAGAAGGTTCAGTGTGTCTCCTGGTCGGGCACTTTTGACTTGACCAAATTTATTTATTATCTGCTGGTTTGCGTCGAAAAACTTAGAAAAGCTTGTAGTGTGTGCGTACTAGTGAGATTTATACAATCCCATTTGCTTGTACATTTAGGGATCAGAAGTCGTACACTTTCTCTTTTTTCTGGAGTGAGTTAATTCTTCAACTTACTGTACTAAGTGCACTTAACAGAAAAGCGACAAATCAAATGTGTAGTTCGAAAAGTTACTGGTACATTCGAGATCGCGGACGCTTTAACTCAATACTACGGTATCAGGGAAGTAATTTCGAAATATACATAAAAAAATGTGCGTCAAATCGCGCTTGTATCCTTAAATTTCAGAAAGAACATACAATGCAAATCTAAGTCTGCATAAATTAATTCTATTAACCGCTTACAAATGCAATTTTTCAAAAACTAAGCGTAAAGAGAAGCTTACAATGTAACGGATGTACGAATTTCCGCACATACATAAAATATATAGGGTAAAAATGTCAATTATCCACTAGGTGGGAGGAGAAAGCCATTGCGAGATTGTTTCCGATCATCGTTTCCAAGAAATCGATAAATACGATATCGAATTTTTCTTTTTTGAGAAAATTTCGTAGGTTATAAAAGGTACAGTCATCAAACTTGGCACGTAGCTTCTGGAATATTATATATAGCTTATTTTATAGCTATTGTCACCCCCGCCACCACTCCGTAGTTATAATTCAAATAAATAAATCAATTGGAACTACCCAAAAGTTATGCCATAATTTTAAGCAATTGTGTTTTTGATAATATAGGTATATTCGATAACAACATAAAATCGACTGCTAAAAGTTGCATTAAAATCGGTTAAGAAAAAATAAGTTGTAAAAGAAAACGTGTTCGTATAATGACAGCGAACAATTGCATGAATTTCTGCATACATATTAAGTATTCCTGTCCGATGCTCCAGTTATGGGTGTCGAAAACTTCCTTCTGTTCCCGATGATGAACTCTCAATGGATACAAATCTACAGACGGCAAGCCAACTCAACATAAGCGATATGCTGCTCTTGCGACACATGCAAGGTATCAGGTTACCGCCGCTGCCCGTTGCGACCAGGGCGCTGAACTATAGCATTCGCTGCGTCAGCACCATGCGCGCAATTGTTAGCCCATGCATGGATTGCTTATACAATACTGAACTGCAATGTGCGAGGGTTACTCGTTAACTACTTCCCCCTCAGAGTGATGCTCGTCCTCAGTCATCTTGTATCTCGAATCTCGTCTTCTCCTCCGCCAGTGGCAGAGGAGGATGAAACCGCTGAGAACTAGGCCGAGGCCAGCGCCAGCAGTGAACCAGTATTTGGTTCTGAATGACTCGTAGATTGTGTTCGTTCATCCTGTGTAGCGATGGCAGGCTTAGTGCCGGGTCGTGGCCAATGATATTCAACGAAGGTGAGGCCACAATGCCTGGTTCAGGCCATCATGGTGGTTCACTTATTTGGTACCATTTATGGTGGCAAGGCGCTCGAAGGTGGTAAGGTGTGTGCCATTTATTGCCACCTCTGGTCCGTCATCTGTACTGACCCTTGCTGATTGCTTGTTTACAGTGGTGATGCCCTCGTCCACCAAGGTTATGGGAGATTTATGGGAGACTTCTTGCAAAAGGTTGCGAAGTTGCTAGCGGTACAATCCGAAAGAGCCAAAACTCCATCATCGCATTCCAGCGCGGTATCGTCCTGCAGTTGTTGTGGGCCACCGGGAAAATAACGACCTTCTTGCAAATATATTTAACCTTGGAATATTCTATTAGTAGATGGATGATGCTATCGGACTGAAAAACAATGTCTGATACCTCAATTAAACTAACTATTGGGACTTCTGTGAGTTGTTCAGTGAAAATTGATTCCAAATCATTATGATCGAAAATGGTGTGATTTATAATGTTTGATATGGCGAGAGTGATTGTAAGAATTAATTTTTGGATTGCAGTGATTAACATTATATTTTTGGCCAAAAGCGACTCATATAAATGTCAAACAAAGCGTCCTTTTTTGCTTTAAGAATTTTGTTAACCGTATCGGCAAGCTTCTTTATCCTTCTTTGAGTCTCTGTATTAATCACTACCTGTCTATTGTTTGACTCTCTTAACTGTGACTCGGACATCCTAATCATTTCGAGCTCAGCGGCGTCCGCAGTGTCCTCAACGATTTTTAACACCGTGCCTTGGAAGTCCAGACTTCTGGCTTATCGATGGTGTACTTTCGAAACGGACAAGAGTTTTCGTATATGTCTATGTTTACGTCTAATAGCTTTCGCATATGCGATTAAGGAAACAGTTCGGACATTTTTGCGGTGTCATCTTCTATATTTGCAAAGTCGGCCAAGTTACTTGAATGCCTTACATAGCTATATTGTTCCCATACCAGCACATTGCCGTCTAAAACGGCAATGTAATGGGCATGGGAGTAGTCGGTGATCCGAGCGTTTGCTATGGCTGCTAAGGTGAAGAGTATACCCACGAGCCTGTAAAGAATCAGTAAGCTAAATTATAATGTTGTTTAAAGTTCTTTTACTAGCCTAAAAAGAAAATATAAATGCCGTAGGATGTGACCTCGCTACTACCTTAGGTTGTCCTTATGCACAGGCCTCCCCTTAATGAGATTAGGCAATCCTTGGTCTGGCTGGACAGTTTCCTCTTTTCACAAGGGGGGTTACTTTGTTTCCTAGCCTTCTGTTGGTCTTGGCAAAAACCCTTTCCACCTACATCAAATAACATGTTCTGTGTTTTCGGGTTGTTTCAACTGTGTTGAGATCTATCGATTTTACATCTGACCACTTCCCTGAATTCATCAGTGCATGCGTGTATTATATCTATTGGTTTCTTGCCCGTCACAGAGTGCAGTGATCGATTATACTCTAAGGTAGTGTGTGTCGTCGATTCTCTTCTCAAGCATAATGAATCGTACGATTTCCAACAAGGTGCTATGAAAACGTTATACCTGACCGTTTGAGAAACTGTGGAGCGGTGGCGCATTTACAACATTTACTCCATACCTGTTTTTTATGAAAGAGGTGATGGTTTCGGAATAAAATGATGTCACATTAAGGCAGTATATGATTTTAGTTTAGGGAAAAAGTTAATAAGCTGGACGATAGGAGATTTTACTTCTACTATCGTACGTGAAACTACCGGTTGCACCATTGCAAATTGTGAAAATTTGTCGATGCATTTCAGAAATTGTTTTCTGTCGGTGGAATAAATGTTACTGTGAAGCATTTCGCCAGTTTATGACGGGATTGGGGTCTCTCCATGAACTTGTTTCTTTGGATATCTGTCATATTTAGCCTTAGTGCAAATATTGCAGTTGGCCACAATTTCTTTATCTAATTTTGTCAGTTTTGCCTATCTCCCTTTGTTTGTTTTTGTCAGTTTTGTCGGTTACCATATGTTTGCATTACCAAAATGTGAAGTGTTTTCTCGCAGAACAGTATAAAATTTCGCTTTAGGATAAAGCGTGCCTCCTCTAAAACTACTTGGTTCCTAAAGCAGTTCGAAGGCTTTTCTGTGGCTTCTATCGTGTAAATGAACGATAGTTCACTATGAATTGTGGCTGTGTCAGACACAAATTTATCCTGCAGAGCATTCACATTCTGTCGAGACAGGGCACCTGCCACGGCTTGTAGTAGATTTTCGTGTTAAGTTCGTCAATATACGTTTTCCATCTTTTAATTTTCGCATTTGGGTTCCTATCTTATACAGCAAAGGTCAAAGGTTGATGGTTTGTTTACATGTTCATATCACGTGTGCCGTATAGGTAGTGCTGCCATTTACTTAGTGCCCAGTCTATAGCCAAGATTTCTCTTTTATTGGTAGCATAGTGTGTTTCACTTTCTGTTTTTAATGTTTTTAAAATCGTCGTGATGGGCCTGCACTCTTGTGACAGCACAGATAGATCAAATGGTTTCCTGAAATCCGGGTATTTGAGTATGACATTTTCCGGAGCTAAGACATTTCTCAACCTCTTAAATGCATCTCGTTGTAGGACCCCAAAGTCGATGGTAGTCTTTCTTGACATGTTTGCTTATAGAGCAAATTTCTCCTTTTACCAGGTTTGTCAATGGCTATGAGATTGCTGCAAAGTCTTTGACGAAACCCCTGTAGTGACTTGCCAAACCCAAGAAGGAACTGAGCTCGACAGATTTTTCTGTTATGGGTATCCTTGTGTGGCTTTTACCTTTTAATGGTCGGTCTTTGCAATGGTTACTATAAAGCCCAGGTATTCTATGCTTTGTTTGAAAAAATGAGTTTTTCTGGAATCTTTCATGTTATCGTCACACAGGCTCTTCATAACCATGTCGATGTGCTTAGCATGATCCCTTTAATTGTCAGAGAATGTTATAACGTCTTCCACGTAAACATAGCACGCTTTACAGCTCGATCGCTCTCTGGAGGATGCTTTTCGCATTCTTTAATCCGAACGGTAGTCGACAGAACTCATATTTTGCGCCTTCTACGGAGAAGGAAGTTTTTCCTCGGTCCTGCTCGGCCAAAAAAATTTGATGATAACCGGACTTTAAGTCCAGTGTACTGAAATATTTTGCTTTACCCAAATTGGCCAAAAACATTGGAATGTTGGTCATTGGGTATTTGTCGGCAATAGTTCGCTCATTTAGCTTCCTAAAGTCGACGATAAGGCGATTATTTTGTTTGCTTGCTTCCGCATGTCTAGCCACGCCAGGGCGGATGGCAAGTCTTTCGGCTGGACCGGATTTACAATCGACATCAAGGACTTCTTAAGTCCTGAAACAAAAGCGTGCAACGCATCGTGCCTAACTTCTTCGTTGAGTAGTGTTGCCCTGTCAGGCTCATGCGTCATAACTACCTTATTTGTGGTGAGGGTCAACCTTCTTTCAACCTCGTCATAATATTGCATTGGGCTTTACTCACCCGGCCTGACCATCTCGACAAGGCGCTTATTTTGTTTGCCTTCTTCGTCGCAAACATTTTTATCAACAACCCAAGTCAGATTTTTGTACGGCGACCTTAAAGGTCTGACGAAGTCCGCCACTCCCATAAGGAATATATTGGGTTGTCGTCTTCCGTGCGGATCGTGACCACAACAAACGTGTTAAACGGCAGTGCCTCATTAGAGGTCGAAAATGCGTTTACTCTCTTAAGGATTATGCTCTTGAATTCGGCTTTAACGGACTCTGGCACGACAATATCAATCTAACCTGCGTTAGCAAGTCGAAACCTATTATCCCATCGAACAGTGGCAGTGAGTCTAATAAAAAAATGGGGCTGTCTTCCGAAGATGTACATTATACACTGGTGGATTTGGTTAGAACCATGGAAGAAACTAACGGTAAGAGGGGAATTGACTGTAATTACATTCTTTAGCTTCTTTACGGACCTGATATAATTCTTGGCCACTCTTGTGTCTATTAGGATTTTTAGTTTTCGCCCAGCCAGCTGTCGTTCGATGAACGATAGCCGGGAGCGCCCCCAAAAAAATTTAGCAAGTCTTTACTACATGCCGAGTCAGAATCATCTTGAACCCCCGCTACTGCGGCCATGGCCGCATTTTTGTAGTTTTAGTCTTGGTGCTCAGAGACATGTCATACGTTCGGCTGTATTTGACGTTTTTTGGCCCTGTACCATCTCGACCTGTGTATTAGCTGCCTGACCTTTCCCAAAATTCGTACGCTGCCTGATCTGCGACATTGAGGGGTCAACGTCCTTAGGTTCTGGCGGTTGACCTTAATCCTCTTTGGTATTCTGCTTTTGACCGGCAATGTTTTGCTGCTGTCTATCTTGTTTTTAAAAAAAATGGGATTTGTTTCCTGGCCACGGTTGGACCCGTTGTGAACGCATTTTGTTCCTGATTTGCTCACTTGCTTGATTTCTTTCCTAAATGGCCCTGGCGTATGTGGCTGCAAACATACTTCGTTCGATGCTTGCTTGCGCATCTCTAGGCACACCAGGGATGGCAAGTCTTTCGGCTGGACCGGATTTACATTCGACTTCAAGGACTTTTTAAGTCCTGAAACAAAAGCGTGCAGCGCATCGGGCCTAACTTCTTCGTTGAGTAGTGTTGCCCTGTCAGGCTAATGCGTCATAACTACCTTGTTTGTGGTGAGGGTCAACCTTCGCTCAACCTCGTCATAATATTGCATTGGGCTGGACTCACCCGGCCTGACCATCTTTAGCGCCTGTCGCAGCAGTCGTAGCGATGTATTGTCGGCATAAGTGACGTCCAACCTAGCAATTATAGCGTCAAAGTTGAGTACCGTGTTATGCGATATGAACAATGCTCTAGCTGCCCCCTTTATCTTGTTTCAAATGATGGTCACGGCTTGGTAATGGGCACTACTGCCGGCATACGGCTTAAAAGGCTGGTAAGCATCGGTGGCCGACTGTTTTCAGGCCACTGATTCGTCTTGGGCACCACTGAAATCAGGGACTGATTTTATTATATCCAGAGGAATGTCGCTCCTGATATTTAGGTCTACCGATATTCTTTGATTCACTTTTAGCGCGTTTATGGACGTACACTGTTCATTTGCTCTGGGGCTTGAAATCTTCACTTGCCTCCTGTTCAAGACTTTGTTGATAGCGCCAGCTACTAAAGCGTGCATCTGGTAACCGTCCATGTCTGTTCTATTGTCTCGCGTCAGGGAAGTGTTACCTGGTTCTATATCGCAACCGGCGTCACTAGCGTACTCTACTTTTTCTTCTCTGTAAGTACCTGACATGACCTGACCTATAACGCAAAAAAAGGCGAAAACCCTTACACATGTGTTTGTTGTGTTATGGCCGATAACAAATAATCGGCATAAGGCATAAACTTGGGGCTTGTTTTTTAATACTATAGCCGAGTAAACACAATCGGCGTAAATAGTGAATTATATTAATTGTAATATCATTACTTCAAGTAAAAAAGAAACAAATTGTATGGCACACTCGCCGCTGAAAAATTCAATTCAAGTTTTGGTTTTTAATTTATTTTTAAATTCTTCACTTTTTGTTGGGTTTGTTGCTGTTGGGTGCCAATTATGTATTCCTGTCCGATGCTCCAGGTATGGGTGTCGAAAACATCCTTCTTATAGGGTTCCCGGTGATGGGCTCTCAATGAATATCGAAGCTCGATTCCACTTGGTTAAATACTGACCTTGTGGCTCAGCAACAAAAGTAATGTGTTAACGGCCATGGCCGGAGCAATGTTTATTAGTCTTTCCTGTCGAGCTAAGCAATCTTAACAGAACTGAATCTAGGGCTCTCAGCGAGCTGGGGCCAAAACTATGCAATAGATACAAATATTCTTAAGCTACAGCCGGCAAGCCGACTCAACATAAGTGATATGCTGCTCTTGCGACACATGCAAGGTATCAGGTTACCGCCGCTGCCCGTTGCGACCAGGGCGCTGAACTGTAGCATTCGCTGCGTCAGCACCATGCGCGCAATTGTTAGCCAATGCATGGATTGCTTATACAATACTGAACTGCAATGTGCGAGGGGCACTCGTTAACTTACATGTCCACAAACACAATCATGCGCATCTTTATTGCATTTTATTAACACTATTGCTATTGCGATTGTACGGTTTTCTGTGTTGTGTGCTACTATCTCATTAAGAATGAATTGTTGGTATGGCTGTAGAGTAGAGGCGGTAGCAAGCAGTGCGGTCTGTTACGAGCTTGAGCCCTATTGGGGAAACTATTTTTTTTTTTAATTATCTTTATTTCTGATAATGCAGATTGCGTTACAAGCTCGTTTGCTTGAAGTGTTGATTGAAGAAGGTTCAGGGTATCCCCGAGTCGGGAGCTGCCGACAAGAGCCTCTTACTTGTGCAATCATAGATTGGTTTAGGTAATTTAAGCCGAAAATTGTATACTGTACTATTCTATACTGTAATAACTGTTTTCAAGTAATATAATAAAGTTTTCATAATTCAAATGGCTTTCAGCTTTTTGCTAACCAACTGTAGATTCCAATACTCTACAAATAGGTTACCTTACTTTACGGTTGCCTGGTCTTCGCAATATTTCCCTTCACTCTTGGACGCTGCTTAATTTGTAAATTTGGAATAATAAGTTGGATGCAACTGATCGCGAAATGTGGTGAAAGAAATATTGGCCTTGGGCCTCATATATCGTAACCTCAATTTATTTCAAAGTGTGAATTAAGGAAATTTCGCAGTTTTGAATTTTTAATGTTATCAAAGTGTATGCTGAATTTAATGAAAGTGCTTGAAATGTTAAGAAATAATATTTAGAATGAATATATTCCAAGGATTTTGTTTGTCGCGAAATAATACACATATAATACATGTTGAAATGTTGTTCCTTCCGTAGAAATAACGAAAAAAATTGAAATATGTATTTCGCTTAAAACCAATATTCTCTTTTCAGTTTGTTAGCGAGTAAAGTGTACAATTAAGTGATACGGTATTGACCATCTGTTCTACACAGTGAGGCAAGTCTGAATTCTCGCAATCTTCTTGTCAACCTTTAAGCGTTATGCTAGATTCCATCTAAAAATAATCCCCCTATAGTACTCACCCACTTTCATATTCAATCTGGGCTACATATCCAAAATAGATGTCACTCAAAAACATCTGAAAAATGTAATTACCGTAGCAGATGGTGTTTTATCGAGCAATAATTAACTTATTGAAGAAGATATTATCGACCTTATAATATAACTCATGACCACGAGCTAAAGCTAATTATTGAAATATATCGAAAATCTTCCCAAAACTTAATTTCTGTAACAGTCTTAAGCTGAAGGAAAACTGTTTTCTCTTGTTTTTGTTTTTTACATTTAAGTAAACCTTTTTAAGTGGTCGTCGCTTAAGATGGCAAGCGAACGCCACTTGCGTGATGCTGCCATTGATAAGCCGGACGCTTTTTCGAAGTGTTAGCAAATGAGTTTCCGGTTGGGAAAGAGGTTTCCTGATACAGTTGCCATTGGGATGACCCTTATATATGTATCTTTCGTGAACGAATACACATGCCTCCTTATATATATACATTTTAACAATAATGGCCGCTTTACCCATTCTGAATCGATTAAAGGTATATATATTAAATGTTAGTACCAGGTATACCTTTTCTGCTTTTGAAGTTATTTTAAAATACAAACTTTGCGAAAAATGTAAATCATGCCTCCAATTGATTTTCTTATCAGATCTTTGGATCTGAGCTTACACCCGAAGCATAGGCCATTCAACTTTTAATTTGCATTTATTATCCAAGATGGGTGCGAAAGTGCGAAACACGTCCTAAATAAATTTTCACAAAGATCTCTGAACACGATTTAACGCTAATCGAAATATAAACATAAATCTTTCATCAAAACTTTTTCCGCTAATCAAGGGACTTTTCGTAAAGATCTTTGCAAATGAATTTTATCGCGTAACTTAAGCCAACAAATCTTATAACCCCATTTATACCGAGGAGGAATCGATTTTCCAAAAAGCGTAAATGACACCCCCGAAATGTATTTGAACAAAGATATTTGAAAATTAGTGGGAGACTGATGGGATGGTAAGCAAAAAGGGTGTCATACAATCGTATTTCGCGATTTTTCCACACTTGCGGTTGGAATTTCCTAAAACCCCGTCATAGCATGCACTTCTATCACTTAAGGTAACTACGCTGAAAATTCCGCTTTCAGCTTCCTAGATCTTACGGCTTGGGCTGTGCGTTGATCACTAATTAGTCAGTCAGTCAGTTAGGACCAACAGCTTAAATATAGAGATTATGCTACTGCAATGTATTGTCCTCTTAAGTAAGCCTGCTATCATCCGTACATCTTCACACTGACCTTTTTACATGCTTTACGACAGGTGACCCACTCCTAAAGCCATAAGTTGAATTCGTGTGGGTGGACGAGGCAGCTACTTTATGATTGGAAGCCTGTTTGAGCCACTAAAGTCGCTACTGTGAACTAGGTAAGTTTTTGATAAACGGCGCAAAACAGCTGGCTGAGTTCTGACAGAAATCGTCACCGTCAGAAAGGTATACAGCGGCCTCCTATTTTGGGATTTTCCGGTCTGAACCCCAGCAGTATCGTTGGGATCGCTGCATTCGGCTGTAAGACAACTGGAGTTGACGAGCGATTTAATCTCCATCAGATGCGTGCTTAGCTCATCCTGGGCGAGATTACCGCTGCCAACGATTCGCAGTAGCCTGTGCTTGGCGGCCTTAACGGCCACTTAACACAGTCCTTCTTAATGAGCTGCCCTCGGAGGGATGAATACCGAAACTACTCCTCTATAGACTGCGTACCCCTGCAACTGATCTCTGTGTTTCTTTAAAAGCTCTGCATGTACATCTTTCACTGTAGATCTTCCAAAATATCTCTTATCCGATGGTAATATTGATATATGAATCAGTTGATAGGTCGAGATCATGCTCAACGTGCACAGCCCTTGGAGCAAGAATGAAAATATGGCAACATAATTTTGGCTCTTACGGAATTTTAATGGTCTAAAAAAATTTACATCGCATCTGACATAATAGTTAGGTTTTGTACAGAAATCAGTGTACGAATTGTACGCAGTGTCGAACAATTGCTGAGTCATTAATAACAATAGAAACCTGGTGTTTCAAGTGGCAAATTTCCAATAAATATTTGACTGTGCAACCATCTCCAACCCACTCGAACATCTCGAAATTTTACTTATCAAATCGTTTGGCTTCAAAAACATCAAATCTTAACATCACTGGAAAAGTGCTAAAATACTTACATGCTGAATGACCAGAAGCACAGAAGTAGTTACATTTAATGTTGGCTTTCTGATTTCATTTTGGACTTGAGTTTATCGTAATCTGCTCTTGGCAACAAATGTTGGTGGTATTAGCCATATTAGCCTTGACTAAGTAAATAAGAACTGCACAAATAATATGGCAGAAACATTGTCAATATAGCTCTAAAACTTTCTTTAAGTTTGGAAAGAGTAAAAATTCTATAAGCTTGCTATCAAATACTGACTTTGGGCAGTACTCCTAATGCATCCTCGGACAAAAAAAACATGTTATGGTAGAACTTCTCAACCATTGCTAATGACGATTCATTATAGAGCTAGCTTTTGAAAATACTCATAAAGTTCCTAAACTCATAGTATTTCCCGTTGAAATAGACAAACGCGCCTTTGAAAACACTAGGTAAAAAAATAATTTTTTTTTTGTATCTGTTAACAAACCTCCTTATTATATCCTTGTAAAAGGTATTTTAATTTTGTCATGATATATGTAACATATAGAAGAAGACATATCCAACTCCAAAAAGTCTATATAGTTTAGATCAGCATCAACAACCGAGTTGATATAGCTATGTCCGTCTAGCCTTCCGTCCATCCAGCCGTCTATTCGTCTGTGTGTTTATATGCGAGCTACTCTCTCGTCTTGAAATGATACATCGGTCCGGCTTTCTGTTGCAGGCGGAACATATTTTGAAACCGGCCGGATAAGACCACTTTATCATATAGCTGTCATAAAAGAAATTGGTCAAAAAGTAGGTCTTGTATGGAAACATTTTTTGTTTATCCAGATATCTTATCCAAACTCAGCCATAATTCGTTTTGATGTACTCCTCATTTATAAATAAAATACTTTTCAATATCGATTTACTATTATATATAGCTGCCATAGGAACGATCGGTCGAAAATTATGCTCATGTTTGATCCACTTTTTTATTTTCAAGATATATTTCCTAAACTTAACGTTTATCAGTTACATTATACTTCCTATATCATATAGCTGCAATAGAAACGACAGGCCGACAACTAGGTTCTTCTTTGCAAATTTTCTTGGATATCAACATATCGGCATCAAACTCGGCATTTATTTGTATCATATAGCTGACATAGGAACGATCGGTCGAAAATTATGTTCTTGTTTGAAAAACTTGTTTGGTTATTAAGACATCTGAAAGATATCGAAAAGTAGGCTCTGGCATAGAAACCTTTTGTTTAGAGACGTCTCTAACCCCCTCAAGAATATGTATTCTTATGTACCCACGAACCAACTTGATTCTCATATTTATTCAAAATCTTAATAACATCGGACTACTTATCTAATAACTTAAATGTGTATGAATGATTAATATATGTTTTCATAAGCTTTTAACGAGCATAAGGAATTTGAAAAATAACATTCCCACGAAATGATCAAAAATTATCTCTCAAAAAAACAACAAAATCATATATTTTAAGAGTTAACAAGTTGGAGTGCCCTAGTCCGGAGTGCCCGAGTAGGGGATACACTGAGCCTCCTTTCATCAAAACCCGATGATATTGCGGCTCGCGGTCGCCTGTTCAAGCTTAACACTTTCTTATTTAATGGGTAATATTAGCACATACTAGCACTATTAAAAATAAATGAAAAAAATATTGAGTAGTGAACCAAAATAGCAGCACATTTGCGTCTTTTTTATAAATGAGCCACAATATTATTTAATGGCAATCTTCACTATGCATAATTCATGGTTCCAACTCAATTTGTGAGGATGATTCTAACGGCATAGAAAGTGTAAGAAGCTCCATGGATTCCTAATAGACACGGAATATCGCCCTCAATATAAAAAAATAATTGAACCTTGTGCATTATGCGCAACTAGACAGGCACTGTATCTGTCGGAGGAGGTAGAAATAGTTTTGCAATTCGCTGGGAAAGTTCAGTGAAAAATGTCTGGTTTCTGTGATAGTGGAACAAACGCACATTCGTCATGCTACACAATGCCTTAATATTGCGTTGGGAGCACTATGTTCTTGAACAGCCTGACCTTGGCTCTAAGAGTAAGCCCGTTCTGCTGTTTAAAGAGCAAGTCCATATCACTCAGCAGTTTCCTTGCTGAACCACAGACTCTTCATCGTGAGGCCCAGCTCTTGAACTTATCAAGAACGCTTGAAGACGCATGCTGGCGGTCATCATACTGCTGCTTGATGCTAGTTTCAAATGGGCAGATCCGATGTGTGGACGGTGTTAACGACTCGTCCAAGGACATTGCCCTCTGCAACACTAACCCGAATGAGGTGTCTTTCATAGCAAGCTCCCTGCCTTTCAGAATGACGCTAGCTTTCTCAGAACCCCTCAGGCAACAGAGACATGAGACCCTCTTGGCAGACCTAGTCAAAAGCCCGTCGAACATCCAGAAAAATACTTCATCCTCTCAAAAGCGCGGGAATGTGGCTTACAACACGGTAGTTCGCTTAGACGCAGTATAGCTTACTCGAAACTCAAATTGGTGGCGTAGCGTCCACAGCCAGAACACAGGATATCGGAATCCCTTCGAAGATTTTCAACATTGTAGGGAGCAACTAACGGGCCAGTGTGAGTCCTTATCTATTTTTAAATCCATGACGACCACAGCTCTTCCATAGAGCCGGCATAAATCTTGCCCGACCCATCGCTGCAGCGCAGAGGGAACCTACGAAAAGGCTGAGTGGAAATCCGTGGTTCAAATCGGAGTCAACAATATTTTCTCTAAAAGAATCAATCTTGGCAGCGTATAGGATTCCCCAGTTCTCTGCTTCGGCAGCCTTTCATCTGTCAATATCGAGTAAATGTCCCATTATTCTCCAGACACGCCGCATTAGGTGCCCAAGCCTTCCTGAATCAGGCAGCTCTGGTGTAGCGCACGACCAATATGGCGGTGACGCTGTGAGACGGCCCGATAGGGAGCCTTCAGGGAATCTGCTCTATAGTAAGAACACCTGCAGCGCAAGAACTGGTGATGGACCTTCATAGCGCGACCGCTTTCGTTGAGAGGCTAGCTTCCTGTTGTTTCCGCAGCTCGTCAATATACTTGAGGAGCAGGCCAGCCTACCATAAGGTAAATTTGTTCCCATCAATGGTAGAGCCGATCTAGCCATGCCTTTCTATCCCCATATAGGAACGTGTTGATCTCAGAACAATTAATAACTGATCCCGTTTATAAGCCATCAATAAATATCTATATGGAAACCCAGTATTTTAACATTATCTCTAAGGTTTAAGAGCTAGAGCAACGTAGGCACTTGTATGGTATACACTGATACCGTTAACTTAATTTTTGGGTATCTATGTATCTATCACAAATCATAAAATTCAAACATAAATTCCAATTAAAGCCACGCACCACTTAAAGCCAAAATTCTAAGGTTGCTGTCTTTTTGCGTCTATACAAATATTATAGAGCCCAGGAAGATCTACTGCAAAAACAACTATGGTCGATGTTCGCGCCACAAGTTGATATATGGTATTACAGCGCTATTTTGTATTTTTGCTTACATTCCTTGGAATGTTAATTGAATTGAATAGCTATCGATAGTGTCGATCGATGTATGGTACATTGAACTGTAATATGAACTGTCGAGTAAAAGAGTAAAACTACTAACTATACAATGCATAGACATGTCAAACAGCGGAATAATCGGATACCGATAAATCGTCAACAACTGAGCCCCATGGGTGACCGCGACCATTTTTATGTGCCTAGACAAAGTAAGACTGCTGAGAGTGGCAGCCGAACGCCGGCCTCGAAAGCCGAACGTTCAGTATGAAGCCGCATCTCGCTCAGCGCACAACGTCGCTGCGGCTGATGCTATTTCGTAATATATGTATGTTAGTTACAGCCCAAATACATACATATGTGTGTATGCGTGTGCAGAGTGTGCCTCGCTCTCACTTATTGCTTTGCGCACTTGTGTGCATCTCCTTCTCCCTGCATAGCTTCTCAAAAACCCCGAGATCTACAAACATACATACATATGTTTGTGTTGTGTGGATGTGCGCACAAGAAGATCGCGGCGTTTGTCGCGAGCCAGAGATTTTTCTTCAATTGTGTGCCTTTTGTGCCTGTGGCACACACATTCAAATGCTCTATCATGTATTTCTTCGTCCAGTCAGGCATAATGAGAAGAATCTGATATATTTATATTTATTAAAAACTTAAATGATCTAAATGATATATTTATATATTATATTTTAATATTTTTTGTTTATTGTGGGGACCAATTTTTCTTAAAATTAAAATAAAAATGGTAATTCTTCGTCGGCTTGTCCAACAATTCTAAAAAAAGTCAAAACATTGAAAATGTTTAATTTTTTCGACTTGCTACTTGTGCACACGCACACTCTTTCGAGTAAACAGTCGTGTGATATTATAAAAGGGTTTGGCCTGTTCATGTGCAAAACTCCTATTTTCCATGCTTGTTGTAAGGGTAAGGGTACCTGAACGTTGGCATGTGTGCATAATAACTTTTTTGGCTTGCCAAGCACACACACTTACACACTTTTCTATATGGATGGAAGCATTTATGCGTTTGTGTGCGTGATGGTTGCCTGCCTGACTGCCCGATGCAAATTTGACCAAATTTGAAGTTATTGGCATTTCTGAATTTCGAGCTCTACACACAAACACACACACACACAATGTGTGCAAATGAGCCGATCAATGGTTTGTCGTGAGACAGAGATATTTTCATCAATGGGTGCGTAAATTTGGGAGACGGGCACGGTCTTTGTTTTTTTTCGGCATGCCTGCGGTGGGCTTGCGGCTGCGTAAGGCTCAAATGTGTGAACAGGCAACGAACAGGTGAACCGCACTTGTCGTTCGTTTGCACTTTGATATGGAAAAAATGGAAGTGATATTTTAATGTATTTTTCGACATTGTAAACATTTTGGGTCAAAGGGTGTTATGGCAGGCAATAAACGATCAGAGTTTCTAGCATGCGTCTGCATCCATCACGCACACAAACGCATAAATGCTTCCATCCATATAGAAAAGTGTGTAAGTGTGTGTGCTTGGCAAGCCAAAAAAGTTATTATGCACACATGCCAACGTTCAGGTACCCTTACCCTTACAACATGCATGGAAAATAGGAGTTTTGCACATGAACAGACCAAACCCTTTAATAATGTCACCCAACTGCTTACTCGAAAGAGCGCGCGTGTGCACAAGTAGCAAGTCGAAAAAATTTAACATTTTCAATTTTTGGTCTTTTCTTAAATTATTCGACAAGCCGACGAAGAATTACCCTTGCAGAAATACGACTTAGTTTTTTTTTTAATTTTAAGCAAAATTGGTCCCTACAGTAAACAAAACAATTAGAATATTAAATATAAATATACCATTTAGATCATTTAAGTTTTTAATAAATATAAATATATCAGATTCTTCTTATTATGCCTGACTGGACGAAGAAATACATGATAGAGCATTTGAATGTGTGCGCCACAGGCACAAAAGGCAAACAATTGAAGAAAAAATCTCTGGCTCGCGAAAAACGCCGCGATCTACTTGTGCGCACATTCACACAACACAAACATATGTATGTATGTTTGTAGATCTCGGGGTTTTTGAGAAGCTATGCAGGGAGAAGGAGATGCACACAAGTGCGCAAATCAATAAGTGAGAGCGAGGCACACTCTGCACATGCATACACACATATGTATGTTTTTGGGATGTAAGGAATTAAAAACTAACACATATATTATGAAAAGGCATCAGCCGCAGCGACGTTGTGCGCTGAGCGAGATGCGGCCTCATACTGAACGTTCGGCTTTCGAGGCCGGCGTTCGGCTGCCACTCTCAGCAATCTTACTTTGTCTGGGCACACTAAAATGGTCACGGACACCCATGGGGCTCAGTTGACGATTTATCGGTATCCGATTAAAACGCTGTTTGACATGTCTATGCATTGGTTAGTGGATAAACAATTTCAATTTTCATAAAAAGAATTGCAATTGCGATTATATTATATGCTATGCTGCGTATATGTGCTTCTATTTTAGTACAGTCTTTGTCCGTCATAAATCAATTACTCGTAGCGCTGCATGGTATAAGTTGATGGCAAGTACTCGGTTGAAGGGATTGCGAGTTTATCAACACAAGAAATTAATTTGTTACTTATATTTAATTTTAATAAAACTGATTATGTACCAATTATATGGGCGAATATATTAGAAGCTAGAAAAACCGAGCTTGTAAAGCGACCTGCTTCTGGTTTTGTTAGAAGAAGCTTCTTCGAGCCGAGACCCAATGGCATCATTTAGATAAGGATATTATCGATACTGAGAAATAGAATTCTTACCTACTGCCATCATCGAAAATAAGTATATTCTGGTCTGGCTGAACGGAACTAATTTATACAATCGGTCACTTCGATTTATGGTATACAAATAACACTCCGCAGTTTGACGACGTTGATCACCTCCTTCACGCGGATGGGGCCGATAGGTGGTGGCATCTGTAGCGGTGTCTCCAACGCTCGGGTTGTTTCATCGAGCTCTTCTGGGGAAGCCAGATCGAAAGGTGTAAACCGTTCCTCCTGGTGGCTGGCGAAGGTATCAGCTTGCTCTTCGTCTGTAAGCCAGTATTTACAATTGTGGTGAAGAAGGGGAACGGTTCTCCAGGGTTGGTGCTTCAGGTTTTTAGTTGCTCGCCCGAGCGAGTATCCTGAGTCATGGGTGTAGTCCATGCTCTCCAACCTTCTAGAGAAGGATGCGTCGTTGAGTCTGCGAAAGGGCCTCCTTGAGTTGCTGCTCCGCTCTTCGCCACTGCGGCTTGTCCCACGGATGCTGTGTCGTCTGGAACCTGCGTCTGCACCGCCTTTTGATCCTGAGCAGGCTGGCTATGTCTGCGGGCAGCCCGTTTTTTTACAATTTTAGGTTTACTGTTCAATTTGCAATACCTTTTATATGTAAAAATGCTTATTCCCAGCATTTGCATTTGAAACAAGTACTATGTTCTAGTCGGGAGCTCCCGACCTGGTGTTATCCTAAACCCTTTCATTCCAACCCCAAATGCAGCTCGTGCTTCGCGCTCGTTTGTTTTTGAAGTGATAAGGATAAATTAAAAAAAAAAGTTCCTTTGGCAGGGTTCGAACACGTAACTGACCGCATTACTTGCTGCCGCCATTAATCAACAGCCACACCAGCCAAAAAAAAAAAGAATAGCTTCCTCGATAGGGTTTGAACTCGCAACAGACTGCACTACTCACCGCCGCCTCTACTCAACAATCATACCAACAATTTAGTCTTAATGAAAAAAAAACGAATTAAAATAGCAGCACAGAAAACAGTTCAATCGCAATTGCAATGCTGCTGATAATTTTCAAAGAAGACGCGCATGAATGTGTGTGTGTACATGCATACAGAAATTATCGGAATTTGCGCTTGCTGTCGCTGATAGGAGAAAAATCAAAACACGTTTTCTTTAATCATTTCTGTGTTTCTTAACCGATCTTGATTACATTTTTTTAAGTACATCTTATAGCCTCTGGCCACTGAACACATTTCTGAAAATGTCACATTTTTGCAATATGTGTAAAATGCGGCCTGTACGTTTCCCCATAAGAAAACACATTTCACACATTTTGTCAAAAATGTCACAATTCGCCCCGAACATATCGTGTATTTTGCGATGATTAATCGAGATTTCTATCGATGTTGTGAAAAATGTGAAAGTATCATAACCATATACAGCTGATATATCAACAAAGGCAAGCGGTAACTTTAAATTATAATTTTAATATTCCCACAGTTTTTAACATTTAAAGTTGGCCAAATCCCGCAAAGAGTCCATTAAATGGAGCCCCTACTTCGGGGCCGTATTATTTGACTTTTAGAAGGAAATCTGTGCGGCGCTTATGTTAATTAAGGCAACTCGATCAGCTGTTTATTTAAATAAGCGGTACTTTTGACACTCACATGTTACCGAAAACCGGTGGAACACCAATATGTAAAACTTGAAAATGTGACATTTTTAAGCCCAGTGGAGAAAGGCTATTATTGTACTATAGAATTTTCATTTGCATTTAAATTGTGGCTTATATTGGTGGGCAGCATAAATTGGTGTTTTTACTTGATTTATAGCGATGAGGTAGCCGCGGAGAGGTGTCAATAGCTATAAAATGAAAGATAATTGATATATATATGCTATTCTAGAAGCTACATGTTAAGTTTGGTGACTCTAGCTCATATTATTTACCAAAGTTGCTCAAAAAATCGGAAACTCGATCTGCGCATGGAGTAGGAGGACCTACAGCTGAAATTTCAAGCCTCTAACTCTTATAGGTTCTGAGATCCTTGCGTTCATACATACGGACAGACAGACGGAGATGGCTAGCTTAACTCGGCTATTGATGCTGGTCAGGAATATATATACTTTATAGGGTCGGGGATGCTTCCTTCTGCCTGTTACATACATTTGCACAAATACATTGTACACCTTTTACCCATTTTCAATGGGTTCAGGGTATAAAAAGTGGGATTAAAAAAAAGTGCAATTAAGTGCTCGTGTCTTTCAGCTTCCTGTGAATTCGTTTCTGAAAGTATAAGAACGGGAGTAATATTTTTCATCACATGAGAATACGACTACAGATTCTTACTTTTTAGAAGAAGGTAAAAGTGCCAAGCTAGCTTCTCAGGAAAAATTGAGGAATCACACCAAGGAAAATTCCAAGCCCTCAATTCAGTGGTTCAACGCTATCAAGGGTTTCATACGAGAATGTGATTCACATCGTAATCGTTTTTACATTATAATACAATAATATATTTATGCGATTATGAGGTCTGCAGCATTCTGCTGGTTTGTGCTATTGGGAAGATAGTGACTCTTGCACGATGACTTGATCATAGAGTATTTAATAATAAAAAGTTGTAATTCACTGGTTTGTTAAACCTTAATAGTAAATACTTCTAGTGCTAGTGATAGAGGCTTCTATGGGCTGATCATCAAAAGGTCAAAAGGGATCTCATATCTCCCTGGTCCAAAATGAAATGGAAAGGAGTTTGTGAACAATAAATTTTGAATTTCTGTAATCAACAATATATTTCTTGTTGATAGGACTTCAAACAGGTTTATTCTGTCATCTATTTCTTCTATTTTTCGTGTATTTCAAAATTTTGTTTACAGAGCTTGTCCACTCATTTATTTGACGTTGAATTTATGTTGTCTGTATATTAGTTGACTCTATCAATTGGGCCTCAGTTATTTTACTCTGTTCTAAGTCACTAGCGTCTGGAATCTGAATAAAAAACACTAAAAAGGCCTATTTTAAATTAACCTTGTGGACACCCTCCCCCCTCTGCTTAATTAAGATTGATGTCCCCTAGATCGGCTTTTACCCTTGCATCGGCGCATAAAGTGGTTAGCTTATAGCCGAGTTTTTTATTGGTCTCGAGCAAGACTCGTCGACTTCGAAGCCCCGCTGTTTTAATTGCAGAGACTTAGCGCTTTAAAACTGATGTTGTGCGTCGTAATCTTGTTCGCCTCGGCGGCAGACTCGTTGTATGCTTCCTCGGTATGACCAGTGGTAGCAGCGTTGTGGTCCACCCCTTGTCGTCCGTTCGAAATCTTTCCTAATTCTTGAGACTTATTAAATACCGTCATGGAGGCTACGTAGGCTATGCGTACTGAGGCTTTGTCCCTGCGTGTTCAGCCACCCTACGTCTCCTTTGCATTGTTAAAAAAAAACGGAAAAATACTTTAAAAATGTTAAGAGCTACACAAAACATGGTGTGTATATTTTTACATATTTTACCTTTTGGTTACCTCTACCACTCCCCCAAAATAGTAAAAACTTCGTTTCAAAGCTAGAGCCCTGCGCAAAGCGCACATACGGTGAGCATTTAGTTGCTCGTAAAGCATAATCCCAGGCCACAACCTGTAGTGCAAAAGCTACCCGAGTGCTGCAGTTTCCGCCGTGCCAGCCTCGAAGTGCCATAGTGACGACTCTGTTAAGAATGACGTGGGCCCCCTTGTGTGGAGGGTTAGATGATACACTTCTCTAGCAACAATCATGTTCGGGAACTAATGTTTGATGTGTTTTCCCGACTGGTCAAACTCTTGCCTCGCCCTACAGTCGACCAAACATTGGCATATTTAGGGTGCGAACTGGAGTTCGTCGGTCTAGCCTACCCAGCTCGACTGCGAAGAAGCTTCTTCGAGCCGAGACCCAATGGCATCATTTAGATAAGGATATTATTGATACTGAGAAATGGAATTCTTACCTACTGCCATCATCGAAAATAAGTATATTCTGGTCTGGCCGAACGGAACTAATTTATACAATCGGTCACTTCGATTTATGGTATACAAATAACGCTCCGCAGTCGAGCTGGGTAGGCTAGACCGACGAACTCCAGTTCGGTCACTTGGCCTATATCGGTCGGCAACCTAGTAACATGAGACTACTCACGAAGCGCAAGCTCAGCGCTAAGAATCAATTGTCTATAGTTTTAGTTTCGAATTTGAAATATATACCAGAGCGCGTCCGCCTGGTAGAATAAACGAATCGTACCGCAACGGGTCCTACCTTTCATTATCTGCTAACGCGGATCAACAGTCGTTCACACTCCCTCTAACGCGATGTAAAACACTAATTTACATATGTCAACTCTACTCTGTAGTAAAAATGAAACACTGTCGAAAATTTCTCGCCAACGCCAGAAGAACTTCTCTATGCATTGTCCTGTATCATTCTGAACACCCAACACAAAAATTTCAATATTTCAAAAGAAACTTGAAAAGTATCATAAACATTTTCAGACCTTTCAGAGACTATTCTTCTTGAATTGGCCTTCTCAAGATGCGCTGTAGACTCGAGCATTCTAATATCCCTGCTCCTTAGGCAACCTTTACTCGTTCCTAAGGAATCGCAATATGATTGCAACTGCGCTCGTCTGAGATTTTTCAGGGTGGGCGAGATGCTTGGTCACTTGTACAATATTTTAGGAACCAATGTATTTCTAATACAGCCGGCTGTCAATAACAAATTATGTTAATCCTATGTTAACAATCTGCAGCAGTAATGACATAAGCACGCACACACTTGATCGAAGTTTATCACTTCTTTGAATACTGTTGCCTGCATCTTTTAGTCTTAAACTTAATCAGAAAATGAAGATCGTGTCGCTCGACAATTTTATTGCATTGATTTTATAATTTAATGTGGCCACAAAAGACCACTCGAGATTAGACGTTCTCAAATCAAGATAACGATCATGGTCTATCATGGCATTCGATAGCACTTATGAAAGTGGGCCTGTACCCTATTTTGAAGATAAACAAATGACCTCACAAAAGATCCCCATTTGTTCACATCAATGATCACTGGCTGAACAGAAAGTAATTTAGTGGGAAGAGTCTCATATTGCATAAGAATGGCAGAGGAGCGCCCAACACGAAAGACCATATAACGCCTTATATGAGCCGCCGCTTATTCCATGGACATGGCCACCAATCAACCACGGCTCTTGGATCAGAGCCATGTTGATTACGTCCACGGATAACACTCTCCACAGAGGGGCTGACACCCCTTTGGCATGGTGCAGGTTCGCCTCTGGCACCCTAAATATGCCAATGTTTGGTCGACTGTAGGGCGAGGCAAGAGTTTGACCAGTCGGGAAAACACATCAAACATTAGTTCCCGAACATGATTGTTGCTAGAGAAGTGTATCATCTAACCCTCCACACAAGGGGGCCCACGTCATTCTTAACAGAGTCGTCACTATGGCACTTCGAGGCTGGCACGGCGGAAACTGCAGCACTCGGGTAGCTTTTGCACTACAGGTTGTGGCCTGGGATTATGCTTTACGAGCAGAATGTATTGAAATAAATGCTCACCGTATGTGCGCTTTGCGCAGGGCTCTAGCTTTGAAACGAAGTTTTTACTATTTTGGGGGAGTGGTAGAGGTAACCAAAAGGTAAAATATGTAAAAATATACACACCATGTTTTGTGTAGCTCTTAACATTTTTAAAGTATTTTTCCGTTTTTTTTTAACAATGCAAAGGAGACGTAGGGTGGCTGAACACGCAGGGACAAAGCCTCAGTACGCATAGCCTACGTAGCCTCCATGACGGTATTTAATAAGTCTCAAGAATTAGGAAAGATTTCGAACGGACGACAAGGGGTAGACCACAACGCTGCTACCACTGGTCATACCGAGGAAGCATACAACGAGTCTGCCGCCGAGGCGAACAAGATTACGACGCACAACATCAGTTTTAAAGCGCTAAGTCTCTGCAATTAAAACAGCGGGGCTTCGAAGTCGACGAGTCTTGCTCGAGACCAATAAAAAACTCGGCTATAAGCTAACCACTTTATGCGCCGATGCAAGGGTAAAAGCCGATCTAGGGGACATCAATCTTAATTAAGCAGAGGGGGGAGGGTGTCCACAAGGTTAATTTAAAATAGGCCTTTTTAGTGTTTTTTATTCAGATTCCAGACGCTAGTGACTTAGAACAGAGTAAAATAACTGAGGCCCAATTGATAGAGTCAACTAATATACAGACAACATAAATTCAACGTCAAATAAATGAGTGGACAAGCTCTGTAAACAAAATTTTGAAATACACGAAAAATAGAAGAAATAGATGACAGAATAAACCTGTTTGAAGTCCTATCAACAAGAAATATATTGTTGATTACAGAGATTCAAAATTTATTGTTCACAAACTCCTTTCCATTTCATTTTGGACCAGGGAGATATGAGATCCCTTTTGACCTTTTGATGATCAGCCCATAGAAGCCTCTATCACTAGCACTAGAAGTATTTACTATTAAGGTTTAACAAACCAGTGAATTACAACTTTTTATTATTAAATACTCTATGATCAAGTCATCGTGCAAGAGTCACTATCTTCCCAATAGCACAAACCAGCAGAATGCTGCAGACCTCATAATCGCATAAATATATTATTGTATTATAATGTAAAAACGATTACGATGTGAATCACACTCTCGTATGAAACCCTTGATAGCGTTGAACCACTGAATTGAGGGCTTGGAATTTTCCTTGGTGTGATTCCTCAATTTTTCCTGAGAAGCTAGCTTGGCACTTTTACCTTCTTCTAAAAAGTAAGAATCTGTAGTCGTATTCTCATGTGATGAAAAATATTACTCCCGTTCTTATACTTTCAGAAACGAATTCACAGGAAGCTGAAAGACACGAGCACTTAATTGCACTTTTTTTTAATCCCACTTTTTATATCCTGAACCCATTGAAAATGGGTAAAAGGTGTACAATGTATTTGTGCAAATGTATGTAACAGGCAGAAGGAAGCATCCCCGACCCTATAAAGTATATATATTCCTGACCAGCATCAATAGCCGAGTTAAGCTAGCCATCTCCGTCTGTCTGTCCGTATGTATGAACGCAAGGATCTCAGAACCTATAAGAGTTAGAGGCTTGAAATTTCAGCTGTAGGTCCTCCTACTCCATGCGCAGATCGAGTTTCCGATTTTTTGAGCAACTTTGGTAAATAATATGAGCTAGAGTCACCAAACTTAACATGTAGCTTCTAGAATAGCATATATATATATCAATTATCTTTCATTTTATAGCTATTGACACCTCTCCGCGACTACCTCATCGCTACAAATCAAGTAAAAACCAATTTATGCTGCCCACCAATATAAGCCACAATTTAAATGCAAATGAAAATTCTATAGTACAATAATAGCCTTTCTCCACTGGGCTTAAAAATGTCACATTTTCAAGTTTTACATATTGGTGTTCCACCGGTTTTCGGTAACATGTGAGTGTCAAAAGTACCGCTTATTTAAATAAACAGCTGATCGAGTTGCCTTAATTAACATAAGCGCCGCACAGATTTCCTTCTAAAAGTCAAATAATACGGCCCCGAAGTAGGGGCTCCATTTAATGGACTCTTTGCGGGATTTGGCCAACTTTAAATGTTAAAAACTGTGGGAATATTAAAATTATAATTTAAAGTTACCGCTTGCCTTTGTTGATATATCAGCTGTATATGGTTATGATACTTTCACATTTTTCACAACATCGATAGAAATCTCGATTAATCATCGCAAAATACACGATATGTTCGGGGCGAATTGTGACATTTTTGACAAAATGTGTGAAATGTGTTTTCTTATGGGGAAACGTACAGGCCGCATTTTACACATATTGCAAAAATGTGACATTTTCAGAAATGTGTTCAGTGGCCAGAGGCTATAAGATGTACTTAAAAAAATGTAATCAAGATCGGTTAAGAAACACAGAAATGATTAAAGAAAACGTGTTTTGATTTTTCTCCTATCAGCGACAGCAAGCGCAAATTCCGAGAATTTCTGTATGCATGTACACACACACACTCATGCGCGTCTTCTTTGAATTCTATCAGCAGCATTGCAATTGCGATTGAACTGTTTTCTGTGCTGCTATTTTAATTCGTTTTTTTTTTCATTAAGACTTAATTGTTGGTATGATTGTTGAGTAGAGCCGGCGGTGAGTAGTGCAGTCTGTTGCGAGTTCAAACCCTATCGAGGAAGCTATTCTTTTTTTTTTTTGGCTGGTGTGGCTGTTGATTAAAGGCGGCAGCAAGTAATGCGGTCAGTTACGAGTTCGAACCCTGCCAAAGGAACTTTTTTTTTTAATTTATCCTTATCACTACAAAAACAAACGAGCGCGATAACACCAGGTCGGGAGCTCCCGACTAGAACATAGTACTTGTTTCAAATGCAAATGCTGGAAATAAGCATTTTTACATATAAAAGGTATTGCAAATTGAACAGTAAACCTAAAATTTTAAAAAAACGGGCTGCCCGCAGACATAGCCAGCCTGCTCAGGATCAAAAGGCGGTGCAGACGCAGGTTCCAGACGACACAGCATCCGTGGGACAAGCCGGAGTGGCGAAGAGCGGAGCAGCAACTCAAGGAGGCCCTTTCGCAGACTCAACGACGCATCCTTCTCTAGAAGGTTGGAGAGCATGGACTACACCCATGACTCAGGATACTCGCTCGGGCGAGCAACTAAAAACCTGAAGCACCAACCCTGGAGAACCGTTCCCCTTCTTCACCACAATTGTAAATACTGGCTTACAGACGAAGAGCAAGCTGATACCTTCGCCAGCCACCAGGAGGAACGGTTTACACCTTTCGATCTGGCTTCCCCAGAAGAGCTCGATGAAACAACCCGAGCGTTGGAGACACCGCTACAGATGCCACCACCTATCGGCCCCATTTGCGTGGAGGAGGTGATCAACGTCGTCAAAGTCCTTCTCAGAGTTAAAGCCATGATGGAATATGCCACACCACTCTGAAGGCCCTACCAATGCGCGCGCTCCTTTTTATAACGTTGATCTTAAGGACGCAACACTTCCCTGCCCAGTGTAAGTAAGCGAGGATCCATTTGATCCATAAGTCGGGCAAGCCGGAATATGACCCTGAGTCATATCGGCCGATCAGTCTCCTGCCTTCCTTGTCGAAGGTCTGGGAAAAACTGATTGTCGCCCGACTTTCAAGGCTTATGGATCACATGGCCATCCTTCCTGATCACCAATTTGGGTTCAGGGAAGGGTATGGCGCTGTTGAACAGGTTCACAGAGTGATTTACCATATTCTTAAGGCTTATGATGACAAAGACCACTTCTATGGAGTCTTTGTAGACGTTAAGCAGGCCTTCTACCAAATCTGGATTGATGAATTGCTCCAGAAAATGAAAATGTGTCTTCCCGCCCCCTCCTTTCTACTTCTGCGCTCTTATCTAATGAAGCGAAAGTTCGAAGTCAAAGTTAGAGCAGCAATCTCTCCTGCTCGCAAAATGAAGGCGGGTGTCCCCCAAGGCAGCGTACTGGGCCCCTTTTTCTACAATTTGTACACGGTAAAAATCACCACTCCGGATGAACTACACGAGTTTGCCACCCCAGGCAAATACTTGATGGCCACATTTACCGATGACGTGGCAATATTTTACTCCACCCACTGCGAGTATGAAGCCACTGACGGGGCTCAGGAATACATCCACTTGCTTGAGAGCTGAACACGCAGGTGGTACATCAAGCTCAATGCCTCGAAGTGCCAGGCAATCAACTCCACACTGAGGCGTGGCAAGGCTCCAGCAGTCTGGATAGATGGTAGCCCCCTTCACCCTGGCAGAAGCGGCAAGTATCTTAGTTTTCGGGCGCACATCGATGGCCTCATCAAGCGGTGCCGCTATAAGATGATCAAGGCCAACTGGCTACTAAAACCCAACAGCCCATTGCCACATCGCTGCAAACGAGCAGTTTACAACGTCGTGGTGGCACCAACTTGGAGATACGGTATTCAGGTTTGGGTCATTGCATCTCGTAAAAATCGAAGACGGATTCAGACACTCCAAAACTTGGCATTGCGCCGAATTACCGGTGCTGATTGATACGTCAGAAATTCTACCTTGCACAGAGACCTCAAAATGGAGACATAGACAGCCAAGTCGGCGCATTAGCCAACCGGTACAACGAACGCTTGCAGCGACACTGCAACCGGGTAGCAAGAGACCTTGGTGGGTGGTGTGTAGTCAGGAGGCTCAAGAGAAGATCGTTCAAGGACCTCCTCCAACCACGACATAGGAGACGCCCCAGAGTCCCCCGACTGCCTACGTTAGCCGACTGTGTTGTAATAAAAATGTATTCTATTTTTGATTCAATACGATAAACAAACACAATCAAACAAAAAAAAATTGGTTTTTGAAGAAAAATGATTTTATACTGCGTAATGTGATT
The DNA here is from genome assembly GCA_035045885.1 of Drosophila borealis. Classification (NCBI taxonomy): domain Eukaryota; kingdom Metazoa; phylum Arthropoda; class Insecta; order Diptera; family Drosophilidae; genus Drosophila; species Drosophila borealis. The sequence goes on from JAWNOR010000107.1 coordinate 80,334, forward strand.
CTTACTGATTGTGTTGATTTTTTGGTATATATGCTTGGCATGAAGTGTAAATAAATGCTGGTGTCCATCTTCTTTCCAACTTCTGGCTTCTGGACCCTTTCATTGAAGGTTTATTTAACATATGTATCGGAATGAGTCAGGATTATACCTGAACGAATAAGGGCGAGCGAGATTACCCATTTTAAGTGGAATGCTTTCACTTAGCTGGTAATCCGATGAATTTCGGAAATAGTATGTACAGTAGTAATCGTGGTAAGCCGTTATATATCGATACTCAAAATTCGGCAGATGGCGTTAAGTGTCGCTATCACCGTTACCTGTGATCAAAATGAAAACCCTCGTTGTCTGTTTGGTCAAAAGTCACACAAATATTACTTTTGGTTAAAAACATCTGCCGATCAGCAAACTTTTACAGATAATACTCACTATGGGATCAGTACACAAATGCGCAGCCGGTATTAGTACCATATATAAACTTCTTCAGATTGGGAACTTATCCAGATAGTTGGGGGCGGCTGCTAAGTGATTATCGGCTCCTAGTAGATGGGAAAGTATAGCTTGAGTAAAGCGGGGCATCCCAAAGCTTTTTAAACCCGGTAAGAAACATTCAGAGGAATGAGAAAAAATACAGGCTCTCTTCTGAAACAATGCTGAGCAATCGAGAAACCAATTTAGAGAAATATTTAATGTGGTTTTTCGCCATTTAGGGGAAAATATTGAATTGCATTGTGCGAACTTGCACCATGCCAAAGGAGTGTCGGCCACCCTGTTCAGGGTCATATCCGAAGGTGAAAACAGCATGGCTCTTTGGATTAAGCTGTTGCTTTTTTTTTTGCAGTTCACATGCATGGCAGCACTTCCCACGAACCAACTTTATCTTCAGGGTCACAGTCACCAAAACTGACACAATAAACGCAGTTCGGGAATTGACAGTCGTGTCAGCTTACTTTTCAACTGCCTCTAAGGCGTGCCCCTGATTCAGATTCACCAACATGTCTACTTATGCAAGCAGTCGAATAAACAGCTTGTCATTCGGTGCGATGCAAATGCACATCGTCAGGTATTGAACAGCAGTGATGTTAACAAAAGGACTGTCCTTTGTAAGGTCATTTGCATATCTCTACCATAGTGTGCACGCTCACCTTTATAAATCTTCTTATACTGTTGTCAAGCCAAAGGCCACACCTGTTACTTTATAGGTAGCCGGGTGCATAAGATTTAGAGGTACGCATTTCATGCTATAATATTCCGTAAATGCATCTAGTGCTACGAGCTCGTTTTCTTTAGCAATAAAAATAACTTTAAGAAAAAGTCTCTAAATAAGACTCGAACCCGTAAAAGACCGCACTACTTGTCACCGCCTCTACTCGACAGACGGGCAGACAGACGGACATGGCTAGATCGACTCGGCTATTGATGCTGATTAAGGATATCTATCCTTAATGGGGTCGGAGATGCCTCTATTCCTTTTATATACATTTGCACAAAAGCATTATACCCTTTTTATCCACTTTCAATAGGTTTAGCGTATAAAAATGAAACTAAATGGCAGGAATTAAATTCATATCTATAAAATTCAAAGCAGCCACGTATATGAGTTCAAGTGTAGATTTGTATCCAACAGCCTTGAAATCGTTGTCCGGTTCTAATTGAATTTTTTTAGTTTTTTCATTATCTGGGTTGAACAGTTTTTAATTTTTAAAAAAAGGCTTAAATTCGTAGTTCACTCACGCTCCATTTGTAAATGATAAGCTGGCTGTAGTTCTAAATTTAACTATTCCCAAAAAAAAAATTGGAAGTAACAAAGATTTTTAAAATCTGACATCACGCGATTATACTTAAAAATAAAGCCTGATCCCATTATCTATTGCTTACTATTAGCAGGGGAATGTAAGTAAACACAGCTTCCAGTGTGACCGGCAAGGTAGACACTAATATATAAATGTTATATGTGACTACGAGCAGTGATTTTGGGAAGCAGTTGAAGAGCAAGTAGAGTTGGTTGAGCTTATAAGACAGCCACTATACAGGGAAGTGGTCCAAGACCTTAACCACCCGCTCATCGGTTTGCATCTACTAGGCCAAGCAGAACTACAATAGATTTCATATAAGCCCAAGAAAACAAATTGGGATCTTATTGGCTCAACAGCGATCAGATCTATCCGTTCCTTTGCAATACACCAACCTACACAAAGCGATAATTGTTTCCTTCCAATATATCCCAATGTATTTCTCAAATTCAGCCGGCTGTTAATCACAAATCGTTGTATCCGATAGCGTTTATGAAGGTTGACCTGTACTCTATTTTGGAAATATGCAAACGAACCCACAAAAGATACTTCGTTCGTCCACATCAATGATCACTGCGTTTGCAATTCACCCGAAAACAAGCTGCTTATTCTTCTGCTTGCAGAAGTCGACAAGCCACTGGATCACAATCAGCAACACGCCATCGGAGCCTCTTGGAAAGTAGGCACACGCCAATACCACGTGACTCAAGCAACTGAGTTACTGAAGATAAACTAGTTTAGTGGAAAGAGTCTCATATTGCATGAGAATAGCAGAGTGAGGCGCCCAATACGTTAGGTCATATAACACCTTATATAAGCCGCAGCTTAATTCATTGACATGGTCATCAATCAAGCACGGCTCTTGGATCAGAGCCATGTTGATTCCGTCTTTGGATAAGACTCTGTACAGAGAGGCTGACAGCCTTTTGGTATGATGCAGGTTCGCCTGTGGCACCCTAATCATGCCCATGTTTGTTTGACTGTCGGCGGAAGCAAGAGTTTGTCCTTTCGGGAAAAGGTGGTTTAAGCGTAACAATTCAACCTCTTTGGAGTTCACGCAGTATGTTTCATTACGCTCAATAACCGTGATTTTGGTTTCGAAGTCTGGGGAAAACACATCAAATATTAGTTCTCGAATATGATTGTTGCTAGCAAAGTGTACTATTCAACCCTCCACACAAGGGGGTTGGTGACTTTTCCTGTTGCTCATTTAACCCTGGACGTCTTGAACTGGAAGGCAGCAGATCTTCCAGAACGCATAACCCTTTGCGAGCAACGCTAAGATTGGGGACTTTTTTTTGGTATGGTATAGGTAACCAAACGATAAAAGTTTGGTGTATCTACCTCTAATAATTTTTAAACTATTTTTCCGTTTTTTTCAATGCAAAGGAGACGTAGAGCGGTGATAAACGACGGTATTTAAAAGGTCCCAAGAATCGCGGAAAATTTCAAATGGACGACAAGGGACGACAAACCGAGGAGGCATACAACAAGCCTGCCGCAGTGGCACTCTCTGAACTTGAGGTCGAAAGCGAGCTCGGATTAATCTAACCCCTTTTTGCGTCGATGCAAGGTAGTAGTACATCTTGGGACATCAGTCCTAAGTAAGCAGAGGGTGGTGAGTGTCTAAGTTAACACAAATGATTCACAAAGTGTCGCAAGAGCGAATATGTGCGCTACAAAGTAGCTTACTATGAAACATAGCGATCGACGAAATCTGACACCAGCATGCACGCACCAAATGTCCAAGCATGCGCGCTCCAAGTGCCCAGACTAAGAGCGGTCACGAGGAACCAAGTCAGCATTCTGTCGATGTCGCTGCCCCAGACCATGGACTACGTGGGATAATTTTAAGCTATCATAACTTTAGTTTATATAAAGCGGTCAACAGGCATGGTTGCCCAATAATTAAAACATATAACTCAACACTTTTTTAATTTCCACAAGGTCAATTTAAAGTAGGCCAAGTGTTACCCGAGATTCTAAATATAATGTTTACTATCATCTTGCCATATCAGGCCATTTTGGACCAGGAAGATTTGGGATGCATTTTGGTTGATCAGCCCATAGAAGCCCCTATTAATTAATTCGCTTTATTATTAAATACCCTAATATCAAGTCTTTCTGTAAAAGTTATCATCTTCTGAGTAGTGCACAATGGCAAAATGCTGTAGTTATCTAACAACATCGTGGCCGAGTGCGAATCTGAGGTAGTTGCGGTCACAAAAATTCTGTGCGCTAGCGGCCGATGACTCATACGCCCAAGGCTTACATGCGGGAGATATTGCCAAATCTGGACCCAATTACGATAGTCGACGATCATGCCGTAATAATAAACGACCGCCTGGTGAAGGTGAGCACCGACATATGGCCCAGAGAAGGATATAGTCGGTACCCATCTTGTGAGCTTCGACATTATCGCCTTTATCAACGGTATAAAATACGTTAATAGGAACATCTGGAGCTTAAAAGGGAACTCAAGGCCAACGCGTTAATTCGCTTAAAAGCTTCCTTATATTGAGTTCCTACATGGCATTATTAACTGCCGGTTATTCCCAATAAATAATTTAACAGAATCACGTTATCATCTTACTGTCGCGCCCGTTGAAAACACTAAAAATGAAAGGAAATAACTTATTTTGATTTTTGATTTTAATTGATTTAATACCACGTAATGTGGTTCTTACCCATTATTTTGATTTTTTGACATATATGCTTGGCAAGAAGTGCAAATAAATGTTGGTGACCAATTTTCATTCCAACGTCTGGTTTCTGAAGATAGGTAGCAGAAGGAGTCAGGATTGTACTTGCACGAAAAGGGTTACTGCTCTTATGTGGTATATTTTAGGCTAGCTGGTAATCCGATGAATTTCAGAAATAGGTGAGCCGTTATATACCGATACTCAAACTTGCAGGGGGCGTTAAATGTCGCTATAGCCTTTATCTATATCAAAAAGAAAGCCCTTGATGTTCTGTTTGGTCAAAAGTGACACAGGTATTACTTTAGGTTGAAAACATCTGCCGATCAGCAAACTTTCACAGGTTATACTCACTATGGCTGAATTGGTATACTGGTACACAATGGGCAGGCCCATACGTAAAAAAGGTAGTTTTTGATAATATCGGAGCCATATCAGATATTGGTACCGGATAACAATTTCTTCAGACTGAAAAAACATCCATATAGTTGGGGTATTGGCTAAATTATCCGGTCGCCGAACCGCTACTAGTAAGTGTGGATCATTAATTCGCCAATCTACACCTAACACATTTCAGCGTCTGTTATTATGTGCACTTGTAATTGATGGTACAGTTAGGGGTAGCATAGCTTGAATCCCCACATGTAATCAACCATAATTTTCTGAAATCTGATAACGTCGCACTTAGATGAAGAAAAACCTAAAATACAGGTTTTTATTTCAAAAAGAGCAAACGGTGAAAGAAAAGGAGACTGCCGTTTTTGTACTTTTTTAAGAATCTGTAGTCGTATTCTCGTGCGATGAAAACTACTTCTCCCGTTTTTGTACTTTTACGAACGATTTCACAGGCAGCTCACAGCCACGAGCACTTAATTGCTTAAATGCACTTAACTATTTTTCCATTATTGTATTGACAATTGGAAAGTATAGTTTAAAAGAAAAAAATTAAAAGTATTCCTTGAAGATGAAAAGATTTTACTCATTTTATCGCTATATATAATACTGTTTGTCCTGACTGACTGACTTACTGACTGTCTAAATGGTGATCAACGCACAGCCCCAACTATAAGAGCGAGGAAGTTGACAATTTTTCACTGTAGTTACCTTATGTGATGAAGGTGCACGTTGAGACGGGGTTTCGGGAAATTCCACCCGCAAGTGTGGAAAAATCGCGATAAACGTTTGTACGAAACTTTTTTGTTTACCATCTGATCGGCCTTCAACTCATTTTCAAAGATCTTTATTCAAATTCATTTGAGGAGTGTTTCGCACTTTTCAAACTATGCATTCATCCCTGGTGGAAATGGAGGTTAAAGATTTGGTGGGTGACGTTTCGAGCTCATTCATATCTAAGGATCTATATGGAAAATCATTTGAGACGTGTTTCACATTTTCGCAAAATCAAAGCATCCTCGGTGGAAAGAGCGATTTTTTTTTATTAAATTTTAAGTTTTGGCCGATTTGCGTCAAACATATTTTCAATGCTCTACATAATAACTTAATGAATATGTGTTTCAGCGATTTGGGAAGTTTCACCCTCAACAGTGGTGAATTGGCGGAAAACGATTGTATGAAAGTATTTGCTTAACGCCCGGTTATACCTACTAGTGTATTTTTGCTAAGCTGTTTGGTCAAAAGTCACACAGACTGTACTTTTGATTACAAACGTGTGCCGATTAGCAAACTTTCACAGGTGATACTCACTATAGGCTCAATAAGTGTATAGGTACATAAATGTTCAGACCATACGTAAAACATGTAGCTTTTAATATTTTAAGCCTAATACATTTCAGTGTCTATTATTCTGTACTTGTCATTGTACTTGTCATGCCAAGTAGTGTCGGCCACCCTGTTCAGGGTCGTATCTAAGGTGGTCGAGGGCGGAATCAGCATGGCTCTGATCCAAGAGACTCGGTTAATTGGCGGCCATGTCCATATATTAAGCTGTCGCTCATATTAGCTTTCATATTGGGCGCCTCGCCATGCAATTCGCATGCATGGGAACACTTTCCACGAAACAACTTTATCTGCAGTCGTGTTAGATTAACTTCCAACTGCATCTAAGACGTAACCGTAATTCAGATCCAGCGACATTTCGACTTCTGCAAGCAGATGAAGAAACAGCTTGTCATCGGGGGCGATGCAAACGCACAACATACGGTATCCAACAGCATTGATGTTAGCAAATGAAGTATATTTTGTGAGGTCATTTGCTTATCTCTATCGTAGAAAGCGTGCCCTCCTTTATAAGTGATATCAGCTATAATGTTATTTTTCGGTTCTTATCCTGTTGTCAACCCAAAAGTCGCACCTGTAACTCAGTGGGGTAAACATTTTCTCAAGGAAAACAAATAACAGCTTCTAAATCTGCTCAAAATCTGAAGCACCTCGCTCTACTAGCCAAAAAGTAAGAGGCTCTAGTCGGGAGTTCCCGACTAGGGGATATCTTGAACTCTCTTCTATCAACACTAAATGCAGCTCGCGGTACGAACTCGTTTGCCTTAGCAATAACAAAATAAAATTAAAAAAAAGTTCCCACAATATAACTCAAACCCATAACCGACCGCACTACTTGCCCCCGCCTCTATTCGACGGCCATATCAACAATATTAAATAAAATATACTTGATATATTTACATTTTCTAGACGCTACATGTCAAGTTTGGTGACTGTAGCTTTTAAAACCTAAGGCGTTTGCTCAAAAACAGTATTTCAATGTCGATTTTCATCGATTGCTTGGAAAAGGGACAAGTTATTGACTATCGGAACCTACGATTAAAGTTTTTAAACCTTTAAGTCTATAGCTTGTATAGAATCTATCGACTCGTTTAAAAGGACAGACGGGCATGGCCAAATCGACTCAGGTGACTGCGAGCAGTAATTTTGGGAAGCAATTAAAGAGCATGTAGAGTTGAGCTTATAAGACAGCCACTATGCAGGGTAGTGTTCCTAGATCTTAACCACCCGCTCATCGGGTTGCATCTACAAGGCCGATTAGTACTGCAATATATTTCATATAAGCCCAAGAAAACAAATTGGGATCTTATTAGCTCAACGGCGATCAGATCTATCCGGTCCTTTGCGATACACCAAACCACATAAAGCGATTATTGTTCCCTTCCAATATATACCAATGTATTTCTGAAATTCAGCCGGCTGTCAATCACAAATCATTGTATCCAATAGCATTTATGAAGGCTTGCCTGTACCCTATTTTGGAAATATGCCAATGAACCCACAAAAGATACTCCGTTCGTCCACATCAATGATCACTGGCCCTATACTTGGAGATATGCGTTTACATTGCACCCGAAGACAAGCTGCTTATTCTTCTGCGATCCACTGGATCTCAATCAGCAACACGCCATCGGAGTCTCTTGGAAAGTAGGCACACGCCAATACCACTTGCCGAACGCCGTGTATTGTCTCAGCTTCGGTGACTCAAGCAACTGAGATACTGAAGATAAAGTAGTTTAGCAGAGTGAGGCACCCATTACGATAGGTCATATATCAGCTTATATGAGCCGCAGCTTAATTCATTGACATGGTCATCAATCAAGCACGGCTCTTGGATCAGAGCCATATTGATTCCGTCTTTGGATACGACTCTGTACAGAGAGGCTGGCAGCCTTTTGGTATGATGCAGGTTGTCCTGTGGCACCCTAATCATGCCCATGATTCGTCGACTATTGGAGGAGTCAAGAGTTTGTCCTGTCGGGAAAAAGGCAGCGCAACAATTCAACCTCTTTTGAGTTCAGGCTGGATGTTTCATTACGCTCAACAACCGTGATTTCAGTTTCGAAGTCTGGGGAAAATACATCAAACGGTAGTTCTCGAACATGATTGTTGCTAGCTATCCAAACCTCCTCACAAGGGGGTTGGTGACCTGTCCAGGTCTGCCTTAACAGATGCGTCACTATTGCAGATTGGGGCTGGCACGGCAGGAACTGCAGCACTTGGGGGGCTTTTGAGATCCATCACGATCCTGCTAAGTCGCACACGTCGTTGCTCATTTACCCCGGAACGTCTTGAACTGGAAGGCAGCTGATCTAAAAACCCTTAGCGAGCAACGCTTAGATTGGGGACATTTTTCAATTTATTTTGTACTCCAGACTACAATAAGTCAGTATTCTTAGTAGGAAAATGTACTTGCCAAGAGTCTGCTTTTAACCATCTTCGTGTGGAAGGTCAGTGCGTTGCACACCGCCGTAAAGTAGCCGAGTCACTGGACGCTCCACTGCAGATGGCTCTCCCGATAAGAAGAATCTCCCCCGCGGAAATCGGGACACAGCTGAAAATGCTTGAGCTAAAGAAGACCCCAGGATGCGACGAAATCGACAACAGAGCAGCTAAGGCTCTCCCACGCAAAGGAGTCATGGCGCTCGCCACAATTTTCAACTCCATGCTCCGCCTTGGCCACTTTCCGAAGCAATGGAAACATGCGAAAATTGTGATGATCGCCAAACCCGGTAAGCCGCTAACTCAACTTGAGTCCTACCGCCCTATAAGCCTTCTGCCGACGCTCTCAAAAGTCTTCGAGCGACTTCTGCTAAGCCGTCTCTTAGAACTCGACGAGGTCACGCGCCTGGTCCCGGATCATCAGTTTGGCTTCAGAAAGTCTCACGGCTGCCCCGAGCAGGTCCACCGGGCAGTAAGACATGTACTAGAAGCTTTTGAGCAGAAGCAATACTGCGTCGGCGTTTTCCTCGATGTCAAACAAGCGTTTGACAAGGTCTGGCACGATGGTCTTCTGTTCAAGATCAAACAGATACTCCCAGCGCCATACTTCAGCATCCTTAGCTCCTTTCTGGCAGGACGCACCTTTAATGTGGCCGTTAAAGACCAAAGGTCGGCAATTAAGGGCATCAGAGCAGGTGTCCCACAAGGCAGCGTCCTCGGTCCGATGCTGTACACGCTGTATACGGCGGACCTGCCCACACAAGGACAAAGCAATGAAGACCTCAGCCTTGCGAGACTGCTGGTGGCAACATATGCGGACGACACTGCCTTCCTAGCCTCCCACAAAAATCTGCAAGCTGCTACAAGTGCAGTGCAGGACTGGCTGCTGCAGATCGAAACCTGGACAGCTATGTGGAACATCGCTATAAGCTGTGCCAAGTCCGCCTGCGTCACTTTTACGCTGCGCCCAGACAGCTGCCAGGGGCTACGGTTCGATGGAGGAACCATTGAGCAGACCAACTCTTTCTGCTACTTGGGTGTCCACCTGGATCGAAGGCTCATATGGGGGCCTCACATCGCAGCAACGAGAGCAAAATGCCTGAGAAGACTTCAAAAGCTCGATTGGCTACTAAAGCCTCAAAGCAAGCTGCACATATCCACGAAGACACTGCTTATCAAAACGATGGTAACGCCTATCTGGACATATGCGATCCAAGTTTGGGGCACGGCATCAGCACACCAGCTCCGTCGCATAAGAGTGGTCCAAGCCAAGGCAGCACGCAAGGTTGCTGGCCTGCCGTGGTACGTAACAACAGACGCCATCGAACGCGATCTCCGGCTAACAAATTCTTCAGCAGCCGATACTCCGACAAATTGGTGCAGCATCCGAACGCGGCCGCAAGGGCCCTGGCTGAGCCCATCAGTGAGAGGCGCCTCCGAAGGCTACACCCCGACGACCTACCAACGAGGCGCATCACTTAAACATCTCTTTCCCAATATTGTTCTATATTTTTAAGTCTGTAATTATCATTTAAGTTATTATAAAGTAACTATACACTATACCCTTAACTCCGCTTGGTAGAGATCAGAAGGCACTGATCGATTCCAGCGCAAAATAAACAAAATTTAAAAAAAAAAAAAAAAAAAAAAAAATGTCGCAAGAGCGAATATGTGCGCTACAAAGTAGCTAACTATGAAACATAGCGATCGACGAAATCTGACACCAGCATGCACGCACCAAATGTCCAAGCATGCGCGCTCCAAGTGCCCAGACTAAGAGCGGTCACGAGGAACCAAGTCAGCATTCTGTCGATGTCGCTGCCAGACTATGGACTATGTGGGATAACTTAAAGTTATCATAACTTAAGTTTATATGAAGCGGTCAACAGGCATAGTTGCCCAATAAATAAAAACATATAACTCAACACTTTGTTCATTGACGCCCAACAAAGTCGAACCCCGCACTTTATACAAATCCAGTCCAGCGGCGAATTTAAGTAAAAACGTGTGTGAAACGTCGTGAATAAACCAAAATCAAAACAAACGAGGAGGAAAGGCTATCTTCGGCACGCCGAAGATTTAATACCCTTGCAGACCCAACCATTTCATAATGCTCATAGTGCTTTGCACGTATCTAAGAAGCACAGGGAAAATAGTCAATTACAGTTAATTAACCGAGAATAGTTAAGATATCTTGAAAAACAAAAAGTTTTCCATACAACTTAATTTCGACCGATCGTTCCTATGGCAACTATATTATATAGTTGTCCGATCTTAATAGGATTTTGCATATATATGGGGAGCGTCGTAAAACTAATAAATACCGAGTTTGGTCAAGATATCTTGAAAAACATAAAAATTTTCCATACAAAAACTTAATTTTCGACCGATCCTTCCTATGGCAGCTATATGATATAGTTGCCCGATCTTAATAGAATTTTGCATATATATGGGGAGCTTAGTTAAACTAATAAATACCGAGTTTGGTCAAGATATCTTGAAAAACATACAAATTTTCTATACAAAAACTTAATTTTCGACCGATCGTTCCTATGGCAGCTATATGATATAGATGTCCGATCTTAATAGGATTTTGCATATATATGGGGAACGTAGTAAAACTAATAAATACCAAGTTTAGTAAAGATAACTTTATAAACAAAAATGTTTTTCCTACAAGAACCTACTTTTCGACCGATCGTTCCTATGGCAGCTATATGATATAGTGGTCCGATCCAGCTGGTTTTGACATATGAGCTGCGTGCAACAGAAAGAGGGACTTCTGCAAAGTTTCATAAAGATAGCTTTAAAACTGAGAGACTAGTTCGCATAGAAACAGACAGACGGACAGACGGACATGGCTATATCAACTCGGCTGTTGATACTGATCAAGAATATATATACTTTATGGGGTCGGAGATGTCTCCTTCTATGCGTTACACATTTCACGACAAAATTATAATACCCTCTGCAAGGGTATAAATATTTAAAAAATATATATATTCCAGTCGCCAGCTTACCCTGCGACAAAACACATCAAGACAAAATAAACAAGTAAGATTTTCTAGTCGGGAGTTCTCGACTAGGGGATGCCCTGAACATTCCAACACCAAATTCTTTTGTAGTGATCAAGATAAACCAAAAAAAAAAATAGTACCCTTGGCAGGGTTCGAACTCGAAAAAAAAATAGCTTCCTCGATAGGGTTCCAACTAGCACCAGACCGCACTATTCACCGCCGCCTCTACTCAACAATCATACCAACAGTTGAGTCTCAATAAGGAAAAAACGAATTAAAATAGCAGCACAGAAAACAATACAATCGCAATTGCAATGCTGTTGATAGAATTCAAAGAAGACGCACATGAATGTGTGTGTATACATACATACAGAAATTCTTGGAATTGCGCTTGCTACCGCTGATAGGCACGTTTTCTTAAATCATTTCTGTGTTTCTTAACCGATATTGGTAAAATGTTCTAAAGTACATCTTATTGTACTATAGAATATTCGAGTATTATCAAAAAGTCATTTGCATTTAAATTGTGGCTTATATTTGTGGGCAGCATTTATTGGTTAATTTATTTGATTTATGGCTATGTGGTAGAGGCGGGAAGGTGGTGATAGCTATAAAAGATACTTGATATATATATACTATTCTTGAAGCTACATGTCAAGTTTGGTGACTCTATCTCTTATTAGTTACCAAAATTGGTTAAAAAAACAGGATTTCGATATCGATATTTATCGATTACTTGGGTACGGGGTTATCGAATATCGGAAACAAATTCGATCTGCGCATGAAGTAGGAGGACCTACAGCTAACATTTCAAGTCTCTAGCTCTTACAGGTTCTGAGATCCTTGCGTTCATACATACGGACGGACTGACGGACGGACAGACAGACAGACTGAAATTGGTAGATCGACTCGGCTATTGATGCTGATCACGAGTATATATACTTTTTAGGGCTGGGGATGATTCCTTCTGCCTGTTACATACATTTGCACAAATGCATTATACCCCTTTTACACATTTTCAGTGGGTTCAGGGTATAAAAACAAAACCCCAACACTAGGGCCAAAGCCCTAGCAGTTGAGCGAGTAAATTGAATATAAATAATTCAAAAATTCAACGCTGCTAAGAAGAATTCAGCATACTAACAAGCGAGACGACACAGAAACCTGACGACCTCTGCGACCGCTGATTACAAGTACAGGGAATTTTTAACAGCAAAATGTTCATGTAAGTGAGACGTTCATTCCGTTTGTAAAACCATAATAAAATTGATAGCAAACAAGTGTTATCCAGGGTGGTTTAAAAAAAGAAAAAAAAATAGCGAAAAATCTGATTCTGTTGTTTTAATTGAAATTATCAAGTCAATCAAATCCATGCAAAAAAAACACGTAAAAGTTCCGTTGTCCTTACTCCAGAATTAATGTATAGAAATAGAGTTAGTATAGATAGTGCTAGTGACGAGGAATTGTTACCGAGTTACAAGGAAAATTTATCGAAAAATCAAAAACAACAAACAGTGAACAATATGAATAACGAACAGCTTATTCAATTGATAGAGGCTGCCGTAAATGGTGCACTACTACACCAAGAGAAAATTTTGAAGAAAATGCGAAAATTGACTTAACACAAAACATTACCGAGCACGAACACGGTTTGTTTACGAAATGTGAACTTCATAAACATCGACGACGCGGACGTACCACGGACCATCTTACTGGAAGATTTTAACAAAATGATCAAACAAAGGTCAAAGACCATCGTGGACACAAACGAGTCCCTGCCTTATAACATTAGCACGATAGCTACCATACGAACTGATGGAGAGCCCGTCTATTCAAAACATTACCCTTACCCAATGGGCGTTGCAGATTTTGTCAATGCAGAGGGAAACAACTTCTGGCAGATGGCATAATAAGACCGTCCATATCCCCTTATTCGAACCCAATATGGGTAGTCGACAAAGAAAGAGTCGACGAGTTGGGACACAGGAAGAAAAGACTGGTAATAGATTTTCGAAAACTAAACCAGCACACTATTGGCGACATATACCCTATACCTTCTATTAAAACAATACTGTGAAACATAGGGAAAGCCCATTACTTCACGACTCTGGACTTAAAATCAGGTTTCCACCAAACAGAACTGGCAGTGAAAGACCGAGAAAAGACAGCTTTTTTGGTAAACAATGGGAAGTAAGAATTTAGCAGAGCTCCATTTGGTCTTAAAAACGCCCCCAGCATATTCCAACGGGCAATTGATGATGTCCTGCGAGAACAAATCGGGAAAACTTGTTATGTTTACGTCGACGACGTAATAATATTCTCCACGAGTAAAAAGGACCATGTTAGGGACATTGACAAAGTCCTTAAAACATTTTATGAAGCAGGCATAAGAGTGTCTCAAGAAAAATCCAAGTTTTTAAAAAAAAACTTGGAGTACTTGGGACTCGTCGTTTCAACGGGCGGAATCAAACCTGCGGTATCCGCCATGGCCCAAGTCAACGTTACTAGGCATCTGGAACGGTTCAGCTTAGCTTCCATTAATGAACGGAGCGTGAAAAACCTACAGCACATAGGTGACCTACAGACCGGGTTGCTAGCCAGGCCAATATTAAGCAGCTACGCTAATCTGGCCATAGTTTTCTTGCTTTACATCATCATCTGTCTTGTTAGCCGCCGTCTGAAAATCAGATGCCAAACCGAGCTAGCCGAGACATTGAATTTATCATTACAGAAATCCGGGGACGGCCTTCATTTGAACAAGGGAGGAGTTAGCACAAATGATTCACAAAGTGTCGCAAGAGCGGATATGTATGTGCGCTACAAAGTAGCTAACTATGAAACATAGCGATTGACGAAATCTGACCCCAGCATGCACGCACCAAGTGTCTAAGCATGCGCGCTCCAAGTGCCCAGACTAAGAACGGTCACGAGGCGCCAAGTCAGCATTTTGTCGATGTCGCTGCCCCAGACCATGGACTACGTGGGATAATTTTAAGCTATCATAACTTTAGTTTATATAAAGCGGTCAACAGGCATGGTTGCCCAATAATTAAAACATATAACTCAACACTTTTTTAATTTCCACAAGGTCAATTTAAAGTAGGCCAAGTGTTACCCGAGATTCTAAATATAATGTTTACTATCATCTTGCCATATCAGGCCATTTTGGACCAGGAAGATTTGGGATGCATTTTGGTTGATCAGCCCATAGAAGCCCCTATTAATTAATTCGCTTTATTATTAAATACTCTAACATCAAGTCTTCCTGTAAAAGTTATCATCTTCTTAGTAGCGCACAATGGCAAAATGCTGCAGTTATCTAACAACATCGTGGCCGAGTGCGAATCTGAGGTAGTTGCGGTCACAAAAATTCTGTGCGCTAGCGGCCGATGACTCATACGCCCAAGGCTTACATGCGGGAGATATTGCCAAATCTGGACCCAATTACGATAGTCGACGATCATGCCGTAATAATAAACGACCGCCTGGTGAAGGTGAGCACCGACATATGGCCCAGAGAAGGATATAGTCGGTACCCATCTTGTGAGCTGCGACATTATCGCCTTTATCAACGGTATAAAATACGTTAATAGGAACATCTGGAGCTCAAAAGGGAACTCAAGGCCAACGCGTTAATTCGCTTAAAAGCTTCCTTATAGTTAGTTCTTACGTGGCATTAATAACAGCCGGTTATTCCCAATAAATAATTTAACAGAATCACGTTATCATCTTACTGTCGGGCCCGTTGAAAACACTAAAAATTAAAGGAAATAACTTATTTTGATTTTTGATTTTAATTTATTTTATAATTATTTTTTACCCATTATTTTGATTTTTTGACATATATGCTTGGAAAGAAGTGCAATTAAATGTTGTCGTCCAATTTTTCTGAAGATTTTCATTGGCGGCCGCGTTCGGGTGCTGCAGCAGCTTGTCGAATTCGCCAATCTACACCTAACACATTTCAGCGTTTATTATTTTGTGCACTTGTAATTGACGGTACACTTCATGGTAGCATACAATGTAATCAACCATAATTTTCTGAAATCTGATAACGTCGAAACATAGATGAAGAAAAAAAGAAATAAAAATAAAGGTTTTGTACTTTCAAAAATCTGTAGTCGTACTCTGGTGCGATGAAAACTATTTCTCCCGTTTTTGTACTTTAAGAACTTTTAAGAATCTGTAGTCTTATTCTCGTGCGATGAAAACTATTTCTCCCGTTTTTGTACTTTTAGGAACGATTTCACAGGCAGCTCACAGCCACGAGCACTTAATTGCTTAAATGCACTTAACTATTTTTCCATTTTGTATTGACAATTGGAAAGTATAGTTTAAAAGAAAAAAATTTAAGTATTCCTTGAAGATGAAAAGATTTTACTCATTTTATCGCTATATATAATACTGTTTGTCCTGACTGACTGACTTACTGACTGACTGAATGGTGATCAACGCACAGCCCCAACTATAAGAGCTAGGAAGTTGACAATTTTTCACTGTAGTTACCTTATGTGATGAAGGTGCACGTTGAGACGGGGTTTCGGGAAATTCCACCCGCAAGTGTGGAAAAATCGCGATAAACGTTTGTACGAAACTTTTTTGTTTACCACCTGATCGGCCTCCAACTCATTTTCAAAGATCTTTATCCAAATTCATTTGAGGAGTGTTTCGCACTTTTCAAACTATGCATTCATCCCTGGTGGAAATGGAGGTCAAAGATTTGGTGGGTGACGTTTCGCGCTCATTCATATCCAAGGATCTATATGAAAAATCATTTGAGACGTGTTTCACATTTTCGCAAAATCAAAGCATCCTCGGTGGAAAGAGCGATTTTTTTTTATTAAATTTTAAGTTTTGGCCGATTTGCGTCAAACATATTTTCAATGCTCTACATAATAACTTAATGAATATGTGTTTCAGCGATTTGGGAAGTTTCACCCTCAACAGTGGTGAATTGGCGGAAAACGATTGTATGAAAGTTATTTGCTTAACGCCCGGGTTATACCTACTAGTGTATTTTTGCTAAGCTGTTTGGTCAAAAGTCACACAGACTGTACTTTTGATTACAAACGTGTGCCGATTAGCAAACTTTCACAGGTGATACTCACTATAGGCTCAATAAGTGTATAGGTACATAAATGTTCAGACCATACGTAAAACATGTAGCTTTTAATATTTTAAGCCTAATACATTTCAGTGTCTATTATTCTGTACTTGTCATTGTACTTGTCATGCCAAGTAGTGTCGGCCACCCTGTTCAGGGTCGTATCTAAGGTGGTCGAGGGCGGAATCAGCATGGCTCTGATCCAAGAGACTCGGTTAATTGGCGGCCATGTCCATATATTAAGCTGTCGCTCATATTAGCTTTCATATTGGGCGCCTCGCCATGCAATTCGCATGCATGGGAACACTTTCCACGAAACAACTTTATCTGCAGTCGTGTCAGATTAACTTCCAACTGCATCTAAGACGTAACCGTAATTCAGATCCAGCGACATTTCGACTTCTGCAAGCAGATGAAGAAACTGCTTGTCATCGAGTGCGATGCAAACGCACAACATCCGGTATCGAACAGCAGAGATGTGAGCAAAAGAAGTATATTTTGTGAGGTCATTTGCTTATCTATATCGTATCACATTTATAAGTGATATCAGCTATAATGTTATTTTTCGGTTCTTATCCTGTTGTCATCCAAAGGTCGCACCTGTTACTCATTGGGGTAAACATTTTCTCATCGGTTTTCTCAAGGAAAACAAATAAAAGCTTCTACCAAAATCTGAAGCAGCTCGCTCTACTAGCCAAAAAGTAAGAGTCTATAGTCGGGAGTTCCCGACTAGGGGATACCCTAAACTCTCTTCTACCAACACTAAATGCAACTCGCGGTACGAACTCGTTTGCTTTAGCAATAACAAAATAAAATTAAAAAAAAGTTCCCACGCTCCATCTAAGTTCCACACGTCGTTGCTCATTTACCCCAGAGCGACTTGAACTGGAAGGCAGCAGATCTCCAAGAACGCAAAACCCTTAGCGAGAAACGCTTATATTCAGGACATGTTTTCAAATTATTTTTTACTTCAGACTACAATAGGTCAGCATTCTTAGTAGGAAAATGTCCTTACCAAAAGTCTGCTTCTAACCATCCTTGTATGGATAGTGAGTGCGTCAAGCCAATCCAACTAGAATAAGTCCTGTTGTCAGCCTTTCTTAACACTATGAGAAACGTATTCTTGAATATCACCAATATTTATATTCTGATCTTTATTAAATTCCCACCGTATGAGCGATTTGCGCAGGGCTCTAGCTTTGAAACAAAGTTTTTACCATTTTTGGGGTGAATGGTCAAGGTAACCAAAAGGTAAAATATGTAAAAATATACACACCAAGTTTTGTGTATTACAATTTTTAAAGTATTTTTCCGTTTTTTTTTTTTTTCTGTGCAAAGGAGACGTAGGGTGGCTGAACACGCAGGCACAAAGCCACAGTACGCAGAGCCCACGTAGACTCCACCACGGTATTTAATAAGTCCCGAGAATTGGGAAAGCCACCATTGGGAGGACAAAGGCTAGACCACATCGCTGCTAGCACGGGCACGGAGGCACTCACTGAGCTAGAGGTCAAAGGTGAACCCGAGTACGACTGCACATCATCAGTTCTTAAGGGGTTACTCTCTGCTATCAAAACAGACGAGACAGGGTCTTTGAAGTCCACGAGTCTTGCTCGATACCAATAAAAGACTCGGTAATAAGCTAACTACTTTATGCGACGATGCAAAGCTAAACGCCGATCTGGGAACAATAATCCTTATTAAACAGAGGGCGGAGGGTGTCCACAAGGTCAATCTAAAGTAGACCCTTTTTGTGTTTTTATTTATCAGTTGTTATTAATTTATGCACCATTTGTTAAGATTTAAGCCAACGTAGAGTTCTAGGCGTTAGTGATTTAGAACAGATTAAAATAACTGAGGGCCAATTGATAGGGTCAAACAATAGACAGTCGTAGTATCAAGAAATAGAATATTGATAAGCCAGATCTAACATTTAATATTCACTATCACCTTGCCATATCAGGTCATTTTGGACCATGAAAATTCGAGATCCGTTTTGGTTGATCAGCGCATAGGAGTTGCTTTCACAAGCATTTAAGAGGTATTTACTATTAAAGTTTCACAATCCAGTGAATTAATTCGCTTTTTTATTAAAATCCCTAAGATCAACTCTTCCTGCAAAAGTCACCATCTTCCCAGTAGCGCACAGCGGCAAAATGATGCAGTTATCTGACAACATCGTGGCCGAGTGCGAATCAGGGGTAGTTGGGGTCACAAAAATTCTGCGTGCTAGCGGCCGATGACTCATACGCCCAAGGCTTACATGCGGGAGATATTGCCAAATCTGGACCCAATTACGATAGTCGACGATCATGCCGTAATAATAAACGACCGCCTGGTGAAGGTGAGCACCGACATATGGGCCAGAGAAGGATATAGTCGGTACCCAACTTGTGAGCTTCGACATCATCGCCTTTATCAACGGTATAAAATACGTTAATAAGAACAACGTACAGAGTCAGAGAATAGGCGTCTTCTGAATCTACCATTCCTGCAACATCTGGAGCTTAAAAGGGAACTCAAGGCCAACGCGTTAACGAAGTCCGTATCGTAAGGAGTAATTCGCTTAAAAGATTCCTTATATTGAGTTCCTACATGGCATTAATAACTGCCGGTTATTCCCAATAAAAAATTTAACAGAATCATGTTATCATCTTACTGTCGCGCCCGTTGAAAACACTAAAAATTAAAGGAAATAACTTATTTTGATAAAGATTTTTGATTTTGATTGATTTTATGCCACGTGATGTGGTTCTTAACCATTATTTTGATTTGTTGACATATATGCTTGGCAAGAAGTGCAAATAAATGTTGGTGACCAATTTTCATTCCAACGTCTGGTTTCTGAAGATAGGTAGCAGAAGGAGTCAGGATTGTACTTGCACGAAAAGGGTAGCACCAGGTTACTGCTCTTATGTGGTATATTTTAGGCTAGCTGGTAATCCGATGAATTTCAGAAATAGGTGAGCCGTTATATACCGATACTCAAACTTGCAGGGGGCGTTAAATGTCGCTATAGCCTTTATCTATATCAAAAAGAAAGCCCTTGATGTTCTGTTTGGTCAAAAGTGACACAGGTATTACTTTAGGTTGAAAACATCTGCCGATCAGCAAACTTTCACAGGTTATACTCACTATGGCTGAATTGGTATACTGGTACACAATGGGCAGGCCCATACGTAAAAAAGGTAGTTTTTGATAATATCGGAGCCATATCAGATATTGGTACCGGATAACAATTTCTTCAGACTGAAAAAACATCCATATAGTTGGGGTATTGGCTAAATTATCCGGTCGCCGAACCGCTACTAGTAAGTGTGGATCATTAATTCGCCAATCTACACCTAACACATTTCAGCGTCTGTTATTATGTGCACTTGTAATTGATGGTACAGTTAGGGGTAGCATAGCTTGAATCCCCACATGTAATCAACCATAATTTTCTGAATCCTGATAACGTCGCCTTAGATGCCTTCATTTTTTCAAAAAAAAAAAAAAAAAAAAGGAGACTGGTTTTGTACTTTTAAGAATCTGTAGTCGTATTCTCGTGCGATGAAAACTACTTCTCCCGTTTTTGTACTTTTACGAACGATTTCACAGGCAGCTCATAGCCACGAGCACTTAATTGCTTAAATGCACTTAACTATTTTTCCATTATTGTATTGACAATTGGAAAGTATAGTTTAAAAGAAAAAAATAAAATTATTCCTTGAAGATGAAAAGATTTTACTCATTTTATCGCTATATATAATACTGTTTGTCCTGACTGACTGACTTACTGACTGTCTAAATGGTGATCAACGCACAGCCCCAACTATAAGAGCTAGGAAGTTGACATTTTTTCACTGTAGTTACCTTATGTGATGAAGGTGCACGTTGAGACGGGGTTTCGGGAAATTCCACCCGCAAGTGTGGAAAAATCGCGATAAACGTTTGTACGAAACTTTTTTTTTACCATCTGATCGGCCTTCAACTCATTTTCAAAGGTCTTTATTCAAATTCATTTGAGGAGTGTTTCGCACTTTTCAAACTATGCATTCATCCCTGGTGGAAATGGAGGTTAAAGATTTGGTGGGTGACGTTTCGAGCTCATTCATATCCAAGGATCTATATGGAAAATCATTTGAGACGTGTTTCACATTTTCGCAAAATCAAAGCATCCTCGGTGGAAAGAGCGATTTTTTTTTATTAAATTTTAAGTTTTGGCCGATTTGCGTCAAACATATTTTCAATGCTCTACATAATAACTTAATGAATATGTGTTTCAGCGATTTGGGAAGTTTCACCCTCAACAGTGGTGAATTGGCGGAAAACGATTGTATGAAAGTTATTTGCTTAACGCCCGGGTTATACCTACTAGTGTATTTTTGCTAAGCTGTTTGGTCAAAAGTCACACAGACTGTACTTTTGATTACAAACGTGTGCCGATTAGCAAACTTTCACAGGTGATACTCACTATAGGCTCAATAAGTGTATAGGTACATAAATGTTCAGACCATACGTAAAACATGTAGCTTTTAATATTTTAAGCCTAATACATTTCAGTGTCTATTATTCTGTACTTGTCATTGTACTTGTCATGCCAAGTAGTGTCGGCCACCCTGTTCAGGGTCGTATCTAAGGTGGTCGAGGGCGGAATCAGCATGGCTCTGATCCAAGAGACTCGGTTAATTGGCGGCCATGTCCATATATTAAGCTGTCGCTCATATTAGCTTTCATATTGGGCGCCTCGCCATGCAATTCGCATGCATGGGAACACTTTCCACGAAACAACTTTATCTGCAGTCGTGTCAGATTAACTTCCAACTGCATCTAAGACGTAACCGTAATTCAGATCCAGCGACATTTCGACTTCTGCAAGCAGATGAAGAAACTGCTTGTCATTGGGGGCGATGCAAACGCACAACATACGGTATCCAACAGCATTGATGTTAGCAAATGAAGTATATTTTGTGAGGTCATTTGCTTATCTCTATCGTAGAAAGCGTGCCCTCCTTTATAAGTGATATCAGCTATAATGTTATTTTTCGGTTCTTATCCTGTTGTCAACCCAAAAGTCGCACCTGTAACTCAGTGGGGTAAACATTTTCTCAAGGAAAACAAATAACAGCTTCTAAATCTGCTTCAAAATCTGAAGCACCTCGCTCTACTAGCCAAAAAGTAAGAGGCTCTAGTCGGGAGTTCCCGACTAGGGGATATCTTGAACTCTCTTCTATCAACACTAAATGCAGCTCGCGGTACGAACTCGTTTGCCTTAGCAACAACAAAATAAAATTAAAAAAAAGTTCCCACAATATAACTCGAACCCATAACCGACCGCACTACTTGCCCCCGCCTCTATTCGACGGCCATATCAACAATATTAAATAAAATATACTTGATATATTTACATTTTCTAGACGCTACATGTCAAGTTTGGTGACTGTAGCTTTTAAAACCTAAGGCGTTTGCTCAAAAACAGTATTTCAATGTCGATTTTCATCGATTGCTTGGAAAAGGGACAAGTTATTGACTATCGGAACCTACGATTAAAGTTTTAAAACCTTTAAGTCTATAGCTTGTATAGAATCTATCGACTCGTTTAAAAGGACAGACGGGCATGGCTAGATCGACTCAGGTGACTGCGAGCAGTAAATTTGGGAAGCAATTAAAGAGCATGTAGAGTTGAGCTTATAAGACAGCCACTATGCAGGGTAGTGGTCCTAGATCTTAACCACCCGCTCATCGGGTTGCATCTACAAGGCCGATTAGTACTGCAATATATTTCATATAAGCCCAAGAAAACAAATTGGGATCTTATTAGCTCAACGGCGATCAGATCTATCCGGTCCTTTGCGATACACCAAACCACATAAAGCGATTATTGTTCCCTTCCAATATATACCAATGTATTTCTGAAATTCAGCCGGCTGTCAATCACAAATCATTGTATCCAATAGCATTTATGAAGGCTTGCCTGTACCCTATTTTGGAAATATGCCAATGAACCCACAAAAGATACTCCGTTCGTCCACATCAATGATCACTGGCCCTATACTTGGAGATATGCGTTTACATTGCACCCGAAGACAAGCTGCTTATTCTTCTGCGAGCCACTGGATCTCAATCAGCAACACGCCATCGGAGTCTCTTGGAAAGTAGACACACGCCAATACCACTTGCCGAACGCCGTGTATTGTCTCAGCTTCGGTGACTCAAGCAACTGAGATACTGAAGATAAAGTAGTTTAGCAGAGTGAGGCACCCATTACGATAGGTCATATATCAGCTTATATGAGCCGCAGCTTAATTCATTGACATGGTCATCAATCAAGCACGGCTCTTGGATCAGAGCCATATTGATTCCGTCTTTGGATACGACTCTGTACAGAGAGGCTGGCAGCCTTTTGGTATGATGCAGGTTGTCCTGTGGCACCCTAATCATGCCCATGATTCGTCGACTATTGGAGGAGTCAAGAGTTTGTCCTGTCGGGAAAAGGCAGCGCAACAATTCAACCTCTTTTGAGTTCAGGCTGGATGTTTCATTACGCTCAACAACCGTGATTTCAGTTTCGAAGTCTGGGGAAAATACATCAACCGGTAGTTCTCGAACATGATTGTTGCTAGCTATCCAACCCTCCTCACAAGGGGGTTGGTGACCTGTCCAGGTCTGCCTTAACAGATGCGTCACTATTGCAGATTGGGGCTGGCACGGCAGGAACTGCAGCACTTGGGGGGCTTTTGAGATCCATCACGATCCTGCTAAGTCGCACACGTCGTTGCTCATTTACCCCGGAACGTCTTGAACTGGAAGGCAGCTGATCTAAAAACCCTTAGCGAGCAACGCTTAGATTGGGGACATTTTTCAATTTATTTTGTACTCCAGACTACAATAAGTCAGTATTCTTAGTAGGAAAATGTCCTTGCCAAGAGTCTGCTTTTAACCATCTTCGTGTGGAAGGTCAGTGCGTTAAGCCAATCCTTTTTTACACTATGAGAAACGTATTCTGGGATATCACCAATATTTATATTCTGATCTTTATTAAATCATCGCCGAATGTGCGCTTTGCGCAGGGCTCTAGCTTTGAAAGAAGTTTTTACCATTTTTGGGGGGAATAATAGAGGTAACCAAAAGGTAAAATGTGTTCAAATATATCCACCAAGTTTGGTGTATCTAGCTGTTATAATTTATAAAGTATTTTTCAGTTTATTTCAATGCAAAGGAGACGTAGAGCGGCGATAACTGACGGTATTTAATAGGTCCCGGGAATCTGGCGAGTCTGCCGCGAGTCTGCAGCGAGTCTGCCGCCGAGGCACTCGCCGAACTTGAGGTCGAAGGCAAACTCGAGTACGACACTACGTCAGTTTTTGAGGGGTAAGTGTCTCCAATCAGAACAAACGAGACAGGGTCTTCGAAGTTCAAGAATCTTGTTCAAAACCAATAAAAATCTCGGTAATAAGGTAACCCCTTTAGACGTCGATGCAAGTGTAGAAACCGGTCTGGGAACATCAGTCCTAATTAAACGGAGGCTGGAGGGTGTCCACAATGACAATCTTAAATAGGCCTTATTGCATTTTTTATTGAACATTATACCCTGATCCCATTAAAAATGGGTAAAAGGAGTATAATATATTAGAGGGAATATATGTTACATCTAGCCATGTCCGTCTGTCTGTCCGTCGTTCGTCCGTCTGTCCGTATGTATGAACGCAAGGATATTAGAACCTATAAGAGCTTCAGGCTTGAAATTTTGTACGTAGGTCCTCCTAGCTCCCGCGCAGTACGAGTTTGATTTCCGATATTCAATAGCTTGCCCCGTTTCCAAGTAATCGATACAAATCGATATCGATATACTTTTTTTTGAGCAAATTGGGTACATAATAAGAGCTAGAGCCACCAAACTTGACTTGTATCCCCTAGAATAGAATATATATATATCAAGTATCTTTCGCCTTATAGCTATCACCACCTCCCCGCTACCACCTCATAGCTATAAATCAAGTATCAATAAAAGTTACAATTTAAAGGCAATTGTACTGTAGAAAAATTCATTAAGATCGGATAAGAAACACAAAAGTTATTAAAGAAAATGTGTTTTGGCTGACGTTGCAAGAATTTCTGTATACATGTACACACACACACATTCATGCGCGTTTTCTTTGAATTCTATCAACAACATTGCAATTGCGATTGTATTGTTCTCTGTGCTGCAATTTGAATCCGTTTTTTCTCATTAATACTCAATTATTGGTGTGGATGTTGAGTATAGGCGGCAGCAAGTAATGCGGTCAGTTGCGAGCTCAAACCCTACCGAAGAAACTTTTTTTGCATTTGGTGTTGGAATAAGAGGGTTCAAGGTATCCCCTAGTCGGGAGCCCCGACTAAAACCTCTTTCTTGTTATTCATTAATTTATTCACCATTTGTTAAGACTTAAGCTAACGTAGGGTTCCAGACGCTCGTAATGTAGAACAGAGTGAAATAACTGAGGCACAATTGATAAGACAAGATAAGACAGAAAATATAAATTCAAGGGCAAATAAATGGGTTGACAAGCTCTGTAAACAACATTTTGTAATACACCAAAAATATAAGAAATGGTGTAGAAGATAAATGCCGCTTTCAAAGTAAAACACACGATTTATCTCGATACGCCTTCTTTATTCGACTGTTCGATCGCGACCCTTCGCTTTCGTTTTATGCTTACAGACTAAACGAGAATTTACAATAAGTTTATGTGTGTGTAAGCGAGACAAGGAGTGATTCGACTTGTCGAGCTCTTCTTACAAGAATTAGAGTGCATGAGGAATGTTAGCGCTTAAAACAAACGGGAGATTGTTGCCTAAAGCTGTTTCTCTTCTTTTTGTTATAATATGATTAATTGTAAGATTGTGCTTTTAAACTTTCTTTCATCCTGGGTGCATCATTGACTTCTTCCAGTTTTTCCCTTAGTTAATCTATAACTTCGCCCTTTGCTCTACTCCAAAAAGTACCTTGCTTGGTATCTGTTTAATGCTGCGGGTTAAAGTATTGTTCAAAGCATGTTCTACATGTTCGATAACCGAATCCCAATGGATTCCTTTTTCTGGCTCTGTGAGCTTGGCGATCATTGGACCTAAGCTCCTGTTTATACGCTCAACTTGTCCGTTTGCTTGTGGGGAGCCTGTGGCTATTTTCATGTGTTTTATGCTGGAATCTGACAAAAATTGCTCAAACTCTCTGGACGTGAAACAACTGCCCCTGTCTGAAACTATGCATTTTGGCCTACTGTATGCCCTAAAATAATCTCTTAGTGCTTTTATGCTTTTTTTTGTATTTGTGGTTCTGGTTGTGTACAGCCTGACAAACTTGGTGAACCCGTCGACTATCACAAATATGTGTTTATTCGCTCTTCCTGTAGGTACTGGCCCATAATGATCTACATGTATTGACTCAAACGGTTTATCTCCTTTGGGTATGCTATGTAAGAATCCTTCCGCATTGCAATTTTTTGGTGAAAACGCAACACATTCAAGACAGTTTTCAATGTATTTATTGCATTCGCTATCCAACAACTCTTTGAAATCGTGTCCACCATCTTGTCTT
Source organism: Drosophila borealis (assembly GCA_035045885.1). Taxonomy (NCBI): domain Eukaryota; kingdom Metazoa; phylum Arthropoda; class Insecta; order Diptera; family Drosophilidae; genus Drosophila; species Drosophila borealis. Next base: position 106,685 of record JAWNOR010000107.1, read on the forward strand.
ATGTGCCCCAACTCATTATGATACATTTGGTTTTGTCCTCTGGCACGCAAAACAGTAACCTGCGTCGGTCGTTTTCCTATAAATAATCCCGTTTCTCATTTCAAACATCTTGTGTTCATTTTTCTCTAAAAGCTTTTTTACCTTTTGTAGTTTTAAATCTTTTGCCTGGCAAATGATTAGATTGTCTTCAAAACTATTTGTTTCTACTATTAAAATATTCATGCACCTACTTAGAGCATCTACATGTTGCATTTTGTTCCCAGCTCTATGGACTAATTCGTAATCATAGTTTTGTAATTCCAACGCCCACCTGGCAATTCTAGGACTCAGTTCAACTTTGTTTAAAGTAAGCGATAATGAGTTGCAATCTGTGACTATTTTAAAACGTTACCCTTGTAAGTAAATTCGAAGCCTTGGGAGTTCGTAAACGATTGCCAACGTTTCAAGTTCGAAACTGTGGTACCTTGACTCAATTTCAGTCGTTCTTTTAGAAAAATAAAATATAGGATGCGGCTTGCCATCCTCTTTCTTTTGCATTAGCACGGCTCCAAAGTCAAGAGAACTAGCATCGCAATGTAATTCAATTTCGTCTTTATAATCATAAATTGCTAACACTGGTGCTTGAATAAGTTTTTCCTTGAGAGTAAAGAAGCATTCCAATTCTTTTTCATTAAATGCGATTTTTTTTTCTTTTTTCAAAAGGTCATACAATGGCTTAGCTATTGTTGAAAAACTTTTGATGAATCGCGTAAAATATGAGCACAAACCTAAAAAACTTTGTACCGTCTGTGTTTTGTCTGGTACTGGAAAGTTTTTGATCGCTTCGATTCCCTTGTCGTCTGCTCTTATGCCTTCACTTGTTATGAGAAATCCCAAATATTTTATCTTAGTTTGCATAAAATCGTATTTGTCTAATCGTAACTCGAGCTTGTTTTGAACTTATCTTTCGAAGACTTCCCTCAATGTGTCTAAATGTTCCTCAATATCTCTGCTTGCAACCATAATGTCGTCCATGTATACAATAACCTTGTCCTCTCTGATCAGATCTGCAAAGATTTTGTTAACGAACCGTTATATACAGCATACATACAGCATACATACAGCAAAAGCATTGTTTATTCCCATTGGCATTCTCAAGAACTCATATTGACCCAAAGGGGTCACGAATGACGTATATTTCACAGAATCTTCGTTAACAAACACGTGGAAGTATCCGTTTTTAAGATCGAGCTTCGAGAATACTGTTTTATTGACGAGCTTGTGTAAAAGATCATCAATCAATGGCAACGGATAGTTGTCTTTTATAAGTACTTTGTTCAGTTTCCGAAAATCAATGCATCATCGCAAATCACCCGGTTTCTTTTTACTAATACTATGGGTGAGGCGTACTCTGAATCGCTTGGACGTATGATTTCGGCTTCTAGGTATTCGTCTAACATTTTTTGGAGCTTGTCTTTTTCCGTGTAAGAAAGCCGTCTTGGTGAGCAACTTAAAGACTTATAGTTTTTTAAGGATATTTTCATTTCACGTTTAACGATTGGATCATTTGGCTTTTTTGCGTGCACATACGTTTCCTCAAACATTTTTATGAACCGACATTTTATTTCATAACTTAAATTTTGCCCACAGGTGTAATCCGGAAATTGATCATCCACTACATTTATGCAAAAAATATTCTCGTTCGTCGGTCGCATTATTCGATGACTTATTTGAACAAACTGTTTCGTTGATGCACAACGAAACAATGCATGTTTGCTTCATAATTTTCTGATCGTCTTACAGTCGCTCACTAACAGCTGCAGTTTGATCACTTAACAGTTGCTCACTAACAGTCTGGTCTCTTAACAGTTTCTCCCTAACAGTCTGGTTTCTTAACAGTTGCTCACTAACAGTCTGGTCTCTTAACAGATGCTCACTAATAGTCTGGTCTCTTAACAGTTGCTGTTTATTGCACCCTTCCTGTATGTCATAATTTATGCCTTCGGGTTCCTTAGCCTCAACCAGGCTTAGGGTGTCTAGATTTATGCTCAGACCACATGTGCTCATAAAATCCCTGCCCAATACTATATTGTGACTCATAGACTCATCGGCAACAACAATTAATTCTAAATACATTTTTATTGATTCTTTGAAAATATAGCACGACGTTTTTCCAATTACATTAAGTCGGCTTTTATTTAGTCCAAAATATAAATTGATAACTGAATTTAATGGGATTTCACTGGGTATATATGATTTTTTCTCAAACGAGATTGCGCTGCCGGAGTCTATGAGGCATTCTGTAATAATTGATAGTTTAACATTATGATTAAAGTATATTTTTAAACGCCTTACGTAGTTGTTGTCGCTCTCGCTTGCGCTCTTCTTAATTACACATTGAGCTACAAAATGGCCGATTTCGCCGCATGCGTAACAAGATCCAGGAACTCCCTTTGGTTTGCGCCAATCGTTCATATAATGAACTCTGGAGTTGCAGCTTCTGCAACATAGGTCATTGCTGACCAGCGCCGTTGATGCCACCCTGGGTTTGGTTACCCGCTCTTGCCTTGGATGAACTATGTTGGCAAACGCATGATTCATCTGCTCAGGATTAGCGAAACATTGAATCCGGGCTTGGTCTCGCAACGTCTCGGATGGAACTCCCTCGATGATTTTTTCGAAAAGTTCGTCTTCGTCCATATTGATGGTATCGGCTAGCATCATCTTGTCTTCAAAATACATTGCAATTTTTCGTGTATTTGCCACTTTCGTTGTTCGAACTTGCGTCGCATGTCTGATTTTGAAATTTGTTCTTCGAAAGACGCGATCAGCTGGTTGCTCAATGTTCCTATTAACTCCAGAATGCGCGTTGAATTGGAATGCAACCAGTGTTACGCTTTTCCTTTCAGCTTTGTCGTTAACAGCATGCGCAAGTAATTGTCGTCCAAATCATAGATTTGTGCAATGTTTTTAATATGATTGACCCACATGCGTGCGCTACCGTTCCCATCGAATTCTAACGTCGCCTCTTTCACGAGGGTAATTGTTGCAGCTGATCTGCTATTCGATGTAGTTTTATCTCTTTCACGAGTTTGTAGAGTTTCTGCAGCTGTTTTAATGCCAGCGCCTCCGTCTCTGTCTCGACATTCGTTGTTGGCAACTTCGTTATCGCTGTCTCTGCTTTGACTTTCGCTGCTGGCGCCGCTGCTATCGCTACCGCTGCCGTTTGCCGTTACATTTTGCGACTGAAATTTCTGTAGCGCAATTTTGCTGACATTTGCTTCACTAATTGCCTAATTACTTCCATTAGTTCGCCTATGTGTAAATTATTTTGGGCTTCTGCTTGTTGCTGCAGCTTTCCGTATTCTGCTGCTGCACTACATCTATGCTGTTGCTCCTTGGTCGTGCCTGTCCGTTTGCCAAGCTAGCTGATTCCAGCAAGTCCACATCGTCAGCGTCTAAGCCCGGGGCACTGCAGCGTACTTTCGGTGCGAATATGTTTAGACGAGCAATCAATTCCGCCTTGGTTCCGTGGATAACTTGGATGACCGTGAAAATGTTCAAATCCATTTTTTTTGCTAGGTTGAACCACTTCTGAATTTGTAGAAGACAAATGCCGCTTTCAAAGTAAAACACACGATTTATCTCGATACGCCCTCTTTATTCGACTGTTCGGTCGCGACTGACTTCGCGTTTGTTTTATGCTTACAGACTAAAAGAGAATTTACAATAAGTTTATGTGTGTGTAAGCGAGACAAGGAGTGATTAGAGTGCATGAGGAATGTTAGCGCTTAAAACAAACGGGAGATTGTTGCCTAAATGGCCTTGAGAATGTGTCTATCTGTATGTGTATGTACATGCATGTATTTATCCTACTACAATAGATGATATGATAGACCTGTTTAAAGTCCTATGAGCAAGAAATAGAATGTTGATTACACAGATCCATAATTTAATGTTCACTATCACCTTGCCATATCAGGTCATTTTGAACCAGGAGCGCACAACGGCAAAATGCTGCAGCTATCTAACAACATCGTGACCGAGTGCGAATATGAGGTAGTCGCGGTCATTAACACCAGTCCAAAAACTTTGATGATGACTAATGAAGACAAATTCGCCCAAGGTGTCCATGCGGGTGGAGTTACCATATCTGGACCCAATAACGATAAACGATGATACCGTAATAATAAACGACCGCCTGGCACCGACATACGGCCCAGAGATAGATCTTGTGAACTTCGAACGCATTGAATTTATCAACGGTATTAAGTACATAAATAGGAACCACGTACATTGTCAGAGTAGTGGCGTCTCCCGAATCTTCCATTCCTACCACATCTGTAGTTCACAAGGGAACTCAAAGACGACGCATCAACAAACTCCGTATAGTAAGGGCTACTAGCCCGTGTGCTAACACCAAAATTAAAGGAAATAACTAATTTTGTATATTGTTTTTTGTAATTTCAATGTATTTACATCATTTCTTCGCAGAATGTTTATTAAAATTCTGACTTTAAAGTACCGAGAACAAATATTTCTGACTGATAATCGCTTAAATATATTATTGTAAAGGTGAGTCGTTATATACCGACACTTAAAATCGGGCAGAGGGCGTTAAATGTCCTTATAACCTTTACCTGTGATCAAACTGAAATCCCTTGTTGTTCTGTTTGGTCAAAAGTCACAAAGGTAGAACTTTTGGTTGCAAACGTGTGCCGATCAGCAAACTTCACAGGTAATACTCACCACGGACTGAATAAGTGTACCGGTACACAACGTCGGTATCGGTACCTGATATCAGTTTCTTCAGATTGGAATAACATCACTATAGGTGGGGTGTTGGCTAAATACTCCGGTCACCGAGATCAGTAATTCGCAATCTATACCTAACACATTTCATTTATTGTAGGGTAGATTAGCATCGCGGCTCTAACTGATTATCGGCTTCTAGTAGAATGTATCTCGAGTTAACCGGGCCATCCTAAAGCTGTTTAAAATCGGTATTAAGCTTTTAGAGTAATGCTCAAAAATGCAGGAACAGTTTTTAACAATTTTTAACAATCGAGAAACGACTTAAGAAAAATATTGAATGTGGTTTTTCGCCATTTATAGGGAAATATTGAATTGCATTGTGCGAATTTGAACCGTGCCGAAGAAGTGTCGGCCACCTTGTTCAAGGTCGTATCCAGAGGCGGAATCAACATGGCTCCGATCGAAGAGCCGTGGTTGATTTCTGGCCTTGTCAATGGATTAAACTGTGGCTCATATTGGGCGACTCGCTTTGCAGGTCTCCAAGCAACGCTTGGGTTGAGGACATTTATTAAAATGGTCTTCTCCAGACTACAGTAATTCAGCATTCATTTGCCCTTGCAAAGAGTCTGCTTCTAGCCATCCAATATGAATATGTTCTCCTCTTCACCAGTTGCCAACCTTATTTCACACTTTGAGAAATTTATTTAAATTGTTTTAATTTTATTTAATGTTAATTGTTAATTGTTTTTAGTTTTTCCGTTAGTGCCCTGAAGACGGTTGCCGAAGTGCAGCCGAAATATATTGGTTAAATTCAAACAAAATTGCCTTTTACATTTTGTCTTAAATAAAAAAGACTCCGGACCTCGAGCCAGCCAAACAAACAATTATTTAAATATCACCAATAATTACATTCTGATTTTTATTATATCCTCAGCGAATAAATATGGCACCCAAATGTGTGTCATATGTGAGCGCTATGTGCAGGGCTCTAGTTTTTACCATTTTTGGGGGGAATAGTAGAGGTAACCAAAATAAATATGTTAAAACCACCAAGTTTTGTGTACCTAGCTCTTATAATTTTTTGGGTATTTTTCGTTTTTTTTCAATGCAAAGACTTAGGGCGGCTGAACAAGTAGGCACAAAGCCTCAGCCATTCACGCTCCTCATGTATTTTACACATTTCCTAATGCATCTTAACAAATAACGGGTTACCATTCAAATATGGCTACTTTGAAGCTTATTTGACTCTCTTCGGCACGTCGCTGAAGCTTAAGCTAAAAGTAACATCTGCACCGCGAATTATTCTCCTCAGGTGAATTAAAGCGGACAATTGAACCGGTCCATATTGGCAGCTATACGCGCATATATCGGCAAGGATCCCACAAGCTGAGACACGTATCTGAATGAAATAAGTGGGTCTCTGAGGTCTAGAGCATGATTATGAAAGTATTTTTTTTTTACACGAACTTCTTAGAAAGTTAAACTTAGTTACGGACGGCGCATCGTAAAAAAACACCTGATCTATTCCATTTAGTGCGAGCTAAATGCAACTAACACGAAAACTATAATTTGTGGAGCGGCACGATGAAACTAAATGAAGGCGATATTGTTTACGCACGTAGCCCTGCACAAGTAATGCAGGCAATAAGTTTAGCAGTAAACTCGCCGAGCCTTCAATAAAGCTAAATTCATCAAAAAACTCAGCCCGACGTACTACAAACTATAAAATTAAAATAACAAAATTATAGGAGTGTGTCATCTAAAAAACATAAAACTTTAACCCTAAAATGATAAACTTCGTTTACAGAACCTTTTTCATTTAACATCTTCTCGAGTTAAGACTCTCGTAGTATAAATTATAATTAAACCCTTAAAATATAGTCGTATAGCCCAGCAGTTAAAGCAGAGTATTATTTTCAAGGCAGTCGGGTTAATGTCGCCTCGCTCTCGCGCACCAGCTATTGTTATTTGCATCTTCTCGCACCCAATGAATATTCATTCGCACCTGATGTGTAAAGCGACAAGAAAAGATATATATAAAAATTAAACGAAGGAATCACACCAAAGATCACTTTGTCTTGAGCTGCGAAAACGAAGAATCGCTCGGGAGCACATCGTCTGCTCTTTTGTATTAACATTTTCCAAGACTACAGGTGCTCAATTATTTTTATTGTAATTGAACTGAAGACAAACGTATTTGACTAAGCGATACTCTGAACGCATTATACTTAGTAATCAAAAGGGTGATACTTTTGCCATGGCAGGCAGGTAGTACTGTTTAACCTAGACACACATATTACAGAGTACACTAGCAAATGCAAACAACATCAGCTACCGGCCGGTCTGCGTAAAGCATTCCCGCGCTTTAAACTCTAAACACAATGCGGCGCAATAACGGCATAATACTAAGCTCCCGTTCACACCGGCTAAAGCGTAGTTGGCTCAACCAAAACTTTGCACTAGCCCTTTTCATCGCTTCATGTTTATCTCCTGTTTAAAACGACCGAGTTGTTGCGGCGTGCACACCTTATCTTACATGGTAGAAAATAGCCACACTTGGTAACGTAAAGCGTAGATGTAACACAGGAAGATAAGACGCGCAGTCCACGAAGTAGTGAAAGAGATGTCTTTATTTGGAAACAAAATAGAATACACCGCAATCGAGTATAGTCTATCTAATTTGGTACCTTGCGTGCATGCGTTCTTGTTTTTTGTCAAGCTGCATAGGATTATCAGCTGTTTGATGTTGTCTGTAGCACAGCCAATCTTATTTAGGATTCTATGATTTCATTAATTTTTTTTTTGCTTTCTTTATTGTTAATTTTAATTAATAGACGAATTCCCTGCAAGAACATGCTAGAATTACCACTAGCAGCGATTTCCGTTTTAAAAATTTTCCTTATGCACAGCAACAGACAACTTTAAAACACCACATCAGCTGCAACTTCGATGGGTCCAGCGAACCTGCATCGATGGATACAAGTGAGAGTGACAATACATGTCGAAACCAAACTTAAAGTAAGTACGACCTACTATTGACTAACGAATTATTTAATCGGGTTAAGCGCACTCGGAATGCTTGTTTACTATGATTATATTAAATAAGTAAGCAGCGCTCTGTAAAACATTAGTTTAGTTAGAAAGTGCGAAAGCGTAAAGCGCCATCTTTTGGATCATGCGATTGACATGTGAAGTTTAAATTTATTAACATATGCTTGATAAATTTAATAGCTAAGTCCGTCGCCGATACAATCCAATGCTGAATTCATATTGTTTGTGTTAAACTCAATAAAACATTAGTTAAGGGGTAACCCCCCAAATTATTCACGAGTTAGCAAGGTTGGGAGGGTAAAGAATAGGGGAGCGATCATCATCTATGGTACCCTGACCACTGGAATTCCCAACTAACAGTCCGTCGTATTTGTTTACTTTTTTTCTGTACGTGGGTACAGTTCAGGTACATACTACCTTCATCTTGTTAGTATACAGTCATTGCACTTAATCTCTCTGAGCGCAAATGGAGTGGTATGTGAAGGAGCAAAGCTTAGAGCAACGCTATTTTTTCACCTCTGCTAAAGAACATGAACCGTATTCTCTTGAATAGTGCATAATATCGCTGATATACCCTTCTTCTTGCTACAGAAAGTTAGTTAGGAGAAATAAACCCTACACTATAGCTCTTAACTTTCACTCATTTAATAACATATTTTGCATTCAATTAATTCAGTAATTTGATGATATGAAGTTTTCCAGAATTCACCCTATGTTGTGGCGACCCGTTGGTATAAGTGAATCCTCGTCTCTAGGAATAGCGATAACTTTATTCGTAATAGATCAACCATAGACAACCAATACGCGTCTCAATTCTGGGGTAACGTTTGCAAGGTAAGGCCGCGATTTATGCGGAAAATCAACTTATTAGTAGTTGACCTATAAATACGAGTCCGATCTCAGCAATAAGAAGTATCATTAGTTTTCAGTTCTGGCAAAGCTATGTGATCTTCGATTGATTATCCAGTTTTGATAGCAATATGACCAGCATAGAGTCGGAAAGCGCGGACCGAATTTAGTATTATACAGTTCAATTAAAAGTTAAAAAAAAAATGGCAGTTCATCACAGTAGTGAGAACCTGGCAGATATATTAAGCGAACAAGATGTAATTTGCAATATTTGTGACCAACCCTTAAGTGAGGCTGATTTTACCGAAGTTTCACCATGTATAAATAAATTTCAATACCCATGGATAACCGAGTCCTTAAGCGCACATTTAATCAGCTGTCCTTGTCAAACAAAAACTTTCAAGCTGAATTATCCGCTGCTGATCAGTTAGTCAACATAACTACGCACGATGCAAGATCGGAAAATAGCACTAACGTCAATTGAGGTAGAGGAAGAACAAGAAGAGTTAGCAACGCAGTACAGCCCCGTGGTTTGGAGACTAGGTCCCAGCAGCGAAGCCATCTCACGCCGCGTGCAAACATTTGTACGAGAGAGGCAAGCGCATCTCACGAGACCAATAAAACACAAAGTGTAGAAGAGCATCAGAATACATCCTCCAGCTCATGTCGAGTCAATCATCATTACAACGGCAATGCCAGGAAACCAAACCGTTCAGTTCTGCCAGATAAAGTTCCGAACATAATTCAGTAAACGGGGACTACCAGCTTCTATGCGATCACCTGCACCTATTCTTCGGTGGGAAAGCTGTCGAGTGGTATTGGAAATTTCATGGTGCTTGCCCTCAGTTTACATGGGACGAGTTTTGTAGAGAGTTCAGAAAGAAGTTTGACGACATTGGTACAAATATGGATATTTGGGAGGCAATAAATGGCAGACATCAAGCCGACAAGGAAAATTTCGAAGAAATTAATTCCAAGTCAAGACACTTGGGTCTCGGCAAAAAACCGCAATTTCAGAAGAATATTTAGTACGACTTCTTAATCGTCATTCATAACCCCATCTTCGTTCCGAACTGATACACTTAGGCATAACACCCTAGCGCGATTAAAAGAGGCAATCCACACTCACGAGCTGTTTTGCAAACAAGTTATGCCCCAATCAGTAAAGAATATTTTTCCCCAATGCTCAAATGTCTTCCAACTCGATAATGGGTTGGACCCCGAAGAATCAGAGGAAATTGCTGTGCTGCAGCATATGCAATTGAAGCGCTGGAACTGCGAAAAGTTAGGCCATCGGTTTGAAGATTGTCTTGAGGCGCGTGTTATCTTCGTTATGAATGTGGGATGAAAAACACCTATAAGCACAAGTGTCCAACATCTAAGCCGCAGAAGCGATGTGTCAGCCCACAAAAACCTGTCGCATGCGAACTATTAAAAGCAGATTGTAGTACTCGGACCGAAATCACATTTAAGTTGGACCCATATCGACAATGTAATCCACCCTGCCAGATACCTTAAGCAAAGCTAGAGATCCACAGAGATACCATGTTCAAGATGCTCAGTATGCAGCAGCTAGGAAGCGTATCGTATTGTACTTCAGCCGCATTCCTGAATTGTTGTACACTGATATCAAAATCGTCGATAAGTGTTATACCGCTTTTCTAGGCTCCGGTGCAACTATAAGCTGCATTCTTGCATTAAGAACTTATCAGACATACACAACTTCAATAATCCCAAATTTTTCGTAGTTGGTAGACCTATCGAAATAGCTAGCCGCCAAACTAAACAAGTAGAATTATGTGTTATACCTAACCTAATAAATACAAGACTGTTACTTGGGAAAAGATTTCTGGAGAGATTTCTGGAGAGATTTTGGTTTACTGACTAAAATAAATAAAGATGTATGCCGAGATGATAATACAGTTACTAAAGTGAAAAGGCATTCTCTCTCAGGAGTTCAGCAGTGCAAACTCAGTGCACTAAGTAGCGAGCTACCCTCTCACGAGAAAGAAGGCTTAGGACGCACACAACTAACAGAACATAACATCGACGTCGCTGATACCAAGCCCGACAAGCAGTGTCATTGGCCAGTTTGCCCTGCCAAAAAAGAAATGATTTTTGCCGAGATTGAGAACATGCTAGCGCTAGGCGTGATAGAGTAATCAAAGAGTCCATGGAGCAGCAATTATGTATAAGTACAGAAGGGACAGAAAGTCCATTTGTGCTTAGATTTCAGAGAACTGAACAAGCTGACGCTTAAAGAAACAACCGTTACCCCATGTAGCTGGCATCCTTAGTCGATTGCCCCCCGCTCGTTTTATCACTGGTCTCAATATGAAGCATGTATTCTGGCAAATCAAGCATTTACAATACCATTGGCCCTTGTACCAATACAAAGTGATGAATTTCGGACTATGTAATGCCGCATAGACTCTTTGCAGACTGATGGATCAAGTAATCCCAACACGCCCGCGAGATAGAGTATTTGTGTATTGGGACGATCTCTTGGTTCTGTCCGACGACTTCGATTCGCACATGAATCTGTTGAGGGAATTTGGTGTATATCTTCGTGAAGCAAACTTGACTTTTAATATAGCCAAGTCCAAATGTTGTATGACAGAGATAAAATACTTAGAATTAATTGTCGGCCATGGACAGCTCAAAGTCAACCCAAGCAAGGTCGCCGGATGGTACCGACAACTTGTAGAAAACTACGCTGCGATAACCTTTCCCTTAACTGAACTTCCAAAAAAAAGTGTGAACCACTGAATTGGAATTCGAAGGCCGGAGAAGCTTTTGAACTGCTGAAAAACAAGTTGACATCTGCATCTGTTTTGAGGACGCCTTGTTTTTTGAAACCCTATGTATTATTGTGCGATGCGAGTCAATATGGCCTGTGATGCGTATTGGCCAAAGCAAATAATGACGGCGTCGAGTTACCGATTGTATATATGTCCGAAAAATTGTCTAAGGCTCAATATAATTATTCGGTCACCGAACTCGAGTGCTAAGCTAAGTTGTTAAGAAAATAAATAAATTCCGAACCTACATTGAAGGGCAAGAATTCGCGGTAGTTACCAATCACGCTTCTTTTCAGTGTATAATGAAAATAATCTATCAGGGCGCTTCGCCAGATGGTCGACCCGATGGCAAGGCTTTTCATCCGAAATTAAACATCGAAGCGGATCGCAAAACGTCGTTGCCGATACCCTGTCCCAGAGGTACGAAGCCGACATTACTGAACTCTCGTCCAAAGAATTCACTTACCAGGAATATCTAGATTTGGTAAATAAAATAAATGAGAGCCAGCCTAAGTTGACAGACCTAAAGATTGTCGATAAATTCGTATATAAGCGTACCTGGATCAGACTCTTGAAAGCTTTGAGTTTCAGTTAACTTGAGAGAACAGGTATTATATCAAGCCCATAATCCGGCGGATTCTGCTCACCTCGGAATCGATAAAATGGTAGAAAAGTCAAAGCGACTTCCTTACGGCCCAGCATGCTAACGCAACTGATATCAATGACATCGGAGAGATCCTTCCAAAAATTGTATATAGATCTTTTAGGTCCATACCCACTGACAAAAAACGGAATCGTCGGTCTTCTGGTCATTGTTGCCCACCCCACGAAGTTTCGCCTCTTGCACCCAATGAAAAGTTGACTTCTAACAGAATCTGTGATTTCTTGAAAAATCATTTAGATTACACATTCGGAGTACCCGAATGCATCTTAACAGATAATGGGTCCCCATTAAAATATGGCTTCTTTGGAGCTTTTTTTACTGGATTCGGAACGTCGTTAAAACTAAAGCTAAAAGTAACATCTGCAACGAAAATTATTCTCCATAGGCGAATTGAAGCGAGCAATTGAACCGGTCCATATTGGCACCTATACGCGCATATACCGGCAAGGATCCCACAAGCTGAGACAAGTATCTGAATGAAATAAGTGGGTCTCTGAGGTCTATAGCATGATTATGAACGTATTCTTTACACGAACTTCTTAGAAAGTCAAACTTAGCTACGGACGGCACATCGTTAAAAACACCTGATCTGTTGGCGCAGAACCGCGTATTGCTTGCAAATGAATTTAAAACATTGCGCGAGAGCGCAATAAAGCTTTATCACTCGCATCATTCGCCTCGCTTTGCCGCCTTAGCTTAATTTAGGCTTAATAATGTCAGTTGTCGAATTATAACAAAGCGATAAGCACGAAATGCCTTTTAAAACCACCACAATTTCGTTTTTTAATTATATATTATAATATATTTTTTTGGCACTCCCGGGTGGACAGTTTTAAAAGATAATTTTGCGTGTTAAATAAACTCAAGTGGCTTAAGTGCAATTTGCTGAGGATCGCGAGCTAATTAAATTGAAAAGAAAAATAAATTCGCGTCGGCTGGGAATAATTAAAAATAAATCTATCCTGCTGCCTTCGTTGGAGAATGCCAAGGAAAGTAGCTTCCAAAGTGGAACGTCCGGAACAGCAAGTACTGTGCTAAAAATTGAAAGCCCAACTCTTTTGGCTTGGTTGCGTTAATGAAGCCAACGCTGTCAATTCTTGGCACATATGTAAAGTAGTTGAGCATAATTAAGATTTGCATGCACTTACTAACCGCTTTGGAGATTCTTACATATAATTTAGTATACATATGTACGATTTAGTGCTTCTGAGCGAATGCTAATTAGTATCTAATTTCCCCCTTCTTGTCATCACTCTCAACCACTCTAAATTATACAGTTGTCCAAGACCAAGCGCTTATATATATGTTCCGTACACGCATTCGTTCCACTTTGTGATAAGCGGTGGCTGTGCAATTGTTGTTGTACGCATTTTTCGTTGGCGCGTTTCGGTCACTCCACTACTCTTTATTGATCAGGCATATCAGTTTTTTGATTTCGATTGGCAATTCGATTTTAATATAAATTAATAATTATTGAATCGAATTAAGAGTTAAATATGAGTACTAAGTAAAGTTTTGACGATTCAAAAAAGAAACGCAAACTGTCCGTTAAAAGCATATTGCGTTTTAATGATCAAATAATAAAGGGTAAATTAAACCTAGAATTCACAGAGTTAGAATGTATATTAGAAATGCTGGCCTCACATATAGATACAGCGTTAAAATATCAGACTCGAGTAGACTCTTTTGACCCAGATGATGAGTATCGTGCCGAGCTCCAAGAACTTTGTACAAAGACGAAAATACTCAGAGCTTAAGAATTTTATTAGGCTGTTCGAAACTCTTGTTCATAACGATCATGCGATCCCGAGCATAGAGAAATTCAATCATCTGATCTCATGTCTCTATGGTGAAGCTCTAGGCAATGTTAGAGTTTCAAGTCACCGAGGACAATTATTTAAAAGCATTAGACAGCCTAAAGAGAGTATACGACAATGAATGTCTAATATTTAATGAAACTATTCGGCTCTCTTTGGCCTACCAAAAATAAATTACTTGTAAAATAGCTTCTTGGCCGGGGTGATGACTCAGTCTTACCCAGGTCCACTCTACAAGAAATTTGTAGTTTGCCGAGACACGAAGCTCAAAAGGGGGGTATGGAGCCGTAGGGATGACTCCGCCACAGAGTGGTTACTAATTGTGTTAAGGAAAAAGGGAAGCCGCCGGGATCGCTCCGCTGCGGTTAGGTTAGAGTCGGCCTGCGTGATGGGTGCTGCTGGAATCGCTCCACTGCAAAACGAAAGCCTACAAATGCACAATTTCTACACAGACAACGCAAACACTGTTTTATTTTGTGTACGTTCACTTCTGTTTTTATTTGTTCCTTAACTTTCCTAGCATTGCTGCACCGTCAATTCTGGGTGATTTCTACCTAACCTGACAGCTAACTCGTGGTCCCTAAACTCTGTCCTTCGTTACGTATGCACGTCCGATACTCACGCTTGTCGGTTCCAAAGTCAAGGTGCTGATCGGCGGCAGCAGCTCACGACCCTCTTTTCGCCCGTTTTGCCCTGCGGCGAAAATCCTCTCTCTAAGCTTGGCTCTCTTTTCCTCCTAATAATATCAACAGAGTTGCAAATGATTCGATTGTGCTTGCAGTCGGACTCTCTTAATTTAGTAAGCATACTCTTAACCGATAACTGACTTCATTTACTTAATCTTTTACTCTTAACTTATGGTTACAATATTATTATTATTATTCTTAGCCGATGATTGTGACATTTTATTACTTCATTTTTCTGTCCTCTTAACCTATGATTGTGTGCATATATTCGTGCGCGGACCTCATTGTGCCCCGCGTCACAACCTTCTGCGGCATCATTGAGATCAATGATTGACGCTGTCTCCGCCCTCTATGGCTCGCTCCTGTCAATAGGTGATGACAAAAAGATTTCTAACGCGATTCTCATTCACCTCGTTATGAACAAAGTTGACCCAATGACCAGACGAAGATGGGAGGATCAACTCGATTATGCAATCATTCCATTGTAAGGTTATTGTGAAACAGCCTTAAATCGTAGGTATCAACACATTTCTGCTAAAGAATCAGCCAAAGCTTCGTCGGACGGCCCGAAGCCAGAGTCAAACGCTGTTTCCATAAACAATAATTGAGGTTCGTTAAACGAAACGAAATGATAAAGTGACCCCAAAATGTTTATTTTACGGTTCCGAAGGACATTCGATATTTGCTCAGCATATGCCGCATTATAAGTACAGCAACGGTTTGATTTCGCTAAGGCGGCTCCTTTATGCATCAATTGCCTTCGGAAGGGGACACTGTTGCCAAATGTAAGGCAAATAAGTGCAGAGATGCAGTCATTCTCATAACACACTGTTGCATAGATACTCTCCCGTTTCTAACACTCGAGTGTTACCACCACCCATTGACTCCGCACAGGATCAACCATCGACTTTACAGGCTATGTATGCGAATGTGTCAGATAGTGTAATCCTAGCTACCGCAGTCGTTAGTGTTAAACGAGAAGTGGTAAATTCGTCTTGGCTAAAGCTTTATTCGATTCTGGTTCATAAATTAATTTGTAACAGACGAGCTAGCACAACGATTGCAGCTGCGTAAGGAAGAGGCTAGTATCAGCTTACTTGGGATTGCTCAATGCAATACTCAAGTAAGAAAAAAGATTCATACAGTGGTGATGTTGCGAGTCAATTGCAGTGAGTTCTCGTTAGATTTGTGGATTTTGAAGACCAATTCGGGTTATCAGCCTGACCATGTCAGTGGCTGGAAAATCCCTGAGAACCTGCAATTAGCTGATTCATATTTTCATAAGCCACAGGAGATCGACATGCTCTTCGAATCTGAGCCGTTCTTTTAGCTTCTATCTGTCGTTCAGATTAAACAAGGTCCGAATTGTCCAAAGCAAAAGACACTTGTTGGCTGGATTGTTTCAGGGCGTTACACGCCGTCAAGTCATGAGAAGACTCATGCGGTTAATCTGAGTTGCCAAGAAAAGTCTTATACCTCGATAGACAAAACATTGCAGAAATTTTGGTCATTGGAAGAGTTGCCTGCAGCCAAAAAGGTTCGAACATTTGAACAGCAGTTATGTGAGAGCCACTTTCTAGATAATTTGGAAGTATTGCCGTCAGGTCGATTTAAGGTAAGACTGCCGTTTACTTCATTCCGCATCAGAATGTTTTAAGGCCACAAAGCACATCGACGAAGCTACGCGTTGTTTTCGACGCATCCTTTCGGACATCGTCTCAAACTGCGTTGAATGTCCTTCTAGTGATTGGACTGACCATTCAAGAGGACCTATATTCGACTCTGCCTCGATTTAGACTGCACAAATATGCATTGACAGCTGACATCAAAAAGATGTAAAGGCAGGTCATGGTGCATCGAGATTTCCATCTCGTAGTGTGGAGCAAAAACCCATCTGACTCCTTGAGGTCCTTCAGGTTAATCACTGTAACTTACGGCACCGCGCCTGCCCCGTTTTTGGCAATACGGTGTTTAACAAAGCTAAGTGAGATAAGCGAGTCATCACACCCTAAAGCTGCTGAAGTTATCAGGTACGACTGTTAAGTCGACGATTTACTGACTGGTGCTGCATGCGTAGAGAATCTGCAGACAATTAAGTCTGCAGTGTCGCAAATACTCCAAAGCGCAGGTTTCGAACTAACCAAATGGTTTTCGAATTCTCCTGAGTTCTCCTCAACAAACGCAGCCAAGCCGATAACCATCTCAGAGTCTGACACAACCAAAACACTTGGCGTGTTGTGGTTGCTGAATGAAGATGCCTTTTTATTCAAGCTAGACGGTTAATTAATGGGTCTTAAAGCGACAAAACGGAACATTCTCTCGGTGACAACGCGGTTCTTTGACCCGCTTGGCCTGTTAAGCCCTCTGATAATCAAGGCAAAAATCCTACTCCAAGAGCTCTGGCTTCAGAAGTTAGACTGGGATGAACCTGTCCCTCAGAGTTCGGATAACTCGTAGCTGCAACTGAAATCTACTTTGATTTAGATGCAACGAGCCAACTTCACCGATCGAGATACATGGTTTCGCTGACGCCTCAATAAGAGCGTTTGGCACATGCGTATATATACGCAGCCATATTGCAGGAGGTTGTCGTATTTCGTTGTTGACATCCAAAACTAAAGTAGCCGCCCTCAAGACGAAGACTCTTCGCCGACGTGAGTTGTGTGCGGGTCACCTTCTCGCAGATCTTTGTCATCGAGTTAGAAATCTCATAAGAATACCCATTGAACGGACGGTTCTTCGGTCTGATTCATTGGATTCGGTCACATCCTTCGTCTTTGGCAACATTTGTGTCGAACGAGTGGCTGAAATCCAAGTATGGACAGAGAAAGCTGAATGGCGCCATGTACCTACAAAGCAAAACCCAGCAGATATTGTGTCAAGAGGCTGCGATGTTGACTAATTACTTGTGTCAATGTGGTTCGATGGGCCTTAATTTTTAAAGGCGAGAATCCTGGCTGGTTAACCAGCATCTGATGACAGAAGAGATGCGAACTCTAGAAGTACGCAAAACAGCTGTTGGACTAGCAGCTATGGTAGACCGACCAGATATCTTGGAAACTATCGATAGTTTCTCATCGCATGCCAGGCTGATGAGAGTGCTTGCTAATGCGTTCCGCTTTATTCAAAAATGTAAAAATCGAGAATTTCAATTTGAGACTATCCCTACGGCGCTCGAAAGGAAAGAAGCTTTGGAGAAAATAGTTGAAGTCATCCAGCGAGTTGAACTTAAAGATGACATAGATAGGCTTTCATACATGAGTATGATGGATCTTGGTGCTTCTTTTCATAGTTGCGAGTAGGGGGACGAATTGTAAATGTTCCTATTTCATATGATGCCAAGTTTCCGCTACTTAAAAAAAAAGCTCGCAATTCGCTAGAAGCTTTATTAGATACCTGTATTTGAGAAATTGTCATGCTGGCCCAAGAGCACTCGTGTGTCTTAACGTGAGCGACTTTGGCTAAGCAACGCTCAAGAGGTCTGTCGTCAGACAGTGAGATCATATATCCGTTGCTTTAAATGCAAACCTCGACTGCTAACACAAATTATGGGAAATTTACCAGCAGACCGACTCCGAGCGCTCCGCCCATTTTCTATCTGTGGCGTCGATTTTGTGGCCCAATTAGCATGGCCTTTCGAATGCGGTTCTCTTAGAACTAGTATCTGACTTATAATACATTTTTAATGGCTTTTGAAAGGTTCGTCGGCCGTCGAGGAGTCCCGCAGACCGACCATTGCGACAACGCGACGAACTTCGTCGGTGCAAGTCTCCAATTTTAGGAGTTGCGAATCGAGGAACAGGCGGACGCAATTCGCGAATTCGCATCAATAAGCGGATGCGAATTTGCGTTCATACCGCCAAGAGCTCCGCACTTCGGGGGTCTATGGGAAGCAGGTGTGAAGTCTGCAAAGCACCTTCTCTTACGGACGGTAGGCAGTCTGTTGCTAACGGCCGAAGAGCTGCAAACGACTCTTGTCGCAGTGGAAGCCGTCCTTAATTCCAGGCCCCTGAGATCAATAACCGAGGACCCAATCAATGGCGAGGCTCTAACGCCAGGCAACCTACTGGTGGGAGACCCATTGAGGGCTCTGCCAGCAAAGGGGACCACGGACCAGCAGGGTCTCATCTGCTTGAATCGATGGCGAACTGTCTCGTTGCTCAAGCAACAGTTTTGGCGGCGATAGTCAGAGGAGTATGTTCTCGGACTCCAAGTGCGGAGCAAGTGGCAACATCGCCTGCCAAACGTCATCACGGGAGAGCTGGTGGTCGTCGCCGAGGACAATCTGCCGCCCCAGCAGTGGCTGATCAGCAGAGTGACGGCGGAGAGAACGGCGTCGTTAGAGTGGCAGAAATAAGGACGGCCAGCGGCGGAAAAATTTAAAAGGCCGATCCACAAGTTGGCTCGGCTACCCGTTGTATAAAGCCCCAAGCGCTTCATTGTGGTCGGTATTGGCGCAGATTCCGAGTATTGCTTAAAAACGAATTAAAAACATGAAGTCTAGTGTAAGTAAGGTTTAGGGCGGAACGAGAGCGTAATAAAGCTTTAGCCCACGATCTGGGAGCGAATTCGCCTCGCTTCGCCCCAAGGTGGCGACCTTAGCTTAATTTAGGCTTAATAATGTCAGTTGTCGAATTATAACAAAGCGATAAGCATGAAACGCATAATCTGCCTTTTACAGCCACCTAAATTTCGATTTTTATACCCTGAACCCATTGAAAATGGGTAAAAGGGTATAATGTTTTTGTGCAAATGTATGTAACAGGCAGAAGGAATCATCTCCGATCCCATAAAGTATATATATTCTTGATCAGCATCAATAGCCGAGTTGATCTAGCCATGCCCGTCCGTCTATCCGTCCGTCCGTATGTATAAACTCAAGGATCTCAGAACCTATAAGACCTAGAGACGTGAAATTTTAGCTGTAGGTCCTCCTAGTCCATGCGCAGATCGAAATCCTCTTTTTTGAGCAATTTTGGTAAATAATATGAGCTAGAGTTAACAAACTTGACATGTAGCTTCGTGAATAGTACATATATATCAAGTATCTTTCATTTTATAGCTATCGCCACCTCCCCGCTACCGCCGCAAAGCTATAAATCATGTTAGTAAACCAACTTATATTGCCTACCTAATTAAGCCCCAATTTAAATACAATTGTCATTTTAAGAATACACGAATATTTTATGGTACAATAAGATCTACTTTTGAAAATTTCATCAAGATCGGTTAAGAAACACGAAAGACAATGTGTTTTGGCCTGCAAACACGTACAGCAGCAAGCGCAAATTCCAAGAATTTCTGTATACATGTACAGACACACATTAATGCTTTGAATTCTATCAACAGCATTGCAATTGCGATTGTATTGTTTTCAGTGCTGCTATTTTAATTAGTTTTTTTCTCATTAAGACTTAATTATTGGTTGTTGGTTGTTGAGTCGAGGCGTCAGAAAGTAGCGCGGTCAGTTACGAGTTCGAACCCTACCGAGGTAGCTTTTTTTTTTGGCTTGTGTGGCTATTGCGTATAGGCGGCAGCAAGTAATGCGGTCAATTGCGAGTTTAAACCCTGCCAAGGGATTTTTTTTTTTTAATTTATCTTTATTACTACTAAAGCAAACGAGCGCGCAGCGCGAGCTGCATTTGGTGTTAAATAAAAGGGTTCAGGGTATCCCCTATTCGGGAGCTCCCGACTAGAACCTCTTACTTGTTAATGATATAAAATAATATAATTTTGCACTTAGTGCGAGCTAAAGCTAAGTGTAACATCTCTAAGGTTCATGCAACTAACACGAAAACCTATAATTTATGTAAAACTAAATGAAGGCGATATTGTTTACGCACGTAGCCTTGCACAAAGTAATACAGGCAATAAGCTTAGCAGCAAACTCGCCCAGCCTTCAATAAAGCTAAAGATGTCAAGAAATTAAGCCCAACGTACTACGAACTATCAAATAAAAATAACACATTTTTGGGAGTGTATCTTCCAAAGGACATAAAACTGTACCCCAAAATGATAAACTTCGTTTACAAACCCTTTTTAACATCTTCTCGAGTTAAGACACTCGTAGAATAAATTATAATTAAACCCTTAAAATTTAGTCGTATATACCCAGTAGTTAAAGCAGAGTATCATCTCTTGAGGCAGTCGGCCTAATGTCGTCTCGCTCTCGCGCACCGAGCATAGAGAAATTCAATCATCAGATCTCATGTCTCTATGGTGAAGCTCTAGGCAATGTTAGAGTTTCAAGTCACCGAGGACAATTATTTAAAAGCATTAGACAGCCTAAAGAGAGTATACGACAATGAATGTCTAATATTTAATGAAAATATGTCGGCTCTCTTTGGCCTGCCAAAAATAACGCAACCTTCTGCGGCATCATTGAGATCAATGATTGACGCTGTCTCCGCCCTCTATGGCTCGCTCCTGTCAATAGGTTATGACAAAAAGATTTCTAACGCGATTCTCATTCACCTCGTTATGAACAAAGTTGACCCAATGACCAGACGAAGATGGGAGGATCAACTCGATTATGCAATCATTCCATTATAAAGTTATTGTGAAACAGCCTTAAATCGTAGGTATCAACACCTTTCTGCTAAAGAATCAACCAAAGCTTCGTCGGACGGCCCGAAGCCAGAGTCAAACACTGTTTCCAAAAACGATAATCGAGGTTCGTTAAACGAAACGAAGGCCATTCGATATTTGCTCAGCATATGCCGCATTATAAGTACAGCAGCGGTTTGATTTCGCTAAGGCGGCTCCTTTATGCATCAATTGCCTTCGGAAGGGGACACTGTTGCCAAATGTAAGGCAAATAAGTGCAGAGATGCAGTCGTTCTCATAACACACTGTTGCATAGATACTCTGCCGTTTCTAACACTCGAGTGTTACCACCACCCATTGACTCCGCACAGGATCAACCATCGACTTCACAGGCTATGTATGCGACTAGCTACCGCAGTCGTTAGCGTTAAACGAGAAGTGTTGAATTCGTCTTGGCTAGAGCTTTACTCGATTCTGGTTCATAAATTAATTTGTAACAGACGAGCTAGCACAACGATTGCAGCTGCGTAAAGAAGAGGCTAGTATCAGCTTACTTGGGATTGCTCAATGCAATACTCAAGTAAGAAAAAAGATTCATACAGTGGTGATGTTGCCAGTCAACTGCAGTGAGTTCTCGTTAGATTTGTGGATTTTGAAGACCATTTCGGGTTATCAGCCTGACCATGTCAGTGGCTGGAAAATCCCTGAGAACCTGCAATTAGCTGATTCATATTTTCATAAGCCACAGAAGATCGGCATGCTCTTCGAATCTGAGCCGTTCTTTTAGCTTCTATCTGTCGTTCAGATTAAACAAGGTCCGAATTGTCCAAAGCAAAAGACACTTGTTGGCTGGATTGTCTCAGGGCGTTACAAGCCGTCAAGTCATGAGAAGACTCATGCGGTTAATCTGAGTTGCCAAGAAAAGTCTTATACCTCTATAGACAAAACATTGCAGAAATTCTGGTCATTGGAAGAGTTGCCTGCAGCCAAAAAGGTCCGAACAGTTGAGCAGCAGTTATGTGAGAGCCACTTTCTAGATAATTTGGAAATATTGCCGTCAGGTCGATTTAAGGTAAGACTGCCGTTTAAATCAGATCTCAATCAACTTGGTAACTCCTTTGAGGTAGCTAAGCGTTGTTTTTTGTCACTTAAACGTATGAACTTCGAATTCATGGAGGGATATTTAACTTTAGGTCACATGTCTAAAAAAAATGATGAGATTGAATGTACTCCACACTACTTCATTTCGCATCAGTATGTTTTAAGGCCACAAAGCACATCGACGAAGCTACGCGTTGTTTTCGACGCATCCTTTCGGACATCGTCTCAAATTGCGTTGAATGTCCTTCTAGTGATTGGACCGACCATTCAAGAGGACCTATATTCGACTCTGCCTCGATTTAGACTGCACAAATATGCATTGACAGCTGACATCAAAAAGATGTAAAGGCAGGTCATGGTGCATCGAGATTTCCATCTCGTAGTGTGGAGCAAAAACCCATCTGAATCCTTGAGGTCCTTCAGGTTAAACACTGTAACTTACGGCACTGCGCCTGCCCCGTTTTTGGCAATACAGTGTTTAACAAAGCTAAGTGAGATGAGCGAGTCATCACACCCTAAAGCTGATGAAGTTATCAGGTACGACTGTTAAGTCGACGATTTACTGACTGGTGCTGCATGCTTAGAGAATCTGCAGGCAATTAAGTCTGCAGTGTCGCAAATACTCCAAAGCGCAGGTTTCGAACTAACCAAATGGTTTTCGAATATTCCCAAAACACTTGGCGTGTTGTGGTTGCTGAATGAAGATGCCTTTTTATTCAAGCTAGACGATAAATTCATGGGTCTTAGAGCGACAAAACGGAACATTCTCTCGGTGACATCGCGGTTCTTTGACCCGCTTGGCCTGTTAAGCCCTCTGATAATCAAGGCAAAAATCCTACTCCAAGAGCTCTGGCTTCAGAAGTTAGACTGGGATGAACCTGTCCCTCAGAGTTCGGATAACTCGTAGCTGCAACTGAAATCTACTTTGATTTAGATGCAACGAGCCAACTTCACCGATCGAGATACATGGTTTCGCTGACGCCTCAATAAGAGCGTTTGGCACATGCGTATATATACGCAGCCATATTGCAGGAGGTTGTCGTATTTCGTTGTTGACATCCAAAACTAAAGTAGCCGCCCTCAAGACGAAGACTCTTCGCCGACGTGAGTTGTGTGCGGGTCACCTTCTCGCAGATCTTTGTCATCGAGTTAGAAATCTCATAAGAATACCCATTGAACGGACGGTTCTTCGGTCTGATTCATTGGATTCGGTCACATCCTTCGTCTTTGGCAACATTTGTGTCGAACGAGTGGCTGAAATCCAAGTATGGACAGAGAAAGCTGAATGGCGCCATGTACCTACAAAGCAAAACCCAGCAGATATTGTGTCAAGAGGCTGCGATGTTGACTAATTACTTGTGTCAATGTGGTTCGATGGGCCTTAATTTTTAAAGGCGAGAATCCTGGCTGGTTAACCAGCATCTGATGACAGAAGAGATGCGAACTCTAGAAGTACGCAAAACAGCTGTTGGACTAGCAGCTATGGTAGACCGACCAGATATCTTGGAAACTATCGATAGTTTCTCATCGCATGCCAGGCTGATGAGAGTGCTTGCTAATGCGTTCCGCTTTATTCAAAAATGTAAAAATCGAGAATTTCAATTTGAGACTATCCCTACGGCGCTCGAAAGGAAAGAAGCTTTGGAGAAAATAGTTGAAGTCATCCAGCGAGTTGAACTTAAAGATGACATAGATAGGCTTTCATACATGAGTATGATGGATCTTGGTGCTTCTTTTCATAGTTGCGAGTAGGGGGACGAATTGTAAATGTTCCTATTTCATATGATGCCCAGTTTCCGCTACTTAAAAATAAAAGCTCGCAATTCGCTAGAAGCTTTATTGATACCTGTATTTGACGAATTGTCATGCTGGCCCAAGAGCACTCGTAACGTGAGCGACTTTGGCTAAGCAACGCTCAAGAGGTCTGTCGTCAGACAGTGAGATCATATATCCGTTGCTTTAAATGCAAACCTCGACTGCTAACACAAATTATGGGAAATTTACCAGCAGACCGACTCCGAGCGCTCCGCCCATTTTCTATCTGTGGCGTCGATTTTGTGGCCCAATTAGCATGGCCTTTCGAATGCGGTTCTCTTAGAACTAGTATCTGACTTATACACTAATACATTTTTAATGGCTTATGAAAGGTTCGTCGGCCGTCGAGGAGTCCCGCAGACCGACCATTGCGACAACGCGACTAACTTCGTCGGTGCAAGTCGCCAATTTTAGGAGTTGCGAATCGAGGAACAGGCGGACGCAATTCGCGAATTCGCATCAAAAAGCGGATGCGAATTTGCGTTCATACCGCCAAGAGCTCCGCACTTCGGGGGTATATGGGAGGCAGGTGTGAAGTCTGCAAAGCACCTTCTCTTACGGACGGTAGGCAGTCTGTTGCTTACGGCCGAAGAGCTGCAAACGACTCTTGTCGCAGTGGAAGCCGTCCTCAATTCCAGGCCCCTGAGATCAATAACCGAGGACCCAATCAATGGCGAGGCTCTAACGCCAGGCAACCTACTGGTGGGAGACCCATTGAGGGCTCTGCCAGCAGAGGGGACCACGGACCAGCAGGGTCTCATCTGCTTGAATCGATGGCGAACTGTCTCGTTGCTCAAGCAACAGTTTTGGCGGCGATAGTCAGAGGAGTATGTTCTCGGACTCCAAGTGCGGAGCAAGTGGCAACATCGCCTGCCAAACGTCATCACGGGAGAGCTGGTGGTCGTCGCCGAGGACAATCTGCCGCCCCAGCAGTGGCTGATCAGCAGAGTGACGGCGGAGTGAACGGCGTCGTTAGAGTGGCAGAAATAAGGACGGCCAGCGGCGGAAAAATTTAAAAGGCCGATCCACAAGTTGGCTCGGCTACCCGTTGTATAAAGCCCCAAGCGCTTCATTGTGGTCGGTATTGGCGCAGATTCCGAGTATTGCTTTAAAACGAATTAAAAACATGAAGTCTAGTGTAAGTAAGGTTTAGGGCGGAACGAGAGCGTAATAAAGCTTTAGCCCACGATCTGGGAGCGAATTCGCCTCGCTTCTCCCAAGGTGGCGACCTTAGCTTAATTTAGGCTTAATAATGTCAGTTGTCGAATTATAACAAAGCGATAAGCATGAAACGCATAATCTGCCTTTTACAGCCACCTAAATTTCGATTTTTATACCCTGAACCCATTGAAAATGGGTAAAAGGGTATAATGTTTTTGTGCAAATGTATGTAACAGGCAGAAGGAATCATCTCCGATCCCATAAAGTATATATATTCTTGATCAGCATCAATAGCCGAGTTGATCTAGCCATGCCCGTCCGTCTATCCGTCCGTCCGTATGTATAAACTCAAGGATCTCAGAACCTATAAGACCTAGAGACGTGAAATTTTAGCTGTAGGTCCTCCTAGTCCATGCGCAGATCGAAATCCTCTTTTTTGAGCAATTTTGGTAAATAATATGAGCTAGAGTTAACAAACTTGACATGTAGCTTCGTGAATAGTACATATATATCAAGTATCTTTCATTTTATAGCTATCGCCACCTCCCCGCTACCGCCGCAAAGCTATAAATCATGTTAGTAAACCAACTTATATTGCCTGCCTAATTAAGCCCCAATTTAAATACAATTGTCATTTTAAGAATACACGAATATTTTATGGTACAATAAGATCTACTTTTGAAAATTTCATCAATATCGGTTAAGAAACACGAAAGACAATATGTTTTGGCCTGCAAACACGTGCAGCAGCAAGCGCAAATTCCAAGAATTTCTGTATACATGTACAGACACACATTAATGCTTTGAATTCTATCAACAGCATTGCAATTGCGATTATATTGTTTTCAGTGCTGCTATTTTAATTAGTTTTTTTCTCATTAAGACTTAATTATTGGTGTGGTTGTTGAGTCGAGGCGTCGGAAAGTAGCGCGGTCAGTTACGAGTTCGAACCCTACCGAGGTAGCTTTTTTTTTTGGCTTGTGTGGCTGTTGCGTATAGGCGGCAGCAAGTAATGCGGTCAATTGCGAGTTTAAACCCTGCCAAGGGATTTTTTTTTTTTTAAATTATCTTTATTATTACTAAAGCAAACGAGCGCGCAGCGCGAGCTGCATTTGGTGTTGAATAAGAGGGTTCAGGGTAAACCCTATTCGGGAGCTCCCGACTAGAACCTCTTACTTGTTAATTATATAAAATAATATAATTTTGCACTTAGTGCGAGCTAAAGCTAAGTGTAACATCTCTAAAGTTCATGCAACTAACACCAAAAACCTATAATTTATGTAAAACTTAATGAAGGCGATATTGTTTACGCACGTAGCCTTGCACAAAGTAATACAGGCAATAAGCTTAGCAGCAAACTCGCCCAGCCTTCAATAAAGCTAAAGATGTCAAGAAATTAAGCCCAACGTACTACGAACTATCAAATAAAAATAACACATTTTTGGGAGTGTATCTTCCAAAGGACATAAAACTGTACCCCAAAATGATAAACTTCGTTTACAAACCCTTTTTAACATCTTCTCGAGTTAAGACACTCGTAGAATAAATTATAATTAAACCCTTAAAATTTAGTCGTATATACCCAGTAGTTAAAGCAGAGTATCATCTCTTGAGGCAGTCGGCCTAATGTCGTCTCGCTCTCGCGCACCGAGCATAGAGAAATTCAATCATCAGATCTCATGTCTCTATGGTGAAGCTCTAGGCAATGTTAGAGTTTCAAGTCACCGAGGACAATTATTTAAAAGCATTAGACAGCCTAAAGAGAGTATACGACAATGAATGTCTAATATTTAATGAAAATATGTCGGCTCTCTTTGGCCTGCCAAAAATAACGCAACCTTCTGCGGCATCATTGAGATCAATGATTGACGCTGTCTCCGCCCTCTATGGCTCGGTCCTGTCAATAGGTTATGACAAAAAGATTTCTAACGCGATTCTCATTCACCTCGTTATGAACAAAGTTGACCCAATGACCAGACGAAGATGGGAGGATCAACTCGATTATGCAATCATTCCATTATAAAGTTATTGTGAAACAGCCTTAAATCGTAGGTATCAACACCTTTCTGCTAAAGAATCAGCCAAAGCTTCGTCGGACGGCCCGAAGCCAGAGTCAAACACTGTTTCCAAAAACGATAATCGAGGTTCGTTAAACGAAACGAAGGCCATTCGATATTTGCTCAGCATATGCCGCATTATAAGTACAGCAGCGGTTTGATTTCGCTAAGGCGGCTCCTTTATGCATCAATTGCCTTCGGAAGGGGACACTGTTGCCAAATGTAAGGCAAATAAGTGCAGAGATGCAGTCGTTCTCATAACACACTGTTGCATAGATACTCTGCCGTTTCTAACACTCGAGTGTTACCACCACCCATTGACTCCGCACAGGATCAACCATCGACTTCACAGGCTATGTATGCGACTAGCTACCGCAGTCGTTAGCGTTAAACGAGAAGTGGTGAATTCGTCTTGGCTAGAGCTTTACTCGATTCTGGTTCATAAATTAATTTGTAACAGACGAGCTAGCACAACGATTGCAGCTGCGTAAAGAAGAGGCTAGTATCAGCTTACTTGGGATTGCTCAATGCAATACTCAAGTAAGAAAAAAGATTCATACAGTGGTGATGTTGCCAGTCAACTGCAGTGAGTTCTCGTTAGATTTGTGGATTTTGAAGACCATTTCGGGTTATCAGCCTGACCATGTCAGTGGCTGGAAAATCCCTGAGAACCTGCAATTAGCTGATTCATATTTTCATAAGCCACAGAAGATCGGCATGCTCTTCGAATCTGAGCCGTTCTTTTAGCTTCTATCTGTCGTTCAGATTAAACAAGGTCCGAATTGTCCAAAGCAAAAGACACTTGTTGCCTGGATTGTCTCAGGGCGTTACACGCCGTCAAGTCATGAGAAGACTCATGCGGTTAATCTGAGTTGCCAAGAAAAGTCTTATACCTCTATAGACAAAACATTGCAGAAATTCTGGTCATTGGAAGAGTTGCCTGCAGCCAAAAAGGTCCGAACAGTTGAGCAGCAGTTATGTGAGAGCCACTTTCTAGATAATTTGGAAATATTGCCGTCAGGTCGATTTAAGGTAAGACTGCCGTTTAAATCAGATCTCAATCAACTTGGTAACTCCTTTGAGGTAGCTAAGCGTTGTTTTTTGTCACTTAAACGTATGAACTTCGAATTCATGGAGGGATATTTAACTTTAGGTCACATGTCTAAAAAAGATGATGAGATTGAATGTACTCCACACTACTTCATTTCGCATCAGTATGTTTTAAGGCCACAAAGCACATCGACGAAGCTACGCGTTGTTTTCGACGCATCCTTTCGGACATCGTCTCAAATTGCGTTGAATGTCCTTCTAGTGATTGGACCGACCATTCAAGAGGACCTATATTCGACTCTGCCTCGATTTAGACTGCACAAATATGCATTGACAGCTGACATCAAAAAGATGTAAAGGCAGGTCATGGTGCATCGAGATTTCCATCTTGTAGTGTGGAGCAAAAACCCATCTGACTCCTTGAGGTCCTTCAGGTTAAACACTGTAACTTACGGCACCGCGCCTGCCCCGTTTTTGGCAATACGGTGTTTAACAAAGCTAAGTGAGATGAGCGAGTCATCACACCCTAAAGCTGATGAAGTTATCAGGTACGACTGTTAAGTCGACGATTTACTGACTGGTGCTGCATGCGTAGAGAATCTGCAGACAATTATGTCTGCAGTGTCGCAAATACTCCAAAGCGCAGGTTTCGAACTAACCAAATGGTTTTCGAATATTCCCAAAACACTTGGCGTGTTGTGGTTGCTGAATGAAGATGCCTTTTTATTCAAGCTAGACGATAAATTCATGGGTCTTAGAGCGACAAAACGGAACATTCTCTCGGTGACATCGCGGTTCTTTGACCCGCTTGGCCTGTTAAGCCCTCTGATAATCAAGGCAAAAATCCTACTCCAAGAGCTCTGGTTTCAGAAGTTAGACTGGGATGAATCTGTCCCTCAGAGTTCGGATAACTCGTAGCTGCAACTGAAATCTACTTTGATTTAGATGCAACGAGCCAACTTCACCGATCGAGATACATGGTTTCGCTGACGCCTCAATAAGAGCGTTTGGCACATGCGTATATATACGCAGCCATATTGCAGGAGGTTGTCGTATTTCGTTGTTGACATCCAAAACTAAAGTAGCCGCCCTCAAGACGAAGACTCTTCGCCGACTTGAGTTGTGTGCGGCTCACCTTCTCGCAGATCTTTGTCATCGAGTTAGAAATCTCATAAGAATACCCATTGAACGGACGGTTCTTCGGTCTGATTCTGAAGTCACGCTTCATTGGATTCGGTCACATCCTTCGTCTTTGGCAACATTTGTGTCGAACGAGTGGCTGAAATCCAAGTATGGACAGAGAAAGCTGAATGGCGCCATGTACCTACAAAGCAAAACCCAGCAGATATTGTGTCAAGAGGCTGCGATGTTGACTAATTACTTGTGTCAATGTGGTTCGATGGGCCTTAATTTTTAAAGGCGAGAATCCTGGCTGGTTAACCAGCATCTGATGACAGAAGAGATGCGAACTCTAGAAGTACGCAAAACAGCTGTTGGACTAGCAGCTATGGTAGACCGACCAGATATCTTGGAAACTATCGATAGTTTCTCATCGCATGCCAGGCTGATGAGAGTGTTTGCTAATGCGTTCCGCTTTATTCAAAAATGTAAAAATCGAGAATTTCAATTTGAGACTATCCCTACGGCGCTCGAAAGGAAAGGAGCTTTGGAGAAAATAGTTGAAGTCATCCAGCGAGTTGAACTTAAAGATGACATAGATAGGGTATGAGTATGATGGATCTTGGTGCTTCTTTTCATAGTTGCGAGTAGGGGGTCGAATTGTTAATGTTCCTATTTCATATGATGCCAAGTTTCCGCTACTTAAAAAAAAAGCTCGCAATTCGCTAGAAGCTTTATTAGATACCTGTATTTGAGAAATTGTCATGCTGGCCCAAGAGCACTCGTGTGTCTTAACGTGAGCGACTTTGGCTAAGCAACGCTCAAGAGGTCTGTCGTCAGACAGTGAGATCATATATCCGTTGCTTTAAATGCAAACCTCGACTGCTAACACAAATTATGGGAAATTTACCAGCAGACCGACTCCGAGCGCTCCGCCCATTTTCTATCTGTGGCGTCGATTTTGTGGCCCAATTAGCATGGCCTTTCGAATGCGGTTCTCTTAGAACTAGTATCTGACTTATACACTAATACATTTTTAATGGCTTATGAAAGGTTCGTCGGCCGTCGAGGAGTCCCGCAGACCGACCATTGCGACAACGCGACTAACTTCGTCGGTGCAAGTCGCCAATTTTAGGAGTTGCGAATCGAGGAACAGGCGGACGCAATTCGCGAATTCGCATCAAAAAGCGGATGCGAATTTGCGTTCATACCGCCAAGAGCTCCGCACTTCGGGGGTATATGGGAGGCAGGTGTGAAGTCTGCAAAGCACCTTCTCTTACGGACGGTAGGCAGTCTGTTGCTTACGGCCGAAGAGCTGCAAACGACTCTTGTCGCAGTGGAAGCCGTCCTCAATTCCAGGCCCCTGAGATCAATAACCGAGGACCCAATCAATGGCGAGGCTCTAACGCCAGGCAACCTACTGGTGGGAGACCCATTGAGGGCTCTGCCAGCAGAGGGGACCACGGACCAGCAGGGTCTCATCTGCTTGAATCGATGGCGAACTGTCTCGTTGCTCAAGCAACAGTTTTGGCGGCGATAGTCAGAGGAGTATGTGCTCAGACTCCAAGTGCGGAGCAAGTGGCAACATCGCCTGCCAAACGTCATCACGGAAAGCTGGTGGTCGTCGCCGAGGACAATCTGCCGCCCCAGCAGTGGCTGATCAGCAGAGTGACGGCGGAGAGAACGGCGTCGTTAGAGTGGCAGAAATAAGGTCGGCCAGCGGCGGAAAAATTTAAAAGGCCGATCCACAAGTTGGCTCGGCTACCCGGTGATTAAAGCCACAAGCGCTTCATTGTATTGGCGCAGATCCGAGTATTGCTTAAAAACGAATTAAAAACATGAAGTCTAGTGTAAGTAAGGTTTAGGGCGGAACGAGAGCGTAATAAAGCTTTAGCACACGATCTGGGAGCGAATTCGCCTCGCTTCTCCCAAGGTGGCGACCTTAGCTTAATTTAGGCTTAATAATGTCAGTTGTCGAATTATAACAAAGCGATAAGCATGAAACGCATAATCTGCCTTTTACAGCCACCTAAATTTCGATTTTTATACCCTGAACCCATTGAAAAGGGGTAAAAAGGGTATAATTTTTTTGTGCAATTGTATGTAACAGGCAGAAGGAATCATCTCCGATCCCATAAAGTATATATATTCTTGATCAGCATCAATAGCCGAGTTGATCTAGCCATGCCCGTCCGTCTCTCCGTCCGTCCGTATGTATAAACTCAAGGATCTCAGAACCTATAAGACCTAGAGACGTGAAATTTTAGCTGTAGGTCCTCCTAGTCCATGCGCAGATCGAAATCCTCTTTTTTGAGCAATTTTGGTAAATAATATGAGCTAGAGTTAACAAACTTGACATGTAGCTTCGTGAATAGTACATATATATCAAGTATCTTTCATTTTATAGCTATCGCCACCTCCCCGCTACCACCGCAATGTTATAAATCAAGTTAGTAAACCAACTTATATTGCCTACCTAATTAACCCCCAATTTAAATGCATTTGTCATTTTAAGAATACACGAATATTTTATAGTACAATAAGATCTACTACTGAAAATTTCATCAATATCGGTTAAGAAACACGAAAGACAATATGTTTTGGCCTGCAAACACGTGCAGCAGCAAGCGCAAATTCCAAGAATTTCTGTATACATGGGATTGCTCAATGCAATACTCAAGTAAGAAAAAAGATTCATACAGTGGTGATGTTGCCAGTCAACTGCAGTGAGTTCTCGTTAGATTTGTGGATTTTGAAGACCATTTCGGGTTATCAGCCTGACCATGTCAGTGGCTGGAAAATCCCTGAGAACCTGCAATTAGCTGATTCATATTTTCATAAGCCACAGAAGATCGGCATGCTCTTCGAATCTGAGCCGTTCTTTTAGCTTCTATCTGTCGTTCAGATTAAACAAGGTCCGAATTGTCCAAAGCAAAAGACACTTGTTGCCTGGATTGTCTCAGGGCGTTACACGCCGTCAAGTCATGAGAAGACTCATGCGGTTAATCTGAGTTGCCAAGAAAAGTCTTATACCTCTATAGACAAAACATTGCAGAAATTCTGGTCATTGGAAGAGTTGCCTGCAGCCAAAAAGGTCCGAACAGTTGAGCAGCAGTTATGTGAGAGCCACTTTCTAGATAATTTGGAAATATTGCCGTCAGGTCGATTTAAGGTAAGACTGCCGTTTAAATCAGATCTCAATCAACTTGGTAACTCCTTTGAGGTAGCTAAGCGTTGTTTTTTGTCACTTAAACGTATGAACTTCGAATTCATGGAGGGATATTTAACTTTAGGTCACATGTCTAAAAAAGATGATGAGATTGAATGTACTCCACACTACTTCATTTCGCATCAGTATGTTTTAAGGCCACAAAGCACATCGACGAAGCTACGCGTTGTTTTCGACGCATCCTTTCGGACATCGTCTCAAATTGCGTTGAATGTCCTTCTAGTGATTGGACCGACCATTCAAGAGGACCTATATTCGACTCTGCCTCGATTTAGACTGCACAAATATGCATTGACAGCTGACATCAAAAAGATGTAAAGGCAGGTCATGGTGCATCGAGATTTCCATCTTGTAGTGTGGAGCAAAAACCCATCTGACTCCTTGAGGTCCTTCAGGTTAAACACTGTAACTTACGGCACCGCGCCTGCCCCGTTTTTGGCAATACGGTGTTTAACAAAGCTAAGTGAGATGAGCGAGTCATCACACCCTAAAGCTGATGAAGTTATCAGGTACGACTGTTAAGTCGACGATTTACTGACTGGTGCTGCATGCGTAGAGAATCTGCAGACAATTATGTCTGCAGTGTCGCAAATACTCCAAAGCGCAGGT
This sequence comes from Drosophila borealis, assembly GCA_035045885.1. Lineage (NCBI taxonomy): Eukaryota > Metazoa > Arthropoda > Insecta > Diptera > Drosophilidae > Drosophila > Drosophila borealis. The sequence goes on from JAWNOR010000107.1 coordinate 139,974, forward strand.
TTCGAACTAACCAAATGGTTTTCGAATATTCCCAAAACACTTGGCGTGTTGTGGTTGCTGAATGAAGATGCCTTTTTATTCAAGCTAGACGATAAATTCATGGGTCTTAGAGCGACAAAACGGAACATTCTCTCGGTGACATCGCGGTTCTTTGACCCGCTTGGCCTGTTAAGCCCTCTGATAATCAAGGCAAAAATCCTACTCCAAGAGCTCTGGTTTCAGAAGTTAGACTGGGATGAATCTGTCCCTCAGAGTTCGGATAACTCGTAGCTGCAACTGAAATCTACTTTGATTTAGATGCAACGAGCCAACTTCACCGATCGAGATACATGGTTTCGCTGACGCCTCAATAAGAGCGTTTGGCACATGCGTATATATACGCAGCCATATTGCAGGAGGTTGTCGTATTTCGTTGTTGACATCCAAAACTAAAGTAGCCGCCCTCAAGACGAAGACTCTTCGCCGACTTGAGTTGTGTGCGGCTCACCTTCTCGCAGATCTTTGTCATCGAGTTAGAAATCTCATAAGAATACCCATTGAACGGACGGTTCTTCGGTCTGATTCTGAAGTCACGCTTCATTGGATTCGGTCACATCCTTCGTCTTTGGCAACATTTGTGTCGAACGAGTGGCTGAAATCCAAGTATGGACAGAGAAAGCTGAATGGCGCCATGTACCTACAAAGCAAAACCCAGCAGATATTGTGTCAAGAGGCTGCGATGTTGACTAATTACTTGTGTCAATGTGGTTCGATGGGCCTTAATTTTTAAAGGCGAGAATCCTGGCTGGTTAACCAGCATCTGATGACAGAAGAGATGCGAACTCTAGAAGTACGCAAAACAGCTGTTGGACTAGCAGCTATGGTAGACCGACCAGATATCTTGGAAACTATCGATAGTTTCTCATCGCATGCCAGGCTGATGAGAGTGTTTGCTAATGCGTTCCGCTTTATTCAAAAATGTAAAAATCGAGAATTTCAATTTGAGACTATCCCTACGGCGCTCGAAAGGAAAGGAGCTTTGGAGAAAATAGTTGAAGTCATCCAGCGAGTTGAACTTAAAGATGACATAGATAGGCTTTCATACATGAGTATGATGGATCTTGGTGCTTCTTTTCATAGTTGCGAGTAGGGGGTCGAATTGTTAATGTTCCTATTTCATATGATGCCAAGTTTCCGCTACTTAAAAAAAAGCTCGCAATTCGCTAGAAGCTTTATTAGATACCTGTATTTGAGAAATTGTCATGCTGGCCCAAGAGCACTCGTGTGTCTTAACGTGAGCGACTTTGGCTAAGCAACGCTCAAGAGGTCTGTCGTCAGACAGTGAGATCATATATCCGTTGCTTTAAATGCAAACCTCGACTGCTAACACAAATTATGGGAAATTTACCAGCAGACCGACTCCGAGCGCTCCGCCCATTTTCTATCTGTGGCGTCGATTTTGTGGCCCAATTAGCATGGCCTTTCGAATGCGGTTCTCTTAGAACTAGTATCTGACTTATACACTAATACATTTTTAATGGCTTATGAAAGGTTCGTCGGCCGTCGAGGAGTCCCGCAGACCGACCATTGCGACAACGCGACTAACTTCGTCGGTGCAAGTCGCCAATTTTAGGAGTTGCGAATCGAGGAACAGGCGGACGCAATTCGCGAATTCGCATCAAAAAGCGGATGCGAATTTGCGTTCATACCGCCAAGAGCTCCGCACTTCGGGGGTATATGGGAGGCAGGTGTGAAGTCTGCAAAGCACCTTCTCTTACGGACGGTAGGCAGTCTGTTGCTTACGGCCGAAGAGCTGCAAACGACTCTTGTCGCAGTGGAAGCCGTCCTCAATTCCAGGCCCCTGAGATCAATAACCGAGGACCCAATCAATGGCGAGGCTCTAACGCAAGGCAACCTACTGGTGGGAGACCCATTGAGGGCTCTGCCAGCAGAGGGGACCACGGACCAGCAGGGTCTCATCTGCTTGAATCGATGGCGAACTGTCTCGTTGCTCAAGCAACAGTTTTGGCGGCGATAGTCAGAGGAGTATGTGCTCAGACTCCAAGTGCGGAGCAAGTGGCAACATCGCCTGCCAAACGTCATCACGGAAAGCTGGTGGTCGTCGCCGAGGACAATCTGCCGCCCCAGCAGTGGCTGATCAGCAGAGTGACGGCGGAGAGAACGGCGTCGTTAGAGTGGCAGAAATAAGGTCGGCCAGCGGCGGAAAAATTTAAAAGGCCGATCCACAAGTTGGCTCGGCTACCCGGTGATTAAAGCCACAAGCGCTTCATTGTATTGGCGCAGATCCGAGTATTGCTTAAAAACGAATTAAAAACATGAAGTCTAGTGTAAGTAAGGTTTAGGGCGGAACGAGAGCGTAATAAAGCTTTAGCACACGATCTGGGAGCGAATTCGCCTCGCTTCTCCCAAGGTGGCGACCTTAGCTTAATTTAGGCTTAATAATGTCAGTTGTCGAATTATAACAAAGCGATAAGCATGAAACGCATAATCTGCCTTTTACAGCCACCTAAATTTCGATTTTTATACCCTGAACCCATTGAAAAGGGGTAAAAAGGGTATAATTTTTTTGTGCAATTGTATGTAACAGGCAGAAGGAATCATCTCCGATCCCATAAAGTATATATATTCTTGATCAGCATCAATAGCCGAGTTGATCTAGCCATGCCCGTCCGTCTCTCCGTCCGTCCGTATGTATAAACTCAAGGATCTCAGAACCTATAAGACCTAGAGACGTGAAATTTTAGCTGTAGGTCCTCCTAGTCCATGCGCAGATCGAAATCCTCTTTTTTGAGCAATTTTGGTAAATAATATGAGCTAGAGTTAACAAACTTGACATGTAGCTTCGTGAATAGTACATATATATCAAGTATCTTTCATTTTATAGCTATCGCCACCTCCCCGCTACCACCGCAATGTTATAAATCAAGTTAGTAAACCAACTTATATTGCCTACCTAATTAACCCCCAATTTAAATGCATTTGTCATTTTAAGAATACACGAATATTTTATAGTACAATAAGATCTACTACTGAAAATTTCATCAATATCGGTTAAGAAACACGAAAGACAATATGTTTTGGCCTGCAAACACGTGCAGCAGCAAGCGCAAATTCCAAGAATTTCTGTATACATGTACAGACACACATTAATGCTTTGAATTCTATCAACAGCATTGCAATTGCGATTATATTGTTTTCAGTGCTGCTATTTTAATTAGTTTTTTTCTCATTAAGACTTAATTATTGGTGTGGTTGTTGAGTCGAGGCGTCGGAAAGTAGCGCGGTCAGTTACGAGTTCGAACCCTACCGAGGTAGCTTTTTTTTTTGGCTTGTGTGGCTGTTGCGTATAGGCGGCAGCAAGTAATGCGGTCAATTGCGAGTTTAAACCCTGCCAAGGGATTTTTTTTTTTTTTAATTTATCTTTATTACTACTAAAGCAAACGAGCGCGCAGCGCGAGCTGCATTTGGTGTTAAATAAAAGGGTTCAGGGTATCCCCTATTCGGGAGCTCCCGACTAGAACCTCTTACTTGTTAATGATATAAAATAATATAATTTTGCACTTAGTGCGAGCTAAAGCTAAGTGTAACATCTCTAAGGTTCATGCAACTAACACGAAAACCTATAATTTATGTAAAACTAAATGAAGGCGATATTGTTTACGCACGTAGCCTTGCACAAAGTAATACAGGCAATAAGCTTAGCAGCAAACTCGCCCAGCCTTCAATAAAGCTAAAGATGTCAAGAAATTAAGCCCAACGTACTACGAACTATCAAATAAAAATAACACATTTTTGGGAGTGTATCTTCCAAAGGACATAAAACTGTACCCCAAAATGATAAACTTCGTTTACAAACCCTTTTTAACATCTTCTCGAGTTAAGACACTCGTAGAATAAATTATAATTAAACCCTTAAAATTTAGTCGTATATACCCAGTAGTTAAAGCAGAGTATCATCTCTTGAGGCAGTCGGCCTAATGTCGTCTCGCTCTCGCGCACCGAGCATAGAGAAATTCAATCATCAGATCTCATGTCTCTATGGTGAAGCTCTAGGCAATGTTAGAGTTTCAAGTCACCGAGGACAATTATTTAAAAGCATTAGACAGCCTAAAGAGAGTATACGACAATGAATGTCTAATATTTAATGAAAATATGTCGGCTCTCTTTGGCCTGCCAAAAATAACGCAACCTTCTGCGGCATCATTGAGATCAATGATTGACGCTGTCTCCGCCCTCTATGGCTCGCTCCTGTCAATAGGTTATGACAAAAAGATTTCTAACGCGATTCTCATTCACCTCGTTATGAACAAAGTTGACCCAATGACCAGACGAAGATGGGAGGATCAACTCGATTATGCAATCATTCCATTATAAAGTTATTGTGAAACAGCCTTAAATCGTAGGTATCAACACCTTTCTGCTAAAGAATCAACCAAAGCTTCGTCGGACGGCCCGAAGCCAGAGTCAAACACTGTTTCCAAAAACGATAATCGAGGTTCGTTAAACGAAACGAAGGCCATTCGATATTTGCTCAGCATATGCCGCATTATAAGTACAGCAACGGTTTGATTTCGCTAAGGCGGCTCCTTTATGCATCAATTGCCTTCGGAAGGGGACACTGTTGCCAAATGTAAGGCAAATAAGTGCAGAGATGCAGTCGTTCTCATAACACACTGTTGCATAGATACTCTGCCGTTTCTAACACTCGAGTGTTACCACCACCCATTGACTCCGCACAGGATCAACCATCGACTTCACAGGCTATGTATGCGACTAGCTACCGCAGTCGTTAGCGTTAAACGAGAAGTGGTGAATTCGTCTTGGCTAGAGCTTTACTCGATTCTGGTTCATAAATTAATTTGTAACAGACGAGCTAGCACAACGATTGCAGCTGCGTAAAGAAGAGGCTAGTATCAGCTTACTTGGGATTGCTCAATGCAATACTCAAGTAAGAAAAAAGATTCATACAGTGGAGATGTTGCCAGTCAATTGCAGTGAGTTCTCGTTAGATTTGTGGATTTTGAAGACCATTTCGGGTTATCAGCCTGACCATGTCAGTGGCTGGAAAATCCCTGAGAACCTGCAATTAGCTGATTCATATTTTCATAAGCCACAGAAGATCGACATGCTCTTCGAATCTGAGCCGTTCTTTTAGCTTCTGTCTGTCGTTCAGATTAAACAAGGTCCGAATTGTCCAAAGCAAAAGACACTTGTTGGCTGGATTGTCTCAGGGCGTTACACGCCGTCAAGTCATGAGAAGACTCATGCGGTTAATCTGAGTTGCCAAGAAAAGTCTTATACCTCTATAGACAAAACATTGCAGAAATTCTGGTCATTGGAAGAGTTGCCTGCAGCCAAAAAGGTCCGAACAGCTGAGCAGCAGTTATGTGAGTGCCACTTTCTAGATAATTTGGAAATATTGCCGTCAGGTCGATTTAAGTTAAGACTGCCGTTTAAATCAGATCTCAATCAACTTGGTAACTCCTTTGAAGTAGCTAAGCGTTGTTTTTTGTCACTTGAAAGACGCTTGTCTCGAGATCCCGAGCTTAAACGTATGAACTTCGGATTCATGGAGGATATCCCTCCTTTAGGTCACATGTCTAAAAAAGATGATGAGATTGAATGTACTCCACACTACTTCATTCCGCATCAGTATGTTTTAAGGCCACAAAGCACATCGACGAAGCTACGCGTTGTTTTCGACGCATCCTTTCGGACATCGTCTCAAACTGCGTTGAATGTCCTTCTAGTGATTGGACCGACCATTCAAGAGGACCTATATTCGACTCTGCCTCGATTTAGACTGCACAAATATGCATTGACAGCTGACATCAAAAAGATGTATAGGCAGGCCATAGTGCATCGAGATTTCTATCACGTAGTGTGGAGCAAAACCCCATCTGACTCCTTGAGGTCCTTCAGGTTAAACACTGTAACTTACGGCACTGCGCCTGCCCCGTTTTTGGCAATACGGTGTTTAACAAAGCTAAGTGAGATAAGCGAGTCATCACACCCTAAAGCTGCTGAAGTTATCAGGTACGACTGTTAAGTCGACGATTTACTGACTGGTGCTGCATGCGTAAAGAATCTTCAGACAATTAAGTCTGCAGTGTCGCAAATACTCCAAAGCGCAGGTTTCGAACTAACCAAATGGTTTTCGAATTCTCCTGAGTTCTCCTCAACAAACGCAGCCAAGCCGATAACCATCTCAGAGTCTGACACAACCAAAACACTTGGCGTGTTGTGGTTGCTGAATGAAGATGCCTTTTTATTCAAGCTAGACGGTTAATTAATGGGTCTTAAAGCGACAAAACGGAACATTCTCTCGGTGACAACGCGGTTCTTTGACCCGCTTGGCCTGTTAAGCCCTCTGATAATCAAGGCAAAAATCCTACTCCAAGAGCTCTGGCTTCAGAAGTTAGACTGGGATGAATCTGTCCCTCAGAGTTCGGATAACTCGTGGCAGCAACTGAAATCTACTTTGATTTAGATGCAACGAATAAAGATACCACGATAGGTGTTTACAGAGCCAACTTCACCGATCGAGATACATGGTTTCGCTGACGCCTCAATAAGAGCGTTTGGCGCATGCGTATATATACGCAGCCATATTGCAGGAGGTTGTCGTATTTCGTTGTTGACATCCAAAACTAAAGTAGCCCCCCTCAAGACGAAGACACTTCGCCGACTTCGCAGATCTTTGTCATCGAGTTAAAAATCTCATAAGAATACCCATTGAACGGACGGTTCTTCGGTCTGATTCTGAAGTCACGCTTCATTGGATTCGGTCACATCCTTCGTCTTTGGCAACGTTCGTGTCGAACGAGTGGCTGAAATCCAAGACTGGACAGAGAAAGCTGAATGGCGCCATGTACCTACAAAGCAAAACCCAGCAGATATTGTGTCAAGAGGCTGCGATGTTGACTAATTACTTGCGTCAATGTGGTTCGATGGGCCTTAATTTTTAAAGGCGAGAATCCTGGCTGGTTAACCAGCATCTGATGACAGAAGAGATGCGAACTCTAGAAGTACGCAAAACAGCTGTTGGACTAGCAGCTATGGTAGACCGACCAGATATCTTGGAAACTATCGATAGTTTCTCATCGCATGCCAGGCTGATGAGAGTGTTTGCTAATGCGTTCCGCTTTATTCAAAAATGTAAAAATCGAGAATTTCAATTTGAGACTATCCCTACGGCGCTCGAAAGGAAAGAAGCTTTGGAGAAAATAGTTAATGTCATCCAGCGAGTTGAACTTAAAGATGATATAGATAGGCTTTCATACGTGAGTATGATGGATCTTGGTGCTTCTTTTCATAGTTGCGAGTAGGGGGACGAATTGTAAATGTTCCTATTTCATATGATGCCAAGTTTCCGCTACTTAAAAATAAAAGCTCGCAATTCGCTAGAAGCTTTATTGATACCTGTATTTGACGAATTGTCATGCTGGCCCAAGAGCACTCGTGTGTCTTAACGTGAGCGACTTTGGCTAAGCAACGCTCAAGAGATCTGTCGTCAGACATCATGAGATCATGTATCCGTTGCTTTAAATGCAAACCTCGACTGCTAACACAAATTATGAGAAATTTACCAGCAGACCGACTCCGAGCGCTCCGCCCATTTTCTATCTGTGGCGTCGATTTTGTGGCCCAATTAGCATGGCCTTTCGAATGCGGTTTCTTAGAACTAGTATCTGACTTATACACTAATACATTTTTAATGGCTTTTGAAAGGTTCGTCGGTCGTCGAGGAGTCCCGCAGACCGACCATTGCGACAACGCGACGAACTTCGTCGGTGCAAGTCGCCAATTTTAGGAGTTGCGAATCGAGGAACAGGCGGACGCAATTCACGAATTCGCATCAAAAAGCGGATGCGAATTTGCGTTCATACCGCCAAGAGCTCCGCACTTCGGGGGTATATGGGAGGCAGGTGTGAAGTCTGCAAAGCACCTTCTCTTACGGACGGTAGGCAGTCTGTTGCTAACGGCCGAAGAGCTGCAAACGACTCTTGTCGCAGTGGAAGCCGTCCTTAATTCCAGGCTCCTGAGATCAATAACCGAGGACCCAATCAATGGCGAGGCTCTAACGCCAGGCAACCTACTGGTGGGAGACCCATTGAGGGCTCTGCCAGCAGAGGGGACCACGGACCAGCAGGGTCTCATCTGCTTGAATCGATGGCGAACTGTCTCGTTGCTCAAGCAACAGTTTTGGCGGCGATAGTCAGAGGAGTATGTTCTCGGACTCCATGTGCGGAGCAAGTGGCAACATCGCCTGCCAAACGTCATCACGGAAAGCTGGTGGTCGTCGCCGAGGACAATCTGCCGCCCAGCAGTGGCTGATCAGCAGAGTGACGGCGGAGAGAACGGCGTCGTTAGAGTGGCAGAAATAAGGACGGCTAGCGGCGGAAAAATGTAAAGGGCCGATCCCCAAGTTGGCTCGGCTACCCGGTGATTAAAGCCACAAGCAATTCATTGTATTGGCGCAGATCCGAGTATTGCTTAAAAACGAATTAAAAACATGAAGTCTAGTGTAAGTAAGGTTTAGGGCGGAACGAGAGCGTAAAAAAGCTTAAGCACACGATCTGGGAGCGAATTCGCCTCGCTTCTCCCCAAGGTTGCGACCTTAGCTTAATTTAGGCTTAATAATGTCAGTTGTCGAATTATAACAAAGCGATAAGCATGAAACGCATAATCTGCCTTTTACAGCCACCTAAATTTCGATTTTTATACCCTGAACCCATTGAAAATGGGTAAAAGGGTATAATGTTTTTGTGCAAATGTATGTAACAGGCAGAAGGAATCATCTCCGATCCCATAAAGTATATATATTCTTGATCAGCATCAATAGCCGAGTCGATCTTGCCATGCCCGTCCGACTATCCGTCCGTCCGTATGTATAAACTCAAGGATCTCAGAACCTATAAGACCTAGAGACGTGAAATTTTAGCTGTAGGTCCTCCTAGTCCATGCGCAGATCGAAATCCTCTTTTTTGAGTAATTTTGGTAAATAATATGAGCTAGAGTTAACAAACTTGACATGTAGCTTCATGAATAGTACATATATATCAAGTATCTTTCATTTTATAGCTATCGCCACATCCCCGCTACCACCGCAAAGCTATAAATCATGTTAGTAAACCAACTTATATTGCCTACCTAATTAAGCCCCAATTTAAATGCAATTGTCATTTTAAGAATACACGAATATTTTATAGTAAAATAAGATCTACTACTGAAAATTTCATCAATATCGGTTAAGAAACACGAAAGACAATGTGTTTTGGCCTGCAAACACGTGCAGCAGCAAGCGCAAATTCCAAGAATTTCTGTATACATGTACAGACACACATTAATGCTTTGAATTCTATCAACAGCATTGCAATTGCGATTGTATTGTTTTCAGTGCTGCTATTTTAATTAGTTTTTTTCTCATTAAGACTTAATTATTGGTGTGGTTGTTGAGTCGAGGCGTCGGAAAGTAGCGCGGTCAGTTACGAGTTCGAGGAAGCCGAGGAAGCTTTTTTCTTTTTTTTGGCTGGTGTGGCTGTTGCGTATAGGCGGCAGCAAGTAATGCGGTCAGTTGCGAGTTCAAACCCTGCCAAGGGAACTTTTTCCTCTAACTTGTTAATTATATAAAATAATATAATTTTGCACTAAGTGCGATCTAAAGCTAAGTGTAACATCTCTAAGGTTCATGCAACTAACACGAAAACCTATAATTTATGTAAAACTAAATGAAGGCGATATTGTTTACGCACGTAGCCTTGCACAAAGTAATACAGGCAATAAGCTTAGCAGCAAACTCGCCCAGCCTTCAATAAAGCTAAAGACGTCAAGAAATTAAGCCCAACGTACTACGAACTATCAAATAAAAATAACACATTTTTGGGAGTGTATCTTCAAAAGGACATAAAACTGTACCCCAAAATGATAAACTTCGTTTACAAACCCTTTTTAACATCTTCTCGAGTTAAGACCCTCGTAGAATAAATTATAATTAAACCCTTAAAATTTAGTCGTATATACCCAGCAGTTAAAGCAGATTATCATCTCTCGAGGCAGTCGGCCTAATGTCGTCTCGCTCTCGCGCACCGGCTTTTGTGTTATTTGCATCTTCTCGCACCCGTATCCATTCGCACCTGATGCATAAAGCGACAAGAAATGCCATTAAAAAATAAACGAAGCAATCACACCAAAGTTTCAGTAACTATTACAAGCGACAAATGTATCTGGCGTTGCGTAGTCAAACTGAGCTATAAACGCGGTCGCGTTCGTTCACTTTGTCTTGAGCTGCGAAAACGAAGAATTGCCCGGGAGCACACCGTCTGCTCTTTTGTATTAAAATTGTCCAAGACTACAGGTGCTCAATTATTTTTATTGTAATTAAACTGAAGACAAACGTATTTGACTAAGCGATACTCCGATCGACACGTAAACGCGATATAGTAATCAAAAAGGTAATACTTGTGTCATGGCAGACAGGTAGTATTGTTTTACCGAGATTCACATTTTACAGGGTACACTAGCAGCTGCCACTAAACTCAGCTTTCGGCCGGTCTGCGTAAGGTGTTCCCGAGCTTTAAACACTTAACACAATTCGTCGACCGAGAAGTCTTTCTCTGGGAACAATATAGAATACACCGCAATCGGGTATAGTCTATCTAGTTCGGTACCTTGTTGCGTTCTTGTTTTTTGACAGCTGAATAGGATTATCATCTGTTTGATGTTTTTTATAGGATAGCCAATCTAATTTTGGATTCTATGATTTAATTTAATTTAATTTCTTTGCTTTCTTTTCTTTTAATTTATCCTCAATGTACGAATTTCCTGTAAGTACATGCTAGAATTACCACTAGCACTTCCGTTTTAATAATTTTCCTTATGCACAGCAACAGACAACTTTTAAACACCACATCAGCTGCAACTTCGATGGGTCCAACGAACCTGTGTGAGCGGGAGTTGAAATCTAACTTAAAGTGAGTACGGCCTACTATTGGCTAACGAATTGTTTAATCGGGTTTATCGCACTCGGAATGCTTGTGTGCTATGGTTATATTTAATAAATAAGCAGCGCTCTGTAACACATTAGATTAGTTAGTAAATGCGAAAGCTTACAGCATCCTCATTTGGATCATGCGATTGACATGTGAAGCTTATACTTATTATAATGTACCGATAAATTTTATAGTTTAGTCCGTCGCCAATACGACCCACTACTGAAGTCATATTGGTTATGTTAAACTGAATAAAACTTTAGTTTGGGGTTACCACTCAAATTAATCATGAGTTACCAAGGCTGGGAGGGTAAAAAATGGGGGAGGGATTATCATCTATGGCACCCTGACCCTGGAATTCCCACCTAACAGTCCGCCATTTCATTAACTTTTATGCAGCACGTGGGTACAGCACGACTACATACTACTGAACCTTCTTATTATTAGTATACAGTCAGATTGTCGGTCAGTGTCGGCCACCCTGTTCAGGGTTGTATACGAAGGCGGAATCAGCATGGATCTGATCCAAGAGACGTGGTTGATTGCTGGCCGTGCCCATGGATTAAGCTATGGCTCATATTATCTGTCATATTGGACGCCTCGCTTTGCAATTCGCATGCATGGAAACATTTCTCACGAAACAACTTTAATTTCTGGGTCTCAGTCATCAAAACTGACACAACAAACGTGGTTCGGGTATTGGCAGTCTACTCTTCAACTGCTTCTAAGACGTACCTTTGTTTCAGTTCCAGCGACATGTCGACTTATGTAATCAGTTGAATGAACAGCTTGTCATCGGGTGCGATGCAAATGCACATCGTCAGGTATTGAACAGCAGAGATGTCAACAAAAGGACTGTACTTTGTGAGGTCATTTGCATATCTTTATCATAGGGTTCAATCCCACCCTTATAAATGTTCTTATCCTGTTGTCAACCCAAATGCCGCATCTGTTACTTTATACCTTGCATTACATTTAGAGCTACGCATTTCATGCTATAATATTCCGTAGCCGGGGTGATCATTTACCATCTGCTTTCTCAAAGAAAACAAATAACAGCCTTCTTCTACCAAAATCAGGAGCACGTCGCTCTACAAGCCAAACAAGTAAGAGCCTCTAGTCGACAGTTCCCGACCTCAAATGCAGCTCGCGATACGAGCTCGTTTGCTTTCGCGAAAATAAAATAAATTTTAAAAAAAGTTCCCTCAATAAGACTCGAACCCGTAAGAGGCCGCACTACTTGTCACCGCCTCTATGCTACAGACGGACATGGCTAGATCGACCCGGCTATTGATGCTGATCAAGAATATATATACTTTATGGGGTCGGAGATGCTTCCTTCTGCCTGTTACATACATTTGCACAAAAACATTATACCCTTTTACCCATTTTTAATGGGTTCAGGGTATACAAATATAAACTTATCATATTATCTGTTGCCTAATTCGCCTAATTCTATAGAAAAATAAATAAAAAAAAATTAAAATAAAAAAACAAGTAAGAGGTTCTAATCGGGTGCTGCCGACTAGGGGATAACCTGAACCCTCTTATTCCAGCACCGAATCCGCAAGGTTTGCTTAAGTAGTAATAAAGATAAATAAAAAAAAAAAAAGTTTCCTTGGCAGGGTTTGAACTTGCACAGAAAACAATATCATCGCAATTGCAATGCTGTTGATAGAATTCAAAGCAGACGCACATGATCGTGTATGTGTACATGTATACAGAAATTCTTGGAATTTGCGCTTGCTGCCAGGCAAAGCACCTTTTCTTTAATAACATCTATGTTTCTGAACCGAACTTGAAAAAATTTTCTATTGTACTATAAAGTATCTGTGTGTTTTCAAAATAACAATTGCATTAAAGTTGTTGCTAATATTGGTGGGCAGCATAAATTGGTGTTTTTACTTGTTTTATATCTATTAGGTAGTAGCGGGAAGGTGGCGATAGGTATAAAATAAAAGTGCTCAACAAAACAGGATTTCGATATAGATTCTTATCGATTTTTTGGAAACGGCGCAAGTTATCGAATATCGGAAACAAACTTGATCTGCGCGGGCACTAGGAGGATCTACAGCTAAAATTTCAAGCTCTTATAGGTTCTGAGATCTTTGCGTTCATACAGACGGACGTACGGACGGACAATCAGACAGATGGCTAGATCGACTCGGCTATTGATGCTGATCAAGAATATATACACTTTATGGGGTCGGAAATGCTTCCTTCTGCCTGTTACATACATTTGCACAAATACATTATACCCTTTTTACCCATTTTGAATGGGTTCAGGGTATAAAAAAAAACAAAAAGTAATAGAGCTTCAAAAGTCGGACATCACGCGATTATATTAAACAAGTAAGAGGTTCTAGTCGGGAGCTCCCGACTAGGGGATATCCTGAACCCTCTTATTATAACACCAAATGCAGCGCGTGCTACGCGCTCGTTTCCTTTAGTAGTAATCATAGAGTAACAAATATACAGAGGAGGCTTTTGGATCAAAAGCTCTTTTTCAAACAATGTGAAGCAAGATTTCGAGGTTGCAAACACGACACCCGGCTGTCTGCAGCTATTTCTGCCGATGCCCAAAATTCAATGATCTAAGCTCTTCTAACTCATTGTCGTGGTTTCTAAGCACTGCTATGCCCACAATTCGCAAAGCCCCAAAGTCATGTCTTCTTCTTCAGATTTTTATAATTTTCATTTGTCGACCAGCAAGGCACCCTTTCTCTATCAGTGCTGTAGCTAAATACCACAAACCTTCTCATATACAATTTTTGATCCAATGTCTGCTTAAAATATTATTTCGAATTAACTGTGCAAATATTGGTACAATCAATAAAAATTATTTTCTTTAAACATTATATACTATTACTATAAATAAGAGTATCAATGCCTCGATGCCTAATTGTTGTTAGCGCATGTGTCTCAGCACACATATTTTGGTGCAAGTGTACATGTATGTGTGCCCGCCAAGCCAAGACAAGTATATGAATTTGAGAAGATTGCAATATTTTGTTTCGCACATGACGTCACTTGCTTACAATAAAGTAATACTTTATTAAATACATGCATTCTTATAAAAGACCCTATTAATATATTACTTAAATGTACGTAATAAATATAGAAATTTATCTAAACATCACAAGAAATAAAATTCTATGAAATGTGACGTCCTAATTTTTATTGTTGACGCGCCGTCTGATTTGAATGCCATGGCCTGCTTGCATTCAAATTTTCTACCTACTTGCGCCGAGACTCGGCTCTGCAGCAACAGCATTAGAACCCAAATCGTGTTGTTGTTGTTTCTACGCGCTGCCTTGTTGGAACGACAGAGAAACCAGCAACAAACACAGTGGCATTATTTGTCCCTTTTCTTTGCAATGAGTTTCCTATGTCCTCATTATCGCTCACAAACTCTTGATGATCACTGCGCACTGTTGTTGTTTTGCAAGTGATTTGTTGTTGCTTCCTGAGCTTTATTATTGAGTTTGATTTTGCTTTTGCGGACCAACTCGATTGACCGCGCGTGATTTTTAAAACGGTAAAAAAAAGCTCGGAGTGAGTCTTCAGCTCTGTCTCTTTATTACTCAATGAGCCAGAGCTGAGAATAAAAACACATTCAAATATGCTGTTATGTATGTATACTAACACACATACAAACATAATTGCTTACACGGCTCTCAGAGAGCCGAACCGTTGAGTACATTCTATTTTTAGCTTTTCGCTCTTTCGGCTGTGAGAGCGCAATGATACTGATTTAATTTTCGTTCTCAAATTTCAAAAAAGCATGCTGTATAGTAGCATTTTGTTGTATAGCGTTACTCATCTTAGTGTTTATATTGTCTTTGGTAAAACTATATTTATATTGTCTTTGGTAAAACTATATTTACTAAGCTTGATTTGAAAAACGGATATTTTCATATCTTTGTTGAGGAAGAGTCTGTAAAATATACATCTTTCGTGACCACTTCAGAACAATTTTAATTTTGGAGAATGCCCATGGAATTGAAAACGGGCTGTGTTTTTACGGATATGACAAGGGATAATAAAGTAATCGTATTGATGGATGATATTATGATTGCCAGCAAGAATATATACGAACACTAAGAAACACTAAAGGAAGTATTTAAGCGTTAAGTAGAAAACAAGTAAGAGTTGAGGCTGAGTAAATTCGATTTTATGCAAGATCATATCAAATATTATTAGTTTCAAATCTCCAAAGACGGCATTAAAGCTGATGAAAAAGGTTAAGGGGCAGTTAAAAATTTTCCAACACCAGAAAAAACTCAAGCAGTTCAGAGTTTTTTGGGACTCTGTTCGATTATAAGATAGTGCAAAGAGTAGTTAAAAAAATGAAACACGTAGATGCATTGTCGAGATTTCATAATACGATTATGATAACGGAAGCAAATAGCTTAGAAACCAATTTAGTAATTTGTCAAACTAAAGTCGAGAAAGTAAAGGATATTAGAAAATTGTTAGAGGTAGGTGAGCTTTACTTGTTTTATATGAGAAATGGAGTAATATAATATGGAAAGACTAATGGCAAAAGGATCCTTTTCTATGTGCCGGAAGGGATTGAGGACCACGTATTATATAAATACCATGACGAACTTGCGCACATTGCTAGGGACAAAATGTTAGACGCAATAGGAAAAACTTACTGTTTCCCTAACATGGAAAGAAAGGTAATGGCTCATATCGAAAACTGTTAAAAGTGTTTAGCATTTTCACCGAAGACAGGAAAAAGAGCCGTGCTCTTGTGTAGCATACCAAAGGGCAACAAGCCTTTCGACATATTCCATATACATAGATCATTTCGGACCGGTTGACAGCAGATTAATGAAATATATATTTGCAGTTGTAGATGGTTTCACAAAATTTGTGCGATTATATAGAACAAAGACAACAAACAACAAGGAAGTGATTGGGTCTTTGAAAGATTATTTTCGTTCATACAGTAGGCTTAATTGTATAATATCTGATCGGGGAAGCTATTTCACATCAGCTGAATTTGAAGAATTTTTAGAAGAATCAAGCGTGAAACACATCAAGAAAGCAACGGGCTCGCCGCAAGCTAATGGGCAAGTAGAGCGAATTAATAGAAGTTTAGGGCCAATATTAGCGAAACGTACAAAACCTGAAAACGGACAGCCCTAGGATGTTATCATCGAAATATAAGAATATAATTCGAATAAAACTCATCATAGTAGCACTTAGCATTTTACTAGCACAATGTTATTTCGATTAGTACAAATTATGGACGAGCTAACTGAAAAGTTAGAGAAAGCAAAACTGTAAGACACAGTAGACGAGAGGAATTCAGAGGATATCAGACAAAAAGCGGAGCAAAACCAATCAATAGCGCAGGCGAAAAATGAAAAACTATTATAATAAAAATAGAAAAGATTAGATAGAGATAACGTTTTGTAAACAAATGTAACAGCACTGAAGGAGTTTCGAGAAAGTTAATATCTAACAAGTAAGAGGTTCTAGTCGGGAGCGCCCGACTAGGGGATATCCTGAACCCTCTTATTTCAACACGAACGCGCTCGTTCGCTTTAAAAGTAATAAAGATTAATTTAAAAAAAAAAAGTTCCCTTGGCGCGGTTCGAACTCGCAACTGGCCGCATTACTTGCTGCCGCCTCTACATAACAGCCACACCAATAATTCTTAATGAAAAAAAAAACGAATTCAAATAGCACCACAGAAAACAATACAATCGCAATTGCAATGCTGTTGATAGAATTCAAAGCAGACGCACATAAATGTGTGTGTGTACATGTATACAGAAATTCTTGGAATTCGCGCTTGCTGCCGCTGATAAAAGAAAAGCCAAAACACGTTTTCTTTAATAATTTCTTAATCGATCTTGATGAAATTTTCGACAGTACATCTTATTGTGTCATAGAAGATGTCTGTATTGTCAAAATGTCAATTGCATTTTAATGTGGCTTATATTGGTGAGCTGCATAAATTGGTGTTTTTACTTGATTTATAGCTATGAGGTAGTAGCGGTAAGGTGGTGATAGCTATAAAATGAAAGATACTTGATATATATTTATACTCTTCTAGAAGCTACATGTCAAGTTTGGTGACCTTAGCTCTTATTATTTACCAAAATTGCTAAAGTTCATAGATACGGACAGACGGACGGACGGACAGACTGACGGACATGGCTAAATCGACTCGGCTATTGATGCTGATCAAGAATATATATACTTTATGGGGTCGGAGATGCTTCCTTCTGCCTGTTACATACATTAGCACAAATACATTATACCCATTTTTAAGGGGTTCAGGGTATAAAAACAGGGGTTCTTACATAATAGACAAGGTGTTAAAAAATTAAAGGCACTTACTCAAAGACATTGATGGTTTTCAGTTATCTCGAAACTCTTATCAAGGCGTTTGGAGTGCTCAGAATATCAGACATTGGATACTAAATTTAATATGTGAAATACAAAATTGATCAAATAGTTAAAAATAACAAGACTTAGATCTTAATTTAAGAAGCCAATGACGCATACCTGTAAACATATATATAATTAAAGGATATATTTAAAAATATTTGGCTGAGATCGAGGACAATCTCAGGGTCAGGATGGCCGAGTTGTAGCAGGCTGATAGCGACACAACAGTGAAGCTGCACCTCCTATCGATAGCTAGCTCTTAAGTATTGTGCGATAACTAAGAGGAAGTGTTAGACAATGATACAAGGTCTTCGAGTCTGTCTTCAGCAAAGAAACGAATAAAGTGGACGTGATTTTACTTTGCGGATATTAAAGACTTCTAGATTATAACGGCTCCTACATTAGCTTCGCAGCCAGCCAGATCGGACCACTGTATCATATATAGGAACGATTGAACCAAAAGTAGGCATCATTATCGGACCACTATATCATAAAGCTGTCATATCCCAAGAAGTGGTTTCAAGCTTTTTTGCTGCGAGTAAGCCCCATTAGAGCTTGCCTCCATTTTACTTTGTCCAGATGGAGTAAGACAGCTGAGAGTGTCAGCCGATCGAAAGTGCTGTGCGGATGACTCACTTATCCATTCGTCATGCTATGTAGACTGGCAGAGTAAACTATTTCGATACCGGAGGATGTGAAATATTAAGCTTCTCAGCTAATTAGCCTTTGTTAGACGGCCAAGTTCAATTATACAATTAAAAGAAGAAAGACTTAGGGGTAAAAAGAATATATTCTTTACCTCGAACATGGTTAATACACTTATGGGAGTTATTGTCGACACTGTGGATTTATTAACATGGAATGGATTTTCGACAGGGAGTATGTTTCAATATGGGTTTAGTGTAGTTGATAACCTCCGTTTAATGAACGGAAGCACAATCTTCCTAACAAGGGTCCTTTTGAGCTAGATGATTAACTCTCTGACGACTCTGATCGGTTTACTTATCGAAATCTTTTGACACTTTAAAATCAGTGTAATACTTACTGGTTCATTTGGTAAGTGCAGCTGCTACCCTCTGTTTCCCTATTGGCCTTATTGCTGATGAAAGTCTGTTGGCAGACGAAATTTGGAAGACGTTGAATCTTTATCCAATTTGGTCCACCAGGTCATGACCCTGGAAGCCCCTTTGTGAGAGGCCACCTTGCCCCTTCTTGGCCCTTTGTCTCTTTGGTCACCTTATATCACTCCCTTCCAAAGTTCTCGCATTATTAGACCCAAGTTGAATATCTAATTGTGCCATTGCCAAGATATTACAGAACATGGATAAGATTACTTCTAAGTAAAAATATGAACCAGAGAAGCACGTCTAATATGTACATATTATTCATATACTACATGATAGTTTTGTTTACTAACAAGGAAACCTTTTTTTAACTTCGTAGTTGAACTTTAAGAGGGTCATGTTGCCCTGCCTGAGTGTGTGAAGCTCCAGTCAAGTGAGCCGACTACTTGTCGACATATATGAAGTCCATTCTAGCTAAACTTTAATTTTTTTCCAAAAAATGCTAGAGGATGTTGTCGGTTGTGCCCCTTATATTATTTATTTATCGCGTGAGCATTTTTATGATTGCTTTACAGTCTGTATGCAGCCTTTGGCGCTTGGTGGCAATTAAAACCCAACCCCATTAAATTCTGGGAGAAAGTTTACGATGTAAAGATATTCGTCACAAAGTTTACCCGTTTCCAATGTCACATCTTCATACACTACACCCCATAAAGTATATATATATTCTTGATCAGCATCAATAGCCGTCCATATGTATGAACGCAAGGATCTCAGAACCTATAAGAGCTACCGACTTGAAATTGTAGCTGTAGGTCCTCCTAGTGCCAGCGCAGATCGAGTTTGTTTCCGATAGTCGATAACTTGCCCTGTTTCCAAGTAATCGATACAAATCGATATCGATATCCTGTTTATTAAGCAATTTTGTTTTACCAAGCAAAATAAGAGCTAGAATCACCAAACTTGACATGTAGCTTCTAGGATAGTATATATATATATCAAGTATCTTTAATTTTATACCTATCGCCACCTCCCCGCTACTACCTAATAGGTATACATCAAGTAAAAACACCAATTTATGCAGCCTATCAATATAAGTCACAATTTAAATGCTGTTGACTTTTTGTTAATACACGAATATTTTATAGTACAATAAGATGTAGAAAATTTTATCAAGATCGGTCAAGAAACACAGAAGTTATTAAATAAAGAATGCTATTGCTGGCCTCGAGTTTGGGGCAGCAAGCGCAAATTCCTAGAACTTCTGTATACATGCACACACACACATTCATGCGCGTCTGCTTTGAATTCTATCAACAGCATTGCAACTGCGATTGTATTGTTTTCTGTGCTGCTATTTTAATTCGCTTTTTTTTATTAAGACTCAATTGTTGGTGTATTTGGGGAGTAGAGGCGAGTTCGAACCGTGCCAAGGGAACAATTTCTTTTTTTATTTAAATTTTTCTTTATTACTACTAAAACAAACGAGCGCGTAGCGCGAGCTCCATTCAGTGTTGGAAGAAATGGGTTCAGGGTATTCCCTAGTCGGGAGCTCCCGACTAGAACCTCTTACTTGTTTTTGGTTAAGTTCGTCCATTTACTTACCTCCAACGCAGCCTGTAAGTGATTGGCTTCTCTTTTTATTGTTTCTTGTCAGAATAACTAGACTATGAAATTTCTCTCTAATTTGGTAGGCTTTAAGGCTGTAAGATAGTAAGCTGTCAATATAGGAAAAATAAATACACCAATTTGAACTACCCACCAATTGAAACCACAATTTTAATGCAATTGTCTTTTTAATAATATACGAATATTCTGTAGCACAATCAGCTATACTGCTGAGAGTTTGATTAAGATCGGTTAAGAAACACAAATATATTTAAAAAAACGTCTGTTTATAGTGGCACGTGTTTCCGGCATCAAACGCAAATCAGCATTGCAGTTGCGATCGTATTGTTTTCTGTGCTGTGTTTATGTGCTGCTATTTTTATTCTTTTTTTCCTCGGTAGCTATGGGTCAAGTCCGATTGGGTGTGACCCACTTTTTTTACTGCTAAAGCAAACGAGTTCGAGCGAGCTGCATTTGGTGTTGGTAGAGAAGGATTAGGGTATCTGCTAGTCGGGAACTCCCGACTAGAGCCTCTTACTTATTATACGCTGAACCCATTAAAAGTGGGAAAAAAGGATACAATAGTTTTGTGAAAATTAATGTAACAGGTAGAAAAAAAGCATCTCCGACCTAATAAAGTATATATATTCTTCATCAGTGTCAATATCCGAGTCGATCTAGCCATGTCCGTCTGTCCGTGCGTATGCGCGCGTCGATCTCAGAACATAACAGAGCTAGAGCTAATGCCCGCGCAAAATTAGTTTGTTCTCTTGTTCTCCCTGCCCTGTTTTCCAAGCAATCGATAAAAATTAATACCGAAATTCCTTTTTTTGAGAAAATCTCTTAAGCTTAAAGAGCTACAGTCATCAAATTTGATATGTATAATAACTTTAAGTATAATCATTGGTTTTATTTGATATTACGATCTCGTTTTCAACGATGTATTTAACTTACACCTTGTTTCGACAGCGTAATGCGGAAAGACTATATTTTTCCATCCAAATTTTGAAATTATCTTGAGCAACACCATTAAATAAGTATTTTTATAATATATACAATATCACAATAAATACTCACTGAGGAATAAATGAAAATATAAACAGGTCGTACAATATTTGATGGGTCAACAGAAAAAAGTTGTATATTAAAATTCAGTTTTTATTCTTCACATAGAGCTATGTTATATAGTTTCCTTTTATGTAAGAAGCTAGTAAATGCCAAATTTGGTCCAGTTATCTTAAAAACAGATATGATATTCACTGTAAGCCGATCGTTCCAATAACAGCTATGATATATTGGTCTGATGTTGATGTACAACAGTACATCTATACGGAGTATAATGAAACTAAGAAATACAAAGTTTGTATATACATATGTATCTGATATATTGAGATAAAAAAACACAAAAAATCATTTTACAGAAGAACTTAAATATTAATGTATCGTTGACAGCGTATGATATACATATGTATGTACATAGTGGCCCAATCTGGGCGACTTTAAAATACATACAAATGAACTGCTTGCAACAGAAACACGGATTTGTCAAAAGATGCATGATGGTAGGCAGAAGAAAATTGTTATATCGACACAAATATTGAAAGGAGTCCAGAATATACACAAAAAAGTATCCCGTACTAGGATACCCAATGCAACAAATTGTGAGAGCTTAGGCCGCTAGTTAAATATATGCTAATATGTGTATATAATACACATGTGTGTCCTCACGCACATATGTATTTACATTTTATGGCTATAAACATTGCTGGCCAAAAAGACTTGCAGTTAAAACAATTAAAACTATAAACAGTCATTATAAAATTCTATGCAACAAATTTACTGACATAACTAGCACACTAAAACTTTTGTTACCTTTTTACAAATGGCTCCGCTCCAATTGAAAATGTCACCTTTCGGTGTCGAATTTATAGTTATTTTTTTCTTAATTTCTTATTGAACAGAATATACACAACGAATTTTTCTGTAAAGAGTAACTCGCGAATTCACGAGAAAAAAAACCAAAACAAACTTCGCTCTTTTGACTGCGCAGCATTTGTTGCTATGCTTAATTACTTTTTCTGTCAACAAATAAGTATTCTTTTTGAGTTATTTAAATGAAAACAAACATTATTTTCTTTATTAGTGTGCCACTGCTATTGTGAAGTCGAAGTAAATGATACACGCACGACAAGGACGTCCGGTGCACATAACAGTCAGAGCTTATATCCAAAGCTAGATAATTTTCAAAATGGATTGCTGTGCGCTGCGGTTTTCTCGTCTGCGCAGTTCTACTATAGAGAGTGAAAAAAGAGAGCGAAAGTGAGTGTCACTAAGAGACAAGTGGACAGCTTTAAAGTGTTGTTGGAATCATTTATATGTTTAACCAACTTAACTCATGTTGGGGTGCGGAGCCCTGAAAGGTCCGCTCAGTAAAGTAAAGCAATATTAAAAAAAATGGGTACATATAAAAGAGAGAGCTTTTTAAAAGAGAAGCTATTTCTGTGTACCTTTGTTAGAAATGTTGGCATTTGTATTAGTAAAGTATAATTATATAAAAGAGTCCTTAACCGTAAATGTAAATATTTATAGTTTAAATAACATCGATACACCGATGTCCAGCAAAACCAATTTACCAATTTTAACAGGATATTTCGATATTAATTTCCCATTTTTGTATCTAGCAAAATTTTAAGCCGCCAAAAAGTTATCGTTACCAAATTACTTCAAGTTGCAAAAATTTAAATGTATTAAGCGGCTATACCTAAGTAAATTGTAATTTTTGCTTAATTAATAATTATAGTTAGTGTGTTTATATACATGTGTCAAATTTATATTTCCATACTTGCTTCACATACAAAACCGGCGAAGCTAACAATGCAGAACTAACAGAACTTTTTAAAATGCCACTTACTGCTCATAGCAACTTACCTATGCATGCATTATTCGAGTAAGGTATCCAAATTTATACCACATTAAAACGAAATTTTGTTTACATTTTAAATGAGTCGCGTAGCCAGAAAGTCTTTCTAAGTCAATATATTTACCCAATTTTTTATTTATTTTTACCCCATTGAAAATGGGTATAATGAGTAAGTGGTTTAGTGCAAAAGTATGCAACAGACAAAAATTAGCATCTCCGACCCCATTAATTACATATGTATGTATATTCTTAGTCGGCATCACTAGCCGAGTCAGTCTATCCATGTCCGTCTGTCTTTATGTATGGATTCGTCGCTCTCTGAAACTATAATAGCTACATATTTAAAATGTTGAACAGAGGTCCTAATAGTACCCGCGCAATACGAGTTTGTTTTACAGCAGAGATATGTTGACATGTTTCCAAGGAATCGATTAAAATCGCCAGTTGCCATTACTTATTTTTTACTAAATCCTACCGCTTTAAATCGCGCTTGCGTACAACCAATATCCTTGTCATAAAAATTAAAAAGATACAAAATTATATGATGTTGAAGTGTACTTAGGACTTGTTTGGGGTTGAGTATTTTGAATGTAGTAATTTTGTGGGTGAGGAGCCACTTGCAGTATTATTTTTTCCTGTTCCTTCTTGTAAAGATATTAGATAGCGGTGACTAGTGTTAAAAAGCAGAATAGAGTTACGATCGAGAGGCCGTTTGATGTTGTCTGAAGGTTTTTCAGTCTCTCTTAAAGCGAACTAAGGATAATATTCGGATTCATTCCAGAAATTAATTTGGTAACTTCCGAATAGGATTTCAAGCCGTTTTGCTGAGTCAAAACCTCGAGTTTGGTAATTGACACATTTGCTGAACTGACATAGTGATATTTCTGGGTTTAGAAGCACTTACTATTAATAAGTTTATCAATTTCGACCTACCTAAAAATCGTAAAGAAAAAGTCTTAAATTTCATCTTCTGATAATGAAGGCATTTTTTGTCTATCTCGTATATTTCGGTTTCTCTTTATGTTTATAACTTGCAATCTTATAGACAAATCGGTCGTCTCTTTAAATGGTATTTGTTTAACTGTTAGCGATTCTAGTCAGGTTATTGTGTGTTTTTTTCAATTGGATGTTAAGAATAACTTACTTGTCATCGTGGTCAGGGCTGCCTGCCACTTATTTGCATACTGTGCTTAACGAGTTTATTGTCCTGGTTGTTCTTTAGCTAAAATTATTAATTGTTTTTATGCCCTGAACCCATTTAAAATGGGTATAAAGAGTATAATTAATATATTAGTGCAAATGGATGTAACAGGCAGAAGGAAGCATCTCCATCCCCATTAAGTATTTATATTCTTCTATTCTAGTCATGTCCGCCCGTACGTATGAACGCAAGGATGTCAGAACCTAGAAGAGCTGTAGACTTGAAAAATATTTTCTCCTTGTGCCCGCACAGTATGAGTTTCCTTCCGATAATCGATAGTTTGTTCGTTTCCAAGCAATCGATAAAAATCGATTTCGAAATCCTGTTTTTTTTAGCAATTTTAGTAAATAATAAGAGCTGAGGTCACCAAACTTGACATGTAGTTTCTTGTATATCAAGTATCTTTCATTTTATAGCTATAACCACCTCCCCGCTACTAAACAAGTAAATAAACCAATTTATATAGCTCACCAATATAAGCCAATATTTAAATCCAATTGACTTATTGAGAATACACAAATATTCTATAGCACAATAAGATGTACTGTAGAAAATCATCAAAATCGGTTAAGAAACACAAAGTTTTGAAGTTATTAAAGAAATCGGGCTTTGGTTGTCCTTGTATCAGCGGCAGCAAAAGCAAATTCCAAGAATTTCTGTATACATGTACACACATACATTTATGCGTGTCTGCTTTGAATTCTATCAATAGTAATTGCGATTGTATTGTTTTCTGTGCTGCTATTTTAATTAATTTTTTTTCTTACCAATAAAAAATTATAAGTTTGGCTGTTGATTAGGGGCGGCGGCGAGTAGTGCGGTGTGTTGCGAGTTCGAACCCTACAGAGGAAATTATTATTTTTTTTTGGTGGGGCTGTTGAGTTGAGGCGGCAGCAAGTCATGCGGTCAGTTGCGAGCTCGAACCATGCCTTTATTTTTTAATTTATCTCTATTACTAAGTTGATTGATGGCAGTCGGCTTGATTTGCCAGTTGGTTGGTTATTCTACTGAGGTAAGTCTATCTCTATACATAAAACTGTTTGTCCTGACTGATTGCTGATCAACGCACAACCCAAACCGTATGAGCTAGGAAGTTGAAATTTTCACTTACCTTATGTAATGAAGATGCACGATAGTAGGGGGTTTCGGGAAATTCCACCCGCATTTTCGAAAAATATATTCCTCCTTGGTGGAAATGGGGGTCAAAGATATGGTGGGTGACATTTCGTGCTCAAATTTATTTCCAAAGATCTATACGAAAAATCATTTGAGGCACATTTTTCGCAAAATCTAAGATTTCTCGGAGGAAAGTGCGATTCTAAGATTTTTTTGATCAAGTTTTAATTTTGTCCGATTTGCTTCAAACTTATTTTTAAAGCTGCACATAAGAACTTATTTCTATTGGGAATTTTCACCCGCAACAGTGGTATATTGGCGGAAAACGGTTTCAAACTCATTTTCAAGGATCTTTGAGAGAATTTATTTGATACGTTCTTGGGTGGAAAATGCGGGTCAAAGGTTTAATAAACGAAAGTTTGTTCTCCAGCTTCAAGATTCTCCCCGCAAGACTAACATGGGCGGAAACCATTGATTCCAATACTTAGTTCTTAATTCGATGCAGTTAAAACATATTTTCAAGATGGGTAGATTTAAATTTTCCACGGACGTGTGCTTAATAAAAAGGTAATATCTAAAAGTTTTAACACAAAACGTTCCACGGGCAAGGCCTGGCAATACCCGCTAGTTTAACTTAATGTTATGTGTCTGCTCGAGATAAGACTAATTTGCAATTTGAAACAAACATATCTCTATTACTAGCTAGCCCTAGTATATAGTATTCCGAAAACGGTGGATGTCGTCCAGCATAATGGTCAGCTTGTAAATCGTGGATGTTTCATATACCGCTTTCGCGACGATCGCGGCCACGAAGTCAGTGGCCAAAGGCAGCCTGGTCAGCAATATTTCATTTTATTATGGTGACCAAGGCATTGGATCCTGAGCTAGGCGTTTCCACCCCTGCGAAATTTGGGGCTCTCTATGGTGCTTAGGGCCCTCACCGATATATCAATACCTCCTAGAGACTCCTCATACAACATTACAAATATCTGAATTTGACGGATCTGAAACAATAGCTGTCACAAGCAGGTGTCTGTTAATAGTGCCATCTTGTTGATTTGCTTTTATAATATTCTTGTTCGTACTTATGATTAAAGTTTGGTTTGTGATTGTTGGTCGTTAAAAGTAAGGACGCACAATGTTAAAAGTTAATTGATCGCAATTAATTCTGTCTTAATTATTTGATTCACGGTTAAATCATATTGGTTCTTTTGCGGATACAACGTTTGTGTTTAAATTCGGTTAGTCGTGCTAAAAATCAAAATTCGAATCTTTAACAATTGCCGATTAATTTCAAATCACGAGCCATTTTATTTAAAGCACTACTCGGTAGTCATTTAAGTAAAAACAAATTATTTTTATACCCTGAACCCATTGAAAATGGGTAAAAGGGTATAATGTATTTGTGCAAATGTATGCAACAGGAATAAGGAAGCATCTCCGGCCCCATAAAGTATATTTATTCTTGATCAGCATCAACAACCGAGTTGATCTTGCCATGTCCGTCTGTCTGTCCGTCCGTCCGTATGTATGAACGCAAGGATCTCAGAACCTATAAGAGCTACCGACTTGAAATTGTAGCTGTAGGTCATCCTAGTGCCAGCGCAGATCGAGTTTGTTTCCGATAATCAATAACTTGCCCCGCTTCCAAGTAATCGATAAAAATCAAAATCAAAATCCTGTTGTTTTTTTTTTTTAGCAATTTTGGTAAATATTAAGAGCTAGAGTCACCAAACTTGGCATGTAGCTTCTAGAATAGTATATATATATCAAGTATCTTTCATTTTATAGCTATCGCCACCTCCCCGCTACTACCTAATAGGTATAAATCAAGTAAAAAAACCAATTTATGCAGCCCACCAATATAAGCCATAATTTAAATGCTATTGACTTTTTGTTAATACACGAATATTTTATAGTACAATAAGATGTAGAAAATTTTATCAAGATCGGTCAAGAAACACAGAAGTTATTAAATAAAGCATGTTATTGCTGGCCTCGAGTTTGGGGCAGCAAGCGCAAATTCCAAGAACACACACACACATTCTTGCGCGTCTGCTTTGAATTCTATCAACAGCATTGCAACTGCGATTGTATTGTTTTCTGTGATGCTATTTAAATTAGTTTTTTTCTCACTAAGACTCAATTGTTGGTGTGGTTGGTAAGTAGAGGCGGCGGCAAGTGGTGCGGTTAGTTGCGAGTTCGAACCCTGCCAAGGAATCAATACCGTTTTTTATTTTAATTGTTCTTTATTACTACTAAAGCAATCGAGCGCATAGCGCGGGCTCCATTCAATGTTGGAAAAAAAGAGTTCAGGGTATTCCCTAGTCGGAAGCTCCCGAGTAGAACCTCTTGTGCAAAAATGAAACATTTTAAATTTTTGGTCTATTCTTAGAATTTTTCGACAAGCCGACGATGATTTTCCCTTGCAGAAACACGACTTACATTTATTTATTATTTTAAGAAAAATTGGTCCCCACAGTAAACAACAATTTTAGAATATTATATATAAATATTTTATTTAGTTCATTTAAGTTTAGATCGGATTTTACTCATACATGATAGAGCATTTAAATGTGTGTGCCTTTTGCTACCGCAGGCACAAAAGGCACTTAATTGAAGCAAAAATCTCTGGCTCACAACAAACGCTGTGATCTAATTATGCGCACATCCACACATCACAAACATATGTATGTTTGTAGATCTCGGGGTTTTTTTGAGAAACTATGCAGGGAGAAAGAAATGCACACAAGTGCGCAAAGCAATCAGTGAGATCGCACATGCATACACTCATATGTATTTGGGCTGTAAGGATTTAAAACAAACATACATGCATATGCATATTAAGAACAAGTAAGAGGTTCTAGTCGGGAGCTCCCGACTAGGGGATACCCTGAACTCTCTTATTCCAACCCCAAATGCAGCTCGCGCTCGATTGCTTTAGTAGTAATAAAGATAAATTAAAAAAAAAAAGTTTCCTTAGCAGGGTTCGAACTCGTAGCTGACCGCATTACTTGCTGCCGACTCTACTCAACAGCCACGCCAGCTAAAATAAAACATTTTCGAACTCGTTACCGTTACTCGAACCGCGCTACTTTCCGCCGCCTTTACCCAACAGCCACACCATACATTAAGACGATATAAAAAAGCACCACAGAAAACAATACAACCGCATTGCAATGCTGTTGATAGAATTCCATAAAGTTGCGTATGATTGTGTGCTAGATGTCAAAATCATTGGAAGGATCCCGTTGATTGGAGAGCTTTTTTTGTGTACCGATGCTGAGACCAAACCAAAGCGCGTGGCGTGCTTTCTTTTTAATTTCGGCGGCACTACGAAGCAGACGTGCATTTAAGAGCTACATCAAGTAATCTTTTTCAAACTGAGAAGACCGGTCGGCTAAAGACACGTGGAAGAAATTTACCACCAACCGAATACTGATCAGTAGGCCAATATAACAGCCGGCGAAGTTTAGGCCGTGTGGTCATAGCCACGGGTGTGAAGTCCACCTCGAGGGTCTGCCACCGCGAGTGTGGAATTCTAGAAGAACTTTCTCTATCCACGGAAAGGCGAAAATTTCGACGGAATGATGTTGGCATAAGTAGCTTCGACGGCCAGATTAACAGCTTAAATTTCACTGTGAAAGGAGGAACAAGCACGCATGGCACACGTGTGATCACGAGTGCTTCTACATAACCTATATCTTCGGAACGCCAATGTTAAAATGTACCCTGCTAAGCCATCCACGTAGATAGACGGCAGCACAGCCTTCGTTATTAAATCGGCTAAAGAAAACTAACAGCGACTTCAAATTAAGATCTTCGCCAATCCAAATTATTAATGGTGCAGCGTGGACCGACCAGACAGTAGATCCAGAGGAACGAATGACGGGATGAAATTTTAATTGGAGCGCTGACCTTGAATTATTCCTAGTATATATAATTTTTTTGTAAGCCAAGTTAAACAAATATTAACTGATCATGTTTTTCTTACAATGATTTTTGCAAGGAACGGTATACTTGGTTGTGGAATGTAAGCTAATTCATATATACGAAAACTAAAGTCTTATTCATTTACAGATGGTGCTGATTTGAGCTCAAACATCACTTTCATAAATCATCGTTCACCGACATAATTTAAAATTCATACTTCACCATGTGTAAAACGCTATATTCGCACGTAAGTTGTATCGTATCCTCAATGAGCAAAAACAAGTTAATTAAAGACATGACATCATCATATGCGTTGATATAATGAACAAGAACAGGATCATTAATATTTCATTAAATATATCAGTAATATAATGAAATTCACCTTGATGTAAATCCCTTTTGAGGCATGCAGATGTGGAAGTATAAAGGCATGGTAGAAGTTTAAAATGTAACTAAATAGCACTAAAAGGGACAATCTCATATAATTTTACACACGAGGATTGTCATGGCGTTGCTTTGATCAGAGCAATTTATAGGGAGGGAAAAATAAGTGTGTAGCCTCAGTTATGACATCCAACTGAGCCAAAATCGTGAACGATAACGTCTGTCCGCTTTTCAGTTAGTACCGCTTTATAAGCACCAGTCTTGACACGTGTATTTGTTATTTATTGTTTCGGTAGCAGTAGCATTCTTAGGCTATGAGTTTTGTTAGTTTCAAGATCTCACACCCCATCCGGCGAGCTAAGCAACGCAACCAGACGTGTCAAGCAGGAAACGAACACTCATAAGAGTTAAACAGCCTTAGGTATCATGCATACATCAGTGCACTATTCTAGCCGCCTACAGCCACCAGCGTTACAATATATACACACAACTAAAAGGAATGCCAATGGGATCACCGGCCTCCCCAGTAATCGCAGATATATTAATGGAGGAACTGTTGGACAAGATTACAGATAAATTAAAAATAAAACCAAGACTCTTGACCAAATATGTAGATGACCTTTTTGCCATAACAAACAAAATAGAAGTGAAGAAAATTCTAAAAGAATTGAATTCCTTGCACAAGCAAATTTACCATGGAATTAGAAAAGGACGGGAAATTACCATTTTTAGACTCTATTGTAAGCAGAATGGACAACACACTCAAAATAAAGTGGTATAGGAAACCCATAGCCTCCGGACGAATACTCAACTTCAATTCAAACCACCCAAAGAGTATAATAATCAATACAGCACTAGGCTGTATGAATAGAATGATTAACATATCGGACACAATATACCACAAAGAAATTGAACATGAAATCAAAAAGCTCTTGACCAAAAATGACTTCCCACCAAATATAATCAAAACATTATTAAAAAGACGACAAATCGAAAGAAAAAAGCCAACAGGACCTGCTAAAATATACAAATCACTAATATATGTACCACGACTATCAGAACGCCTCACAAACTCAGACTGTTATAACAAACAAGATATAAAAGTAGCACACAAACCGACGAATACATTACAAAAATTCTTCAACAAGATAAAGTCGAAAATCCCGATGATTGACAAAAGCAACGTCGTTTACCAAATACCATGTGGCGGGGAAAACAACAACAAGTGCAATAGTGTCTACAGGTACAACAAAATCGAAGCTAAAAACAAGGATTAGTCAACATAAATCGATCTTCAAATTAAGACATCAAAATAATATACAGAAAACAGCACTTATGACCCATTGTATGAAAAGCAACCACACACCAAATTTTGATGAAACAACAATCTTACAAAAAGAACAACACTACAACAAGCGACACACATTGGAAATGCCACACATAATTATACACCAACCAACAAACGACTAAACTACAAGACCGACACAGAAAATTGCGCTCACTTGTACAGACACCTCTTAAACAGCCAAACAGCCTCAGTAACAATCTCCACGTCAAAAAGCGCAGACGTGTAAAATAATATATGTAAAATGATCGAAATAATGTTTAATTTATTGTACTATAATTGTTAATTGTTTTTTGTATCTTGGTGTTAGTGCCCTGATGTGCAACCGAAATATATCGGAAGCAAATACTAAATAAAATTGTTTTCATTGTTTGATTTTACAAACACGGACCTCGAGCCAGCCAATAAATATTTTGAAATATGGAAAGGTCGCCAAAGCCATCAATAAATATCAACGGAAGGCACGCCGTATGCATAGCAGCCAACATGAGCTACGCAAAAATAAAAACTAAATACAAGGATTCCAATAAATTCCAACTTACATTGGTAAAATTAACTAAACTTAAATCAAGTTTAAAATTTTTGTTAAAATGAAGAAAATCAAATTTAATACCTAACTTCATCAAAAACTTGACACAGCATTTGACCATACTGACCACTGACAATAAACCCCACCCTGACATAACAAGAGCATTGACTAGACATACACATTTTTACCATACCAAAATATTAAACTTACTTATAAAACACACACACAACCTATTACAAGAACAAACAAAACATATGGAAAAAGCAAAAACAAACATAGAACAACTGATGACCACAGATGACGCAAAAGCGTTTTTTGAGAGCGAGAGAAATATAGAAAACAAAATAACAACAACACTTAAGGAAAGACAAGAAACGAAACTCGATAAGTTACGAGATCAACGGAACCTAGCCTTAGCGGACAAAAACACTCAAAGAGAGTGGTTCGTAAACAAAACAAAAATAGAATTCCCGCCAAACGTAGAAGCGTTACTCGCAAAAGGGCCGAAGTTCACTCTCCCAATCAGCAAAAGAGATTTTCCTCTCTTAAAATACATCGCAGACGGTGAGGAGCTAGACAAACCATAAAAAAAAGGAAATACAAGAGTCGGAGCTCCCAAAATTCTCTTTGTTAGTCAAAGAGCATAAAACCAAGAACAACCAAAACACTAGGGATCGAGTAATACAGGACACAGTGGAACAGACACGAAAATTATTGAAAGAAAATATAAATATTAAAATTCTTCGGATAAGGGCAACAAAACCGTAGCAATGGATGAGGATGATGGCACAATTATTCAGGATGGGTCTTATTTCAAAGGACGAAATAAATAAGATGACTCCAACAACAGCGGTACCTCCGAGGATATATGGACTACCAAAAATACACAAGGAAGGAACGCCACTGAGACCAATATGTTCTTCCATCGGATCTCCATCTTACGGGCTGTGCAAATACATAATACAAATATTAAAAAATCTGACAATGGACTCTAGGTACAACATCAAGAACGCGGTAGATTTTAAAGACAGAGTTAACAACTCCATACCAATAGAATTAGCACTTGACACAATAAGACAAAAATGGACCAAATTAAAAGAGCACACGAGCATACCAAAACAACTATTTATGGACATAGTTCGATTTTGCATTCAGGAAAACAGATATATCAAATACGAAGACAAAATATACACACAACTAAAAGGAATGCCAATGGGATCACCGGCCTCCCCAGTAATCGCAGATATATTAATGGAGGAACTGTTGGACAAGATTACAGATAAATTAAAAATAAAACCAAGACTCTTGACCAAATATGTAGATGACCTTTTTGCCATAACAAACAAAATAGAAGTGAAGAAAATTCGAAAAGAATTGAATTCTTTGCACAAGCAGATCAAATTTACCATGGAATTAGAAAAGGACGGGAAATTACCATTTTTAGACTCTATTGTAAGCAGAATGGACAACACACTCAAAATAAAGTGGTATAGGAAACCCATAGCCTCCGGACGAATACTCAACTTCAATTCAAACCACCCAAAGAGTATGATAATCAATACAGCACTAGGCTATATGAATAGAATGATTAACATATCGGACACAATATTAGTTAATACCTAAGATATCAAAAATAACAACACCTTTGATATCCAGCTTACCAACATTTGGTTCCCGCACGTGGCCATTCAACGTGCTGGGAAAAGCTGAAGCAAGGTGTCGCGTATGCACTTTTAGGTGCATAGCAGGTCAACGCGCTCATGGGACAGCTAACCGTGGGATCGCTAAATTGGCATATTTAACGCACATGCCAATAATTTGTGGAATCAGCGGAACCAATAAAGTTCGTTGGTTCCCAAGAAATGCGAACCCCTGCGAAATGCAGAATGGGGGCATTTCCTCATTCGCAACAACACCAAGCTGGAGACGCCGACGCCGACAGCGACGCTTCTTCGTTGGAGTGAGGTTTCATTAGGGATTAATTAAGATATAAAAATTAGTTTTTAACTGGAACTCAATGTAAGCAACTAGTGCTGATAAATAATAAAAATTATATTTTTTTTATAAATATTACCATTGAATTGGTTAATTGGCGCCCGAGCAGGGACCCGCGAAACTTATAAAAACTAAAAGGACCATAAGAAGTTCGTTCAGCTAAAGCTAATAAAGGCTACAGTTTTTAAAGTTTTTTCGCGAGTCAAACGTTTATAGTGATTGGCCCCTTAGTAGGCTACCAACACAAGTGTAG
Organism: Drosophila borealis; assembly: GCA_035045885.1. Taxonomy (NCBI): domain Eukaryota; kingdom Metazoa; phylum Arthropoda; class Insecta; order Diptera; family Drosophilidae; genus Drosophila; species Drosophila borealis. The sequence continues at coordinate 173,724 of JAWNOR010000107.1, forward strand.
TGCAAAAAGGAGGGACGTGTTTAGTCCCAGCCACATCCTGTAACAATTATATAAATTCACAAATAATCACAAATAATCACGTAGTGATTACTAATAACAAAAAAATTTCACATAGTGAAAAAAACACATCAAAATAAAAACAGTGATTTCAAAAAAAGAAATTCACCTAGTGAATAAAATCTGCCGATCAATAGAGATCATTATTAAAAAAAAAAAAAAAAAAAAAAAAAAATCAGCCATAAACAACCATAATACAAAGCCCAGAAGAAGCAAGAAGAAACAAGAACTACAAAAAACATCTACTACAAGAAGATCAACTCCACCTTTAACTATTCCGAAAATACCCACATGGATTCCAGGATAGTTTTAATTTTACTGCAAGTCATTATTATCATTTATATTGTTAAATTTCAAGAGCCTCAACAATTAAGAATCACTATTATTAAGAAAAAAGAAAAACTGAAAGAAATACAAATTATATGAACGCAGAAGAGCTTATAATAGAATACTTGTCAACAATGTCACTAAATAACTTGCCCAATACGACTAGCCCCTCTGGTCCTTCCCCACGTACTCTTTTTTCCACATCCCAAAAAATAGAACTAACAAACTTGATTGAACAGGTAGTTAGGAACGCGGTTAATCCGGTCATTGAAGAAGATGACGAGCCACAAATAGATTTCAGCAGAAACCTCTCGGATTCTGAAAAAGTACCAGACATAGTAAAATGTCTCAGGGAATTTTCAGGAAAAGCAAGTGAGTTTAACTCATGGAGAAAATCAGTTGACAGAATATTAAAAATGTACGAAAGTCAGAAAAATTCACCAAAATACTTTGCCATTTTGCACACTATCAGACACAAGATTATAGGAGAAGCCGATACTGCACTAGAGTCGTATCGTACGGACAAAAATCAGACGTTGCCTCATGCAACATTACGCAGACAAACGAGATATTGGTACCTTAGAATACCAATTAATTACGCTAGTTCAAGGCAGAGATAATATAAACTCCTACTATCAAAAAGTCTACGAGATTCTCTCGTTAATCCTGGACAAGATCGACTGTCTAGATTATAAGGAGGAAGCATTGCTTGCAATGACTAATTCTTATAGAGATAAGGCATTAGACACGTTCATAAGAGGATTAAACGGCAACTTGCTAAGTCTGTTAAGTGTTAAAAGACCGACAAGCTTGCCAGATGCCTTAAACATCTGTCTTAAGCTGGACATCCTAAATTTTAGAGCGAATCAAGCTAACACTATGCATAACACCTTGTCGCATAACGTTAGACGTGGTCCGCAGCCAACATACTACAGCAACGGAGGCAGACAAGTACCTCAAAGACCAGTACTTAACCAAAACTTTTTCCCAGAATTAGCACATTTTGGACAAGGTCAGCCCAGATTCGTACAACAGCAACAACAATTCCCACCCTCATTACCGCCAAGGCGTCAACTTCCACCCACTCCGATGGAGGTAGATAGTTCCGTACAAACGCGTCAAGTTAACTACCTAAATAGACCTCAAATAGCAGTTCAGCGTCCAAATACCACACAACAGAGTTATAGACAAACAGTTCCGCAAACTAGACAGAATAATCAGGCTCCGCATCAAATGAAACGACCTCTTTCTCAGGTCACACACCAACCCAACAAACAACAGAGAGTTTACAATACAGAAGTTATCATAGAAGAAGAACAGGGTTATGAAGAAGAACAAGATTGTAACGAGCAAGAGTATGCTATAATGGATAATCAAGAAATAGAGAGGTTAAAATGAGGAACAAGAAAAAAATTAAATTCTTAATAGATACCGGCTCCAACAAAAATTACGTAAAGCCTTCACTCATTCGGGCACCCATACCGAATGAAGTATGCTTTGCAGCAAAGTCCATAGGAGGCAATAATATCACACATTATACAAACATAGATATTTTTGGTAGTGGGATAGGCAAAATTCAATTTTTCCTCTTGTCAGAACTAGGAACCTTTGACGGTATCATAGGCCACGACACATTGAAAAATTTAAAGGCCATAATAAATACACATGAAAACTATTTCACGTTATTAGAAAAATTTAAATACAGAACTAAAGAACTTTCAATATGACTTATAGCTAACATTGAACTTAGACTTTCTTACTTAGATGACCCAATTGCCAAATAATAGATTCAATAGTTAAAGGATGTCCAGGTCTCTTTGACGAACCGGACAGAAGACTCACCTTCGTCACTTAAGTTAGAGGCGAAATTAAAACTAAAAGTGATAATCCTGTCTATTCCAAAGCGTACACCTACCCTATGGCATTAAAAGAGGAAATAGATAACCAGATAAAAGAGCTATTAGCCGACGGCATTATTCGACCGTCGCGCTCCCGATATAGTTCTCCGGTGTTCAATGTTCCAAAAAAGGAAGTCACGTCCGGGAAAAAATATACCGCATGGTAATCGACTACAGAAAATTAAACGAAATTACCATCCCACACAAATAGCCAATGCCAGAAATAAATAGTATCAAATAATACTATCAAATCTCGATGAGAATAACTTTTTGACCACAATAGACCTCAAAATCGGATTTCACCAATTAGCGCTAAAAGATTCAGACATTGAAAAGACAGCTTTTTGTATCAATAATGGCAAATATGAATTCCTTAGACTTCCCTTCGGGCTACGGAACGCCCCTGCCATATTTCAAAGAACTTTGGATGACATATTATATTAGGTAAACGATGCCATGTTTACATGGATGACATCGTAATATTTGCAAAAACAAAACAAGAACATTTTAACAACTTACGATTAGTTTTCGAGACGCTAGAACGAGCCAATCTCAAAGTCCAATTGGACAAATGCGAATTTATGAAAGATAATTTAGAATTTTTAAGATTTGTAATCAGCAAAGGCGGTTTAAAAACCAACCCCAATAAAGTAAAAGCAATAGTCAACTTTCCTAAACCAAAAACAATCCAACAAACCTTCGGTCATTTTTAGGCATGTCTGGATATTTTCGCTATTATTATCATCAAAGGTTACGCAGAAATAACAAAACCATTAACCACGCTACTTAGAGGAGAGGCGGGTAGAATCTCTAAAACAATTTCAAAAAGAACTATTATTAACTTAGATGCAAAACAAATAGAAGCTTTCAATAAAGTAAAAAATTGTCTCATTTCCGAAGATGTTATACTACATTTTCCAAAATTCACTGAACCATTTGAACTAACCACCGATGCATCAAACTATGCCTTAGGCGCTGTCCTTTCACAAGGAGGCAGGCCAATAATCTTCCTTTCATGAACACTTAGTTCATCCGAAGAAAATTACGCTACAAACGAAAAAGAAATGTTAGCAATTATTTGGGCACTTCGAGAGCTACGCTGTTTTCTCAATGGTGTAAGCAAACTCAAAATTTTCACAGATCACCAGCCGCTAACTTTTGCGCTTGGTATCAAAAACACTAACGCCAACACGAAAAGATGGAAGGCTCAGTTAGAAGAATATAATTACGAACTTTTTTATAAACCAGGCAACACCAACGTAGTTGCAGACCTTTTATCTAGACCCGATCAGGCCAGTAGCGAAAGCTCGTCAGAAAATTTAATACATTCATTAGAAATTCCTATTAATGCCTTTAAAAATCAAATATTACTTGAAATTAACGAAAGTTTATCATACCAATTCAAAATAGTATTTCCCACGTATCACCAACACATAATTAAAGAAAAAGAATTCTCGATTGAACATTTAAAACAATTACTTAAGCGATATCTAAACCCGTCAGTCATAAATTGCATAAAAACAACTGAACCAATTATGCTTAAAATCCAAAGCATTTACCCATTACATTTTTCGAATTATAAAGTACGTTTTACCCAAATTGTAGTAGAAGACATAACGAACGAGCAGGAGCAGCGCGAAATCATAATAAAAACCCACAATAGAGCACACAGGAACGAAAAAGAAAATAGACTTCAAATTTTTTCCATCTATGAGACAAAAAATTAAAAATATTCTTAAACTTTGTAAAATTTGCAAGGATAATAAATATGAACGGCACCCAAATAATATAAAACTTGGAGAAACACCCTTACCCAGGTATCCAGGACAAATACTTCACATAGACATTTTTTCAACAGACAGAGAACTCGCACTAACTTCTATAGATAAATTTACAAAATTAGCAGTAGTTAAACCATTAGAAAACAGGAGCATTGAGGCCATCAGAAAACCATTACTAGAAATTTTGTTTTATTTCGGACTTCCGAAATCGGTTATCATCGATAACGAAAAGTCCCTTAATTCACAGTCAATAGAGTTCATGGTAAAAAATGAATTAGGTATTGAAGTTTTCAACACACCCCCGCACAAGAGTACAGTAAATGGCCAGGTCGAGAGGTTCCACCTAACTCTAATAGAGATAATGAGATGCATAAAACAAGAAAAAGGCTTAGAGAATTTTGACGAACTACTAGATTTGGCAGTGAGTGAATACAATCATACTATTCATTCAACCACAGGAAAAAACCCCGTTGATTTATTTTTCGGAAGACCTACTAACTTTGGTACAACAGAATACGAAAAGACCAGAAACAACAATTATGAAAAACTCATAAAAAAACAACAGCAGGATTTAGATTTTCACAACAATAATAAAAAAGAAGTTATTCAGTATGCACCTGGAGATAAAATCTTTGTAAAACAAAATATCAGAGTAGGAACTAAAATGTCTAAACGTTTTAAAGAAGAAAAAGTAAAAGAAAACAAGCCCTCTACTGTTACTACGCAATCCGGAAAAATTGTTCATAAAAATCATATAAGAAATTAAAAATTTCTTCATTCTCCCCTGCCCACCAGGTACATCTCATTTTGCTATGCCACATACGAAATTTTGGATTACTCCGAACTCGGAGATAGTAAAGTACAGTCAGGGAATTTTAAAATTCTGCACCATATTAACATTAACGATTATAAGGTCACCATAGATCAAATAGAAAAAGAACTTATTAAAATTTCCCAAACCAATAATTTCTTTCCCTTCATAAAAACGGAAATCAATATAATTAACTTTCAAATCAACAAACTAACTCCCCACGTAATACGAAAACGGGCCATAAACGAAATCGGATCTGTATGGAAATGGATCGCAGGAAATCCAGACCATGAAGATTTCGAGATAATGTCAAATAACTTAAACAATATAATAAAAAACAATAATGAACAAGTTCTAATAAACAAAGACATTATAGATAGGATAAATAAGATAACCAACGACAATAATGTCATAATTAAAAATTTAAAAAATTCAGAAAACTTCCAAAATATTCTGGCTACGCAGTAAAAATGTAAAATAGACTTAAAGAAGATTTAAGTAACATAAACCTTGCTATACATTTGTCGAAAGCCAATATTGTAAACACTTTTTTAATTTCCGAAGAGGAAACTAGAATAATAAGTAACATTTTCCATTTAATAACATAGAAGAAGCCTTAAATTTTGCAAATATCAAAATCGCATTTAATGGCGAAAAGCTCATTTATGTAATCGACATACCAAAATCCGACAAAGAAATTTGTAAACATTTATTTTTAAAACCTTTAAAGAAGACAGGAAATGTAATTAAAATAAAATATGAAAACATAATAAAATGTAAAAATACAGTTTTTGCTATTAACAATCAATGTAAAGATATTAATAAAATCAGCATATGTCTAAAGTCAAACATTATAGATATCTCAAACGATAATTGTATTGCAAAGTTACTAACAAGCAGGCACAATAATTGTACCATTACCAATAATGACCATATAAAAACAGTAGAATCAATAGATACAGGCATTATTCTGCTTAATGATTTTAAAGGTAACATTTCTATCGATAACGAATTAAAACCCATTAAAGGGTCCTTTGTAATTAAGTTTAACAACTGTACATTAGGCATAGGAAACGCATTTTTTTCTTCATATGAAACCTCCAACTTTAAACTACTACCAGCCATGATCCAACTGGAAAGGCCAGTAACGGCAATAGAAGAGGTGTTGTCACTACAGCTAATGAGAGATCTCCATACTAAGAACACTGAGAAGATAGGCATACTACGAGACAATTTCAAAACAAATACCATCACTAATTTCGGAGTAACTGCCGGAATACTATTGTTCTTTGTGGTTTATGCACTAAAACTCAAGCTATGCAGGCAAACCACTGTTATTGAAGTTACAGCCATCCCCACCAGCAACGAACAGCGCCCAGACAAAGTTGACGTAACAGAAACTCCCCCGGAAAGCCACGTAAAAAAACACAGAAGCATCCACGATTTACCTGGTTTCTAACTATCGACCGGGACGTTCGAGATCAGAGAGGGAGGAGTTAATACCTAAGATATCAAAAATAACAACACCTTTGATATCCAGCTTACCAACATTTGGTTCCCGCACGTGGCCATTCAACGTGCTGGGAAAAGCTGAAGCAAGGTGTCGCGTATGCAACTTCAGGTGCATAGCAGGTCAACGCGCTCATGGGACAGCTAACCGTGGGATCGCTAAATTGGCATATTTAACGCACATGCCAATAATTTGTGGAATCAGCGGAACCAATAAAGTTCGTTGGTTCCCAAGAAATGCGAACCCCTGCGAAATGCAGAATGGGGGCATTTCCTCATTCGCAACAACCACAAACTGGAGACGCCGACGCCGACAGCGACGCTTCTTCGTTGGACTGAGGTTTCATTAGGGATTAATTAAGATATAAAATAGTGCTGATAAATAATAAAAATTATATTTTTTTATAAATATTACCATTGAATTGGTTAATTTATACCACAAAGAAATTGAACATGAAATCAAAAAGCTCTTGACCAAAAATGACTTCCCACCAAATATAATCAAAACATTATTAAAAAGACGACAAATCGAAAGAAAAAAGCCAACAGGACCTGCTAAAATATACAAATCACTAATATATGTACCACGACTATCAGAACGCCTCACAAACTCAGACTGTTATAACAAACAAGATATAAAAGTAGCACACAAACCGACGAATACATTACAAAAATTCTTCAACAAGATAAAGTCGAAAATCCCGATGATTGACAAAAGCAACGTCGTTTACCAAATACCATGTGGCGGGGAAAACAACAACAAGTGCAATAGTGTCTACAGGTACAACAAAATCGAAGCTAAAAACAAGGATTAGTCAACATAAATCGATCTTCAAATTAAGACATCAAAATAATATACAGAAAACAGCACTTATGACCCATTGTATGAAAAGCAACCACACACCAAATTTTGATGAAACAACAATCTTACAAAAAGAACAACACTACAACAAGCGACACACATTGGAAATGCCACACATAATTATACACCAACCAACAAACGACTAAACTACAAGACCGACACAGAAAATTGCGCTCACTTGTACAGACACCTCTTAAACAGCCAAACAGCCTCAGTAACAATCTCCACGTCAAAAAGCGCAGACGTGTAAAATAATGTATGTAAAATTATCGAAATAATGTTTAATTTATTGTACTATAATTGTTAATTGTTTTTTGTATCTTGGTGTTAGTGCCCTGAAGACAGTTTGCCGATGTGCAACCGAAATATATCGGAAGCAAATACTAAATAAAATTGTTTTCAAAAATATTTTGAAATATGGAAAGGTCGCCAAAGCCATCAATATATATAGAAATTCTTGCAATTTTCCCTAGCTGCCCCAATTTGTTGTGCTATAGAATATTATTTATATTATATTATTAAAAATACAATTGATTTAAAAATTTAGTTTAAGTTGGTGGGTAGTTCAAATGTATTTGATTTAGTGCTACGTAGTGGCTTTTAACCATTTTTTATGGGTTCAGGGTATATAAAAAATAGATCCCTCAACTCGTGACAGACCACACTACTTGCCGCCGTCTTTACTCAACATCCACACCAATAATTGGGCCTTAGCGTGAAAAAAGCAAATTAAAGTAGCGGCAAAGAAAACCAACAATCGCAATTGCAAAGCTTTTGATAGAATTTAAAGCAAACGCGCATGAATGTGTGTGTGTACACGTATACAGAAATTCTTGGCATTGGCGCTAGCTTTCGCTGACACGTGCGCAACCAAAACATATTACTTTTGTGTTTCTTAACCGATCTTAATGAAATTTTCGACGTACATCTTATCCCATAGAATATTTGTGTATTCTCAAAAAGTCTATTGTATTGAAATTGTGGCTTAAATTGGTGGGAAATACAAGTTGGATTATTAACTTAATTTATAGCTATAAGGTAGTAGCAGGTGGTGATAGGTATAAAATGAAAGATACTTGATATATATATACCATTCTAAAAGCTACATGTCAAGTTAGGTGACTCTAGCTCCTATTATTTATCAAAATTTCTCAAAAAACAGGATTTCAATATCGGTTTGTATCGATTACTTGGAAACGGGACAAGTTATCGAATATCGGAAACAAACTCGATCTCCGCGGGTACTAGGAGGTCCTACAGGTAAAATCAAGTCAATAGCTCTTATTAGTTCTGCGATCCTTGCGTTCATACATACGGACGGACGGACGGACAGACAGTCGGACATGGCTAGATCAACTCGGTCTGATCAAGAATATATATACTTTATGGGGCCGGAGATGCTTCCTTTTGCCTGTTACATTTGCTCAAAAACATTATACCCTTTTTACCCATTTTCAGTGGGTTGTGGGTATAAAAAGCATCAGCCGCAGCGACTTTATATGCTGAGGGAGATGCGATTTCATTGTGAACGTTCGGCTGCCACTATCAGCAGTCTTACTCTTTCTGGGCATAACAAAATGGTCGCAGGCACCCATCGGGCTCACTCGTTGCGATTTATCGTGATTCGATTATTCGGCTATTTCACGTATCTATGTATGAATTGTATGGTCAGTGTTATTGTCTTATCATTACATAATATAGTTACATTGATTACATTCAAATTTAAATTCGATTGGTTGTCGATCTTACATTCGGGTAACTTGACTACAGATCGCCCACGATCTTGAAATCTTGGGTGTACAACACAGTTCTCTTATTTATATGATCTTAGTTTATGTATATATATGTATAAATAGCTTAACAACATGTATCTAATATCTATAATATACTTTTTTTTATTGTTTGTTTATTGAATTGAATCAAAAATAGCATACATTTTTATTACAACACAGTTGGCTTAGGTGATATTTCGCCAAGCCTGGTTGAGTCCTCAGGCTTTATCGTGGACAAACGTCACAGGCGGCTTTTTTGAATAAGGTTGCATCGTCACGTAGTTAATCGAGGGACTCTGGGGCGTCTCCTATGTCGTGGTTGGATCTCTTTTGAGCCTCCTGACTACACACCACCCACCGAGGTCTCTTGCTACCCGGTTGCAGTGTCGCTGCAAGCGTTCGTTGTACCGGTAGGCGAATGCTCCGACTTGGCTGTCTATGTCTCTATTTTGAGGTCTCTGTGCAAGGTAGAATTTCTGACGTATCAGTCAGCACTGGTAATTCGGCGCAAGGCCACGTTTTGGAGTGTCTGAATCCGTCTTCGATTTTTACGAGATGCAATGGCCCAAACCTGAATACCGTATCTCCAAGTTGGTGCCACCATGACGTTGTAAACTGCCCGTTTGCAGCGAAGTGGCAATGGGCTGTTGGGGTTTAGTAACCAGTTGGCCTTGGCCATCTTAAAGCGGCACTGCCGTAGATGTGCGCCCGAAAACCAAGCCTCTTATCCAGTACAGTTCCAAGATACTTGGCGCTTCTGCCAGGGTGAAGGGGGCTACAATCTATCCAGACTGCTGGAGCCTTGCCACGCCTCACTGTGTAGTTGACTGCCTGGCACTTCGAGGCATTGAGCTTGATGTTCCACCTGCGTGTCCAGCTCTCAAGCAAGTGGACGAATTCCTGGGCCCCGTCAGTGGCTTCATACTCGCAGTGGGTGGAGTAAAATATTGCCACGTCATCGGCAAATGTGGCCATCAAGTATTTGCCGGGGGTGGCAAACTCGTGTAATTCATCCGGAGTAGGGATGTCTGCTGTGTACAAATTGTAGAAAAAGGGGCCCAGTACGCTGCCTTGGGGGACACCCGCCTTCATTTTGCGAGCAGGAGAGATTGCTGCTCTAACTTTGACTTCGAACTTTGGCTCCATTAGATAAGATCGCAGAAGTAGAAAGAAGGGGGCGGGAAGACTCATTTTGTTTTTCTGGAGCAATTCATCAATACAGACTCGGTAGAAGGCCGTCTACAAAGACTCCATAGAAGTAATCTTTGTCGTCATAAGAAGGGGAACGGTTCTCCAGGGTTGGTGCTTCAGGTTTTTAGTTGCTCGCCCGAGCGAGTATCCTGAGTCATGGGTGTAGTCCATGCTCTCCAACCTTCTAGAGAAGGATGCGTCGTTGAGTCTGCGAAAGGGCCTCCTTGAGTTGCTGCTCCGCTCTTCGCCACTCCGGCTTGTCCCACGGATGCTGTGTCGTCTGGAACCTGCGTCTGCACCGCCTTTTGATCCTGAGCAGGCTGGCTATGTCTGCGGGCAGCCCGTTGCCAGCATTATCCAGCTGCCTGGCAACTGGTGGGGAGCTGGCTTCGGCTGCTGCTGCTCAAATCTTTGCGTTGAGCAGCTCAATGGCGTCCTCTACATCCCGTCCAGTGCAGATTTCGGTGTTGAGGTGAATACTTTCACTCATCTGTCTCTGGAAGACACCAAACAGTGCGTGCGTTGATCAGCCTCGGTATTGCGCTGACCACCCTGGCTCTGCTCTCCAGGGTAACTATCAGGTCGCTGGGGAGATCCAAATCGTCAGCGATTGAGAGGCACTGGTCAGGGATCCCCTGGAAGATGGCGAAGTCTATACAAGAGAGAGTGCCTCTGCTGCCGTACGGGTATCTTGTGGGAGAACCTGTGGCCAGTACCTTCGCTCGACGATGCGCTAGGCTGCTAGCTAGTTGAAGGCCGCGCGCATTGCTGTTATTTGCGCCCCACAGCCAGTGATGTGCATTCCAGTCGCCTCCCACCAGATATCTGCTTCCAGCCGAGTTGAGTATGACGTTGAAGTCATCAGTCAACATCTGCTCATTTGGTCTGCAATAGACTGCTCCAAAGTCCACGTTACAAGCATCAGTGGAGACTTTCACAGTCGAGTATTGGTAAACAGGGTTAGTAATACTCAATTGCGGGAAATGAACCAAGTTACTCCGGACGAGGACAGCGAAGCCACCGCTAGCTGAGCGATTTTGAGTCCAGTGTACAGGGTAGGCCGCGAAGCCAAAGATTTTGGGGAAAGTAGGACTGTTGGTTCTAGTTTCTGACAGCAGAATTATTCCGATTGCATGTTTTTGTACTAGGGCCTCCAGCTCTAGTACTTTACCTGGAATGCCATTGGCATTCTAGATTAGCACCTTCAGTGGTGTGTTCATTTGGATAGCAACGCGATTAGAAGGGTAAGGATTTGCTGTTGCATACCCAAAACCTGCTGTTGCATTTCTGCCATTATCTCGATAGTTCGGCTTATGTCCTTGATGGCAGAGGAAAGTCCTTCCACGTTTCCAGATATCTGCTGTTGCTGTTGTTGCGCAGTCAGCCTCTCCAGTTGCTGTTCCCTCAGCAATCTATGTAGCCTAGCTTGCGCTGGTCCTTCTCGCTGGCTAGCGCTGGGGACGTTGTTCTCTTTGCTGAATGCAGCTAGTCCTCTGCTGGTGGCAGCGGCGTATGAAAGCCCTTCTACTTGTTCAGTGGGTGCTGTACGGGGGAAGACAGCAGGTGTAGGCCCATAAACTTTGTTGCTGCGGCTTCGGTTAGCTTGAGTCGGTGGGAGATTTTTCATTTTGGCGGGCTTTGGCGCTCTCGCACGCTTTGTATATTCGGTGAACCACTCGCAGCCGCCGCAGTGGACGCATGTTGCCGGAACTGAGTCAGGTCGTGTTCAATCAGGAGAGCGATGATTGAGCCCGCATTTAACGCATTTGTGTTGTTTTCTACAGTGTGTGGCCGTGTGCCCGTACTCGTGGCATCTATGGCATTGCACCACATCCTGGCTTCTTCGAGAAGTCTCAACCTTGACCACCTGCTTGCACATCTTCCTGATGGTAAGAGCCTCCTTGTTGTTGGCCGCCGGCTGCAAGTTGATGAAGTGGATGTTCATGGGCTCCTTGGTAGCTTTGCTGCTGGGATTGTGCACGTGGAGAACGGTATGGCCCTGGCTCCACAGGTCGTAGATGAGTTCTCGGTTGAGTGTGGAGTGGTGGTGGCCTTTGATTACTATGCGGTAGGGCTTCTCCTTCTGCAGCTGGTATGAGTAGAACTCAATTTTATGTTCTTCCAGTATCTGTATGATGGCCCCGTAAGTGGGCACATCATTGGCTAGGAGTCGCATAGTCCTACCTAGTTTATATTTGATGGTCAATTTATCCGTTACTTCGGATAGTAGGAGCCACACGTCGTTGATGTCGTCGATGCGATTTAGGACGATGGGGGGTGGCTTCTTTGCTTCGAGCACGGAGGAGCTGGTGCTGGCATGGGCGACAGCGTTGGGCTGGCTGCCGCCCCCAACCTGAGGAGTCGCTGAGGCATGCAAGTTCTCTTCTTGCTCGGCCTCAGATTCATCAGTATCCAAGTCTTCGACGTTATCGTGTGGGTCCAAGAGTGCATATCTATTGGAAGCATGAATGCCATCTGGACTGGTGTCAGTTTTGTTCTGTTTTCGCCGCGCGGCAGGTGGGGACCTGCTGACTAAGACTGTGCGCTTATCATTTGTTTTTTTCGTCTGTGCTTGAATCATTCGAGCCGCGGCTGCGGCATGCGAATTGGGTTTGATAATATCTATTATACGCACAAGGGCGTCAACGGGGTGTCTATTTGCACTAACACCAGCATGTGGGCTGCTTCGGGGGTCTTCGGATTCCATTAGAGGCTAGGAAGGTAAAACTGAAGTACTTCTTCCAGACATCAGCGTGGAGAACTTATTAGCAGCTGTTGCTAAGCGACTGTTAAGCATTGAGGTGCTCGGCGGCGTAGCGGCGTCAGCATTTAGTTGGCCTACCTCATTAGTTCGAGACAGCCCCTTGTTATTAATTGTGGGTGCATTGCTGTTGTCAGCACTCACTTGCATGGTGGCTCTATTGGCATTGCCGCTGGTTGGGTGCATGTCAGCACGGCAACGCAGCCGACTTGCTCAATTTGTGACCACCTTATTTTGTGTTTGATTTTGTTTCGATCCACCTAAAACAAATTGCTTCAAAAACATGTAAACTAACTTTTTACAATTCCAAACAATATAAACAAACAAACAATTTTATATATGTCAATAGAAACTAATGAAATAAGTAAATTAGTAGAAAATTTTGAAAATTCAGCCAAAATGGGCATTGTTGACGTAAAAACGGTAGACTCGACAGCTAATGTAATAAACAAAGTCGAAGTCGAAAACACCGACCTTAAACTAATAACAATACTTATTGTTATAATTTTTATAATAATCATAGGACATCTATTATATATATTGTAAAAACTGCATAATAGATGCATTAAAAAACGCTATCAAAGCCAGGCAAATGACCTAGGCAAAATTTAAAACAAATTTATAGTAAACAGTAACAAAGACTGTTTAAAAATAAAAGAAAATGTCCAAAAAGAATACATGAATAGAAATATATAATTATTTGATTAAAAATTTATATATGTTTTTGCACATTTTATAATTTATTTTAAAATGAAATGGAATGGCAAAAAATTAATGCCGCATTAATTAAAATAAATGAAAATTTTGATAAATCATACAAGTGTCTAGCACATAATAGGAATATTTCAGAAGAGACTATAAGTAGACACGCAACAATACTAGTTGCATGTTTTAACCAAGCTTGTTCCCTGATACACGACAATAAAGAAAAGTTAAATACGCAGCATTGGTCGTATGTATCAAGATTTTTGCATAGATTAAAAACAAACTTAAATAGCATTCAATCAAAATATTCGCTAGACATAACCATACCTTCGATTTTGAATACTCCAATATTAGTCGAGGAAGAAACAAACACAGATTTAGAGACAGTAAGCGAATCTGAAATCGCAAGCGGTTCAGATACACATATTAAAGAAGAAGATCTAGGCGATCTTACGATACCAGCGGTAATCACACTAGCAGAGTCTGAATCAGAGTCTATTACTGAAGTAAAAACTCTAAATATGGCCATGACACAAGTAGAATTCCTTAAGCTAGCCTCTTCACTCATACCTAAGTTTAGTGGAAAGTCTGAGAATTTACAAAGTTTCATTGATGCTCTTAATTTAGTGGATTCACTAAAAGGAACACATGAAACTACAGCAGTAAGCCTAATAAAAACTAGACTCAAGGGCCATGTTCGAAACCTAATCAATACAGAACAAACAATTATGGCTATAATAGACAAACTTAAAAGCGGCATAAAATGCGAATCAGCAAAAGCATTATCCGCTAAATTGTTTAATCTGCAGCAAAAGCAAAAGACAGCAAGTCAATATATTCAAGAAGTTGAACAGTTGACAAAGGCTTTGCAAGCAGCTGTCTTTGTCGATAGCTGCACAGACTCGATAGGACATCCAAACACAGTCCTATATGCTGCGCAGCGTCAGAGAAATAGATCCAACCGAGGCAATAACCGCGGAAACAACCGCGGAAATGACCTAAATAATGGCAATAGATATTATAATAATAATAATAATAATAATAATGGCAACAATAGACAGAGAGGCCAATATAGAGGAAACTCTAGAGGCCGTGGTAACTCAAACTGAGGCCACAACAATAACAATAACAATAATGTGAGAGTAGCCCAAAATACTTCGGGAAACTCCCAACAGCCCTTAGGTACACAGCAATAGATAGTAAAAAGGTTCATTCGATTAATCTTAGTGTAAATATATTCGTAACATTCACAAATGTAGCTACAGGCAAGAAACTAATATTATTGATAGACACTGGTGCAGATATATCTATGATTAAAGAAAATTCCGACACTTTCAATGATATAAACATTAACGATAACGTTAATATTCAGGGAATCAATCAAGCATTGATTCAATCCAAAGGACTAACATCTTTAGAAATACAAACATCTAAATACATATATAATTCCACACAACTTTCATATTGTCGATTCAACTTTTTCTGTACCGTGTGATGGAATTTTAGGCATAGATTTTATTAAAAAATATAATTGTCAATTAGATTTTACACCTTTAAAAGATCTGCTCATAATAAGACCAGATAATCTAAATTATCCCATCTATGTTTCCATAACTTACAGCTCCGGTAATAATACAATAGTGTTACCGGCCAGATCCGAAGTTGTCCGGAAAATCGAGCTAACTTCAAATGAAGATAGCATTCTAATTCCGAAACAGGAAATTCAACCTGGTATATACATATGCAG
The DNA here is from genome assembly GCA_035045885.1 of Drosophila borealis. Lineage (NCBI taxonomy): Eukaryota > Metazoa > Arthropoda > Insecta > Diptera > Drosophilidae > Drosophila > Drosophila borealis. The sequence goes on from JAWNOR010000107.1 coordinate 189,145, forward strand.
CAAACACAGTCGTAACGACTGCAAATGCATTTGTCCGTTTACTAAATACAACTAGTACCGATCAAATGGTTAATATAAATAAGTTGAATTATGAACCATTAGCAAATTATGATATATCCGAAATAAATAATGAAACTAGAACGAACAATGTTATGTCAAAGTTAACTAAAAATTTTCCAAAACTATATTATAAACAATTAAAAGAACTTTGTTGTAAATACACAGATATATTCGGACTCGATACCGAATCAATAACAACCAATAGTTTTTATAAGCAGAAACTAAGATTAAAAGATGATGAACCTGTATATATAAAAAATTATAGAAATCCTCATAGTCAAAAAGACGAAATTAAAGCTCAAGTCGATAAACTAATTAAAAATGGAATAGTTGAACCCTCAGCCTCAGAATACAACAGTCTACTGTTACTAGTACCAAAGAAATCCATAGGTAATGAAAAGAAAAAATGGCGATTAGTAATTGACTATCGCCAAATTAATAAAAAATTACTATCCGATAAATTTCCACTTCCTAGGATCGATGATATCTTAGATCAACTAGGAAGAGCAACATATTTCTCTTGCCTTGACTTAATGTCAGGATTCCATCAAATTGAGCTAGACGAAAACTCTAGAGATATAACATCCTTTTCAACGGCAATGGCTCTTATCGCTTCACGCGATTGCCATTTGGTTTGAAAATAGCCCCAAATTCATTCCAAAGAATGATGACTATTGCATTCTCTGGACTTGAACCATCACAAGCATTCCTTTATATGGATGACTTAATAGTAATCGGTTGTTCCGAAAAACACATGCTTAACAATTTAATTAGTGTCTTTGACATGTGTAGGAAACACAACTTGAAGCTACATCCTGAAAAATGTTCATTTTTCATGCATGAAGTCACATTTTTGGGACACAAATGCACAGATAAGGGAATCTTACCAGATGACAAAAAGTTTGATGTCATATTAAATTATCCAGTTCCACATGACTCGGATAGCGCTAGACGTTTTATAGCATTTTGTAATTACTACAGACGATTCTTCAAAAATTTTGCCGATAATTCTAGGCATATAACAAGATTAAATAAAAAGACTGTTTCATTTGAATGGGCTGATGAATGTCAAAATGCATTTGAATATCTTAAAGCTCAATTAAAAAAGCCTACTTTGTTACAATATCCAGATTTTATAAAAAAAAATTTTATATAATCACAGATGCTAGTAAGCAAGCCTGTGGTGCAGTGCTAACACAAGCCCACAATGGAACTCAACTTCCAGTAGCTTACGCATCGAGAACATTTACCAAAGGAGAAAGTAACAAGAGTACGACGGAACAAGAATTAACAGCTATTTATTGGGCAATCACCAAATTTAGACCCTATATCTACGGAACTCATTTCATAGGTAAAACAGACCATAGACCACTAACATTTTTGTTTTCAATGACAAACCCCAGTTCTAAATTAACGCGTATGAGACTTGAATTAGAGGAGTATAATTTTACAGTAGAGTACCTAAGAGGCAAAGATAATTTTGTAGCCGATGCATTGTCACGGATAACAATATCTGAACTAAAAGAAATACAAAATAAAGTCCTGAAAGTCACTACCAGGTATCAAAGTAGATAAAAATTCTGCGCAGAAAACAATAAAGTAGAGATGCCAAGGCAATCTACCGAAACAGCTTCTCAGCCCAACGTATACGAAGTCATTAATAATGATAAAGTACGTAAAGTAGTGACCTTGCATATAAAAGATATGCTATGTTTATTTAAACATGGTAAGAAAATTATAGCAAGAATTGATGTTAGCGATTTATATATTTATAATGGAAATATTGACTTAGGACAACTATTTGCAAGGCTCGAAAAAGAAGCCGGTATATTAAAAATCAGCCAATTGAAAATGGCACCGTTTAAAAATTATGGGCAGTAAAATATTGAACACATTGAGAGTAGCGCTACTCAACCCGGTGACCACATTAACAAATGTTAAAGAGAAAGAAGCTATATTGTCTACACTACATGATGATCCAGTACAAGGAGGTCATACAGGCATTGCAAAAACCTTGGCCAAGGTCATAAGACATTATTACTGGAAAGGTATGACTCGTGATATAACAGAGTACATCCAAAAATGTCAGAAATGTCAAAAAGCAAAAACAACAACAAATATTAAGACCCCTTTAACAATTACTGAAACCCCGATGAAGGCTTTTGACAGAGTGATAGTGGATACAATTGGTCCACTACCAAAGTCAGAAAAAGGAAATGAATATGCAGTCACGCTGATATGTGACTTGACTAAATATTTAGTTGCTATACCTGTCGCAAATAAAAGCGCAGCAACAGTAGCAACAGCAATATTTGAATCTTTTATTCTCAAGTACGGTCCAATGAAGACGTTCATTTCGGACATGGGAACGGAATATAAGAATTCAATTATAAATGATTTGTGCAAATATTTAAAAATAAAGAATATAACATCAACTGCACATCATCATCAAACTGTTGGAACAATAGAAAGAAGCCACAGAACATTTAACGAATATATACGATCCTATATATCAGTAAATAAAACAGATTGGGACGTATGGCTTCAATATTTTGTTTGTTGCTTCAATACAACCCCCTCTATGGCACATAATTATTGTCCATATGAGTTAGTATTTGGTAAGACTAATAATAATAACTAATAATAATCTACCAAAGTATTTTAACAGCATAAGTAATATGGAACCTATATATAACATAGATGACTACGCTAAAGAAAGTAGGTATAGATTAGAAGTAGCATACAAAAGAGCAAGAAATATGCTCGAATTAAATAAACAGAAAAAAAGGAATTATATGATTTAAAAACTAGGAACATAACTCTATCAATAGGAGATAAAGTTTTACTTAAAAATGAAATTTCCGGAAATAAGAGTAAAAAACAAACAGTTCATAAAGATAGGTTAAAAATTTTTAATTCATAACTGACATAAAATCAAAAAATAAATTAAAAAAAATGAATTATACAAGGAATGCAAAAATATATATATATATAAAAAAAAATAAAAATATTTTAAAATACACTAAATCCATTATAAATACATTACAATTATAATAAATAAAAAAAAAATTGTATATACAATAAATTTAAGAAAAATAACTACACCTAGTTACGTTATTTTTCAACAGGAGGGAGATGTAGTATGTGCATATATCGAGGGTACACTGTACCAAGAACTCAGCATAAATATAACAGCAACACTTTGTTGCATTACATAAACAAAACCAATTCAAGTGAGCGTGAAATATGATCACCCACTTATGAACTACGCTAAGTCAGCATTCCCACGCTGACCGCCAATAACATATACATATATATATATATATATATATATGCGCATAAGACTCTCTCGCTCTCTTATACTGTTAAGACATACATATATATATATGCAGCCGTTCCGCTGCTAGCGTAACCGGCGCAGCTACGCGGCCTTAGCCTAAGCTCTTATGTACATAGGCTAAGCGTACTTAAAGAGATATTGAATAAAGCATTATTTAAACCGAACTCAAACGGCTAAGACGTGGCAGATCCCTTAACTCGTACCCATCGAGTGTGCAATAGCTTTAAAACTGAGAGACTAGTTCGCATAGAAACATACAGACGGACAAGGCTATATCAACTCGGCTGTTGATACTGCTCAAGAATATATATACTTTATGGGGTCGGAGATGTCTCCTTCTATGCGTTACACATTTCACGACAAAATTATAATACCCTCTGCAAGGGTATAATAAATAACTTCTTCGATAGAGTTCGAACTCGCAGCAGACCGCACTACTCACCGCCGCCTCTACTAAACAACCACACCAATAATTAAGTATAGATGAGAAAAAACGAATTAAAAAAGCAGCACAGAAAACAATACAATCGCAATTGTAATGCTGTTGATAGAATTCAAAAAAGACGCGCATGAATGTGTGTGTGTACAAGCTAATACCTTAGTTATCCAAATATCAACTTTGGATAATCAGCTTGCCAACATTTGGTTCCCGCACGTGGCCATTCAACGTGCTGGGAAAAGCTGAAGTAAGATGTCACGTATGCAATTTTAGGTGCATAGGAGGTCAACGCGCTCATTGGACAGCCAAACCGTGGGATCGCAAATTCGGCACAATTATGGCACATCCCAATAATTGAGGAATCAGCGGAACCAATAAAGTTTATTGGTTCCCAAGAAATGCGAACCCCTGTGAAATGCAGAATGGGGGCATTTCCGCATATGCAACAACACCAAGCTGAAGACGCCGACGCTGCTTCGTTGGACTAAGGTTTCATTAGGTATTAATTAAGTTACAAAATTTAGTTTTACAATTTGTACTCAAGAAAAGCACATAGTGCTGATAAATAAATAAAAATATATTTTTTATCATGCAATATCCTTGAATTGGTTAATTGGCGCCCGAGCAGGGACCCGGGAAACTTTTGAAAACAAAAAACGAAAAGGATCAAGTTTTTTAAAGTTATCGCGAGTCCAACATGTTACAAGTAATTGGCCCCTTAGTAGGCTACCAGCGGAAGTGTAGTGCAAAAAAGAAGGAAGTGTTTAGTCCTAGCCAGACCGTGTACACAATAATTCAAAATTCACTTAGTGAAGAAACACAACTAATCACGTAGTGATTACAAATAATAAAAGAAGTTCCCATAGTGAATAAAATAATATCATTCCAAGAATGACCACAAAAAAAAAATAAAATAAATTCAAAATAGTTATTACAAATAATAAAAATAAGTTCACATAGTGAATAAAATCAGATCCCGATCAAGAGGAATCACAAATAAAAACAATATAGTGAAGAAACTCTATTCACCAAAAAAAAAAGTCTTACTATCCGAGAGTAGCAACAACATAAAAACTACAACAAATAAAGAAAAAAATACTAACTACAACACGAAACCTAGAAGAAGGAAAGGCAAACAAAGAGCACGAAATAAACATCAACTAAACAACAAGAAGAAGAACTCCATCAATAATTCCACGTAAGAAGACATCCGAAAACATCCTCATGGATTCCAGGATAGTTATAACAATAATGTAAGTCATCGTCATCATTTATTCGTAATACCGCAAATCTTCAAAGAATTAAAATTAAGAAATAAAGGAAAATATAGCCTTAAAGAATACAATTTATATGAACGTAGATGAACTGAAAATAGAATACTTGACTACAATGTCACTAAATAATTTGCCCAATACTACTTACCATCTGGTCCTTCTCCACTAACTCTTTTTTCCACATCCCAAAAAATAGAATTAACCTACTTGATCGAACAAGTAGTTAGGAATGCTGTTAATCCGGTCACAGAAGAAGATGACGAGCCACAAATATATTTCAGCAGAAACCTGTCAGATTCTGAGAGAGTACCAGACAGTAAAATATCTCAGGGAATTTTCAGGAAAAGCAAGCGAGCTTAACTCATGGAGAAAATCAGTTGACAGAATACTAAAAATGTACGAAAGCCAAAAAATGCACCAAAATACTTTGCCATTCTTTATACAATCAGACATAAGATTATCGGAGAAGCCGATACGGCACTAGAGTCGTATCGTACGCCTCTCACCTGGACAAAAATCAGACGTTGCCTTATGCAACATTACGCAGACAAACGAGATATTGATACCTTAGAATACCAATTAAACATGCTTGCTCAAGGCAGAGATAATATAAACACTTACTATCAACAAATTTACGAGATTCTCTCATTAATCCTGGACAAGATCGACTGTCTAGATTATAAGGAGGAAGCATTGCTTGCAATGACTAATTCTTATATATATTCTTCATAAGAGGATTAAACGGCAACTTGCCAAGTCTGTTAAGTGTTAAAAGACCGACAAGCTTGCCAGATGCCTTAAACATCTGTCTTAAGCTGGACATCCTAAATTTTAGAGCGAATCAAGCTAACACTATGCATAACACCTTGCCGCATAACGTTAGACGTGGTCCGCAGCCAATATACTACAACAACGAAGGCAGACAAGTACCTCAAAGACCAGTACGCAACCAAAACCTTTTCCCAGAATTAGCACATTTTGGACAGGGTCAGCCTAGATTTGTACAACAGCAACAACAATTCCCACCCTCATTACCGCCAAGGCGTCAACTTCCACCCACTCCGATGGAGGTAGATAGTTCCGTACAAACGCGTCAAGTTAACTACCTAAATAGACCTCAAATAGCAGTTCAGCGTCCAAATACCACACAACAGAGTTATAGACAAACAGTTCCGCAAACTAGACAGAATAATCAGGCTCCGCATCAAATGAAACGACCTCTTTCTCAGGTCACACACCAACCCAACAAACAACAGAGAGTTTACAATACAGAAGTTATCATAGAAGACGAACAGGGTTATGAAGAAGAACAAAATTATAACGAGCAAGAGTATGCTATAATGGATAATCAAGAAATAGAGAGGTTAAAATGAGGAACAAGAAAAAAATTAAATTCTTAATAGATACCGGCTCCAACAAAAATTACGTAAAGCCTTCACTCATTCGGGCACCCATACCGAATGAAGTATGCTTTGCAGCAAAGTCCATAGGAGGCAATAATATCACACATTATACAAACATAGATATTTTTGGTAGTGGGATAGGCAAAATTCAATTTTTCCTCTTGTCAGAACTAGGAACCTTTGACGGTATCATAGGCCACGACACATTGAAAAATTTAAAGGCCATAATAAATACACATGAAAACTATTTCACGTTATTAGAAAAATTTAAATACAGAACTAAAGAACTTTCAATATGACTTATAGCTAACATTGAACTTAGACTTTCTTACTTAGATGACCCAATTGCCAAATAATAGATTCAATAGTTAAAGGATGTCCAGGTCTCTTTGACGAACCGGACAGAAGACTCACCTTCGTCACTTAAGTTAGAGGCGAAATTAAAACTAAAAGTGATAATCCTGTCTATTCCAAAGCGTACACCTACCCTATGGCATTAAAAGAGGAAATAGATAACCAGATAAAAGAGCTATTAGCCGACGGCATTATTCGACCGTCGCGCTCCCGATATAGTTCTCCGGTGTTCAATGTTCCAAAAAAGGAAGTCACGTCCGGGAAAAAATATACCGCATGGTAATCGACTACAGAAAATTAAACGAAATTACCATCCCACACAAATAGCCAATGCCAGAAATAAATAGTATCAAATAATACTATCAAATCTCGATGAGAATAACTTTTTGACCACAATAGACCTCAAAATCGGATTTCACCAATTAGCGCTAAAAGATTCAGACATTGAAAAGACAGCTTTTTCTATCAATAATGGCAAATATGAATTCCTTAGACTTCCCTTCGGGCTACGGAACGCCCCTGCCATATTTCAAAGAACTTTGGATGACATATTATATTAGGTAAACGATGCCATGTTTACATGGATGACATCGTAATATTTGCAAAAACAAAACAAGAACATTTTAACAACTTACGATTAGTTTTCGAGACGCTAGAACGAGCCAATCTCAAAGTCCAATTAGACAAATGCGAATTTATGATAGATAATTTAGAATTCTTAGGATTCGTAATCAGCAAAGACGGTTTAAAAACCAACCCCAATAAAGTAAAAGCAATAGTCAACTTTCCTAAACCAAAAACAATCCAACAAACCTTCGGTCATTTTTAGGCATGTCTGGATATTTTCGCTATTATTATCATCAAAGGTTACGCAGAAATAACAAAACCATTAACCACGCTACTTAGAGGAGAGGCGGGTAGAATCTCTAAAACAATTTCAAAAAGAACTATTATTAACTTAGATGCAAAACAAATAGAAGCTTTCAATAAAGTAAAAAATTGTCTCATTTCCGAAGATGTTATACTACATTTTCCAAAATTCACTGAACCATTTGAACTAACCACCGATGCATCAAACTATGCCTTAGGCGCTGTCCTTTCACAAGGAGGCAGGTCAATAATTTTCCTATCACGAACACTTAGTTCATCAGAAGAAAATTATGCTACAAATGAAAAAGAAATATTAGCAATTGTATGGGCACTTCGAGAGCTACGCTGTTTTCTCTATGGTGTAAGCAAACTCAAAATTTTCACAGAACACCAGCCGCTAACTTTTGCGCTTGGTAACAAAAACACTAACGCCAACACGAAAAGATAGAAAGCTCAGTTAGAAAAATATAATTACGAACTTTTTTATAAACCAGGCAACACCAACGTAGTGCAGACCTTTTATCTAGACCCGATCAGGCCAGTAGCGAAAGCTCGTCAGAAAATGTAATACATTCAGTAGAAATTCCTATTAATGCCTTAAAAAATCAAATATTTCTGGAAATTGATGAAAGTTTATCATACCAATTCAAAATAGTATTTCCCACTTATCACCGACACATAATTAAGGAAAAAGAATTCTCAATTGAACATATAAAACAATTACTTAAACAATATCTAAACCCCTCGGTTATAAATTGCATAAAAACAACGGAACCAATTATGCTTAAAATTCAAAGCATTTACCCATTACACTTTTTGAATTACAAAGTACGTTTTACCCAAATTTTAGTAGAAGATATAACGAACGAGCAGGAGCAGCGAGAAATCATAATAAAAACACACAATTGAGCACACAAACGCAAAAAAAAAATAGACTTCAAATTTTAGAATTAGCATATTTTCCATCTATGAGACAAAAAATCAAACAATTACTTAAACTTTGTAAAATTAGCAAGGAAAATAAAAACGAGCGACACCCAAATAATATTAAACTGGGAGAAACACCCCTACCCAAGTATCCACGACAAATACCTCACATACACATTTTTACAACAAACAAAGAACTGGTACTAACTTCAATAGATAAATTTACAAAATTAGCAGTAGTTAAACCATTGGAAAACAGGAGCATTGAGGCCATCAGAAAAAAATTAAGAGAAATTTTGTTTTATTTTGGACTGCCGAAATCAGTTATCATCGAGAACGAAAAGTCACTTAATTCACAGTCATGCTAAAAAATGAATTAGGAATTGAAGTTTTTAACACACCACCGCACAAGAGAACCGTAAATGGTCAGGTCGAAAGGTTCCACCACTAACTATACAATGCATAGACATGTCAAAGAGCGGAATAATCGGATACCGATAAATCGTCAACGACTGAGCCCCATGGGTGCCCGCGACCGTTTTAGTGTGCCCAGACAAAGTAAGAGTGCTGAGAGTAGCAGCCGAGCGCCGGCCTCGAAAGCCGAACGTTCAGTATGAAGCCGCATCTCGCTCAGCGCACAACGTCGCTGCGGCTGATTCTATTTCGTAATATATGTATGTTAGCTTCAGCCCAAATACATACATATGTGTGTATGCGTGTGCAGAGTGTGCCTCGCTCTCACTTTTTGCTTTGCGCACTTGTGTGCATCTCCTTCTCCCTGCATAGCTTCTCAAAAACCCCGAGATCTACAAACATACATACATATGTTTGTGTTGTGTGGATGTGCGCACAAGTAGATCGCGGCGTTTGTCGCGAGCCAGAGATTTTTTCTTCAATTGTGTGCCTTTTGTGCCTGTGGCACACACATTCAAATGCTCTATCATGTATTTCTTCGTCCAGTCAGGCATAATGAGAAGAATCTGATATACATATTTATATTTATTAAAAACTTAAATGATCTAAATGGTATATTTATATTTTATATTCTAATTTTTTTGTTTACTGTAGGGACCAATTTTGCTTAAAATTAAAAAAAAAAACTAAGTCGTATTTCTGCAAGGGTAATTCTTCGTCGGCTTTTCGAATAATTTAAGAAAAGACCAAAAATTAATAATGTTAAATTTTTTCGACTTGCTACTTGTGCACACGCGCACTCTTTCGAGTAAGCAGTTGGGTGACATTATTAAAGGGTTTGGCCTGTTCATGTGCAAAACTCCTATTTTCCATGCTTGTTGTAAGGGTAAGGGTACCTGAACGTTGGCATGTGTGCATAATAACTTTTTTGGCTTGCCAAGCACACACACTTACACACTTTTCTATATGGATGGAAGCATTTATGCGTTTGTGTGCGTGATGGTTGCCTGCCTGACTGCCCGATGCAAATTTGACCAAATTTGAAGTTATTGGCATTTCTGAATTTCGAGCTCTACACACAGACACACACACACAAAAATGTGTGCGAATGAGCCGATCAAGGGTTTGTCGTAAGACAGAGATATTTTCATCAATGGGTGCGTAAATTTGGGCGACGGGCACGGTCTTTGTTTTTTTTCGGCATGCCTGCGGTGGGCTTGCGGCTGCGTAAGACACAAATGTGTGAACAGGCAACGAACAGGTGAACCGCACTTGTCGTTCGTTTGCACTTGTAGGAAAGCGGTGATCCTCCATGCACTTATTAAATAGCGCTGCATAGACTGCTGGTTGCTTGGCCACTATTAGCTTCAGAGCTTTTGTCGGAATCCCGTCAGGTCCTGGGGCTTTATTTGGCTGTATCCGCGCAAGAGCCTGTAGAACCTCCTCTGCGCCCGTCCATTTTACCGTCGACGTTCCGGCGTATGTGTTAGTTATTTGCAGCGTTGGTTGCGAGGGGCAGAGCGTGGTGACAATTGCCCTTAGCTGGACCTCACTTGTGGGCATTGGCATCCTGCACATTCTTCCCATGACCAATTTGTAGGCTGTTCCAAAGGGTTGCGCGTCGGCATCAGCGCATAGGCTCTTCCACGCGGCGTCCTTGCTGCGATTGCTAGCCTTTTTAAGTGCGGCCCTCTTCACTCTGTAGTCTTCCTGCCTTTCCTAGCAATTGCTCCTCCTGTGAGCCCGTTGGTAGCGTCTTCTGGCTATGTGGCATTCTCTCCTGGCCATCTCTATTTCTTGGTTCCACCAGTGAACAGGTCTGCGCCCGTTTATCCGCCTTCTCTTTTTAAGCATGGATGCGTTGCATGCCTCCTCTACCGTTCCTCCTAGATAATTTGCACAGTGGTCGGCATCTCCATTGGCCGGGAGTTGCATGCTCTCGACCATTAGCAACAGCGCTTCTGGGCTGAGCGTGTCTTGGCTCCATGTGCCACGCTGGTGGTATTGGTCCTTGTGCTGGTCGGCGAAGTGACTTATTATCGCATGGTGGTCGCTGTGTGTGTATAAGTCTGACACCTTCCAGGACACGCGTCTCGCCAGGCGTGGGCTAGCAAATGTCAAGTCGATGATTGATCCTCTGCCTGCTTTGTTGAAGGTCTGCCTGTTACAAACGTTGAGGAGCGACACGTTGATGGTTGCAAACGCGTCTAGCAAAAGACGCCCACGTTGGCTTGTTTTGCTGCTTCCCCATTCAACTGCCCACGCATTGAAGTCGCCCGCTATGATTACGGGTGAACAGGTTCTTGCGTCGTCGTTAAGTTGTCGAGTATGTTGGCGAACTCGCTGATTTCTACACTGGGTACAATATAGCAGCTATATATATATACACTCCGGAACACTTGGCTCTGGTATATCCGGTTGCCGCTTTCCTGTCGGTAAGTTGCGCTGGTGGGCTTCCGCAGCTCCAAATTGCTGCACCACCGCCATTGCTCTGGGTCCAGATGCCATCATGCCATCACTGACGATGGCGAAATCAGTTTTTTCATCCCGAGTGGTTTGATCGAGTAGGTCCTGGGCCGCTCTGCAGTGATTCAAGTTAATCTGGATTAACTTGATTTTTTTGGCTGTTGGTTGCGACGCCTTAATGAACCACGGACACTTTTTGGCGTATTCGACATACCGCCCATCCAATGCGTATCTTCGCTACCTCCAGAAGTTCGTTTGCGACTTTCTTGGGCAGTAGCATAGTAGCCGTCTGTGTGCCGCGGTATGCTTTCCTTAGCTTCGGTGAGGCTTCCGCAGGCAGGTCCCCTTCGATTTTAGCGAATACAGCTCCTAGCACGTCGTCGCTATTTGACCATTCCGGTATGTCTCGTTTGTGTGTGTGTGTGTGTGTGTGTGTCTGTGTGTAGAGCTCGGTCAAATTTGCATCGGGCAGTCAGGCAGGCAACCATCACGCACACAAACGCATAAATGCTTCCATCCATATAGAAAAGTGTGTAAGTGTGTGTGCTTGGCAAGCCCAAAAAGTTATTATGCACACATGCCAACGTTCAGGTACCCTTACCCTTACAACATGCATGGAAAATAGGAGTTTTGCACATGCACAGGCCAAACCCTTTAATAATGTCACCCAACTGCTTACTCGAAAGAGAGCGCGTGTGCACAAGTAGCAAGTCGAAAAAATTTAACATTATTAATTTTTGGTCATTTCTTAAATTATTCGACAAGCCGACGAAGAATTACCCTTGATAAATACGACTTAGTTTTTTTTTTTTTTAATTTTAAGCAAAATTGGTCCCTACAGTAAACAAAAAAATTAGAATATAAAATATAAATATATCATTTTGATCATTTAAGTTTTTAATAAATATAAATATATCAGATTCTTCTCATTATGCCTGACTGGACGAAGAAATACATGATAAAGATAGAGATTGAATGTGTGTGCCACAGGCACAAAAGGCACACAATTGAAGAAAAAATCTCTGGCTCGCGACAAACGCCGCGATCTACTTGTGCGCACATCCACACAACACAAACATATGTATGTATGTTTGTAGATCTCGGGGTTTTTGAGAAGCTATGCAGGGAGAAGGAGATGCACATAAGTGCGCAAAACAATAAGTGAGAGCGAGGCACACTCTGCACACGCATACACACATATGTATGTTTTTGGGATATAGGGAATTAAAAACTAACATACATATATTAACTAAAGGCATCAGCCGCAGCGACGTTGTGCGCTGAGCGAGATGCGGCTTCATACTGAACGTTCGGCTTTCGAGGCCGGCGTTCGGCTGCCACTCTCAGCACTCTTACTTTGTCTGGGCACACTAAAACGGTCGCGGACACCCATGGGGCTCAGTCGTTGACGATTTATCGGTATCGGATTAATCCGCTGTTTGACATGTCTATGCATTGTATAGTTAGTGGTCATACTTAAAAGTGCAGTTTATGGAAAAATTGAATTTTTCTATTTTTCTCATTACATCCTATGTTAATATAAAAAAAAGCTGGCAATAATATATTTCATACTGTGAAATGGCGTCAATATATCAACCTATATTTATAAATTTCCCCCGATAATGGCCTCAAATGCACGGTAGTTGTGCATATAGAGCACGATCTAACAATTATTTTGCCTTTTATTTCATGAAAATCGTCAGTACAAATTTTAAGAAATTCTCATTTTTATATTTTTCTCATTATTCCCTATGTTAATGCAAAAAAACAAGCTGGCAATATTATATTTCATAATGTCAAATGGCGACAATATTTCAACCTATATTCTTCAATTTCTCCGATATTGGCCTCAAATGCCCGGTAGTTGTACATATAGAGCACGATTTATCAATCATTTTGCCTTTTATTTTGTTACGGAACTGTGGGCCGCGCCGGCATAAATGCTTCTTTTCATATACAAAATACGGAAGTATGCGTGAATAGCAAGTCCAAAAACTTTTAAATGCACACATGCCAACGCTTAGGTACCCTTTCCAACAATATCGAGCTAAAATGCAAGAATTTCGCATCGACTGGGCAAAGCCTTTCGTTATTTCATATTACTCGTCCCCTCAAAAGGGAAGAAATGCCACCGACTTTTGACAAAAATTGAATTTGTGGGCATTTTTGCTTGTGCGGACACATACACACACAAACATTTAAACGGTACCTAGACATAAAGAGAGTATTGAGAGCGCTGAGAGTAAGTGCGAGCGAGATAAAAATAAACAGCGATGCCTTTCTATCGCACAAATCATATGGAAGAGAGTTAGCCAAAGCAGATTCCTGTAGTGGGAGCGAGATAAAATACAGCGATGCCGTTCTATCGCACAAATCATATGGAAGAGAGTAAGCCAAAGGAGTTTCCTGTAGTGTGAGCGATCAAAAGATGTCATATGTATATCTTACTCGCTCGTTGGACCAGATGCAAACCTATTTTTGGTGACCAACAAGTTTTCACTGCATGTCCCATCTATATGTTTTTTGGTTAGTGGCAAAACGAACCACAAAACCGATAGCATCAAACAATCGGAACTTCTAACTCATGAACAACATTAACAGCTGTAACAACCAGATAATGTAAACATCAAAGGTAAGACGCTCAATATAAATTAACAAAAAAAAACACTATTTATCCACTTTACTCTTCCAGATCGGTCCCCGGTTCCGGACCCCGCGTACCCGCCCTACCTGAGACGATAACCTGATCTCGTCTCCCTCATTTTGGCCAATAGATGGCCTGCATCAACCCGTGTCGGCTGTTATGCCCACTCTCCCCATCAATTGAGACTTAGCCGGACATTTCTCTCTTCAGTAGATGCGTATAATTGGTTGCGTTTCTTATAATTATTAACAATTTTAACATCTCTTATCTCCTATTTTTACAGGGTATCCCCATTCTGCAATTTATTCTATGCAAGCTAAAATTGTCTTCAATTCGTCAACAGGTGCGTATTATTGCTTTGCTTTGCCTTATAATTATCACAATTGTGTATTAATTTCTAAAATTGCGTTTATCTTACGGAATAAATTTTATTAAATTTACAACATTAAATGGAACAGGCGACGAAACACTGCAAAGTTATTGCCAGTCAACAAAAGAAAAAAGAACGAGATATAAACACCAGGTAATTATTGCACCAATGTGGAGCAGGTACCCGCTGAAATAAATGCGTGTATATATATGTATATATGTATGTGTTACAAAAAAAGGAAGTTATATGTTTTTCAAGAGCGCTTCTAAAAATTCGCCTGCCTATAGAGCTCTCTGGGTGGGGGCGGTAAGGGCCATCATAATATTCTGCACATATGGTGTATGACATATGTATATATATATATATGTATATCGGGTATCGCTCGTGCAAAATGTATCAAAAATCTAATTATTTTCTATTTTTTTGTAGACGCAAAAATATTATTGATCTTCGTTGCCTATGCACTAAAACTCAAGCTGTGCAGGCAAAACACTGTGATTCAAGTTACAGGCACTCCCACCAGTAACGAATAGCGCCCAGATAATGTTGACGTAACAGAAACTCCCCCGGAAAGCCACATAAAAAAAATAGAAGCATCCACGATCTACCTGGTTTTTAACAGTCGACCGGGACGTTCGAGATCAGCGAGGGAGGAGTTAAAACCTAAGTTATCCAAATATCAACTTTGGATAATCAGCTTACCAACATTTGGTTACCGCACCTGGCCATTCAACGTGCTGGGAAAAGCTGAAGTAAGATGTCGCGTATGCAATTTTAGGTGCATAGGAGGTCAACGCGCTTGTTGGACAGCCAAACCGTGGGATCGCAAATTCGGCACAATTATGGCACAGGCCAATAATTGAAAAATCAGCGGAACCAATAAAGTTTATTAGTTCCCAAGAAATGCGAACCCCTGCGAAATGCAGAATGGGGGCATTTCCGCATATGCAACAACATCAAGCTGGAGACGCCGACGCAGGCACAAGCATACAGAAATTTTTGCAATTTGCGCTTGCTGCCGCTGATAGGAAAGATAGAAAAGTCAAAACACGTTTTCTTTAATCATTTCTGTGTTTCTTAACCGATCTGGATGAAATTTTCTACATCTTATTGTACTATAGAATATTTGTGTATTATCAAAAAGTCATTTTATTAAAATTGTGGCTTATATTTGTGGGCAGCATAAATTGGTGTTTTTAGTTGATTTATAGCGATTAGGTAGTAGTAGGGAGGTAGCGATAGCTATAAAATGAAAGATACTTGATATATATATACTATTCTAGAAGCTACATGTCAATTTTGGTGTCTCTAGCTCTTATTATTTACCCAAATTGCTTAAAAACTGGATTTCGATATAGATTTATAGATATGATTATCGATTACTTGGAAACGGGGCAAGTTATCGAATATCGGAAGCAAACTCGATCTGCGCGGGCACTACTGCTAAAATTTCAAGTCTCTAGCTCTTATAGGTTCCTAGATCCATGCGTTCATACATACGGACGGATGGACAGACAGACGGCCACGGCTAGATCGCCTCGGCTATTGATGGTGATCAAGAATATATATGTATATATATTTAATGGAGTCGGAAATGCTTCATTCTGCCTGTTACATACATTTGCACAAACAAATTACCCATTTTTAATGGGTTCAGGGTATAGCAAGTAATAGGTTCTAGTCGGGAGCTCCCGACTAGGGGATACCCTGAACCCCCTTATTCCAACACCAAATGCAGCTCGCGCTACGCGGTCGTTTGCTTTAATAGTAAAAAAGATAAATTAAAAAAAAAAAAGTTCTCTTAGCAGGGTTCGAACTCCGCCGCCTCTATACAACAGCCACACTATAAATTGAATCTTAATGAGAAACAAGTAAGAGTTTCTAGTCGGGAGCTCCCGACTAGGGGATACCCTGAACCCTCCAACCCCAAATGCAGCTCGCACTACGCGGTCGTTTGCTTAAGTAATAATAAAGATAAATTTAAAAAAAATGGTTTTCTTGGCAGTGTCCAAACTCGCAACTGTCCGCATTACTTGCTGCCGCCTCTACTCAAAAGCCACACCCGCGAAAGAAAAATACAAATAACAGGTTCTAGTCGGGCGCTCCCGGCTAGAAGATACCCTGAACCCTCTTCTTCCAACACCAAATGCAGCTCGCACTATGCGCTCGTTTGCTTTAGTAATAATAAAGATAATTTAAAAAAAAGGTTTCCCTGGCAGGGTTCGAACTCGCAACTACCTGCACTACTTGCCGCCGCCTCTACGCAACAGCCAGGATATGGCTAGATCGATTCGGCTGTTGATGCTGATCAAGAATATATATACTTTATGGGGTCGGAGATGCTTCCTTCTGCCTGTTACGTACATTTGCACAAATACATTATACCCTTTTTACCCATATTTAATGGGTTCCGGGTATAAATATAGAAATTGTTGCAAATTTTAGGATTATAAAATATATATAAATAAAAATAAACGAATAAAACGAATCAATTTTAAAGTATTGATGTTGGTGCACTTGTGCATTGGAATTTATAACCATGCCACAATATGCCTTTCATAATTTTATTTTTTTATAACTTCATACGACAAATCTCAAGTGTCGATCACTTGCTTATCGGTATCGTATGTTATCAGAAAATACAACCGTGGCAAAGCATTGGATCTACTACTAGATAGGTACAATTTGATGGGGACAAGCGTTTTCAGTGCGGCTGGTCCAAAGTCGCCTTCGTTTTTGTTCGGGTTCGAGACATTCCCGCATGCTCTCACAGCAAGAGAGTAAGAATACATATGACCTGTGTCGTAGAACGGCATCGCTGTCTTTTTATTCGCTCACTCTACAGGAAACTGCTTTGGCTTACTCTCATCCATATGATTTGTGCGATAGAACGGCATCGCTGTTTTTTATCTCGCTCCTACTACAGGAAACTGCTTTGGCTTACTCTCAATGCTCTTTCAATTTGTTTATGTACCGTTTAAATGTTTGTGTGTATGTGTATGTGTCGCCACAAGCAAAAATGCCCACAAATTCAATTTTTCTCAAAAGTCGGTGGCATTTCTTCCCTTTAGAGGGGACGAGTTATATGAAATAATGAAAGGGTTTGCCACGTCGATGCGCAATTCTTGCATTTTAGCTCGATATTGTTGGAAAGGGTAAGCTAAGCGTTGGCATGTGTGCATTTAAAAGCTTTTGGACTTGCTATTCACGCATACTTGCATATTTTATATATGAATAGAAGCATTTATGCGCTTGCGTGCCTGTTGGTCCCTGCCTGCCTGTCCGATGCAAATTTGACAATATTTTCGTCAGATCATGGGCGCAAAATTTCAAAATTTCATTATTGGCACGCGTCTGACGCACGCCCTTCTTTTTAATGATTTTGGGTTTGAATTGATAAATGAATGTTGACCCCTTATTACCTGCAGATCAAAATCATATATGAAAAAGCTAAATATTTAAAGACAATAAAATTATTAATACTATAAATATATAATCGCCGCTGCCAATAAAGAAATTTTTGAAATAAATTTGCAAGAAATTCCTTAAGGCCAGTGTAGTGCGTCGAGTAGGCAACAACTCGTACCTGTGCGTTCTTTATTATCGGCCACGCCGATATCTTTTGTCATAGGGTCAGGGTATCAGGCATGAAGCTGGGCCCACAGCGGAGCCCAACTTATTGAAGGGTGGCAACGCCGGGCTTACGATCCACGGCGCCAAAAAGGGCGATCGCTATTGGCCGCCCGATTCGCTCTTAAAGATACTATAAGGAGAGCGGATCGCTTGCCCTTGAATATGCCGTTCATTTGGGCCGTTGACAAAAAAATGAGACTGTGCAGGTGGGCAGCATCGGTGCCCGCCTCGTAAATGTATGCGTGTGCCGAAATTCGGCATCGATGTTGCTGCCCATATGTACAGCAGGGAGCTCGATTTGATCAGCGGTCAACGGCGGACGTGCCAGCTCGAAGCGAGCTTAAAGTTATTTTTTTACATGTCGGCCCCATACAAAAAAAATTTTTCTAGAAAAGTTTTCCGCAAATTAAAATTAAACAATGAATTTTTTTTGCCGTTTAATAATGAAATTCGAATTTAAACATTGTGTCACAATGTACAAAAATTAGAGAAAACTTAAAACTTACGTGCGTCACGAGACGAACCAATAAAAATCATAAGACAATCAACAAAATAATCGGCTCCGGCAACGAAGGGACCAGCTCTCTGACCAGAGAGGTCAACAAAGTTACCCCGGCCAGATTTCGACGCCCGAAGGACTGGCTAAGAAGCGGCCATATGCGAGACCATGCCCACATCATCAGAGTGAGTCCGTTCATATCATATATATATATATATATATATAGATCCATGCGTTCATACATACGGACGGATGGATGGACAGACAGACGGTTACGGCTAGATCGCCTCGGCTATTATATATATATATATATATATATATATATATATATATATATATATATATATATATATATATATACTCGACGCACTACACTGGCCTTAAGGAATTTCTTGCAAATTCATTTCAAAAATTTCATTATTGGCACGCGTTTGAATTGATAAATGAATGTTGACCCCTTATTACCTGCCGCGGCGATTATATATTTATAGTATTAATAATTTTTTTTCATATATGATTTTGATCTGCAGGTAATAAGGGGTCAACATTCATTTATCAATTCAAACCCAAAATCATTAAAAAGAAGGGCGTGCGTCAGACGCGTGCCAATTATGAAATTTTGAAATTTTGCGCCCATGATCTGACGAAAATATTGTCAAATTTGCATCGGACAGGCAGGCAGGGACCAACAGGCACGCAAGCGCATAAATGCTTCTATTCATATATAAAATATGCAAGTATGCGTGAATAGCAAGTCCAAAAGCTTTTAAATGCACACATGCCAACGCTTAGCTTACCCTTTCCAACAATATCGAGCTAAAATGCAAGAATTGCGCATCGACGTGGCAAACCCTTTCATTATTTCATATAACTCGTCCCCTCTAAAGGGAAGAAATGCCACCGACTTTTGAGAAAAATTGAATTTGTGGGCATTTTTGCTTGTGGCGACACATACACATACACACAAACATTTAAACGGTACATAAACAAATTGAAAGAGCATTGAGAGTAAGCCAAAGCAGTTTCCTGTAGTAGGAGCGAGATAAAAAACAGCGATGCCGTTCTATCGCACAAATCATATGGATGAGAGTAAGCCAAAGCAGTTTCCTGTAGAGTGAGCGAATAAAAAGACAGCGATGCCGTTCTACGACACAGGTCATATGTATTCTTACTCTCTTGCTGTGAGAGCATGCGGGAATGTCTCGAACCCGAACAAAAACGAAGGCGACTTTGGACCAGCCGCACTGAAAACGCTTGTCCCCATCAAATTGTACCTATCTAGTAGTAGATCCAATGCTTTGCCACGGTTGTATTTTCTGATAACATACGATACCGATAAGCAAGTGATCGACACTTGAGATTTGTCGTATGAAGTTATAAAAAAATAAAATTATGAAAGGCATATTGTGGCATGGTTATAAATTCCAATGCACAAGTGCACCAACATCAATACTTTAAAATTGATTCGTTTTATTCGTTTATTTTTATTTATATATATTTTATAATCCTAAAATTTGCAACAATTTCTATATTTATACCCGGAACCCATTAAATATGGGTAAAAAGGGTATAATGTATTTGTGCAAATGTACGTAACAGGCAGAAGGAAGCATCTCCGACCCCATAAAGTATATATATTCTTGATCAGCATCAACAGCCGAATCGATCTAGCCATATCCTGGCTGTTGCGTAGAGGCGGCGGCAAGTAGTGCAGGTAGTTGCGAGTTCGAACCCTGCCAGGGAAACCTTTTTTTTTAAATTATCTTTATTATTACTAAAGCAAACGAGCGCATAGTGCGAGCTGCATTTGGTGTTGGAAGAAGAGGGTTCAGGGTATCTTCTAGCCGGGAGCGCCCGACTAGAACCTGTTATTTGTATTTTTCTTTCGCGGGTGTGGCTTTTGAGTAGAGGCGGCAGCAAGTAATGCGGACAGTTGCGAGTTTGGACACTGCCAAGAAAACCATTTTTTTTAAATTTATCTTTATTATTACTTAAGCAAACGACCGCGTAGTGCGAGCTGCATTTGGGGTTGGAGGGTTCAGGGTATCCCCTAGTCGGGAGCTCCCGACTAGAAACTCTTACTTGTTTCTCATTAAGATTCAATTTATAGTGTGGCTGTTGTATAGAGGCGGCGGAGTTCGAACCCTGCTAAGAGAACTTTTTTTTTTTAATTTATCTTTTTTACTATTAAAGCAAACGACCGCGTAGCGCGAGCTGCATTTGGTGTTGGAATAAGGGGGTTCAGGGTATCCCCTAGTCGGGAGCTCCCGACTAGAACCTATTACTTGCTATACCCTGAACCCATTAAAAATGGGTAATTTGTTTGTGCAAATGTATGTAACAGGCAGAATGAAGCATCTCCGACCCCATAAAATATATATACATATATATTCTTGATCACCATCAATAGCCGAGGCGATCTAGCCGTGACCGTCTGTCTGTCCATCCGTCCGTATGTATGAACGCATGGATCTAGGAACCTATAAGAGCTAGAGACTTGAAATTTTAGCAGTAGTGCCCGCGCAGATCGAGTTTGCTTCCGATATTTGATAACTTGCCCCGTTTCCAAGTAATCGATAATCATATCTATAAATCTATTTCGAAATCCAGTTTTTAAGCAATTTGGGTAAATAATAAGAGCTAGAGACACCAAAATTGACATGTAGCTTCTAGAATAGTATATATATATCAAGTATCTTTCATTTTATAGCTATCGCTACCTCCCTACTACTACCTAATCGCTATAAATCAACTAAAAACACCAATTTATGCTGCCCACAAATATAAGCCACAATTTTAATAAAATGACTTTTTGATAATACACAAATATTCTATAGTACAATAAGATGTAGAAAATTTCATCCAGATCGGTTAAGAAACACAGAAATGATTAAAGAAAACGTGTTTTGACTTTTCTATCTTTCCTATCAGCGGCAGCAAGCGCGAATTGCAAAATTTTCTGTATGCCTGTAATTAACCAATTCAAGGATATTGTTGCGCTATTGAGCTTTTTCAATAGCTTTCACAAATAGAAATAATTAACTAATTATTTTTTGTGTTCAAATTGTTTTTATATTTCTTAAAGTTGCGAGAAGCAGGCAGACCCGAATTGGTCTGTGCTTATTATTTAAGAACAATAGTTTATATATAGGCAAGCGAACCCGAATTAGTACGTGCCAATTTAGCGAAGCGACAATTATTAGTTATAATTTTCACAAATTTTGAGTAATGCAAGTGGCCGATGCGTACCAAATGCATGAAGCGAACGAACTTAACTAACTCGATGCGCAGCATCGAGGCCTTCGCATAAGTAAAGCTAGGGCAATAAAACGATCGTTACAGCGAAGAGCGGCAGCTCTATGTAAATGAATTCTTAAGAGCGAAATTTAGGCAATTGCTTTGCAGAGCGAGTATTACAAGATAAAATTAAGATGCTGCTCTTATCAACAGCTTGTTTGCAGCTCTTCTCGTTTCTCCTGTTGCGGTGCGCAAAATGGCTACTCGAGCGACTCCATCCTTTCCCACGATTAACTCCGTGATTCTCGCCAGTGGCCACCTTAGAGGCGGCAGATTTTCATCCTTTACCAGGACTATGTCGTTGACGCATAGGCCTGGTTTTGGAGTACGCCATTTGGAGCGCTGCTGAAGCAGTGTTAAGTATTCTTCACGCCAGCGAGACCAAAACAGTTGTTGGAGGTATGTTACGCGTTGCCAGCCATCCAGACGATTGAATTGAAGGTGCGTCACATCAGGTTCAACGAACGATGAGCTGGGTCCACCAATCAAGAAATGAGCTGGAGTGAGCACATCTAGATCTGCTGGATCTTCTGAAAGAGGAAACAATGGCCTGGAATTAATTATCGATGCTATGTGGCAGACTAGGGTGCGAAACTCTTCGAAGTTGAGAACACAAGATCCAACAGCACGATAAAAATGATGTTTCGCTGTCTTCACTGCTGCTTCCCAAAAGGCCGCCAAAATGCGTGAACGAGGAGGTATAAATTTCCAATCAATGGAATCAGCCATGCAAAATTTATGCACTGACTCAATATGATTGCGACTTATGAATAGACGCTTGAGATCCAGAAGCTCGTTTTTGGCGCCGACAAAGTTGGTAGCGTTATCCGACCATATCTGAGATGGCCTGCCTCGAGTCGATATAAACCTCTTAAGCGCATTCAAGAATGAAGCTGTCGACAGATCCTTGACCAGTTCCAGGTGAACCGCTTTAGTCGCGAAGCAGACGAAGACAGCCATGTAACATTTGACTGGAGCTTTATTTCGTACGTCTGGCTTATAGAAAAATGGTCCACAATAGTCAACACCAGAGACTTCAAAGGCTCGACAAGCAGTCAAACGTTCTTTGGGCAGATCAGCCATTATATGCTCTATTAATCGAGGCTTGGCACGAAAGCATCTCACACATTTTCCAACCACCTTGGATACGGTCTTCCTTCCACCAATTGGCCAATACTGCAACCGAATATGAGCAAGAAGTGCCCGTGGACCAGCGTGTAAGTTCCGATTGTGAAACCGTGTGATGACTGAGTCTGTGATGGGATGATGACACGGGAGAATTATTGGATGGCGAGCGTCGAAATTCAGCGAAGAGTTTTTCAAGCGCCCATCAACTCTAAGAATGCCGAAGTCATCCAAAAAAGGGTTAAGTGATGCGATACAACTGGACGGTTTAACAACTCTTCTCGATTGCAATGATTTGATCTCTTCCCACAGGTGTGCTCTCTGGACGAGCCTTAGTAAGAGTTGGGTCCCATGTTGTATATCAGACACTGTTAGTCCAGGATGCCTGCTTCTGTGTATGAATTTATAAATATATCCGAATATACGCTGCATTGTATCAAATGAATTGACGTATTTACAAGTGGCAGTTATATCAACGAAGGGAGATGACGCAATAAGGACCCTTTTTTTAAGTTCGAGTTCTGTCCTTTCTGACAAGCAAGAAGCAGGCCAGTCCAATTTGTCTTTAACTAGAAATTCTGGGCCGTTGAACCACAGTGACGATTGATCTAATTCACTGGGCGTAGATCCTCTCGAGAGTATATCTGCCGGGTTGAGTGAAGTAGGCACGTAACGCCATTCCATGCCATTAGTTAGCTCTTGAACTGCTGTGACGCGATTAGCCACAAACACATTGAGCTTGCAGGGCTCGGTCCTTATCCAGGACAGGCATACAGAAGAATCCGACCAACAGTAGAATTTTCCATCGAACAGATTCATTTTAGATATCTCACGCATGAGATTAGATAATAAGACGGCGCCACAGAGCTCTAGCTTTGGAACTGTGATTGTTTTCAGAGGAGCTACACGCGATTTGGAACACAACAACTGACAACTGGCTGATGTTTGTCGAGAAAGGACGTAGGCACAGGCCCCATATGCTTCGATGCTGGCGTCGCAGAAACCGTGAACTTCTAACTCTGCTGCAGGTATTGACACGAGACGGGGAAATTTAAGAAACTGTGCCTTCTCAAAACTGCAGCAAAGATCATGCCAAGCTGTTGCTAGTGATGATGGCAAGCTCTCGTCCCACTCAAGCTTCTCCTTCCAGATCTGCTGCATAAAGATTTTAGCCTTGGCAATTACCGGCCCTATGAGTCCAAGTGGGTCATACAAGCGAGCTATGGTCGATAGTATTGATCTTTTGGATGGTTTAGATCTCTGCTGAATGGACGAAAAAGAAAACAACAACCGATCCGACGCTGAGTCCCAGGCGAGTCCAAGAGTTTTGGTGATGTCGCTACCATCATCAAACTTTAGAGAAGATTCTCTGTCCTCTACGGGTATCCCTTTCAGTACAGCAGCATTGTTTGAGCACCACTTTCGCAACTTAAAGCCCCCACAGCCGTCTGATTAAGAATTTCCTTTGCTTCCTGAATTGAATCACCCCCTGAAATGAGGTCATCAACGTAGAAGTCACGCCGCAAAATCCGAGATCCAATTGGAAAACTAGTTTCCTCATCCATAGACAGCTGATGCATAGCACGGATAGAGAGGAATGAAGCTGGCTTTGTTCCGTATGTAACTGTATCCAGCTTAAAAATCTTTATATCCTGTTCTGGCGAGTCTCGCCACAGAATGCATTGGAGAAAATCATCCGGTGCGGAAACGCGTACGCAGCGATACATTTTTCCAATATCTCCTGTTAGGGCGATCGGGAAATTACGAAAGCGAAGAAGGATATGAAACAGCGAGCTTTGAATAACAGGTCCAGCCATCAATAGTTCATTTAATGAATAACCTGACGAGGTAGCTGCTGAGCCGTCGAAAACGACTCGCAATTATGTCGTTGAACTGTCTTCTTTAAAGACACAGTGATGAGGAAGAAAGTATTGACAAAGTCCTATAGACTCTGGAGCAACAGGCGACATATGACCAAGATCCAAATATTCCTTTAGAAAGTTGGAATATTGAATCTTTAGATCTGGACGGTTTTGTAGTTTGCGTTCCAGGGTCAGGAACCGACGAAAGGCTTGTTGGTATGACGTCCCCAGACATTCCAAACTTTGCTTGAAGGGTAAACGAACTGAATATTGGCCACTAGGCAGTCTGATATGAGTCTTTACGAAGTGTTCTTCACAGATGTTTTCTTCCTTTCAAGAAGTAGGTGTACTTTCCAAGCAGGATTCTATCTCCCAAAATCTTCGAACCAATTCATCAGCACGTTCTTCAGAACTTGACTCAAGTTTGCCCGCAGTATGCTTTGCCATTAACATAGAACCACTCAAGCGCGGTCCGCCTCCAGAAACTACCCAACCAAGCCGTGTTTTTTGAAGACACGGTAGTCCTGGGAGAAGCCTTATCTGGCCGACGCTGAGAAGGTCGTAAAACAGGCTAGCTCCAAGTAGCAAGTCCACGCGTTGAGGTTTAAAGAAAGACGGATCTGCAAGTTTTATGTTATCGGGAATGTTCCAATTCGTCGTGTTGATAGCAAAACTCGGTTGACTATCAGTTATGTTAGGCGCTACCAGAGCTGTAAGGCATGTTGAGTATTCAGAGACTTGAGACTGTATTGTGATAGTGACCGTGTTTCCTTCTGTTTCAAAACGAGAATCTCCTAGACCAGAGACAATGGCTGAGGACTTGTGCTTCTTTAGCTGAAGCTGTTGAGCAAGGCGCGACGTTATAAGGTGAAGCTGAGAACCAGAATCCAAAAGGGCACGACAAGGTATCAAAGTGCCGGAGCGATTTTTAACAAAGATCATAGCCGTAGCCAAGACGACAACATCACTACTGAAATACTGGGCAACAAGAGATGTGGAGGTAGATGGCGATGACTTAGCGAAAGAGGCATGGGCTATCTGCGATGAATTTGCAGGCTCAGTCAGCTGACCAGACGGAAATACCGAATTATTTAAATGCAGCAGCGAATGATGTTTCGCCCCGCAGGTCCGACAGCATCCAGAGCTGCATGATCGCAATTGATGACCTTTCTTTAGGCAATTCAAGCACAATGCAACTCGTTTTGCCTCCCTAAGCCGTAATGCAGGGGTCAAATTTCCAAATCGAGAACAATTATATATATTATGACCAGGGCTGTCACAAAAGAAGCAGACATGGGCGTCGTGGTTAGTGGCGATAAATGACGATCTACTGTTAATTGCTCTAGTTTTTCCCACCTGATGGCTAGGGGCATAGCTTGCCATAGCAAAATTTACTGTTTCCATGGTTCGGCATCTCTGCTCCAGAAACGTAGCCATATGCTCCCACGATGGTATTAAGTTGACAAACGACGAATCCTCTAGCCTTTCTTCCCATTTGGCTTGTGATATTGGGTCCAGCTTTTGTAAAATAATCTGCACAATGATGCATCCAGCGATTTGTTCGGAGTTGCCCATGCTCTTTAATGCGCGAATATGTGCGTTGAATTGGTCGGATAACTCCCTTAACGACACGGCCGATCCACCTGCCACCCTCTTGAGCCCCAATATCTCAAGTATGTGTGCCTGAAAAACCAAACGTCTGTTATTAAACCTTTTCTCCAATAAATTAAGTGCTATGGCATAATTATCGTTTGCTATTTCCAATGATCGAATCGCGTCCAGCGCTGTATCCTTCAGGCACGATCGAAGATGCTGCAGCTTTTCGATATCTGCTAGATCAGGATGATTTTCTATGACGGTTGTGAACATAGAATAAAAGTCGGCCCATTCTGTGTAACCACCACTGAACGTAGGCAACTTTATTGAGGGTAGTGTCGGCGGTGCCTTAGCTCTAACTGTCTGCGACGGCAGCACAGATTGGTCGCGAAATGTTGAGCAGGGCAATGTTGAGACACGTTTCGCAATTTCACTCCGAACCGAAATTTCCATAGAAGCTGCTAACTCGTCGAAGTCCTCACGCAATTGGTTACCGATTTCATCAAAGTCTAGTTCTTCGAGGCTAGTGTGAGTAATATCAAATGAGGTCTGAAGCCGCTCGATTTGCTTCAGCCTAACACTAAGACCGCACTCATCAATTGCACTAAGTGGCGAATTAGTTATAGCATTTCGAAGTGTTTGCAAACTGTCATAAATTGAAATGGCTTTGCGCTTCAGAAAGGTCACCCTGTTTGCGGAGGGCACTGCACTAGAGGCATTATTTTCGCTTGCCATTAGAAGCGTGATAGAAAGCGCGTGCGAAACTAGCTGAGTAACTAACAACGGTGATCGCTAGTACATGCAAACCGTTCAAAAAAGTGTCAAGCTATGTAACGAAGCAACGGCAATAACTTTTACATAAGAACCGCACGCATGAGCAAAGACTTTAAGCGACCGAAAGAGTAGGCAAAGCGACGGCGATAAGTATGTATGTATATAAAGTGCACAAAACGAAATGCCAGGTGGTGTCTTTTAAGATTATTGCTTTAATGTAAAGCAAATAATCTTACAACAACAAAAAATAAAATTCACGTCGGGGTCACCAAAATGTTGCGCTATTGAGCTTTTTCAATAGCTTTCACAAATAGAAATAATTAACTAATTATTTTTTGTGTTCAAATTGTTTTTATATTTCTTAAAGTTGCGAGAAGCAGGCAGACCCGAATTGGTCTGTGCTTATTATTTAAGAACAATAGTTTATATATAGGCAAGCGAACCCGAATTAGTACGTGCCAATTTAGCGAAGCGACAATTATAATTTTCACAAATTTTGAGTAATGCAAGTGGCCGATGCGTACCAAATGCATGAAGCGAACGAACTTAACTAACTCGATGCGCAGCATCGAGGCCTTCGCATAAGTAAAGCTAGGGCAATAAAACGATCGTTACAGCGAAGAGCGGCAGCTCTATGTAAATGAATTCTTAAGAGCGAAATTTAGGCAATTGCTTTGCAGAGCGAGTATTACAAGATAAAATTAAGATGCTGCTCTTATCAGTTGCGAGGTTGCTCCAGTTGTTTTGGCTGCGTAACCAGACAGATATTGAATGATAAAAAAACTGTTTGTATTTGTTTATCAGCACTATGTGCTTTTCTTGAGTACAAATTATAGAACTAAATTTTGTAACTCAATTAATACCTTATGAAACCTCAGTCCAACGAAGCAGCGTCGCAGTCGCATACGCGACATCTTACTTCAGCTTTTCCCAGCACGTTGAATGGCTACGTGCGAGAGCAAATGTTGGCAAGCTGATTATCCAAAGTTGATATTTGGATAACTTAGGTACTAACTCCTCCCTTGCTGATTTCGAACGTCCCGGTCGATTGTTAGAATCCAGGTAGATCGTGGATGCTTCTATTTTTTTATGTGGCTTTCTGGGGGAGTTTCTGTTACGTCAACATTATCTGGGCGCTGTTCGTTACTGGTGGGAGTTGTTGTAACTTCAATCACAGTGGTTTGCCTGCACAGCTTGAGTTTTAGTGCATAGGCAACGAAGATCAATAATATTCCAGAAGTTATACCGAAATTATTGATGGTGTTTGTTTTGAAAGTGTCTCGTTGCATGCCTATCTTCTCAGTGTTCTTGGTATGGAGATCTCTCATTAGCTGCAGTGACAACACCTCTGCTATTGCCGTTATTGGCCTTTCCAGTTGGATCATGGCTGGTAGTGGTTTCAAGTTGGAGGTTTCATATGAAGAGAAAAATTCATTTCCTATGCCTAATGTACAGTTGTTAAACTTAATTACAAATGACCCTTTAATTAAGTTTAGTTCGTCACCGATAGAAATAATACTCTTAAAATCGTTAAGAAGAATAATGCCTCTGTCTATTGATTCTATTGTTTTGATATGGTCATTGTTGGTAATGGTACAATTATTGTGCCTGCTTGTTAATAACTTCGAAATGCAGTTATCGTCTGAAATATCTATAATGTTTGATTTTAAACACGTGCTGATTTTATTTATATTTTTACAGTGATTGTTAATCGCAAAAACTGCTTTTATAACGTTTTCATATCTTATTTTAATTATATTTCCTGTTTTCTTTAAGGGTTTTAATAGTAAATGTTTACAAATTTCTTTGTCTGATTTAGGAATGACGATTACGTAAATAAGCTTTTCGCTATTAAATGCGATTTTGATATTAGCAAAATTTAAGGTTTCTTCTATATTATTAAATGAAATATTTTCTTCAGCAAAAATGGTACTTATTATTCCAGTTTTTTCTTCAGAAATTAAAAAAGTGTTTACAATATTGGCTTTCGACAAATGTATAGAAAGGTTTATGTTACTTAAATCTTCTTTAAGTCTATTTTACATTTTAACTGCGTAGCCAGAATATTTTGGAAGTTTTCTGAATTTTTTAAATTTTTAATTATGACATTATTGTCGTTGGTTATCTTATTTATCCTATCTATAATGTCTTTGTTTATTAGAACTTGTTCATTATTGTTTTTTATTATATTGTTTAAGTTATTTGACATTATCTCGAAATCTTCATGGTCTGGATTTCCTGCGATCCATTTCCATACAGATCCGATTTCGTTTATGGCCCGTTTTCGTATTACGTGGGAAGTTAGTTTGTTGATTTGAAACTTAATTATATTGATTTTCGTTTTTATGAAGGGAAAGAAATTATTGGTTTGGGAAATTTTAATAAGTTCTTTTTCTATTTGATCTATGGTGACCTTAAAATCGTTAATGTTAATATGGTGTAGAATTTTAAAATTCCCTGACTGTACTTTACTATCTCCGAGTTCGATGATGGCTACCTCGGACTTGGAGTAATCCAAAATTTCGTATGTGGCATAGCAAAATGAGATGTACCTGGTGAGCAGGGGAGAATAAAACAATTTTTAATGTCTTATATGATTTTTGTGGACAATTTTTCCGGATTGAGTAGTGACGGTTGAGTGCTTGTTTTCTTTTACTATTTCTTCTTTAAAACGTTTAGACATTTTAGTCCCTACTCTGTTATTTTGTTTAACGAAAATTGGATCGCCGGGTGCATACTGAATAACTTCTTTTTTATTATTGGTGTGAAAATCTAAATCCTGCTGTTGTTTTTTTTTTATGAGTTTTTGATAATTACTGTTTCTAGTTTTTTCGTAGTCTGCTGTACCAAAGTTAGTAGGTCTTCAAAAAAATAAATCAACGGGTTTTGATCCTGTGGTAGAATGAGTAGTATGATTGTATTTACACACTGCCAATTTTAGAAGTTCGTCAAAATTCTCTAAGCCTTTTTATTGTTTTATGCACCTCATTATCTCCATTAGTGTTGAGTGGAACCACTAACTATACAATGCATAGACATGTCAAAGAGCGGAATAATCGGATACCGACAAATCATCAACGACTGAGCCCCATGGGTGTCCGCGACCGTTTTAGTGTGCCCAGACAAAGTAAGAGTGCTGAGAGTGGCAGCCGAACGCCGGCCTCGAAAGCCGAACGTTCAGTATGAAGCCGCATCTCGCTCAGCGCACAACGTCGCTGCGGCTGATTCTATTTCGTAATATATGTATGTTAGCTTCAGCCCAAATACATATATATGTGTGTATGCGTGTGCAGAGTGTGCCTCGCTCTCACTTATTGCTTTGCGCACTTGTGTGCATCTCCTTCTCCCTGCATAGCTTCTCAAAAACCCCGAGATCTACAAACATACATACATATGTTTGTGTTGTGTGGATGTGCGCACAAGTAGATCGCCTCGTTTGTCGCGAGCCAGAGATTTTTCTTCAATTGTGTGCCTTTTGTGCCTGTGGCACACACATTCAAATGCTCTATCATGTATTTCTTCGTCCAGTCAGGCATAATGAGAAGAATCTGATATACATATTTATATTTATTAAAAACTTAAATGATCTAAATGGTATATTTATATTTTATAATCTATTTTTTTTGTTTACTGTAGGGACCAATTTTGCTTAAAATTAAAAAAAAAACTAAGTCGTATTTCTGCAAGGGTAATTCTTCGTCGGCTTGTCGAATAATTTAAGAAAAAACCAAAAATTGAAAATGTTAAATTTTTTCGACTTGCGACTTGTGCACACGCACACTTTTTCGAGTAAGCAGTTGGGTGACATTATTAAAGGGTTTGGCCTGTTCATGTGCAAAACTCCTATTTTCCATGCATGTTGTAAGGGTAAGGGTACCTGAACGTTGGCATAAGTGCATGATAACTCTTTGGGCCTGCCAAGCACACACACTTACACACTTTTCTATATGGATTGAAGCATTTATGCGTTGGTGTGCGTGCTGGTTGCCTGCCTGCCTCTGCCCGATGCAAATTTGACCAAATTTGAAGTTTTTCAGATTCTTCTCATTATGCCTGACTGGACGAAGAAATACATGATAGAGCATTTGAATGTGTGTGCCACAGGCACAAAAGGCACACAATTGAAGAAAAAATCCACACATCACAAATATATGTATGTATGTTTGTAGATCTCGGGGTTTTTGAGAAGCTATGCAGGGAGAAGGAGATGCACACAAGTGCACAAAGCAATAAGTGAGAGCGAGGCACACTCTGCACACGCATACACACATATGTATATATGTATTTGGGCTGAAGCTAACATACATATATTACGAAATAGAATCAGCCGCAACGACGTTGTGCGCTGAGCGAGATGCGGCTTCATACTGAACGTTCGGCTTTCGAGGCCGGCGTTCGGCTGCCACTCTCAGCAGTCTTACTTTGTCTGGGCACACTAAAATGGTCGCGGTCACCCATGGGGCTCAGTCGTTGACGATTTATCGGTATCCAATTATTCCGCTCTTTGACATGTCTATGCATAGTATAGTTAGTGGTATGACTGAATACTTCTCATACAATTTTCTTTGCCTTATTAATTTAATTATTGATGAGTCCTCTCCCTGGTATACCCATATTATAAATTAAAATTCCAAAAAAAATGAATGTAGACAGTAAATAATTTAATATTTTGTAATTCTGCATTTAAATTTATTGGGTTTTGTGTTTAAAAACATTAATAAATGCATTAAAATGTGACCGATTTCTTTTCCGATACCAATTATAAAAAATCGACATTAAGTCACCGCCGCTAATTTGACGCACGTGCGAATGAGAGCTGTAACTATCGATAATGAATCATTCGAAATGTCGAGTTTTCTATTTGGCGGAAGGTATTGTGTATTTAAAATTTATAAGGCTAAAATACCAAAAGTGGTGTTTGCATTTGCAATATTTTGTTTTCAATAAATAAACACAAATGTAATTTTAAATTTAACTTGAATATTTTTCAATTAATGTAAGCCATTAAATGGGGTTACATAATGAATTTCAAATATAATAATATATATAACAAGTAAGAGGTTCTTGTCGGGAGCTCCCGAATAGGGGATACCCTGAACCCTCTTCTTCCAACAGGCGGTAGGTATAAAATGAAAGATACTTGATATATATATATATATATACTATTCTAGAAGCAACATCTCAAGTTTGGTGACTTTAGCTCATATTATTAACCACAATTGTTCAAAACAGGATTTAGTTATCGATTTTTATCGATTACTTGGAAATGGGGCAAGTTATCGAATATCGGAAACAAACTCGATCTGCGCGGACACTAGGAGGACCTACAGCTTAAATTTCAAGTGTCTAGCTCTTATTGGTTCTGAGATCCTTGCGTTCATACATACGGACAGATGGACGGTCAGACAGACGGACATGGCTAGATCGACTCGGCTGTTGATGCTGATCAAGAATATATATACTTTTTGGGGTCGGAGATGCTTCCTTCTGCCTGTTACATACATTTGCACAAATACATAATACCCTTTTTACCCATTTTCAATGGGTTCAGGGTATAATAAAAATTAATATTTTACATTATTAATAGAGTTTGAAGTTTAGTTTTAAAAATATATATAAATAACTAGCATTAACAATTCAGCTCTTATCAGGCCAAGTTATTTTATCAAATTTTAATAATCAATTTTCCCCCATTCCCTCGCTAGGAAATTAGTATATTCACGAACTCCAATGAACCTGAAGTTTTAAAATGTATTTTAAATATATATTTTACGATGAGTTCGAAGTCACTCGGACGGTAAGCAACAAAATATCATATCATACATCCGTAAAATCATGTAATTTTATTTGTTATACCCTTGCAGAGAGTATTATAACTTTGTCGTGAAATGTGTAACGCATAGAAGGAGAAACCTCCGACCCTATAAAGTATATATATTATTGATCAGTATCAACAGCCTGGTCGATATAGCCATGTCCGTCTGATCGTCCGTCCGTCCGTCCGTTTCTATAAAAACTAGTCTCTCAGCTTTAAAGCTATCGTCATGAAACTTTGCGGAAGTGCATATTTCTGTTGCATGCAGTACATATGTCATATGTGCGACTGGATGGGACCACTATATCATGTAGCTGCCATAGGAACAATCGGTCGAATATTAAGTAGTTCTAAGGAAAACTTTTTTGTTCTTCAAAATATATTGAGCAAACTCGGCATTTAAAGGCTTCACCATACTCCCTACATTTGAGCTAAATCTTTTTTACATTGGACCACTATATCACATAGCTGCCATAAGAACGATCGGCCGAAAAATACTCTTGTATGAAAAACTTTTTGGTCTTCAAGATGCCTTGACCACACTCGGCAATTATTAGTTTTACTATGATCCTCATATAAATATAAATATAAATATATATATTCCTTTAGAATCTGTAGAAGGCCTAAGTCGATGGCAACAGGTCCACAACCAAATCATTTTTAATAGGTTTTGCGTCTTCCTGTCTACCAGTTTTCGCGTTTCTTTTGCGTCAAACGATGCAATCGAATTTTATGGGCGTTAACAATACAATAACAACACAACTGCAATAAATAATGAAATTGTACTTTGGAGGTTAAGATTTGGTTGCACAAAACTTACAAGTGCGGCTTTTGGAACTTTGGAGTACCTACCAATGACGCTTGCTCTTAGTGGAGCGATCGGTGAAGGAAGCGGGGCGTGAGGACGATTGACAATCTGTATATATATGTGCCACACCAGCTGCTGGATTTAAACAAAACCACGACCACAATTTCTGCAGAGTGTACAGGAGATTATTCGAGAGGTTAAATGGAATAATGAGCTATTCATAACTTACTCGCACTTATTCGGCTGGACGCCAATGTGGAATTTATTTTGCTGGGTCCGACGCGTCCATTAAATATTACCACAAAAAACTCAAACATTTATTATACTCGTCTTTGCCTTGGGTCGCTGTTACACTTTGCGTGGCTGTCGTACACAATCCAGCAGAGCTTCTGGTATCCTGCGTAACATCGTCGTATGCAAATTGCAAGTGAGAAAACGATCTGTTTTTGTAAAATTATTTGATTGATACTTACGGGTATCCCAGCATTGAAGTGCGTCATCTGATCGTGGTGGGTATTGACAGTTTATCCAAGATGTCTGGCCATATATATTCGCACTCGTAATTGCTTGAGCATATCATATAAAACAAGCTAAATTTGTATTTTCAAAAATTATAATAATAAATAAATACGACCCTTGATGCGCATGTACATACAAGTTAACACGCGCGAGACAATAATATCTGATAACGCAGTTGGGCCGGATGCCGTTACAACAGAGGTGCAGACGAAATTCGATACTCCCACGCCCAAGACGCCGACTCAGCATTCTGCCGGCTTGCCTGCCTGCAGTGGCGACTTCGCGCATTCATTTAAGATACTTTAAGTTTAGTTTTTAATTTATTCTCAAACGGTTCAACGAACTGCTATCGCTACCGCCGCAGGGGCTGTCCTAAACGAAAAATTCAGGAATGATGCTCTCCATACTTTTGTCTCGGGATTAAGAAAGTCCTTGAGATGGGCCGTTTTCCCAGCACAACCTCAAGACCTCCCAACTGCTTTGGCCCTAGCTCAAGAAGCTGAGTCAAGCAACGAAAGAGGCATCTTTGCAGAAAAACCCCAAAAACCCCACCTTGGCCAAAAGAGACAAAACTGGCGAAAGAACGGTCAGCAGAGAATGAGGGCAACTTTCAGAAAAAGAACCCCCATATTCAGAAGAGTCAGAAAGACGATAATCAAGGTAAGCAGAAAGCAAGCAGTTCAAAACAGCGCTTTCAGTCCCATAAGCCACAAGGGCGTGGCCCCGAACCAATGGAAGAAGATACTTCCACACGCTTTAGACAGCCTACACAGGGCTATAGAGGCAACCAAAACTATGGGGATCAGTCTATGAGGACCCAACAAAATCTTAACTATTTGCCCCAAGCAGAAGGTAACGAGGGTTACGAGTCGCACTCGCAGCATTAAGCAGAGGCAGTCGAAGATGACCTTTCAGGAGCGGAAAGCTGTAATTTTGTAGCGGAAGCTCCCTGCTCCCGTTTATAAGACGTACGGTGCAGGGCGAACAATAACACTCCTGGTAGACACAGGAGCATCTAAAAATTATATTAAACCCCTCCCCGAGCTGACACATTGTAAGCCAGTCAACAGCCCATTTCAAGTCAAATCTATCCACGGGCACACAAGGAGAAATGTCTTATTGACCTCTTCAACGTAAAATCATACTTTTTCGTGCTGGAATCAATAAAAGATTTCGATGGCATAATTGGCCTTGATTTGCTAAAATAGAAAACAACATTATAAAATATGACCACGGGACAGAAAAAATTGAGTTCACAACATGCATACAAGTGAACCATTTCCAAATTAGTGACGCGGATGTTCCCGCCGCAGTCAGACCCACCTGCAATCAAATGATTGACCGAATGGCTAATGCCTTTGCAGACATTAATGAGTCCCTACCATACAACATAAACACTATAGCTACAATCCGAAAGGACGGCGAACCGGTATATTCCAAATTATACCCATACCCAATGGGTGTGTCTGAATTTGTCAATGCAGAAGTTAAACAACTACTGGCGAACGGCATATTTAGGCCCTCAATGTCACCCTATAACAACCCAATATGGGTCGTCGATAAAAAAGGTGTCGACGCGTCAGGTCACAAGAAGAAACGTCTGGTTATTGATTTTCGAAAGTTAAATCAAAAGACAATCGACGACAAATACCCTATCCCAGCAATTTCGACCATATTTTCAAACATGGGTGAGGCCCAGTATTTCACAACACTGGACCTCAAATCGGGTTTTCACCAAATAGAGTTGGCGGAAGGGACAAGGAAAAGACTGCATTCTCTGTAAACAATGGGAAATATTAATTTTGAAGGCTATCGTCATGAAACTTTGCGGAAGTGAATATTTCTGTTGCATGCAGTACATATGTCATATGTGCGACTGGATGGGACCACTATATCATATAGCTGCCATAGGAACAATCGGTCGAATATTAAGTAGTTCTAAGGAAAACTTTTTTGTTCTTCAAAATATATTGAGCAAACTCGGCATTTAAAGGCTTCACTATACTCCCTACATTTGAGCTAAATCTTTTTTACATTGGACCACTATATCACATAGCTGCCATAAGAACGATCGGCCGAAAAATACTCTTGTATGAAAAACTTTTTTGTTCTTCAAGATGCCTTGACCACACTCGGCAATTATTAGTTTTACTATGATCCTCATATAAATATAAATATAAATATATATATTCCTTTAGAATCTGTAGAAGGCCTAAGTCGATGGCAACAGGTCCACAACCAAATCATTTTTAATAGGTTTTGCGTCTTCCTGTCTACCAGTTTTCGCGTTTCTTTTGCGTCAAACGATGCAATCGAATTTTATGGGCGTTAACAATACAATAACAACACAACTGCAATAAATAATGAAATTGTACTTTGGAGGTTAAGATTTGGTTGCACAAAACTTACAAGTGCGGCTTTTGGAACTTTGGAGTACCTACCAATGACGCTTGCTCTTAGTGGAGCGATCGGTGAAGGAAGCGGGGCGTGAGGACGATTGACAATCTGTATATATATGTGCCACACCAGCTGCTGGATTTAAACAAAACCACGACCACAATTTCTGCAGAGTGTACAGGAGATTATTCGAGAGGTTAAATGGAATAATGAGCTATTCATAACTTACTCGCACTTATTCGGCTGGACGCCAATGTGGAATTTATTTTGCTGGGTCCGACGCGTCCATTAAATATTACCACAAAAAACTCAAACATTTATTATACTCGTCTTTGCCTTGGGTCGCTGTTACACTTTGCGTGGCTGTCGTACACAATCCAGCAGAGCTTCTGGTATCCTGCGTAACATCGTCGTATGCAAATTGCAAGTGAGAAAACGATCTGTTTTTGTAAAATTATTTGATTGATACTTACGGGTATCCCAGCATTGAAGTGCGTCATCTGATCGTGGTGGGTATTGACAGGTATCCAAGATGTCTGGCCATATATATTCGCACTCGTAATTGCTTGAGCATATCATATAAAACAAGCTAAATTTGTATTTTCAAAAATTATAATAATAAATAAATACGACCCTTGATGCGCATGTACATACAAGTTAACACGCGCGAGACAATAATATCTGATAACGCAGTTGGGCCGGATGCCGTTACAACAGAGGTGCAGACGAAATTCGATACTCCCACGCCCAAGACGCCGACTCAGCATTCTGCCGGCTTGCCTGCCTGCAGTGGCGACTTCGCGCATTCATTTAAGTTACTTTAAGTTTAGTTTTTAATTTATTCTCAAACGGTTCAACGAACTGCTATCGCTACCGCCGCAGGGGCTGTCCTAAACGAAAAATTCAGGAATGATGCTCTCCATACTTTTGTCTCGGGATTAAGAAAGTCCTTGAGATGGGCCGTTTTCCCAGCACAACCTCAAGACCTCCCAACTGCTTTGGCCCTAGCTCAAGAAGCTGAGTCAAGCAACGAAAGAGGCATCTTTGCAGAAAAACCCCAAAAACCCCACCTTGGCCAAAAGAGACAAAACTGGCGAAAGAACGGTCAGCAGAGAATGAGGGCAACTTTCAGAAAAAGAACCCCCATATTCAGAAGAGTCAGAAAGACGATAATCAAGGTAAGCAGAAAGCAAGCAGTTCAAAACAGCGCTTTCAGTCCCATAAGCCACAAGGGCGTGGCCCCGAACCAATGGAAGAAGATACTTCCACACGCTTTAGACAGCCTACACAGGGCTATAGAGGCAACCAAAACTATGGGGATCAGTCTATGAGGACCCAACAAAATCTTAACTATTTGCCCCAAGCAGAAGGTAACGAGGGTTACGAGTCGCACTCGCAGCATTAAGCAGAGGCAGTCGAAGATGACCTTTCAGGAGCGGAAAGCTGTAATTTTGTAGCGGAAGCTCCCTGCTCCCGTTTATAAGACGTACGGTGCAGGGCGAACAATAACACTCCTGGTAGACACAGGAGCATCTAAAAATTATATTAAACCCCTCCCCGAGCTGGCACATTGTAAGCCAGTCAACAGCCCATTTCAAGTCAAATCTATCCACGGGCACACAAGGAGAAATGTCTTATTGACCTCTTCAACGTAAAATCATACTTTTTCGTGCTGGAATCAATAAAAGATTTCGATGGCATAATTGGCCTTGATTTGCTAAAATAGAAAACAACATTATAAAATATGACCACGGGACAGAAAAAATTGAGTTCACAACATGCATACAAGTGAACCATTTCCAAATTAGTGACGCGGATGTTCCCGCCGCAGTCAGACCCACCTGCAATCAAATGATTGACCGAATGGCTAATGCCTTTGCAGACATTAATGAGTCCCTACCATACAACATAAACGCTATAGCTACAATCCGAACGGACGGCGAACCGGTATATTCCAAATTATACCCATACCCAATGGGTGTGTCTGAATTTGTCAATGCAGAAGTTAAACAACTACTGGCGAACGGCATATTTAGACCCTCAATGTCACCCTATAACAACCAACAACAATATGGGTCGTCGATAAAAAAGGTGTCGACGCGTCAGGTCACAAGAAGAAACGTCTGGTTATTGATTTTCGAAAGTTAAATCAAAAGACAATCGACGACAAATACCCTATCCCAGCAATTTCGACCATATTGTCAAACATGGGTGAGGCCCAGTATTTCACAACACTGGACCTCAAATCGGGTTTTCACCAAATAGAGTTGGCGGAAGGGACAAGGAAAAGACTGCATTCTCTGTAAAAAATGGGAAATATTAATTTTGAAGGCTTCCATTTGGGCTGAAAAACGCCTCTAGCATTTTCCAGAGGGCAATAGATGACGTCCTCAGGGACCAAATCGGGAAAACTTGCTACGTCTATGTAGATAACGTAATAGTTTTCTCCCCTAACAAGGAAGAGCATATCAAGCACATCGAGTGGGTCTTGAAAAGCCTTAGGGACGCAGGCATGAGGGTTTCCAAAGAAAAAGAGTGTGGAATATTTGGGATTTACTGTATGCAGAGGCGGAATCCAACATTCGGCCGTCAAAATTCAGGCCATAAAGGATTTCCAACCACCAAAAACATAGTTTGACCTAAGATCATTTCTAGGGTTAGCAAGTTATTACAGATGCTTTATAGCGGGATTCGCCAGCATCGCAAGACCCCTAACGGAGATTTTGAAAGGCGAAAAGGGAAAAATTAGCGCCAACCACTCGAGAAAGGTAAAACTAGAATTAACCTCAGACCAGTTAGATGCCTTTAACAGGCTAAATGAGTTGCTAGCCTCCGAAGATGTGATGTTATCACATCCCGATTTCAAAAAGCCATTTGACATAACGACAGACGCGTCAGGTCAAGGGCTCGGAGCAGTGCGGTCCCAGGGCGGTCGCCCTATAACAATGATCTCGCGCACACTGCGAGACAATGAGATAAACTTCACCACAAATGAGCGAGAACTTCTTGCCATTGTGTGGGCATTAAAAAATCTCTCGTGATCGCAAACGCACCGCCCATTCACAGTACATCCAACGGGCAGGTCGATAAAAGCCGCTGTCTGAAAAATGCAAACCACGTCGAAGATACTGTCGACAATACCCTTTTTGCAACAATTAAGTACAATAGGTCGATTCATTCGGTTACTAATAAAAAACCAATAGAAATTATCCACGCAATCGCTTTAGATGTTGCAGTGCAGATAAAAGAGAAAATCACATCGGCACAGAAAAAATCGCTAGAACAACAAAATAAGAACAGGGTCCAAAAAACATACAAAGCGGGTGAGAAGGTATGGGTAAAATCCAATAAGAGATTGGGTAATAAACTTTCGCCCTTATTCACTAAAGCGATAGTAGAGGCGGACCTGGGGTACGACGGTTTTTATAAAAGGGAGGGTGGTCCATAAAGATAATCTTAAGTAAACCTTTGTCCAAGCGTTCAAAAAAATAATAAATAAAAAAATTTTGAGTATTTTTTAACCAATACATTTTATCTTTACTTTAGGTTCAGATATTTTCTAGCACTGACAATGGCAACTATGACCGAAGTGACGCTGAGACTCAACGACTATTCACACGCAGACTACATACCTATAGTCGACAGAGACGTGACAGTCTGGGACGAGTACAGATACATGGGACACACGACAAACTTGACATCATTCGAAATCTACATCGACTATACATGGAAACTGATAAACAATTTACCGAGAGACCACATGAAACAGGTACTGAAAACTGACATCCAACACATAGCCGCCCTAATAGCCACTCTGAATGATAGGCAGTGCTTTTAGGGCAATCGCAGGAACCTCAGATTTTGATGACTGGGAGCAGATAAAGCTCAAACAGGGTCAGTTAAGAGGTTCAGAAAATAGACAAATCCAGATCTTGAAGACTTAATTCTTTTCGTAACACTTGCTAAAATTAATCTGATCAGCCCTATTATCCTGGACAGCATTGACATAAATGAATTATTAAATGAGCAGCTCACAAACATTAGTATATAGTATAACAGACCTTTTAGAAGTATCCAATATCAAAGCTTTTCAAAATTCCGAATTACTATATTTTGTGATAAAATACTCTAAGCCTAAATTAGCCTGTAAGAAAATTGATATATTTCCCGATCAACATAATAATATAATATTTGATTAAGAAGCAGGTAATATGGTGGTCGATTGCGGAACAAAGACCTTCGCCGTGCGCGACTGCGCTGCCACTGTAAGCACCACTTTCTGCAAAAGATTGCAGAAGGCATCGTGTGCCCAACAACTGGTATCAGGAACCGTCGCACAATGCGCCACACGCCCCGGGCATCTAGAGCCCATAACAACATTCGACGAGGGCGTCTTAATTATCAACAGCGCAACAGTTAATGTAATGGACAGCACTGGGAACAGTCAAAAAGTCACAGGAACCATTCTGGCTACTTACGATGAACACATCTCCCTGAACGGCACCCGGTATGTCAATCACCGGGAGATCCTAAGAAAAAAACCTGCCGTGTCCACGTCGGCTGTAGTTTACATCACCCTCTTCAGAGAGCATCTGAGCCTTCCATTCCTGCACGACCTAAGCCTGAAGAACCTCCGTCATATCGGGGATCTTCGATCAGAAATATCATGAAGATCACTTGGCTGCCTTGTCCTCATCGTTCTTCTTCTCCTCCTCGTAGGCGTCTGGAAACTATACCGGCGCAAAGAAACCAATGAGAAACCCGAGGACGGGTTTTAATCTACCCAGGGAGGAGTTAACACGCGCGGAACAATAAAAGCTAATAACGCAGTTGGGCCGGATGCCGTTGCAACAGAGTTGCAGACGAAATCCGACACTCGCACGCCGAAGTGGCCTGATCGCAGGCAAAAGACGCCGACTCAGCATTCTGCAGGCTTGCCTGCCTGCAGTGGCGTCTTCGCGCATTCATTTAAGTTACTTTAAGTTTAACTTTAAGTAAAATAAATACATCATAATCTTGAATACAAATCGGTTTTGTTTAATTTACATACATATGTATGCGTGCACATATGATCAAATTTACACTGATTGTCGCACATACAGAGTTTGAACGCATACATATGTACATTATTTTTTAAATAAGGTTTGTTTGCATGCATACATGGGTATACACCAATTGGAAATGATCATGCTTACGGACTAACTTACCTATGTAGTGTTAGAGTATTTAAACAAACACAATATGATTGTGCTTTGTTTCTCCTACGAGTTCTTAGAAACGTATGTACATATGTATGTTTGTATGCATATGTAAGTTTGTAGTTTCTCTAAGAAATCTATTTGCGAGTGCGTGTCACTAGCTGAAAAATCGATTTTGTTAATAAAATTGGACAAATTCAATGAATGTAAAATGTCTGCAAATGCATTTTTAACAATATGTTACGTGTTGGTTTGTCAGTCGCGGGGCAGCGCCGGCCAGCTAGTACTCTCATTAATCCAGGGGGTATACCCGTGCCCGCCGGCACAAACAGTCGCACAATAACTACACCAAATATAGTCATCACTAAACAGCAGATTCCACAGCGTACACAAAGGCCAGCGGCAAAACTACGCAAATCAAAGGTAACAGAACTACTAAATCACACTAACTACAAATCGGACATCAATCGGTGGTTTCGCTGTTGTTGCCATGGCACTCCCGTCCATCCTGTGGTGCTAATAATTTGTTCATAGGTCACCACCCTTTAGTTTCAGATTGAAGACTGTACTTATCAGAACGACGTGCACATTCCCCTCCAATCCATCAGCAAACTTAACAGGACATGATTCTTTGTATCAGTTAAAATTGGTGGATTAATTAAGAATATTAAAAAAATATTATTCAACAAAATTTTGGCTCGATCGGGAACAAGTGGAGAAAGTGGCCAAAGGCTATTGTCGGTTGACGCAAGAATAAACATTATAGTTATAGGTGAGTGGTCTGCACGAAAGGGGATAATAATCACTTGTTCAGCAGGTAATGATGTATAAAGTCGCCTCATCTACCTAACCCTGCCTTACGAACTCTCTGGGGGCGGTAAGGGGTGATAGAAACGGGTATTTTAAGGTATGTGTGTATTGTACGTTCAGGTAACTAAATTTTAAGAATTTATATTTACTGAATATATATACATGCGAACGTACATATGAGACTTACAAAAAAAAGAAATCTAATTTTCTCAAAATGTTTCTTTTTAGGAGACTCAAATATGAGGCTACTTCTGCCTCTGCCTGTTGCTCGGGGCAAGGATGGGCTTTATGGAACGGACTCACTCGGTTAATGTTGGCGTGGTCTTGCCCGTTGCCGTTCGCCTCCTCCACTTTTGGGGCCAGCGCTGGGGCAAAAAAAAGCAGGTAGTCGTCGACGGGCACTCTTGGACGGATACCTCTCGCATCGATGAGATTAGCCGGGCCACGGCTGACGGACTTGGGAGCTTGGTGGACCAACCAGTCGTCCTCCGCGTGGGTCCCTTAGGTGCCGGAATGACTTATAGATATTTAGTTTTAATTATTTATTATCGTCCTCAAGTTGCTTGTACTTTTTTTCCTTTAAATTTTGTTCATTTTCCCAGTCTTACCAGCCCACTGGTAATTTTATGGCTGGGCACTAAATGTCCCAATAAATGCTGGTGCTCGACAAAAATTTATTTTTTTATCGTCCGGCACGTCTATATATAAAGGATATATATAGGATAGGGGGTGTTATTAGTTTTGCGGACTTTTACAGGCTTTTAATGGTGATTCTCGATCGATGTAATTATTCTCGTATTAATTTAAGGTTTGGACTGGCCGGAAATTTAAAAACGGTGCGACCGTGGTAGGCCGACGCGAGCCCTGCA
This sequence comes from Drosophila borealis, assembly GCA_035045885.1. Classification (NCBI taxonomy): domain Eukaryota; kingdom Metazoa; phylum Arthropoda; class Insecta; order Diptera; family Drosophilidae; genus Drosophila; species Drosophila borealis. The sequence goes on from JAWNOR010000107.1 coordinate 232,908, forward strand.
AGTGTGTCCCATTAAAGGACGAGTTTTTCTTTGGGTGCAGGTTGACGCAACTTAAAAAACTAAACAAAAATTCAATTAAAAAAAGAATGTAATTTCTTATAAAGTGAACGTACGGGTGAACACGCTCTTCGAGTGATCGCATATAAGCATCAGAACCATTTTCCTTATTGTGTATTACGACCTTATAGAAATTGAATCATGCATGAAAATTTGTCTACAACGAAGAATACCCATGCATGCCCTCATTTTGACCGTGGGTATTTCCCCCAGAAGTCGATGTATACCTTCTGAAAGGGGGGGTCGGTGCGTATCTCTTCCCCAACTTCAACCTGCATCGTGTAATTTTGTGCCTTGGTTTCCTTACAGGTGTCGAATTTCCGCAAATAATATCACCTGCGTTTTGCTCATGCCTCCATGCGGATGTGCTCGTTGGATGAGTCCTACAGGCAGTGACTCCGGCACCCAGAGTTTACAACGCGTGCCTTCAACTTAATTTCGCGCGCCGTTCTTTTAAACAATAGTTCGTTTTGCACTTTCAAATCTGGTAATATCCATTGCTGGCTCATCACCTCATTTAAAGCTCTCGGTTCTCAGCGGTCTCGAACTCCAGAGTCTGGAATCCCTGCAGATCCTCCGGGGTCAATTCCACCTCTGCCACGATTCAGGACAACGTATCGGCGACGACGTTATCGGCTCCCTTCCGGTACCGCATAGAAAAAGGGAACGCTTGCAGCAGTAACCACCTGGCCAATCTCCCGCTTAATTCTTTGAGACTCATGAGCCACTGCAGGCTCGCGTGGTCAATGATTACCATGAACGGCATCATCTCCACGTACGGCTGGAAACTATGTATGTGGTAAAGGTTAGCTTCAATTTTTTTACGGAATCCATGGCCTCGTTGCTCAACAAAAATTTTCCTGTTCTTTTCTTTAAGGCATCAGTCAACGGAACCGAGATATTGGCGCAGTTCTTTATGAAGCGCAGATACCACCTGCTGTACCTTTGCGGAAGCAGAATTTAAATTTCGCCATGTCTATTTCAGGTATTTCAAATGCGTCTGAAAATCTGCCGAAATTATCAATAAATCGTCCAGGTATTCGCCTTATCCACGAGCCTGCATAATTGTTGAGCAGCGTTGCAGAGCTCGAATGGCATGTGGCGGAACTTATACAGTGACCTCACCGATACGATAAACGCTGTATACGCCATTCTCTTCTCCACCATCTCAATCTGCCAAAACGCAAACTTGAGGTGGACGCTGGATATAAGGTGCGTCTCATGGATGCGTGACATTATGCCATCGATGCACGGCAGCAGATATGCGTCCTTCACCATCAAGTTAATGAGCTTCAGGGCGTCTAAGCAAGACCTGTTTTTCCCAGGCCTCATCGCCACCGTTGTCCGGTTACTCCAGGGGCTGTCGCTCTCTTCGATGATGCCTAATTTTATTATTTTTTCCAGCTCGACCCACACGTACTCCTGCTTGGCCGGTGACAACGGATAGTGCCTATCCGTCATGGGTTCGGCTCCCTCGATCAGCTGTATCCGATGCTGCAACTGGTGAGTTTCCCTAGGCCACCCTTTTCAAATATGTTGTTCCCAGCGACTTCCACGTCTGCAAACACACGTGGGTCCATGCTTCCCTCCCGTCTCACAGCTTTAATGACCTGGCGCCTTGTATTCCTGCGTCTGCGGATACGCCCCCGAGGCTGCACCACTCGTCGGGCGGCCACCAAACATTTTTTTCTGGCCGACACTTTCTTCATATGGTAAGCCCCTTAATGTCCTTCATTTAGTAATATTCTTATATATAGCCTTATTCATATCCGTATCGTTATCCTTATTATTATCCAGTTTTTTCACATTTAAATCTTTTCCATCTATTGGCCTTGGTAGGTATTCCGTTCCTGCCTTTCGCCAGACTCTCCCTAAAATTACGCTTTGTTATATTCACCAGTTCCCGGTCTTTAAGTGGCGAGTTGACGCATGTGGATGTCTAAAAGGGCCTGTCGCAATTGCACCCAGCTGTCGACCCCAGAATGCCGCACGTGCACCCAATACCCCTCGGGGGCACGGCCAGTCAGGAGCAGATGAAAACCGCGCAGGACCTTCTTCTACGGGTATTGGTATTACCCCTGCAGGTCCTCGACGGAGTTCGTTGCGTCCTCGCCGTCGAACTTGACTTTCCACCGATCGAGCTTCAAGTACGCCGTTTCGCGTACGTTGGCAAACGTTTCCTGCGGCTGAAAGTCATCTGCTCTCCGGTCCTCTACTCGGAAGTGGTGATTATTCGAATAACGCCAGTTTCTTGCTTTAGCATCTGCGACGAATACAGGGCTGCTGTATGAATAATCAGCGCCTCGAGCGCCTTGTCTGTGTGGCTTCGGTGGTACCGACGGTGGAAATGCTTCGCGCTCATTTGGGATGGCGCCTGATCGCGGACCCGGCACAATGGGCTTCGGCGGCATTGGCGCAGTGTTAAGTTCTCCGGTGTGGCTCCATGGTGGCCTGAGAACATCGATGATACCCTTCATCATCTCCATGAAGCCTGTCCACATCTCCTTGAGGATGGACTCCCTAATGCCGGATGGCAGGAAATAAATATGTACGTCTGGTGGGCTTGAGCTATCGTTCGCTGCCGACGTGATCATGGAGTCCTTCGGCGCTTTTGGGAACTCCAAGTTCCGTGGAGGTCTGTTTTGTTAGGCCAATTCCTTCTCCGTTCCCCCAGATGCCCCTGCACCGGGATGTGTCTCTTCGGAAAACCTCGGAAATTCATTGGCGTTCTTATAAGACCTCCTGCCGGACGCGGTGGTGGCAGTGCCGATGCTCCGTCAGCGTCAGAAAGCCAGTCAGACACCTGTTCCTGTTGATAAATAAAGAAATAAATGAATATCGACAGCAAAAATCACGCCCGAAAACCATCACCATCGTAACCAGGCTATGATGGACAGTCGCAAACGCTTGACAACATGCGAACGTGTCAAACTGCCATCAACCGCGACTAGAAAACTCCCCACGCTAATGCACACTGTGGCAATATCCGTCTCCGTCGCTCTTCTGGCTATTCTTGGGGTATATTGCGTTACAGGTACGGTGCAGGCTCGATTCTACGATGGGTCACCTGTCTACGAAGCTCTTCTAACTACGGTCACCACACATCCAACATTAACACAGAATGAGACAAGACAACTAATAAGTGAATAAATAACATTCGACAAAAATAGCCTAAAATCACATTTTTATCCCAAGATGCCTTTGTCATTGTGGCTACCACCAGGCTGCGATCGACGGTCGCAACCGTTTCGCCCACATGCGAACGTGTTTTATCGCCATCAACCACGACAAGAATAACGTCTCATGCTCATGTATATTTTGGTAAGATTAATGTAGCCGGGTGCTTCTTCGAATTGGGCGCCATATTGTTATGGAACTGCTTTTTCCCTTTGGGACGTGCCGGCTGGGTCATCGGTTCTCTAGGGTTAGTTACATCCCTAGCCCGCATTCCGCACAATCGATATCAACGAGCTACCTCTGAACATCTGTACAAACGGACCTACACAACACTTCAGCAAAACGAACTACAAAATTGAACAACAACAAACAGCTGTAACTAACAACATAAACAGCAGGAACTACATATAAATGATAACAACAAAAGGTGAGACTAATATAAATATGACAAAATATAATAAGCTTTTGGACAATATTACTGATAAATGGACAACAAATCCAAAACTTCTGACAAAATATGTAGACGACCTTTTTGCTGTAACGGACAAAACAAAAATACAAAACATTCTAAAAGAATGAAATTTGTTTCACAAACACATCAAATTCACAGTGGAACTAGAACAAGACGGGAAGCTACCATTCTTAGACACTTTGGTAAACAGAGTGGACTACTCACTCAAAATTAAGTGGTATGAAACCCATAGCCTCTGAACGAATACTTAACTTCAACTCTAACCACCCAAAAAGTATGATTATAAATACAGCACTAAGCTGTATGAAAGGAATGACGAACATATCGGACGCAATATACCATAAAGAAGTTGAACACGAAATTAAAAAACTATTGACCATAAATGACTTCCCGAAGAATATAAATAGAACATTATTTAAAAGACAACATATTAGAACACAAAAACCAACTGAATTTCCAAAAATATACAAATCTCTAACATATGTAGCACGATTATCGGAACGACTCACCAACTTAGACTGCTATAACAGACAAAAACTATTTAATAATATAAAGGCGAAAATACCAATGATGGACAAAAGTAATGTCACTTATGACCCACTGCATGAAAAGCAATAACACGCTAAATTTCGATGAGACGACAATTTTCAAACAAGAACAACACTATGACAAAAGACATACATTAGAAATCTAACACTAAATAAACACACCAAACAACAAACGACTAAACTACAAAACGTACACCGAAAACTGCGCTCACTAACACAGACATCTATTGAATTGTCATATAGTTTCAACCTCCACGTCAAAGAGCGCAGACGTGTAAAACAATGTATGTATGTTTTTTAAATTGCTTGAGTAATTGTTTTAATTTTATTTGATGTATCTTAATGTTAAATGTTTTTTGTTTTTGTGTTAGTGCCCTGAAGACGGTTGCCGAAGTACAGCCGAAATATATTGGTTAAATTCAAACAAAATTGCGTTTTTCATGTTGTCTTGAATAAAAAAAACCCCGGATCTCGAGCTAGCCAAACAAACAATTATAAAATTGAAAGGTCGCCAAATACAACATTATATGACAAAGGATAATATATATCCACTTGAACCTTTTAGATCGGGTCCTGGTTCCGGGCCCAGGCGTACCAACCCTATCTTAGACGATCAGCTCACCTCGACTAACTCATATTTGCCATTTGTTGGCCTACATCAGCCTGTGCCGCCTTTCTCTCTCCGTCAACCGACAATTAGTTTGATATTTCTTTCTCTTGATTATGGGCGTATAATTAATTGCATTATTTTCTAATTGTTGACAATATTAACATTTCTTGTTTCACTATTTATGTACAAAACATACATATACCGGGCATATAACAAAGCAGGAACTGGACGAAAGAACATTGCCAGAAGCGGTGGCCAAAAGCAACTAGAACAAAACGAATAAATGTAAGTTTAAACTTTGTATTTGCACCAATGGGGAACAAAATTCCCACTAAAATAAACATATACTTATATACGCCAAACTGATTATATAGGTGGCGAAATATGTTGAATCGTTTATTCTACCTTACCTTTCCTAAAAAGCTCAGTGGGGTTGGTAAGGGACGATGGTGAAAAGGTATATTTTGTGGACATGTATGTATGTATATAGGTGAGTACGTTGAATAATTGAGATTTTATGTAACCTGCTGTAGCAATAGCTCTCGGGCCGTTCTCCTACAGTTCATAAATTACTTAACCCTTTTAAAATGGTATTATATCTTAACCTAGAAGCAAAAAACTTTTAAATCTAATCTAATGATTTAATTTCTGCATTGTAAGTCAGGAGAAGCACACCAAATCGGACAACTATCCGGACTCTCTGGCTTCTTCCTTCGGCCTGGGGCGAAAAAAACGAACTTGGAACGGACTACCTCTGCTGGAAAATTCTCTCACAGAGTCCCGTCTTTTGCCGCTCGCTTCCTCGTCTCACCTGTTACGCTGCGTAGACCTGGCCGCGCTTAGGATCTCCGGACTGGGAAAGATTTGGTGGGCCTGGCTCCCGTCCTTCGGCTAGGACTTCAGTCGCCTTAAATTGTTTTCTTTGGACAGTTTTCTTTTATGCGGTTTCGCGTGTACATTTTTGTATTCTTAATTTTTGTTTTTGCGTTCAATTAAACAATGTATCTTTTATATTTTATTTCTTTTTGCACAGCACTAGTTGTTTGCCTTTTGTGAGTTTTGTACGACTGCCTGGCAGCTTTTATACATGTAACAATTTTATGTAGATTTCGGTGTCCTCGCCGACAGGTTCATATTTTTGTTTCTTCGTGAATTTTAAAGATTTTAAAATTAAATCTTATATGTGCCTCGGGAATATTATTTTCTTTTCCTTAACGTTTTTGTTTGAGGGGCCGGAAACTTGACATAATCGAACTCCCTGCTGTACATTTGGGCAGCAGCATGATCGGTGCGGAATTTCGCCACTTGCATACATCGAAAACTTTCCACTGTTGTTGCCCATATTCACAGCTGCATCTCCGGGTCCACGGACCATTTAAAGGCCAAGGGCATGACGTGGGCACCCGATTCGCCTTCTACTCTCTCTCTGAGGAAATCGGGCGGTCAGTCGCAGACGTTCTTCCGCGTTTCCCCGCTCAACGTAGTGGATCGCAAACAGGTGCTGCCACCCTCCAGCTATTTGGGCGTCCCTGTGCGCTCAAGCTCACTCCCGATTTCCGGACCACAAAACAAAAACGATATCGACGATAGTATTGAATGCAACATAACAACAAACAAAAGAAAATATCGCCGCTGCTGAGAATATCAAATAAAACAAAGAAGTTCATAAAATTTTGACTTGTTATCAGTAACCATACAATGAAAAACCAATTAGCAAATAAAATATATATATTTCATTTGGGTCATTTAAGTTTTTATTAAATAAATTAGATTCTTCTCATTATGCCTGACTGGACCAAGAAATACATGATAGAGCATTTGAATGTGTGTGCCTTTTGCTACCACATGCAGAAAGGGCACACAATTGAAGAAAATATCTCTGGCTCGCGGCAAACGCCGTGATCTACATCCGCACAGCACAAACATTTGTATGTTTGTAGATCTCGGGGCATGTGAGAAGCTATGCAGGGAGAAAGAGATGCACACAAGCGCACAAAACAATGAGTGAGAGCGAGGCAAACTCTGCACATTGTTACGGGCAGCAATACGATTAAAAAAAATATATATATAAATACCACACCAAACAATATGCTGTTTTTGGATTGCCGGCTGAAGGAAAGTGATAGATTACAGGGGTGCGCAATTATCGGAGCCACCAGTTCCCTAGCATGACTCTAGACATTTTTGAGTACCGGAGTGCAAGCCGGTAGCATACAAAAAAATCTTAAATTATAGAAAAGGCGAATTTTCGGTCATTTGAAAAATGTAAATTAAATTGAAGTGAACCAAAAGAATACAAAAAAATTATATATATGTTAAATTAAATTTATTAGTGTCGCCAAAACTGAAGTCCCACAATACGGGAGGTGCCGCAGGCCAGGATCAGATCACCAGAGGAGCGGATGGGCCACCACCTCTGGGTGGCTTCAGGTTTATTTTATATAGATTTAAATCATCCAAATTGAAGAAATAATTAAAGAGATAAAAATGGCAGTCGAATAATTAATATTAAATGTTCATAATTTTATATTAATTTTATTATTATTATCATAATTATTTATATTATTTATTATTAATTATAAGAAAGCTATTATTTATAGGTAGCGGCCACGCGCATGCGGCCCCGACATGCAATGATAATTAATCATTATCTTCATTTATGATAAACTTAAATTAATTTATTTGTCCTAGGTGTTAGTGTCGTCAAGCCGTTTTCGCGTCTGCCCTACAAAGAAGAATTATTATAAAAATTGTGAAATATGCTAAGTGTTAACTTATTAAATGTCTTTGTGTAAGTAAAAATGAAATGTTCGAGTAAGAAAATTCGGTGGGTGAGATAAGTGTGTGAGGCGGGTGCCCGTCAGGATTTGGGAGTCGGCAGGTGCATTTATGGCCAACTCATGGTGGGGAGGGCTCCGTTAGGGTGGACCTTAACAGCCATCCACTGTATGCTTGTTTTCCGATTGTCCGACAGAGTGTTCGAAAAGTAACCGAAATTCGTTAGTACAAGTTTAAATATAAATTATTTTGTTAACCGACTCTTCCCTTTATCGAGGTCTAACCCACCCCTGGTGGATCTCTGTCTAGCCTGCAAGTCGATGAAGGGAACCCGAACCACAAGTCGGACAGTACCAAATGGCGCCCAATTGGAAATAGGAATTGCGTGTGAAATCGAGTACCCAAATTTACAATAGTCGTGTATCTTTGTAAAGTCTGCCCACTGACAGTCAGCTGTTTGAACCGCGGGGAGGATCCTAAAGCCTCACCTGTTGCTGCCACGGCTGGAGGGTCAATCACAAGACAGCAAAGAGAGACAAGAAAAAGTCCAAAATTCGAAGAATACAAAGTGGAATCCCGGAAACTGGTCCCAGAGTGGAGGCAAAAAATTCACTGCTGCGCTGCCGTTTACGGCTCTTCCAAGGTAAATAAGAATAACAATTAGTTTTTTTGCATTCAATTTCAATAAGAAAACATTTTTTTTATTTACCGTTAATATCTGTCAGAACATTGGCTGTGGTCCGGGCAAGCCGCTTAAAAGATGCCACATGTAATCGTTGTCCAGCCTTTGTTTTAGCTACAATTCTATGTCATAGCCAGGAGACAATCAGAGAAGAATGAAGGAAAACGGAAATTAAAAGTCTATATTTTACTTTAGTAGAAAAGACTTACCGATAAGCAGCCGCCTAAAACCAAACGTATCTCACCCATTCTTGTTATGTGCAAGTGTGCAAATACAAACGATATAAATCATTAGTAAACGTTAAAAGTAGTCGAAATAGTTAGGTATATTGAATTTGGTGATGCCGAAGGGGGAAAAGGAGAAACATACTTTGAACAGAAGGTTTAGGTGCGGGACTTCTGACTCCGATAACGCACTCCCAATCCCAAAGAATCCAAGCCCGATATCTATCCGAACTGGATAGCAGCTCACACTCGGAGGCCATGGATAACTCCGTGGAACCGCGGGATGCCAACAGAGATGTCATGGGCGACAGCGAGGGAGAGTCCACGTCAGCAGCAGCTAAAGAGCAACAGGGAGTGGCCACAATCCCCAGCGAAATATCATCGGCTATAAATTTGACGTTGTTCCAGGCCCAAGAGACATACCGCAAAACCATGGCCTCGGAATTCGCATCCTTACAGGCGCAGATGAAGGATGACATGCTTCAATTCATGAAGCAGATAAGCGACAGCCTGGCGAAGATGCGAGCTGTCACTGGAACACGACAACGTGAGGGATTGGCAGCTCAAAGAATGTCACACGCACAGGAGCAAGGAAACAGGCCGGAATCCCGTCGTAGCAGCAACGATAGTCGACCGTCTGCACATCCGGTTAGGGTGATCGACCATCGATTGCTGGAAGCCGCTCAGAGGAGCCCAGCAAATCCTGTGATCTGAACAGACAGCGTTCCTCACAAGTTCCGAGACGCCGGAGGACAGGATTATTCCATCCGAATTATTTCATTCTGCCCATGAGCCGAAGACTGAAGTGGTGCATATTCGCAGATGGGGTCTGGTGTTCGATGGTGGAACAAGAGCCTGGAGCATATGCAACTGACTTACCAGGTTCCGTGGAGAGAAGTGTTGCGCGATTTCAATGTCCTAATGGATGCTGTGGTATTGGATGCATCTTCATACATTCGGAATTCCCGATTGGCCAAATTTGAGCAACGCATTACAGCAACAGTTCCAGACCAGGCATTCAAATTTTGAGCAGGAGCACGAATTGCGGAAAAGGAAACAAATCCAGGCGAGACAATCGATGAGTACATCCAGGCGATGCTAGGTCTGCGCCCTCGATTGGCAACGCCGTTTCCCGATCATGACCCAATATAGGTTATAAAATGAAAATTAGGGATGCTGTTTCCAGAGTTATATACTCCATTTACATTACCAACATGGAGATGTTGCGCGAAGAATGCCATGATACAGAGCGGCTGCTGAAAAGTCGTTGGAAGCCAGTCAATACGACATATGACCAGGCACGGCAAATCCGAAGCAGACCACAAGTTCACGAGGTATATGCGTCGGAGGAAGAACCAGGAGGGGAAGCGCAACAAGAGGTGCGAGTGGAGGCTTTGTATAGGCCGCGCGAGGGAGGCAGCGATAAACTCACGTGGGGGAACTGTGCCCAGAGAGGACACACATTTTGGGAGTGCGAATCCAAGACCAGAATCATTTTTTGCTATAAATGTGGTCTACCAGGTGTTGTACTGTCCGAAGTGTCAGGCGAAAAACAACCAGAGGAGCCTGAAGCAAGTGGAGGAGTCGCGCTCCAAGCCGTTGGGGATATTTCATGACAAGGACCTAAAACAGTAGGCATAAGTTTGTGCCCGGCTAAAACTCTTAAAATGTATGCGCACCTCGAAATATGCCACGCAGCCGAATCTCAGGGTGTGGGCGATGGCCTACGTTGGCGCCAGCAAAACACGACAACAGCCGCAGCAATAAAGTCCGATTTCCACTCCTGTTTAAAGGGCAAGGGCTGAAGGAAAGCGATAGATTCGAGGGGTGCGCAATTTTCGGAGCCACCAGTTCCCTAGCGTGACTCTAGACATTTTTGAAAGGGAGAGCGGCTTTTGTTGTCGGGAGCAAATAAAGTGGGAGAAGAAAGGATCCAGAGTCAAGTGCATGCCGGCCGCATACAAAAAATCTTAAATTATAGAAAAGGCGAATTTTCGGTCATTTGAAAAATGTAAATTAAATTGAAGAGAACCTAAAGAATTCAAAAAAATTATATATATGTTAAATTAAATTTATTAGTGTCGCCAAAACTGAAGTCCCACAATACGGGAGGTGCCGCAGGCGAGGATCAGGTCACCAGAGGAGCGGATTGGCCACCACCTCTGGGTGGCCTCAGGTATTTTTTATCATCCAAATTGAAGAAATAATTAAAGAGATAAAAATGGCAGTTGAATAATTAATATTAAATGATCATAATTTTATATTAATTTAATTATTATTATCATAATTATTTATAGCTATTATTTATAGGTAGCGGCCACGCGCAGGCGGCCCCGACATGCAATGATAATTAATCATAATCTTCATTTATGATAAACTTAAATTAATTTATTTGTCCTAGGTGTTAGTGTCATCGATCCGTTTTCGCGTCTGCCCTACAAAGAAGAATTATTATAAAAATTGTGAAATATGCTAAGTGTTAACTTATTAAATGTCTTTGTGTAAGTAAAAGTGAAATGTTCGAGTAAGAAATTTCGGTGGGTGAGATAAGTGTGTGAGGCGGGTGCCCGTCAGGATTTGGGAGTCGGCAGGTGCATTTATGGCCAACTCATGGTGGGGAGGGCTCCGTTAGGGTGGACCTTAACAGCCATCCACTGTATGCTTGTTTTCCGATTGTCCGACAGAGTGTTCGAAAAGTAACCGAAATTCGTTAGTACAAGTTTAAATATAAATTATTTTGTTAACCGACTCTTCCCTTTATCGAGGTCTAACCCACCCCTGGTGGATCTCTGTCTAGCCTGCAAGTCGATGAAGGGAACCCGAACCACAAGTCGGACAGTACCAAATGGCGCCCAATTGGAAATAGGGATTGCGTGTGAAATCGAGTACCCAAATTTACAATAGTCGTGTATCTTTGTAAAGTCTGCCCACTGACAGTCAGCTGTTTGAACCGCGGGGAGGATCCTAAAGCCTCACCTGTTGCTGCCACGGCTGGAGGGTCAATCACAAGACAGCAAAGAGAGACAAGAAAAAGTCCAAAATTCGAAGAATACAAAGTGGAATCCCGGAAACTGGTCCCAGAGTGGAGGCAAAAAATTCACTGCTGCGCTGCCGTTTACGGCTCTTCCAAGGTAAATAAGAATAACAATTAGTTTTTTTGCATTCAATTTCAATAAGAAAACATTTTTTTTATTTACCGTTAATATCTGTCAGAACATTGGCTGTGGTCCGGGCAAGCCGCTTAAAAGATGCCACATGTAATCGTTGTCCAGCCTTTGTTTTAGCTACAATTCTATGTCATAGCCAGGAGACAATCAGAGAAGAATGAAGGAAAACGGAAATTAAAAGTCTATATTTTACTTTAGTAGAAAAGACTTACCGATAAGCAGCCGCCTAAAACCAAACGTATCTCACCCATTCTTGTTATGTGCAAGTGTGCAAATACAAACGATATAAATCATTAGTAAACGTTAAAAGTAGTCGAAATAGTTAGGTATATTGAATTTGGTGATGCCGAAGGGGGAAAAGGAGAAACATACTTTGAACAGAAGGTTTAGGTGCGGGACTTCTGACTCCGATAACGCACTCCCAATCCCAAAGAATCCAAGCCCGATATCTATCCGAACTGGATAGCAGCTCACACTCGGAGGCCATGGATAACTCCGTGGAACCGCGGGATGCCAACAGAGATGTCATGGGCGACAGCGAGGGAGAGTCCACGTCAGCAGCAGCTAAAGAGCAACAGGGAGTGGCCACAATCCCCAGCGAAATATCATCGGCTATAAATTTGACGTTGTTCCAGGCCCAAGAGACATACCGCAAAACCATGGCCTCGGAATTCGCATCCTTACAGGCGCAGATGAAGGATGACATGCTTCAATTCATGAAGCAGATAAGCGACAGCCTGGCGAAGATGCGAGCTGTCACTGGAACACGACAACGTGAGGGATTGGCAGCTCAAAGAATGTCACACGCACAGGAGCAAGGAAACAGGCCGGAATCCCGTCGTAGCAGCAACGATAGTCGACCGTCTGCACATCCGGTTAGGGTGATCGACCATCGATTGCTGGAAGCCGCTCAGAGGAGCCCAGCAAATCCTGTGATCTGAACAGACAGCGTTCCTCACAAGTTCCGAGACGCCGGAGGACAGGATTATTCCATCCGAATTATTTCATTCTGCCCATGAGCCGAAGACTGAAGTGGTGCATATTCGCAGATGGGGTCTGGTGTTCGATGGTGGAACAAGAGCCTGGAGCATATGCAACTGACTTACCAGGTTCCGTGGAGAGAAGTGTTGCGCGATTTCAATGTCCTAATGGATGCTGTGGTATTGGATGCATCTTCATACATTCGGAATTCCCGATTGGCCAAATTTGAGCAACGCATTACAGCAACAGTTCCAGACCAGGCATTCAAATTTTGAGCAGGAGCACGAATTGCGGGAAAGGAAACAAATCCAGGCGAGACAATCGATGAGTACATCCAGGCGATGCTAGGTCTGCGCCCTCGATTGGCAACGCCGTTTCCCGATCATGACCCAATATAGGTTATAAAATGAACATTAGGGATGCTGTTTCCAGAGTTATATACTCCATTTACATTACCAACATGGAGATGTTGCGCGAAGAATGCCATGATACAGAGCGGCTGCTGAAAAGTCGTTGGAAGCCAGTCAATACGACATATGACCAGGCACGGCAAATCCGAAGCAGACCACAAGTTCACGAGGTATATGCGTCGGAGGAAGAACCAGGAGGGGAAGCGCAACAAGAGGTGCGAGTGGAGGCTTTGTATAGGCCGCGCGAGGGAGGCAGCGATAAACTCACGTGGGGGAACTGTGCCCAGAGAGGACACACATTTTGGGAGTGCGAATCCAAGACCAGAATCATTTTTTGCTATAAATGTGGTCTACCAGGTGTTGTACTGTCCGAAGTGTCAGGCGAAAAACAACCAGAGGAGCCTGAAGCAAGTGGAGGAGTCGCGCTCCAAGCCGTTGGGGATATTTCATGACAAGGACCTGAAACAGTAGGCATAAGTTTGTGCCCGGCTAAAACTCTTAAAATGTATGCGCACCTCGAAATATGCCACGCAGCCGAATCTCAGGGTGTGGGCGATGGCCTACGTTGGCGCCAGCAAAACACGACAACAGCCGCAGCAATAAAGTCCGATTTCCACTCCTGTTTAAAGGGCAAGGGCTGAAGGAAAGCGATAGATTCGAGGGGTGCGCAATTTTCGGAGCCACCAGTTCCCTAGCGTGACTCTAGACATTTTTGAAAGGGAGAGCGGCTTTTGTTGTCGGGAGCAAATAAAGTGGGAGAAGAAAGGATCCAGAGTCAAGTGCATGCCGGTAGCATACAAAAAATCTTAAATTATAGAAAAGGCGAATTTTCGGTCATTTGAAAAATGTAAATTAAATTGAAGAGAACCTAAAGAATACAAAAAAATTATATATATGTTAAATTAAATTTATTAGTGTCGCCAAAACTGAAGTCCCACAATACGGGAGGTGCCGCAGGCCAGGATCAGATCACCAGAGGAGCGGATGGGCCACCACCTCTGGGTGGCCTCAGGTATTTTTAATATAGATTTAAATCATCCAAATTGAAGAAATAATTAAAGAGATAAAAATGGCAGTTGAATAATTAATATTAAATGATCATAATTTTATATTAATTTAATTATTATTATCATAATTATTTATAGCTATTATTTATAGGTAGCGGCCACGCGCAGACGGCCCCGACATGCAATGATAATTAATCATAATCTTCATTTATGATAAACTTAAATTAATTTATTTGTCCTAGGTGTTAGTGTCGTCGATCCGTTTTCGCGTCTGCCCTACAAAGAAGAATTATTATAAAAATTGTGAAATATGCTAAGTGTTAACTTATTAAATGTCTTTGTGTAAGTAAAAGTGAAATGTTCGAGTAAGAAATTTCGGTGGGTGAGATAAGTGTGTGAGGCGGGTGCCCGTCAGGATTTGGGAGTCGGCAGGTGCATTTATGGCCAACTCATGGTGGGGAGGGCTCCGTTAGAGTGGTCCTTAACAGCTGTCCACTGTATGCTTGTTTTCCGATTGTCCGACAGAGTGTTCGAAAAGTAACCGAAATTCGTTAGTCCAAGTTTAAATATAAATTATTTTGTTAACCGACTCTTCCCTTTATCGAGGTCTTACCCACCCCTGGTGGATCTCTGTCTAGCCTGCAAGTCGATGAAGGGAACCCGAACCACAAGTCGGACAGTAACAACATGCATACACACGTATGTTTTTGAGCTGTAAGTATTTGAAACTACCATACATATATTAAGAAACAGCATCAGCCTCAGCGACGTCGTGCGCTGACCGAGATGCGGCTTCATACTGAACGTTCGGCTTTCGAGGCCGGCGTTCGGCTGCCACTCTCAGCAGTCTTACTCTATCTGGGCACACTAAAATGGTCGGAGGTACCACTAACCAAAGAACACATAGATGGGACATGCCGTACTAGAAATGTGGGAAAAAAAATCGGTGCATCTGGTCCAAAAAAAAGAATAAGATATGAATATGATGTCTTTTATTCGCTTACACTACAGGAAACTGCTTTAGCTTACTCTCTTCCAAATGATTTGTGCGATAGAATGGCATCGCTGTTTATTTTTATCTCGTTCGCACTTACTCTCAGTGTTCTCAATGATCTCTTTATGTCTATTTACCGTTTAAATGCTTGTGTGTGCATGTGTCCGCACAAACAAAAATGCGCACGAATTCAATTTTTCTCAAAAGTCGGTGGCATTTCTTCCCTTTTGAGGGGACGAGTAATATGAAATAATGAAAGGGTTTGCCACGTCGATGTGAAATTCTTGCATTTTAGCTCGTTATTGTTGGAAAGGAACCTAAGCATTGGAATGTGTGCATTCAAAAGTTTTTGGACGTGCTATTCATGCATACTTGCAAATTTTGTATATGAATAGAAGCATTTATGCGCTCGTGTGCCTGTTGGCGCCTGCCTGCCTGTCCGATGCAAATTTGAAAATATTTTGGGACTTCTGATTTTCAACCTCTACACACAGACACACACACACAAATGTGTGTGAATGGACAGATCATGGGCGCAAAAGAAATCATCATTATTGGCACGCATCTGACGCGCACCCTTCTTTTAAATGATTTTGGGTTTGAATTGATGAATGAATGTTGACCCCTTATTACCTTATTAATAAACAGCGATGCCGTTCTATGGCAAAAATCATATGGAAGAGAGTAAGCCAAAGCAGTTTCCTGTAGTGTAAGCGAATAAAAGACATCACCATAAAGAGAGCATTAAGAGCACTGAGAGTAAGTGGGAGCGAAATAAAACTAAACAGCGATGCCTTTCTATCACGCAAATCATGTGGAAGAGAGTAACCCAAGGCAGTTTACTGTTGTGTACGCGATCAAAAGACATCGTATGTATATCTTACTCGCTCGTTGGACCAGATGCACCGATTTTTTTTGTGCCCCCTTTGGTTACTCGGCATGTCCCATCTATATGTTCTTTAGTTAGTGGTATATCTTACTTTTTTTTTTGGACCAGATGCACCGATTTTTTAGAGCCCACATTTCGTGTACGGCATCTCCCATCTATATATTCTTTGATTAGTGCATGCACCCTTTGGGGCTCACTCGTTGCGATTTATCGTGTTTCGATTATTTTGCTGTTTGACGTATCTATGTCATATATCAATAGTGATAATACGCAATAAAAATAAATTCCGACGGAAATGGCTTCCTGAGAAAAAAAAACTACGTTAAATAGATAAATAACACCACCCCTGACTCTTTTGCACGTTGCCTATGAGGGCTGAATAATACAAACAATACGATCTTTATACAAATGACGCCGAAATTGAGACTAAGCTATAAAAGTAGGAAATAAGAATAGGCATGGCGAAGTCAGCCGATCGCCCAAGCTAAGGTTTCTTGTAGGCAACATTAATGAGTCTAAGACAGTTCTAATTCAGAGCAAAAATCTGGTGATTTTCTGTTCATTTCTTCTTCTGAGTATTTTTTTTAACAACTCGCATAATAATTAATTATTAAAAATTGATATTTTTGGGCGAAAGCTCCAAATACCGTGCAGCGGAAATGCGGAATTATCATAAGCCTGTGGCAATAATCGATTCATCGATATTGTCTGACCTCACACAAAATGAAATACTTCTATCGGTAAGCCATTGGAAATAGGGATGATCGATAATGTTATTTCTGTGTCACAGTGACAACTGTTACCGTTACAAAAAAATACCAGTTACAAATAACAGCGACTGTTACTCGACTTGTAGGCGCTCCGTTTTTTATAAAATAATATATATGTATAAGAACAAACTAAATAAAATTGTATAATGATATGCTCTATTACAAATTTTTTTTTATATATATAATTTAAATATTATTATTATATATAACGTTAAAAAAGGTTTTCGTTGGCAGGAAAAGCAGCATTTAGACCTTAACGTCACTTAATCGTGTTGTACGATCAGACAATAAAAGGCCAGCTTGAGATAAGAGGCGCTCTCATGGTTTTTGTAAGTGAGGACGCATAGTTGCAAGTTGAAAATAACAGCCAAGTACACATCAGTTTCATAGTTCTTAGCTTTGCAGCCAGTTCTTAGCTTTGTAGCCAGTACGAAAGGAACAACCTGAGTACAGGCCAGTTACACAGTACTCAGCTCTTTGAAGAGTACGAAAATAACAACCTGAGTATAGATCTGTTACATAGTACTCAGCTCCAGTACTCAGGCCAGTTATAGCCTTTCTCCACTGGGCTTAAAAATGTCACATTTTCAAGTTTGACATATTGGTGTTCCACCGGTTTTCGGTAACATGTGAGTGGCAAAAGTACCGCTTATTTAAATAAGCAGCTGATCGAGTTGCCTTAATTTACATAAGCGCCGCACAGATTTCCTTCTAAAAGTCAAATAATACGGCCCCGAAGTAGGGGCTCCATTTAATGGACTCTCTGCGGGATTTGACCAACTTTAAATGTTAAAAACTGTAAATTTAAAATTATAATTTAAAGTAACCGCTTGCCTTTGTTGATATATCAGCTGTATATGGTTATGATACTTTCACATTTTTCACAACTTCGATAGAAATCTCGATTTATCATCGCAAAATACACGAAATGTCCCGAACATTACGAATTTACACAAAATGTGACATTTTTGAAAAATGTGTGAAATGTGTTTTCCTATGGGGAAACGTACAGGCCGCATTTTACACATTTTGCAAAAATGTGACATTTTCAGAAATGTGTTCAGTGGGCAGAGGCTATTACACAGTACTGAGCTATTCGACGAGTACGAAAGGAACAACCTGAGTACAGAATCTGTTATTGAGATTTCAACTATACAACAAGTATAATAATAGGCAAGCAACAAGACAGCAACCGCAAAAATGAAAAAAACTGCAAGTTTATTAATATATATCATATACATATATATCTAACATATCTATAACATTGATCCAGTCATTTATCAAATCGTCGTAGTAATTTCTTAGTGAAATTTTCGGTGTCAATCTTTTGATCTGTGCATGACATAGGATAATATTTTGTCGCTGTTACTTTTGAAAGGTGTAACAGCAGTAACTAGTTACTTTTGAATACTTGTTACTTTTAACGGGTTGAGTAAATATCGCTCATCCCTAATTGGAATTAAAATTTAGTGAATCTGAAAAATGATAAGTACAAGTTTTGCCATATACTCGCAAGGAAAGTATAAAAACAGATGCTGCAGTAGTGGCATCCACACTGTTTAATTAAGTGAACGAATCAGGAGGAACAGAATCACTATCTTTAAAGGTGGTGGCATTTCATCAAAAACATACGTGTGTGACTTCCATTGGCTGGGAAAGTAGCACCAAACAAAATTTCCAGAAAGTGTTTATAACCAACGCATAATCAATATCTAAAACTATAGCCTTCAAAAGATTATCGAATTCGACAGCAAAACAGTGGTGAAAGGTTAGTTAAGGCAGCAAACATATTAAAAGTCGCACCATTGATAAACGTATGTACATACATATGTGTAAGAGTAGGTGTATGTATACCTACATATGCTTATTCATGTAACTATACTTGTAGATACACATTCACAAAACATCTATGTTATCTGTGTTTGTTTTTATTTTATACAGGTACATATTTCCTTAATATTATCTTAAAGACACACTACGTCTTAGATCTAACCATAGAACAATTGGATGGGATCTGAATTAGACAGCTAAAGTGTACAATAATGTCTGCGTACAGCGACTAAAATAATTTTTTTGTAACAGAAAAACCTAACTCATAGAAGGGAAGTTTTATTTTTACGTTTATTATCTGCATTTAACCAAAAAAAAATATACAGTTTGTTTTATAATAAAAAAGTTAAATAACAATAAAAAGGCAAGTTTTTGGCTTTAATAAAGTCATTGTGCACCGTATTTTGTTATCACTTTAGCAGAAAAGGTAACGATAGTTTTCGAATGTGTACATAGGCATTTTTGGCATACGTTGTCAATTATAAGTGATCAGATAGTCCATAATGTTAGAAATATATCTAAGCATTGAGGAAAGACAGCTTTTTTTAATATAAATATCTCAGCAGTTTAAATGCCCATTCCAGAATTAATAAGTATTTCCTTACCTCGTTCAAACAAAAATTTAGGACATAACGCCAATTTTTAACATGGAACAGAAGAAAAAATCGGTGCAGAAATGTTACATGTTGCATGGTTTTTGTTGGTAAGGGTACCTGAGCGCTGGCATGTGTGCATGGAATCTTTTTTGACCGGTCGTGCACACACTTTTGCACAAGTTTGTATGTTTGTATACAAGCGTCCATGCGCATGTGTGCCTGTTTGATTGCTTGCCTATCTGATGCAAGTTTGAAAAGTTTTGAAGTTTTTGGGACTTCTGAATTTCCACCTCCACATACACAGAAAAAAAAAATGTGAAGCTGAAGGAAACATCTCTGAGCCCATTAAGTGTATGTATTCTTAACCAGCATCAATTGCCGAGTCTATCGATAAACGTGTCCATCTCAGAACCTATAAGGGCTAGCGAATTAAAATTATAAACTCCTAGTGCCCGCGCAATACGAGTTTGTATCTGATAATTGATAACTTTCAAAGCAATTGGTAAAATCGGCATTGAAATCCTTTTTTTTAGCAAATCTCTTAGGTTTTAAGAGCTAAAGTCACCAAATTTGACATGAAGATTCTAGAATAGTATATGCAGATCAAGAATCTTTCCATAATTTGAACGCAATTGTGTTATGAGAATATACGGATATTTTCTATCTTAAACAGTCTTGAAATATTGTTTATCAAAATATTTGATTGTTCCATGGAATATTAATATTTATATAGCTAAAATGCCAGCCAAAAGTACGGTATAGAAATGTTGTGTGTTTCCAACTTTAATTTTCGAGTTACTGGCTTAGGCGTTATCTAAAAAATGAAATTTACTATACGAGAAGCTACATGTCAAATTTTGTGATTCTAACTCTTAAAGCCGGGATCTCGTTATTGATCGTTTGCCAGTCGATGGTACTTTGCATCGCTTCGTTTTCGAAGTACATAGAGCGAAAAGTTTTAAACTTACGATCGACGCATAGTACTTTTGCTTTATCCATGAAATGCATGCTTTATTTGAATGATACATTTCCTTAGATCCTAATATAAAATTTTACAGGAAAATTAAAAAGTGAAATTTTTTTATCACAGAGTGCACCTTGTGCAATAACTATGGTCAGAAAATAGCACACATAGATTGATTTCATTTTTGCTTTTCGACAGTGTATGCTCGAGAAAAGTTCTTGTCTCAGCCAATAGCGTGCAAGCAGCTATGTTTGCATGTGTGAATTATGCATGCATAACGACATCAAAATATGTATATATACATATGTGTTGTTATTCACTGGTCTGGTTTTTGCTGGTAAAGAAATCAATTTCGTTAGGTTTCCAGTGCCGATCATGACCTATTCCAAATTTGTATTCACATATGAATGCAAACAATTTTGTTTTAACATTAAAATAACGTAGTTTAAGCACTTAATTAAACTGTTTAAAAATGTATTGTTTTACATGTCTACGATCTTTGACATGGAGGTTGAAACTATTTGATCATTCAATATATAAGTTTTATATAATAAGTTAATTAATTTGAAGTCAAATTTGAGTTCAGTTATCCTTGTTATTAGTTTTGAGTTTGTTGTACCGTTGTATACTTTATTTAAATTGTTGTTGTTCCTTACCTTTGTCCATCATTGGAATTTTTGCCTTTGTGTTGAAGAATATTTCCAAAGTATTTATAGATTAATTTTATTTCATGTTTGTTGTAGCAGTCTTATTTCGTGAGGCGTGATGATTATCCAGAGTTCAGTTCTTTCAGAATGTACTTCTGTTTTGCATGTTACGTATTACAAAGTCTTGGTAATATTTTTAATTTATCAGTATTGTCCAACAGTATTTCCATTATTATATATGCGATTACTGGGTGGCCGGTGATCCCATTGGCATTGTTTTTATACCCTGAACCCATAAAAAATGGGTAAAAAGGGTATAATGTTTTTGCGCAAATGTATGTTACAGGCAGAAGGAAGCATTTCCGACCCCATAAAGTATATATATATTCTTGATCAGCATCAACAGTCGAGTCGATCTAGCGATGGCCGTCTGTCTGGCCCGCTCTCGAGCTCTGTATTTTCGTTGCGTATTTGTCGTTACGAAAGATGAGAAAGGTGGCGTTATTGCGCACACATTCGAATAATGTGTTGATGGTAAAGAACTGCTTACCAAAGCATCAATAAGAGTGACTGACGAAATGCCGAATTGGTGAGGATAGAGTAGGGCATAGTCTTATCAAATAGTCGTAAAGTCTCTTGCCGATCGTCAATACAAAATTAGGGGCGTGATATCGAGAACGTAATATAAATCTATAGAATCATAACAAACTATCTTAAAAAACCAGCTGCATAATTTATTTATTTTTTTCATACTTTTTTTTCTTTAAATCAGGGACTAACATCTTTACAACGTTCACGACGTTACAAATTGCCATGACCGAAGACTAATTCAAAACTTAGATGCGACCTTAAAGATTCAGTTGCAGCAAGTAATTCTTCGTTGAACTTATTGTGGCTAGTGGTGCCTTCAGTGTGGTATTCTTTTATAGGTGCAAGAGCGATACCAGCAATGACCCTATTTACGCTCTTAAAATAAGAAGAAAAAATCAAAGTACGGAGTTCACATTCATTATTCTCTATAATCTATTTATGCACCTTTTATTTTATTTTGCAGGTTATTAGCCATCTTCCCCTAATAGTAAAGCAAATCAATTATTGGTAAGATCATCTCTAACTTCATATTCGTATAAATAAATATTAAAAAAAATACTTGTAACCAAAATTATCTAGGCTCTAAGGAATTTTTGTGGATTTATTTTGCGCCCTATTAAATACACCCAAGCTTTTGCTTTTAAAAAGAGGCTGTTCTGGTATTCTCCAAAATTATGAGTGCAGCCTCATTAGCAACAACTGTATCTCTTGTAATCTGTAATGCGTTATACAAGCATACAAGTCAGATGGATTACCTAAAATCCTTCATTGAAGTCACATTTGTGAGATATCCTTAGTTGATAAAAAAAAAAAAACAGGCATATAAACTTGACTATTGATGCTGATATATCCTTCTATGACATTTTTCATTATGCATTTCATGCCCAAATTATAAAATTTATGCTAAGAAAAGAAAAATAAGAATATCGCGTCTGCTTTTCAATTAACGCAACACCGAAATGTGAAATTTTGTCCAAACACGAACTGATGTTAAAGGATTGAACTCAATGCTTGTTGAATTGAAAGTAACAGATTAAAAGGAAAAGTTAAAGTTATGAGGCACAAAAACCATAATCAGAAAACGCCTATATTCGGCACATTGAAGATGAAATATCCTTGTAGACATTTTCCTTAAGACTTACCAGATATAAAACAATAGTTAAGCTCGTAAATTCTGGGTTTGGTGGAAATATCTTAGAAAGCGGAATATTTTGCCAATTAAAAACTAATTTCTAAACAGATTCTTCATATAGAGCTATATAATATAGTAGTCCGATCTTGAAAAGATTTTGCTAATATATAAGTAGCATACTGAAACTAGTAAATGCCGAGTTTGGTCAAGCTATCTTAATAAACAAAAAAGTATTTCTAAAAGAACTTACTTTTTGATCGATCATTACTATGAGACAAAAAGTTGTTAATACAAGAACCTTCTTTTTAAGCGATAATGGCAACTATATAGTATAGTGGTCTGATGATGATAAGGTTTTGCATGCCAAGTTTGGTCAAGTTATCTTAACAAACAAAAAAATATTTTTAAAAGAACTTACTTTTTGACTGATCATTTCTATGAGACATAAAGTATACACGTGGTCTAAACCGGCAGACAGTATCTACAACAGGAACACGGACCTTTGCAATGTTTCGAGACGATAGTTTTAAAACTGAGAGACCAATTGGTATACGGTATACGTTTATTGGTATACGTTTGTGTCAAACCCTGGATGTACTAATTAATCGTGCTACCTCTTATCATTAAAACATATACTTAGCAGACAACATTTGTTTTTAAATGTTTTTTAGTACCCGATTACCTACCCAATGGCGAATTGTCTGGCAAAGTTGATCACTTCCCTCATGATTTGTTGCAGTTGTAAGTTGGCAAAATTTCGCTCGTTATAGGTGAGTTCACATTGGTTTCCTTTATTCAAACAGATAATGGACTTATCGATTTGCTTTTCATCTAGACTTCCTGCACAACGGAGAACATTCTGTTAACGCAAAGATTTCACATAAAGTTGACCGATTTTGAGGCATTTTCGCATATATAGGTACGATCTTATAAATATAAACCACAGATTGATATACCATTAGCTGAAGAATGGTGACAAACAAATCTGTTTCCCAAATATTGAAGAGTTTAAACAACTATATTGAACGGAAACAAACAAAGCTACATTTAATCTAAACTTTTACAAAATTATTAATTTAATAGAGGGAATGGAAACGTTATTAAAACCATTTCTTAACGATTACTTTTAGAGCTTAGGTTTAGAGTATATTTATAATAATATATGTAATAGCGAGTACAGGCAAAAAAGAAATATAACGGAACTCGGCTTCGTCGTGGCAGAGCACGAATTCCCAAACAGTAAACATTTTTGAGCAAGCTCAGCACCAACGAAAAACTAGCTTGTACTCGATTATTCAATCAAAGAGTCGACTTCTAGAATGAACGCACGCTCACAGATATTTGATCTTACTATGGAAGGTCGCCAGGTGGATGAGGCAGTGGCCGGCATATTTCACACAGTGCTTTTTCACCGCTGTTTGGGCAAATATATGTATACGGGAGATGCACAATACTCGATTGGTACCGTGGGGTATTCAGATGTCGATTGTGACTTTATTGATTTCACATATGTTTGCTGCACATCAGATAGCCTTACGCGCAGGGTGAAGCGTGCCATCAATTTGTTTAGCGAAAAGTTGCGCTCAAATGAAAGCTGCGGATCCGGACAGATCAGTTTGGAGTTTTTTCAGAAAAAGAAAAATCGATGGTTATTTACACAGGAGTCTATACCATGGGAGGTGTGGACAGTACACCTGGATTTAATTAAACACGAGAACGAGGATGAGCGCCAGCTCTGCCGCGAAAATGTGTCGGACCTGCTTACCGAAAAGGTTATATACATTACAGAATTAATGAACCGACACGATTATCTACCTAAGACTCCAAGTCAAAGCGAGCTTGATCTGATCTTCGACACTTCCTTTCCCGATGTACAGCCATATTTGTTCAAATTCGATTATTCAACTTCCGGATCAACGGCACCTTCAATGGGAAATGCCATGAAAAAGATCATCAAAGAAACGCTTGCAATGTGATTTTCTGAATATTAGCAAAGAAACGTATGTGTTGGTCTGTGCGATTAACGTTTTTTTTTGCTTAACCGATAATAATTTATGTGGCAATAACTATAAAACTGGTTAGCACACCTATTCTTGAACTTGTTAGTATTTTGTGTATGGCTTTTTCAAAAAGAACGCCATGACCAAAATCTTTAAGAAAAATAGTCTTCTTTTATCAAAGCTATTATCACTTTGTATTGTTTTTTCATAAAAATTCTTCTGGTTAACAGACATGTAATATGTCTAAAATGTAATACAATCTCTCATTAAACAACAATTAAATATTCGGAGTCTTTCACAGTGTTATTAGTTTTGTACAATGTACATGCATCTGTCTGTTGAACGCATTTTTTTCGTTATTATAAAAGCTAGAGACATATAACCGCGAATAATTGTGTTTTTCTGACGTCAAATTTTGTTTTTAAGTTTTATGGCTACGCCAATAAGAGGCGTGGTAAATAGCAGAAATGTATATAAATTATGTTGATTCCACTCGGTTCTGGTGTTGGCCGAAGGGCGCAGCAGATGATGAAGGGATTCAACGACCGATTTCTCCTTAGTCTAGGTATTGGCCGACGGGCGCAACAATAAGACGATAAGGGACTCGGTTTTAGATATTTATTGGGCACGACCGGCCAATATTAATGCAACTTAAGAACTAAATGCAAAAGTCGGTAGTGATAACGCTTGCGTCTCGTGCAAGGCATTAGGTTACCATAAGCGCGCTGCTGTCGCTGACCGCCGCCATGCTGACTGTTTACGTCTTAAATGCTACCGTTGCGAGGTCCAACGGCCGCGGATGGGGTCAACAGTTAACTGCTCCCTCCTTAGAGACAAGTTCGTCCTAAGGCATGCCAATCTTTGCCACCAGTTAGCGATGGGTTACCGACTACATTCTTATCTGGACCATTGCCAGTGCTAACCTTCGCCGGGCGGTTGTTTATTATTTCGATACCATCGTCGACCATCGTGATCGGGTCCAGGTGGCTGGCTTAAGTCTTGCAGTGGGCATGACCACCCACATGTAAAACTTGGGCGCATTAGTCATCGGCCGCTAGCTCACAAAAGGTTGCAGTAGTTTTTGGCCAGTTTGCGACCTCGACTACCTCAGATTCCCACTCGGCTATGATGTTGTTAGGTAGCTGCAGCAATCTGCCGTTGTGCGCTATTGGAAAGATGGTGACTCTTGCAGGAAAACCTGATTTTAGGGTATTTAATTATGAAGTGTATTACATCATTGCATTGTAAAAGCTTAATAGTAACTACTTCTTCTGCTACTACGGTGCCCAGGAAATCTGCACTTCCCGTCATCCTATGGTGTACAGTTAAAGCGGACAACAGGGTTCTTACGTGGGAATATTCGGTTATCCGGGCGGGAACTGGCGCGAAGAAGGGAAGCAACGCATATAATAACCCAAAAACGTAGATTAAACCTTAACTAATGGCTTAAACTTTAACTAATGGTGCATAAATGAATAATAGGATAAACCACAAAGGCCTATTTAAGGTTCTCCTTGTGCACCACCCTTCCCTTAACAAGGACTGATGTCCCCAAAAGAGTCAACTTATTGCCGAGTCTTTTATTGGCCTTGGCGCACTGCTGATGGAAACATCAAAATAGTTTGACAACATTGTTTTTGTGGGCTTGAATTCAGTGACGGTTCGTTGTCGCAGTATATTGACTTGCAAAGAGGGAAGATGTTCATCAGCTGAATCAATGCGATTTTTACGTCCTCGATAGTGCGTGACGCTATCGGTTGGACCACTGCGAACTTGGAGAACTTGTCTATACAAGAAAGAAGAATTTTTATTCATCGAGTATATGTCGACGTATTACATTTCTCCGCTATACGACGAAATTGGTTTCTCGCGTAGCTCCTGTCTTTTTGGGTGTCTGTCGTATATTGCGTTTGCGCAAACCTTACAGTTTAACACCACTTCGTTTGTTAACCTGGTCATTTTTAGGAAGTAATAGTCATCTATTATTTGCTTGACATTTTCCTGAGCGAACGATTGTGCTCTGTTGTGTTTATTTCTGACATTTTGTATTTATCGAAAATGTCTGTCACCAGGTTCCTGCAATGCCAAAACTTTGTTGCTGGAAAGCTTGTAACAAGGTCGTTCTGAACGTGGGCTAGGATGGGCGGTTCGCAGCGTATTGCGTTTACTACCCCAGGGTTAACAACTGACTTTAGGATATCAAGAAGTGAGCCTCTGCTCACAAAATTGATGATATGCCGTGTCTGTTCCACAAATAGAATAAAATTCTCTTTTTAAGGGAAATGGGCCTCGTCCAATATTATTTGGTTTCTGAAGCAGTTTAGAGAATTGTCTGTTTTTTCGATCGTGTATGTCAGAGATGCTTCGCTTTGAATTGTTGCTGCAGTGGACATTTGATCTTCTAGTGCCTTCAACTTCTGTCGGAAATAGGGAGATCGGTGACGTGTTTCTCTATCCCTGTCTTATAAAAACGTTAGCGTTGTGCTCATCAATAAACGCATTCCAACGCTTTATTTTAGAATTTGGGTTTCTCTCTGAAACGGTAAATGCGAGGGCCTGGTGGTCTGTGAAAATATTAATGTCTTTTACCCCGTAGAGGTAATGTCGGAGTTTCCCCAAAGCCCACACAATCTCTCACGTTTGTCGCATAGCTTACCTCCCTATCTTTTAAGGTTCTAGAAACCATTGTTATCGGACGGCCGTTCGGTGATAGAACCGCGCCTATAGCATAAGCCGAATCATTTGTCGTTAAATCGATTGGTTTCTTGTAGTCCGGGATCATGACGTCTTCTGAAGTCAAGATATTTCGAAGTTTTTCGAAGGCATGACGATGTGTTTCGTTCAGCTCAATTGGAACTTTTTTTGACTTCTGCCTACTAATCGACCCGTTTTCCCCTTTAAGGATATCGGAAAAAGGTTTCGCAATGGACGCGAAGAATTTCACGAAGCACCTGTAGTAGCTTGCCAGTCCTAGGAAGGACCGTACCGCGTAAAGGTTTTCCGATTCAACATATTCCTGAGTGGCTTTGACTTTTTCAGGTTCTGTTTTTCAATCTCGCTGGTTACAATAAACCCAAGGTACTACGCTTTTCTTGAAAAACTGCGTCTTCTCTTGCGCCACCCTCGTGTTTGCTTCTAGGAGTCTTTTTAATACCCAGTCAACATGCTTTAAGTGGTCTGCCCCGTTTTGGGAGAAGGCAATTACGTCGTCGACGTAAACATAGCATGATCTGCCGATTTGTTTGCGCAGATCATCGTCGATGGCTCTCTGAAAGATACTGCCCCCATTCTTCAATCCGAAAGGCAGCCGACAAAACTGGTACTTTCCCCCATTAACAGAAAAATACATTTTTGGCCTGCCTCGTTCCGTTAAAATAATCAGGTGGTAGCCAGACTTCAGATCTAACGTCGTGAAGTACTTAGCTTTCTCTAAATTGGCCAATATCATCAAAATGTTTTGCATGGGGTATCTGTCAGCCTCTGTCTGTTCGTTCAGTTCAGTCGATGACAAGGCGTTTTTTCTTTTCTCCCAACTTGTCGGTACCCTTTTTGTCAACTACCCATATCGACAGGGGTTACGTTTGTTAGCCGCTTGCAGCGCTTGACGTAATTTTTGACGCCTCCGTGTCGATTAGAAACTTCATTGTTACCCCTGTTACCGTAATGACCCTTTTAGGTTCGTTTAGAATAAAATATAAGATGCACGTCCGTGCTTGTTCATGTTCATATTTAGAATGATTTTATTGTAGTGAAGAATGATCTTAGCCTATGGATAACATATATATACTTATGCTATTATCGGTTAACAGCTACAAAGAGCTACATACATATATACGGTCATGTTTGTGTTAGGCATATTTAGGTTTATTTATACTTGCAACAAAGTGTTACAATTTAAGTTATATGTGATTAGATTTATATGTATGAATACACTACACTTCCTTTTTTAGAAAAATAACGTAATATTATGAATATGTAGTTATTTATAGTATAATTGATTGTAATAATTAGTAATATTAAAACTAAAAAATATGAAAATATAAAACTAATAAAATTTAAGAATATAAAAATTTAAAAGTATAAAAATATAAAAATTCATTATAATAATTTGTTTTTCTTTAAAAATGTTTTATTGTTGTTAATATTCATTTGGATGATCAGGCCGTTGTATATATATAAGTATATACATATACATACATTTTTTTTTTTTTTTTTTGAATTCGAATTCATAAAGAAAATTTAAATGTATTATGAATTAAAATTTTTTAATATATCCTTACGAATTTTTTGTTCTTTACCCTTGGTATCTTTTATTAGAGCATTATCTTTTTATTATTCTTTCTACCGTATATGTTCCTAGGTTTTTATTTTCTAATTTGTGGCCTCCTTCATTTTTTAAAAGTATTTTATCTCCTATATTCAAATTAAGGTCTAATGTTTTCCCATCATATAGTTCCTTATTTTTCTGCTTATGTAAATCTATCATTATTCTAGCTCTTTTATAAGCTTGCTCTAATCTAAACTTGTATTCTTTTGAATAATCTTCTATGATATAAAGTGGATTTGTTAAAATGTTTTGAAAAATTGGATGTTTTGCTAAATACTAACCCGTAAGGACAATAATTATGTACTATAGATGCTGTAGTATAGCCATGCGCCCCAATTAGTTTTATCAACTGATATATACGAACGTATGTATAAAACGTTCTGTGGCTTCTTGCAACAGTAACAACTGTTTGGTGATGGTGTGCTGTTGATGTAATATTATCTGTTCTTAAGTATTTATATATGTATGTCATTTATCACTGAATTCTTATACTTTGTACCCATGTCCGTTGTGAACGTCTTCATTGGCCCGTACTTTAGAATAAAAGATTCAAATATAGCTTCAGCGACAGTTTTTGCATTTTTATTTGGGATTGGAATGGCAACAAGATATTTTGTTAATTCGCAAATAAGTGTAACTGCATACTCGTTACCATTTTCTGATCTTGGTAATGGACCTATAGTGTCAAAAATTACCCTGTCGAAAGCGTATACTGGTGTTTCAGTTAGTTTCAAAGGTGTCTTTGTATGCTCTGTTGTTTTAGCTTTTTGGTATTTTGGACAATTACGTATGTACTTTGTTATATGCCGTGTCATATTTTACCAGTAGTAATTTTTTTTATTATTCTTGGCGTTCTAAAAATGCCAGCATGACCACCTTGAATTGGATCGTCATGGAATTCAGACAAAATAGCTTCTTTATAATTTTTATTTTTTTATTTGGGTTACCTGTCTCAGTAGCGTTACTGTGAGATTTTTTTTTAGATATTTGTTGCCCAATTGTTTAAAAGTATTAACGAAAATTAATTCAAAGATCGTTTCGCTCGGTACCACTTTGAGTTGGCTGATTTCTATTATACCGGCTTCTTTTTCAAGCCTTTTATAGTATAATTGATTGTAATAATTAGTAATATAAAAACTGAAAAATATGAAAATATAAAACTAATAAAATTTAAGAATATAAAAATTTAAAAGTATAAAAATATAAAAATTCATTATAATAATTTGTTTTTCTTTAAAAATGTTTTATTGTTGTTAATATTCATTTGGATGATCAGGCCGTTGTATATATATAAGTATATACATATACATACATATTTTGTTTTTTTTTTGATTTTGAATTCGAATTCATAAAGAAAATTTAAATGTATTATGAATTAAAATTTTTTAATATATCCTTACGAATTTTTTGTTCTTTACCCTTGGTATCTTTTATTAGAGCATTATCTTTTTATTATTCTTTCTAACGTATATGTTCCTAGGTTTTTATTTTCTAATTTGTGGCCTCCTTCATTTTTTAAAAGTATTTTATCTCCTATATTCAAATTAAGGTCTAATGTTTTCCCATCATATAGTTCCTTATTTTTCTGCTTATGTAAATCTATCATTATTCTAGCTCTTTTATAAGCTTGCTCTAATCTAAACTTGTATTCTTTTGAATAATCTTCTATGATATAAAGTGGATTTGTTAAAATGTTTTGAAAAATTGGATGTTTTGCTAAATACTAACCCGTAAGGACAATAATTATGTACTATAGATGCTGTAGTATAGCCATGCGCCCCAATTAGTTTTATCAACTGATATATACGAACGTATGTATTAAACGTTCTGTGGCTTCTTGCAACAGTAACAACTGTTTGGTGATGGTGTGCTGTTGATGTAATATTATCTGTTCTTAAGTATTTATATATGTATGTCATTTATCACTGAATTCTTATACTTTGTACCCATGTCCGTTGTGAACGTCTTCATTGGCCCGTACTTTAGAATAAAAGATTCAAATATAGCTTCAGCGACAGTTTTTGCATTTTTATTTGGGATTGGAATGGCAACAAGATATTTTGTTAATTCGCAAATAAGTGTAACTGCATACTCGTTACCATTTTCTGATCTTGGTAATGGACCTATAGTGTCAAAAATTACCCTGTCGAAAGCGTATACTGGTGTTTCAGTTAGTTTCAAAGGTGTCTTTGTATGCTCTGTTGTTTTAGCTTTTTGGTATTTTGGACAATTACGTATGTACTTTGTTATATGCCGTGTCATATTTTACCAGTAGTAATTTTTTTTTATTATTCTTGGCGTTCTAAAAATGCCAGCATGACCACCTTGAATTGGATCGTCATGGAATTCAGACAAAATAGCTTCTTTATAATTTTTATTTTTTATTTGGGTTACCTGTCTCAGTAGCGTTACTGTAAGATTTTTTTAGATATTTGTTGCCCAATTGTTTAAAAGTATTAACGAAAATTAATTCAAAGATCTTTTCGCTCGGTACCACTTTGAGTTGGCTGATTTCTATTATACCGGCTTCTTTTTCAAGCCTTTGGAAAAATTCACCTAAGTCAAGTGTTCCATTGGTATATAAGTAGGTCGCTAATCTCAATTCTCGCAATAATCTTTTTACCATGCTTTAACAAGCATAGCATTTTTGTTTTATGCAAGGTGACTATTTTGCGTATATCGTCGATTTTTATGATGCCGTTTACGTTCGGCTGAGAAGCTTTATTAAGGTTTTACTGTGGCAAAATGCGTTGTTCTTTTCTTGCGCAGAATTTTGAAGTTTTGATGTCTTGTAGTGACTTTCAAGACATTGCTGTTTGTATTTTTAAGATCCTTCGTGGTTATTCTAAATAACGCATCTGCTACGAAATTGTCTTTTCCCTTAAGATATTCTACAATAATCTAATACTCTTCTAATTCTAGTTAATTTTGAACTGGGATTTACAAATAAGTAAGTGAATGAACGAGAAGCGTATGCTACGGGTAATTGCTAATCACCATAATTTTGGGTTAAAACTGCTCCGCAAGCTTGTTTACGTGCATCCGTTATTATGCAAAATTTATATGTTATTTTAATATATATATATATATATATATTACTATATGTTATTTGTTACTGAAGATAATTTTATTTGACGGACAACTTCGAAACGGGCTGGAAGTATTGTGGCATTATTGTCACCAGTATGAACTATTGGTATTTTTATCAGAGGTCGCAAATAACAGTCAACGCAGAAAAAATCGAAGCAAATTCGGTTTTGCTCTCCATCGCACACTTTATTTCCTAGCAAATGTGTACTCTGTTTGTACATTTGCTTGAGCAATGCCGCTGTTATTTCTAACAGTAAGATTTTAACAGGACACATTCGTTCGGTCGCACAGAAATGTGTGTTATTTTCAGAGCAAAACGAACAAAGTAGAAGCGAAAAGTGTCTTTTCTTGTTGTCTGTACTTTCGTTGCGTATTTGTCGTTACGAAAGATGAGAAAGGTGGCGTTATTGCGCACACAGTCGAATAATGTGTTGATGGTAAAGAACTGCTTTCCAAAGTATCAATAAGAGTGACTGACGAAATGCCGAATTGGTGAGGATAGAGTAGGGCATAGTCTTATCAAATAGTCGTAAAGCCTCTTGTCGATCGTCAATACAAAATTAGGGGCGTGATAACGAGAACGTAATATAAATCTATAGAATCAGAACAAACTATCTTAAAAAACCAGCTGCATAATTTATTTTTTTTTTTCTTCCTTTTTTTTCTTCAAATCAGGGACTAACATCTTTACAACGTTCACGACGTTACAAATTGCCATGACCGAAGACTAATTCAAAACTTAGATGCGACCTTAAAGATTCAGTTGCAGCAAGTAATTCTTCGTTGAACTTATTGTGGCTAGTGGTGCCTTCAGTGTGGTATTCTTTTATAGGTGCAAGAGCGATACCAGCAATGACCCTATTTACGCTCTTAAAATAAGAAGAAAAAATCAAAGTACGGAGTTCACATTCATTATTCTCTATAATCTATTTATGCACCTTTTATTTTATTTTGCAGGTTATTGGCCATCTTCCCCTAATAGTAAAGCAAATCAATTATTGGTAAGATCATCTCTAACTTCATATTCGTATAAATAAATATTAAAAAAAATACTTGTAACCAAAATTATCTAGGCTCTAAGGAATTTTTGTGGATTTATTTTGCGCCCTATTAAATACACCCAAGATTTTGCTTTTAAAAAGAGGCTGTTCTGGTATTCTCCTAAATTATGAGTGCAGCCTCATTAGCAACAACTTTATCTCTTGTAATCTGCAATGCGTTATACAAGCATACAAGTCAGATGGATTACCTAAAATCCTTCATTGAAGTCACATTTGTGAGATATCCTTAGTTGATAAAAAAAAACAGACATATAAACTTGACTATTGATGCTGATATATCCTTCTATGACATTTTTCATTATGCATTTCATGCCCAAATTATAAAATTTATGCTAAGAAAAGAAAAATAAGAATATCGCGTCTGCTTTTCAATTAACGCAACACCGAAATGTGAAATTTTGTCCAAACACGAACTGATGTTAAAGGATTGAACTCAATGCTTGTTGAATTGAAAGTAACAGATTAAAAGGAAAAGTTAAAGTTATGAGGCACAAAAACCATAATCAGAAAACGCCTATATTCGGCACATTGAAGATGAAATATCCTTGTAGACATTTTCCTTAAGACTTACCAGATATAAAACAATAGTTAAGCTCGTAAATTCTGGGTTTGGTGGAAATATCTTAGAAAGCGGAATATTTTGCCAATTAAAAACTAATTTCTAAACAGATTCTTCATATAGAGCTATATAATATAGTAGTCCGATCTTGAAAAGATTTTGCTAATATATAAGTAGCATACTGAAACTAGTAAATGCCGAGTTTGGTCAAGCTATCTTAATAAACAAAAAAGTATTTCTAAAAGAACTTACTTTTTGATCGATCATTACTATGAGACAAAAAGTTGTTAATACAAGAACCTTCTTTTTAAGCGATGATGGCAACTATATAGTATAGTGGTCTGATGATGATAAGGTTTTGCATGCCAAGTTTGGTCAAGTTATCTTAACAAACAAAAAAATATTTTTAAAAGAACTTACTTTTTGACTGATCATTTCTATGAGACATAAAGTATACACGTGGTCTAAACCGGCAGACAGTATCTACAACAGGAACACGGACCTTTGCAATGTTTCGAGACGATAGTTTTAAAACTGAGAGACCAATTGGTATACGGTATACGTTTATTGGTATACGTTTGTGTCAAACCCTGGATGTACTAATTAATCGTGCTACCTCTTATCATTAAAACATATACTTAGCAGACAACATTTGTTTTTAAATGTTTTTTAGTACCCGATTACCTACCCAATGGCGAATTGTCTGGCAAAGTTGATCACTTCCCTCATGATTTGTTGCAGTTGTAAGTTGGCAAAATTTCGCTCGTTATAGGTGAGTTCACATTGGTTTCCTTTATTCAAACAGATAATGGACTTATCGATTTGCTTTTCATCTAGACTTCCTGCACAACGGAGAACATTCTGTTAACGCAAAGATTTCACATAAAGTTGACCGATTTTGAGGCATTTTCGCATATATAGGTACGATCTTATAAATATAAACCACAGATTGATATACCATTAGCTGAAGAATGGTGACAAACAAATCTGTTTCCCAAATATTGAAGAGTTTAAACAACTATATTGAACGGAAACAAACAAAGCTACATTTAATCTAAACTTTTACAAAATTATTAATTTAATAGAGGGAATGGAAACGTTATTAAAACTATTTCTTAACGATTACTTTTAGAGCTTAGGTTTAGAGTATATTTATAATAATATATGTAATAGCGAGTACAGGCAAAAAAAGAAATATAACGGAACTCGGCTTCGTCGTGGCAGAGCACGAATTCCCAAACAGTAAACATTTTTGAGCAAGCTCAGCACCAACTAAAAACTAGCTTGTACTCGATTATTGAATCAAAGAGTCGACTTCTAGAATGAACGCACGCTCACAGATATTTGATCTTACTATGGAAGGTCGCCAGGTGGATGAGGCAGTGGCCGGCATATTTCACACAGTGCTTTTTCACCGCTGTTTGTGCAAATATATGTATACGGGAGATGCACAATACTCGATTGGTACCGTGGGGTATTCAGATGTCGATTGTGACTTTATTGATTTCACATATGTTTGCTGCACATCAGATAGCCTTACGCGCAGGGTGAAGCGTGCCATCAATTTGTTTAGCGAAAAGTTGCGCTCAAATGAAAGCTGCGGATCCGGACAGATCAGTTTGGAGTTTTTTCAGAAAAAGAAAAATCGTTGGTTATTTACACAGGAGTCTATACCATGGGAGGTGTGGACAGTACACCTGGATTTAATTAAACACGAGAACGAGGATGAGCGCCAGCTCTGCCGCGAAAATGTGTCGGACCTGCTTACCGAAAAGGTTATATACATTACAGAATTAATGAACCGACACGATTATCTACCTAAGACTCCAAGTCAAAGCGAGCTTGATCTGATCTTCGACACTTCCTTTCCCGATGTACAGCCATATTTGTTCAAATTCGATTATTCAACTTCCGGATCAACGGCACCTTCAATGGGAAATGCCATGAAAAAGATCATCAAAGAAACGCTTGCAATGTGATTTTCTGAATATTAGCAAAGAAACGTATGTGTTGGTCTGTGCGATTAACGTTTTTTTTTGCTTAACCGATAATAATTTATGTGGCAATAACTATAAAACTGGTTAGCACACCTATTCTTGAACTTGTTAGTATTTTGTGTATGGCTTTTTCAAAAAGAACGCCATGACCAAAATCTTTAAGAAAAATAGTCTTCTTTTATCAAAGCTATTATCACTTTGTATTGTTTTTTCATAAAAATTCTTCTGGTTAACAGACATGTAATATGTCTAAAATGTAATACAATCTCTCATTAAACAACAATTAAATCTTCGGAGTCTTTCACAGTGTTATTAGTTTTGTACAATGTACATGCATCTGTCTGTTGAACGCATTTTTCTTCGTTATTATAAAAGCTAGAGACATATAACCGCGAATAATTGTGTTTTTCTGACGTCAAATTTTGTTTTTAAGTTTTATGGCTACGCCAATAAGAGGCGTGGTAAATAGCAGAAATGTATACAAATTATGTTGATTCCACTCGGTTCTGGTGTTGGCCGAAGGGCGCAGTAGATGATGAAGGGATTCAACGACCGATTTCTCCTAAGTCTAGGTATTGGCCGACGGGCGCAACAATAAGACGATAAGGGACTCGGTTTACGATATTTATTGGGCACGACCGGCCAATATTAATGCAACTTAAGAACTAAATGCAAAAGTCGGTAGTGATAACGCTTGCGTCTCGTGCAAGGCATTAGGTTACCATAAGCGCGCTGCTGTCGCTGACCGCCGCAATGCTGACTGTTTACGTCTTAAATGCTACCGTTGCGAGGTCCAACGGCCGCGGATGGGGTCAACAGTTAACTGCTCCCTCCTTAGAGACAAGTTCGTCCTAAGGCATGCCAATCTTTGCCACCAGTTAGCGATGGGTTACCGACTACATTCATATCTGGACCATTGCCAGTGCTAACCTTCGCCGGGTGGTTGTTTATTATTTCGATACCATCGTCGACCATCGTGATCGGGTCCAGGTGGCTGGCTTAAGTCTTGCAGTGGGCATGACCACCCACATGTAAACCTTGGGCGCATTAGTCATCGGCCGCTAGCTCACAAAAGGTTGCAGTAGTTTTTGGCCAGTTTGCGACCTCGACTACCTCAGATTCCCACTCGGCTATGATGTTGTTAGGTAGCTGCAGCAATCTGCCGTTGTGCGCTACTGGAAAGATGGTGACTCTTGCAGGAAACCCTGATTTTAGGGTATTTAATTATG
The DNA here is from genome assembly GCA_035045885.1 of Drosophila borealis. NCBI lineage: Eukaryota > Metazoa > Arthropoda > Insecta > Diptera > Drosophilidae > Drosophila > Drosophila borealis. Next base: position 269,697 of record JAWNOR010000107.1, read on the forward strand.
AAGTGTATTACATCATTGCATTGTAAAAGCTTAATAGTAACTACTTCTTCTGCTACTACGGTGCCCAGGAAATCTGCACTTCCCGTCATCCTATGGTGTACAGTTATTAATGTCTTTTACCCCGTAGAGGTAATGTCGGAGTTTCGCCAAAGCCCACACAATCGCGAGCAGCTCTCTCACGTTTGTCGCATAGCTTACCTCCCTATCTTTTAAGGTTCTCGAAACCATTGTTATCGGACGGCCGTTCGGTGATAGAACCGCGCCTGTATAGTTAAAGCGGACAACAGGATTCTTACGTGGGAATATTCGGTTATCCGGGCGGGAACTGGCGCGAAGAAGGGAAGCAACGCATATAATAACCCAAAAACGTAGATTAAACCTTAACTAATGGCTTAAACCTTAACTAATGGTGCATAAATGAATAATAGGATAAACCACAAAGGCCTATTTAAGGTTCTCCTTGTGCACCACCCTTCCCTTAACAAGGACTGATGTCCCCAAAAGAGTCAACTTATTGCCGAGTCTTTTATTGGCCTTGGCGCACTGCTGATGGAAACATCAAAATAGTTTGACAACATTGTTTTTGTGGCCTTGAATTCAGTGACGGTTCGTTGTCGCAGTATATTGACTTGCAAAGAGGGAAGATGTTTATCAGCTGAATCAATGCGATTTTTACGTCCTCGATAGTGCGTGACGCTATCGGTTGGACCACTGCGAACTTGGAGAACTTGTCTATACAAGAAAGAAGAATTTTTATTCGTCGAGTATATGTCGACGTATTACATTTCTCCGCTATACGACGAAATTGGTGTCTCGCGTAGCTCCTGTCTTTTTGGGTGTCTGTCGTATATTGCGTTTGCGCAAACCTTAGGAAGTAATAGTCATCTATTATTTGCTTGACATTTTCCTGAGCGAACGATTGTGCTCTGTTGTGTTTATTTCTGACATTTTGTATTTATCGAAAATGTCTGTCACCAGGTTCCTGCAATGCCAAAACTTTGTTGCTGGAAAGCTTGTAACAAGGTCGTTCTGAACGTGGGCTAGGATGGGCGGTTCGCAGCGTATTGCGTTTACTACCCCAGGGTTAACAACTGACTTTAGGATATTAAGAAGTGAGCCTCCGCTCACATAATTGATGATATGCCGTGTCTGTTCCACAAATAGAATAAAATTATCTTTTTAAGGGAAATGGGCCTCGTCCAATATTATTTGGTTTCTGAAGCTTCGCTTTGAATTGTTGCTGCAGTGGACATTTGATCTTCTAGTGCCTTCAACTTCTGTCGGAAATAGGGGGATCGGTGACGTGTTTCTCTATCCCTGTTTTATAAAAACGTTAGCGTTGTGCTCATCAATAATCGCATTCCAACGCTTTATTTTAGAATTTGGGTTTCTCTCTGAAACGGTAAATGCGAAGGCCTGGTGGTCTGTGAAAATATTAATGTCTTTTACCCCGTAGAGGTAATGTCGGAGTTTCGCCAAAGCCCACACAATCGCGAGCAGCTCTCTTACGTTTGTCGCATAGCTTACCTCCTTATCTTTTAAGGTTCTCGAAACCATTGTTATCGGACGGCCGTTCGGTGATAGAACCGCGCCTATACCATAAGCCGAATCATTTGTCGTTAAATCGATTGGTTTCTTGTAGTCCGGGAGCATGACATCTTCTGAAGTCAAGGTATTTCGAAGTTTTTCGAAGGCATGAAGCTGTGTTTCGTTCAGCTCAATCGGAACTTTTTTTGACTTATGCCAATTAAAAGAAGACTCTTTGATATTCATTTAAAGTATCTTTATTTTATAATAAAGAAAGACTCTATGATATTCAGTCAAAGTATCTTTATTTTATAATTCGTTTTTAATTCAAGCTCGTTAGAACTATAAGAGAACAAATTCCAAACTAAAACTTAGAGCAAGCTGCATCGAACCATGAAGCCACCACTGCCGGCTGGAATGCCGGCTGAATGCTGAGTCGGCGTTTCCAGCGGGCGATGAGGCTGCTTGCGCGTGCGAGTTTCGGATTTCCGGCGCAACAACGTTGTCAGCAAACTCAAGCTTGCGCGTGTTAACTCCTCCCCTACTAGGCTGAAACACGTCCTCGGGTTTCTTCTTTCTTATTCTGCGCTGGTATAGTTTCCAGATGACCACAAGGAGCAGGAATAGGGCGATGAGTCTCAAGCAGCCATATGATCGTGAAGATAATCCCGATCTAAGATCCCCAATATGTCGGAGATTCTTCATGGTTAGGTCATGTAAGAATGGGAGGCTCAGATGTTCTCTGAAGAGGGTGACGTTGACCACGGTTGACGTGGATACCGCAGGTTTCTTTTGCAGGATGCCTCGGTGGTTCACGTAACGGGTGCCATTCAGTGAGACGTGATCGTCATAAGTTGCAGGAAAGTTCCCGCGACTGTCTGGCTGTTACCGGTGCTGTCCACTACATTCATGGTCGCGCTGTTTATTACTGCAATGCCTTCGCCGATTACTACCACGGGCGCTAGATGTCCTGGGCGTGTGGCGCATTGTGCGACGGTTCCAGATACCAGTTGTTGGGCGCATGAAGTATTTTGTAGTCTTCTGCAGAAAGTGGTGTTCACAGTGGCAGCGCAGTCACGTACAGCGAAGGTCTTTGTTCCGCAGTCGGCCACCGTATTTCCTTCTTCTAGATCTAATATTATGTTATTATGCTGAACAGGAAGAATATCTATTTTTTTTACAATTTAACAAAGGTTTGGGATATTTGATCAGAAAGTACAATAATTTAGAATTTTGAAAAGCTTTTATATGGGAGACTTCTAAAAGGTCGGTTATACTAGTATTGGTGAGATGTTCATTCAATAATTCTTTTATGTCGATGCTGTCTAGTACAACAGTGAGGATTAAGTCCTCAAGGCTTGTAATTATCATTCTATTTTTTGCCAAAATTGTTGCATAAAAATGTTCGACCTCTGCGTCTGGTTTAAAAATTTCATTGAGAGCCCTCGAAATGTCATTAAGTCTTGCCTGGAATTTACCGTTGATTTCTATCTGTTTGCTCTCGGATTCTATTAACTGACATTGCTTGAACTTTATTTGTTCCCAGTCATCAAAATCTGGGGTTCCTGCAATTGCCTTAAGGCAATTACCTATCATGTTAATGCTACGTACTTGTCGGTGGCGAACGGTCAAAGAAGCTATTAAGGTGGCTATGTGTTGTATGTCAGTTCTCAGTAGCTGTTTCATGTGGTCCTTGGGTAGATTGTCTATCAATTTCCATGTCTCGTCGATGTAAGTTTCAAAAGATGTCAGGTTCGTCGTGTGTCCCATGTAAGTTTACGAGTCCCAGATTGTCACGTCTCCGTCAACTATAGGTATGTAGTCCGCGTGGGAGTAGTCGTTGAGTCTCAATGTTGCTTCGGTCAAAGTCATGGTTGCTATTGTTAAACTGAAAAAATATCTGAACCTAAAAAGAAATTTGTTAAAAATTTAATTGTCGTGATTTTTAAAATGTCCAAAACCTACTTAAGGTTGTCCTTATGGACCACCCTCCCTTTAATAAGAACCGTCGTACCTAGGTCTGCTTCCACTATAGCTTCTGTGCATAGGGGTGATAGTTTATTTCCCAATCTTTTGTTGTTCTTTATCCAAACCCTATCGCCTACCGAACACGACTTATAGACCCTGTTTTTATTCATTTGGTCTAGCGTTTTTTTCTGTGCTGATGCGTTTTTTCCTTAATATACTGCTTTTTGAGACTACGTGAATTACGTCTATGGGTCTTTCGTTTGTCACCGAATGGATTGACCTGTCATACTTTAAGGTTGCAAGGATGGTCCTCTACCTGTGTCTCCAACTTATAGGCGCGAGTTACCAGCGTGGCCCTCGGTAACGAAGGGATGTGGAGATAATCGGGGGAATGCGTTACTCAGTTAGCACCCACGAAATTGTTGTCGATAAGTTAAACTGGTTGTGTGGTTTAATGTTTGTTGAAATTAATAAAACACTGAAGTGATTGGGTTGAAAGTCGTACAAAGAGTAAAGTGTCTTTATTTCTATATCTTATATATAACCTGCTGTATATAAAGGTTTTGTCAACATGTTTAGCTACATGAGTCCGAGAATATGCTGTTGTAGCGGTTTCATGTGGCTAGCACTTGAAATGTCGCAACGGCACATCTTCTTAGAACGCTTAGTGTGCAATTTAACATGAATTTTAGAATATGTTACAATAAACTGTTGCCCTTTTAAAGTGGGTAACGAGAGACGTGTGAGAGGCATGTGTCTACAAAACGTATGAGTGGGCGACGTAAATGGGAATGTGTGTAGTTAGCCGCTTCTAGGCGGCTTGGGTGGCGGTATCGACTGTGACATGCCCTGGGTGGTCGATACGGTAACTCCTCCCCCCCTAGATTGAAGTGAAGGCCATAGGGAAGCTATGGGCTGAGCGTCGGAGTCTTTTGGTTGGTTGAGTTCGAATGTCGTAGTTCTTTTTGCCATGCCAAAGAGTAGTGTTCCGGCGACCAACATCAGTATTATTGCAGAGCAGATAGTCCAAAGATGAGTTGAGTGTTTTTTGTTTAGGTGCCAGATTTGCGTTTGGCCTTTTATGGCTTCCAATCGTAGTTTATTAAGGTCTAACTCATCTATTGTAATATTAGTTTCCAGATTCGGGATTTCCGGGACTGTGAAGTTTGATTGGTCTTCGATCTGATTTATATTGTCGTCGAAGGTTTGGTTCCCGATGCTGACTGAACAGTTGTTGTAGTGGATTATTGCTGATTGTTTGATGATTGTTTGATGATGCTTTCTTTTCCACAATTGATCTTTAGTCCTGGTGCGTTGAATATGAAAATGTGCCCTTTTTTGGGTTCGAAAATTTGTTTCTTAATGCCTATATCTTTAGTCTCACATTTACTCGTCTTGTTCATTAATAAATTTTTAAGGCAATCTACGTTAACTAAGCTTGATTCATGTTCTTGGTAATTACAAATATTTATATTTATTTTAGCGCAAGGTTTATTAAAATATAACAATTGGTTTTTGTTAAATGCTATCAAGTGTGGGGCTATTACAAATTGTGAATTTTTGATCGGGAGGGGAATAAGATGTACTAATTTTAAGTTATCGTGTGTTAACAACGGTATTTTAATAGCAGAAATAATGTCGGTATTATTTATTATGGAGTCTAGTGACAGTAAACGATATATGTGTTCGTATGATGTAATTTTAAGATTTTGGTGATACATGATTGTTTTTATTCTATCCAATTCTTCTCTATTTAGAATGAATTTGGGTACTACGTTTAATTTAGAAAGAAGCAAACTTTCTGCAATGTTATTAATATGATTAAGAATGATGTCGATATTTATGCCTATTCTGGTGGCATAATCTAGTAATTGAATTTTATTGTTTTCTTCGTTTATGTAAATTCGTTTATGTAAATTCTTTTTTGGTTTGATGAGATGAAATTGTTAAAGGTATCTTGTTCGTTGTTAATGTGTTGTGTCAAATTGTTGAATCTCACTAGCACCTCGTTATTAAAAGATACTTGTGCTTTTAAATTGTTAGTAAGGTCGTTGGTATTAGTTTGTAGATGTCTCAGTGTTCGTTCAATTTCATTTGCGTCCATATTTCCTGTAATAGCTTTTATAACTGACCCTAACCCGTTGATTCCCCGCTTTTGTCTTTTGGTGGGCATCAGGCTATTGAACCTATCTTCCAATTGTTCCCATTTTTTCAACAATATTCTTGTTAATACTGCATATGTTGTTCTTGTTTCGCCTAAGTTCATCGTTGCTACCGGTTGTTGTTCGAGTAAGGTCTCTATTTTAATGAAGTTATCGTAAGTGGCAGCTAACCTGTAACGATATTAATGGTTCTTTACTATTGTTTTCTTCTAATAAGTCTTTTAATTTTTGTTTTATGTATCTTCTGTCCGCGTGTAGCTCTAAATGTAATGGTACCGTCCGAGTGAACTATTTGCTTGGAAAATCTGGGTGTTAGTTTATTACGTCTGTTTTCCTTTCTAAACACTGTATCGCCCGATTGTAATAGTATTGGTTTTGTTCTATTGGCGTTTAACTTGTTTATATTTTTATCTTTTTGTTTTTCTAGCTTTTCAACTATTTCTGGATAGATTTCATGTCTATATTCATTCAATTTCTCTAGGTAATCGTGTTCGTTATTGAATACAATATCCCTATTGAAGGTGTGCGTTCTGCCTGTAAAAAGTTCGTAGGGGGTTAATTGTGTTGCCGAGTGTATGGCATTATTGTATGTTATAAATGTTTCTGTTAGGATTTCTTCATGTGTACTTGTGTGTTCTCTGCTCTTCTTAGCGTCTAAGATAGGCCGATTCTGTGAGAGTAGAATGTAATCTCTCTACAGGAGCGTTACTAGAAGATTGTTGAAATACAGTCGTGTGTAATTCTATTTGGTATTGTCTACAAAAGTCTTTAAAGATGTTAGAAGCGTATTCCGCGCCTTGGTCGCAAATGATTTTTTTTAGGAATTCCGTAAGTATTTATAAAAGTTTTAGTGGAATTGAGAATACTAAGCGCGTCCCTATTATTGATAGTGTAACCGTATGCGAATCTTGAAAATTTGTCAATGATAGTTACTACATATTTTCCGTTTATTGTATAGAGGTCAGTATGTAAAATGTCTAAAGGTTGTTTAGCTGTTTCCGTATTTTTGAATTCAATTTTTTGTGGGTTTCTGTCGTATTTTAGGATTTGGCAAATGTCACAATTATTAATAGCTTGGGCTATTTTATTTCTCATATAAGGGAAGTAATACTGTCTTTTTAAATGAGCTGTTGTTTCATCTATGCCTCTGTGATTGGTGTCCGTGTGGTATTTTGTTATTAGGTTCTCTTGGTCTGTGATATTTTGGATGTCAGTAAGAAAAATTGTGCATCTAACGGCTTTAAATATTTTACTATGCGCGAAGAAGTTTTTATATACTTCCTGGATGATTTTAAAAATGTCGTCGTTAGCGCAAGTTTTGTTTGGTCTCAAGATGTTTTTTAGAAGTTTGATTAGTAGGTTCGAGTCGAAGTTGGGTTCTGTGATTGTTCTTCTAATTTTGTTTTTAAAAGGGATTTCTGTTTTAATGTTTGAAGTTTGGCCTTGGGTGAATATAAGTCGGATATTAAAATCATTCAGTGGTTTTTCTGCTATGTATATATATATTCGTCCAAATTTTCGTTGGCAGAGTGTACTGTATCCCCGCATGTTCCTATTAATGACATGTCGTCATTCATGTTAAGGTCTACTTCTATTCTGCTAAGTGCATCTGCGACCACGTTTTGTGATCCTTTTTTGTAAATAACTTCGAAATCGTACTCCAATAATTGGAGTCTCCATCTGACAATTTTTGAGTTAGGTTCTTTAAAACTCATTAACCAAACTAATGGTCTGTGGTCTGTGATAATTGTAAATTTCGAACCGAATAGGTAAGGTCTAAAATATCGAATAGCCCATACTATTGCTAACATCTCTTTTTCGACCGTGGAATAATTTCGTTCGGTGTCTGACAGGGTTCTACTAGCAAAACAAATTGGTTTGTCGCTACCCAAGTTGCCTTGAGACAATACGAATCCCACTGCTACGTTACTAGCGTCGGTGGTTAATATAAAAGGCTTAGAAAAGTCTGGGTGTTGCAACAATGGATCGTTGCAAAGAAGTGTTTTACAATTTTCAAAGGTGTTTACGTATTCATCTGATATAATTACTGCTTTTATTCCTTTTAATTGAGCTTTTAATGGTTTGGTAATTTTTGCGAAATCTTTGATAAATTTTCTGTAATAGCCCAAGAGGCCCAAGAATGATTTTATTTGTTTCCTAGTTTGGGGAATAGGAAATCTTTTAATTGCTTCCAATTTGTTAGGGTTTGGTTTGATGCCTTTTTCTGTCACAATATGTCCTAAAAATTCGATTTCTTTCCTAAGAAGTTTTGATTTTTCAGGATAAAACGTTAGATTAGCTTTGGTAAGTTTAGTAAAAACTTTTTCTAAGTCCGTTATGTGTTCTTGTAGTGATCCGGAAAATACTATTATGTCGTCTAAGTATACCAAACAACAAACTCCTTTAAGTTCTCCGAGAACATTGTTCATGACTCGTTGGAAAGTGGCTGGGGCGTTGGTAAGCCCGAAGGGCATTCTAAGAAATTCGTAATGTCCTCCTTATGCTGTAAAAGCGGTTTTTTGGATATCATTGGGTTCCATCTCTATTTGATGATAACCGCTTGCTAAGTCTAACGCTGAGAAATACTTTGCTCTACCTATTCTATCTAGGATTTCATTTATATTTGGTACGGGATATTTGTCTTTAATTGTTTTTTGATTTAATTTCCTATAGTCTACTACCAATCTCCATTTGGGAACTCCGGTGTCTGATTTTTTGGGAACTTACCAAACTGGTGAGCTCCAGGGGGAACGGCTATGTCTTATTATTTCTTGTTCTAGCATTTTATCGATTTGACCCTGGATTTCTTTTTGTTCGTGGTAACTATATCTGAAGGGTCGTGCGTATAGTGGTATGTTGTCGGCTGTATTAATTTGGTGTTTTTCTGTGTCTGAGAATGTAAGAGTATCTTTTTCGTCATAAAATAAAAATGGGAATTTAGCGAGAAGTTTCTTTAATTCGATTTCTTTTTCCTTGTTCAAATGGTCTGTTTTTACTAAGGCTTTTTGTGTGTTATTAGTGTCGTTAGGTTCTAATCGAGTCGAAAAATTAAGACTTACGACTTCATGTTCTTGGCATTTTTCGACTTCCAAAGGTTAGAAACACCTTTGGAACCAAATTTTTCGTTGTCTTCCGCGTAGTTGACTATTTTAAAGTACGCAGTGTTATTGGAAGCTTCGTATATGCCCTCTATATAAAGGTATAAAGGTATTGTCGGCGACTTTACTACCTTTAAACCAAAAACTGCCTTCTTTTAATTGTACGGGTAGACTTAACATGTTTCTAGTCCCTCCTTCTATTATGTGAACTTGAGTGGTTTTGTTTTGTCTCATTACTAGTTTAATTTGAGCATGGGGAGTTTCGAGTATGCGGTCATTTATTCGGATATTTGCTTTTACTGATTCTAGAATGTCTATTCCTATAAGCCCGTCGAAGTAATCGTGGAATTTAAGAAAGAGAAAGGAGAAGGTGCCAAATGTATTAAATTCTGTAAATGCTTTAAAGTTTGCTTTTTCGGATAATTCTATAGATTTTAGTACTGTTCTTACGGGTTTTTCTAATTTGGTTCTGTTACCGTGAGATACGAATTTTGGGTCTAGAAAGGAGTGGCAAGCTCCTGTGTCAATTAAGAATAATAACTGTCTACCAAAGGGTGAATTTATCAAAATGTAAGGTAAGTTCGGTCCGTGTCTGTTTTTGTATTCTCTTAGGTATCCTGTTTGTCCGTTGAGGCTGGTTGCTGAAAATTTTCGGATTCGTCTAAGTTGTGTAGGTGTGTCTGCCTGCTGTTACTAAGAGAGTTGTTATATTGTTTGTTATTGTTATAACCCTGTTGTGAGAAGTTAGGCACAGTTGAGTTCTTAAATTGTCGTGAGTTGTGACCTGAATTTTGGTTTGTTGGCGGCATTATTGCTCTTGGGCTTCCGTTGTTTTGTGAGTTCGATAGTCTGGAATAACTAGGTTGGTTTTGCCCATAGTTATTATTGTTATTGTTGTAAGAGTTTGGTTGATTATAAGGTACTCGTCTTGGTCCTTGTTGTCTGAGTTGGTTGTGATTGTTGTTATTGTTGTAATTATTTTGAAAAGTGTCCCTGCGTTTATCTTGGTAATAAGTATCTCGTTCAAAGATAGCTAAGTCAAAAGCTTCGTCTAAGTTCGTGGGTCTCGCCGATCTAACAATGTTCCTTAATGGTCCTATTAATCCTTTAATAAAGGTGTTGAGGCACAATGTCGTATAAAATTCCTTTTTCTCGCCTATCGTTTGGACTGATAATTCTTTATTATCTACTATGCTGAAAAGAGCTCTTTTGGATTCGAGTATTGAATCGTATAGTTGCGTAATAGTCAAATTTTTAAATGGAATATCATGTTACTGTTCTATAATAGTAAATTTGTTTCTTTGGTCCGATAATATTTTAGTCAATATTTTTTTCATTTCATCCCAATTAAGGGGCGTGTCTGCCTGATCCAATACTTCACTAGCTCGTCCTTCTATTTTATTCCTAATTGCTCTCAAGAGGAGTTGTCCCCTAGGCGTTTGATCGCTTCCTCTGATAACCATAAGGATCTCCTCAACATTAGCTATAAAACGTTTTAAAGAGTTAGGGTTGCCCTCGAAAACCGGGAGGCATTTAATAGCGTCCGGGATGTCTAAACAAGCCTCCTGTGAGCTTGTTCCTGACAAGTTAGCGATTCCGTTGGTCGTCATTTCCGTCCTTTGTGTTGATTTATGTGTTAGTGTAGGTGTATTGATGTTTTCGTTAGATTTGGGAATGGTATTATTATTAATATTATTGTTTGCTTGGTTTTTGTTGAGGTGGTGTTTTTTTTTTTTTTGTTTTACAAATGTCTGTTATTGAGATAATTGCAGTATTATTATATAATTGGAATTCAATAATTATTTTACTTAATATTACTTAATTCAAATGTTACGTATTCTAAGTGGTCTTTTCTTTTTGTTATTGTTAATTTATTTTTATATATTTATTTTCTGTGTTTGGTTTGTTTCAATAGTTAATGCACCTATTGTCTGCTGTCCGATACCCTACAATTGTCCTCGACAAGGTTGTGCCTGCTAATGCCCTATAGAATATGATCTTCAACGAGTTTCAGTGACTTATTCGAACGATATGTTCGCGTCCAGCAAGTTGATTGTGACCATCAATGCCCTAGCGGAAACTGTATAGCTCATGTTTCATACATTTATATCATTGTTGTTTTTGTATTCATTTTTTTTTTTGTTTTGCATCCATATAATTTAATTTATTTAAATTCTGTATTTTTATATGCCCTGTAAAAAATATGATCTTCAACGAGTTTCAATGACTTACTCGAACTCTACGTTCGCGTCCAACGAGTTGATTTTGACCATTACTGCCCTAGCGGAAACTGCATAGCTCTTGTTTCGTGCATTCATAGCATTGTTGTTTTTGTATTCATTTCTTGCCTCCGTTTAATTTAATTTCTTTAAATTATGTATTTTTATATGCCCTGTAAAAATATGGTCTTCAACGAGTTTTAATGACTTACTCGAACTGTACGTACGCGTCCAACAAGTTGATTCTGACCATCACTGCCCTAGCGGAAGCTGCATAGCTCTTGTTTCATGTATTTATAACATTGTTGCTTTTGTTTTTTTTTTATTTATTTATTTTTTTATTTTTTGGTGTGTTTGTATTCATTTTTGTATTTTATATGCCCTGTAAAAATATGGTCTTCAACGAGTCTCAATGACTTACTCGAACTGTACGTTCGCGTCCAACAGGTTGATTATGACCATCACTGCCCTATTGCGAGGCATAAGCTTGAAACTTTTCTCATCTTATGCCACGTTACTACGTTTAGTATACTTCTCACTGATTATTTATTGATACATTGAATATGTTTCATTTTTATACCCTTGCAGAGGGTATTATAATTTTGTCGTGAAATGTGTAACGCATAGAAGGAGACATCTCCGACCCCATAAAGTGTATATATTCTTGATCAGTATCAACAGCCGAGTTGATATAGCCATGTCCGTCTGTCCGTCTGTCTGTTTCTATGCGAACTAGTCTCTCAGTTTTAAAGCTATCTTTATGAAACTTTGCAGAAGTCCCTCTTTCTGTTGCACGCAGCTCATATGTCAAAACCAGCTGGATCGGACCACTATATCATATAGCTGCCATAGGAACGATCGGTCGAAAAGTAGGTTCTTGTATGAAAAACATTTTTGTTTATAAAGTTATCTTTACTAAACTTGGTATTTATTAGTTTTACTACGTTCCCCATATATATGCAAAATCCTATTAAGATCGGACAACTATATCATATAGCTGCCATAGGAACGATCGGTCGAAAATTAAGTTTTTGTATGGAAAATTTTTTTGTGTTTCAAGATATCTTGACCAAACTCGGTATTTATTAGTTTTACTAAGCTCCCCATATATATGCAAAATTCTATCAGGATCGGACAACTATATCATATAGCTGCCATAGGAACGATCGGTCGAAAATTAAGTTGTTGCGCATGTTTAAATTGCAGACTGCTGAGCGGGCGACTTTGTCGCACACGCATCCGGTCAGCCTATTTTGGTTTAGCTGGCGTTAACTCCTCCCTCGGCCAAGTGAAGGACGTCCTCGGTCTTCCTAGTGCCCGCTTGTAGTTTCTTGATAATGGCGTTCCGTTGTTGTAGCTTGCCGCGCTGGCGAATCCTTTGCACTAGTACCAAGAAACAGAAGACAACCGTTAGTGTGACTCCTCCACTCCATATGGGTCCGTAAGTCAACGCAGATTTTAGTTGGCGGATGCGTTGCAGGTTTATCGTACTCATCTCATGTAGAAGAGGTAAGCTCAAGTGTTCCCGATGTTTAGTCACGTTGATTTGAGTGACCGCTGAAACCACAGGCTTCCTTCTGAAGACACCATAGTTGTTGACATATCGTGTGTTGTTAATTACAATTTCGTCATCGAAGTTGACCAGGTAAGTTCCAGAGATGAATGACGATGAGCCTGAGTATCCTGAGATGTTTACGGATGCTTCGTTAATTACGATAGCATCATCGTCTATCACCATTAACTCATCTAGGTGGCCGTACTCGTCCCAAATAGTTACGTCCCCGTCGGTTACTGGTATGTAGTCCGAAAGTGTGTAGTTTGTCAGTTTAACTGTCGCGGTCGTAAGGGTCATCATTAGAAGTACTACCAGTGTTGATGTTAGACTAAATTGAAAGAATGAATAAAAAGAATTTATTTTTTATTTTCTAAGATTGTCCTTGTGGACCACCCTCCCTTTTATTAAAACCGTTGATCCTATGTCCGCTTCTACTGTGCCTTCTACACATAGTGGGGTTAATTTATTACCCAAGCGCCTATTTGATTTTACCCAAACCTTATCTCCTACTAGATATTCTTTGTTTTCCCTGTTTTTATTTTCCTGTGACATTTTCTTAGATTGTGCTTTTATAGGTCTGTCCCTTATCTGTATTCCTGTTTCTGTGCTGCTTGAGCAGATAACATCGACTGGTTTGCACTTATTTTGCCATTCTCGCCCTTTAAGACGTCCCTTAGGGGTCTGGCGATATCGGCGAATCCCTTGATAAAACACCTATAATAATTGGTTAATCCTAAGAATGATCTAAGGCCAAATAGTGTTTTCGGGATTTGGAAGCTCTTTATAGCTTGCACTTTTTCAGGTGAAGTTTGAATTCCACTTCTGGACACGGTGAATCCCAGATATTCCACGCTCTTTTTGAAGAACTTGGACTTTTCCTGAGACACCCTCATGTTTGCATCTTCAAGGCTTTTTGAAACCCAATTGATGTGTTTAACATGGTCCTCTTTGTTTGTAGAAAAAATTATCACATCATCAACGTAGACGTGACAAGTTTTCCCAATTTCGTCTCGGAGGACGTCATCAATAGCCCTCTGAAATATGCTCGGTGCATTTTTCAGACCGAAAGGGAGCCTACAAAACTCGTACTTTCCATTGTTTACGGAAAATGCGATTTTTTCCCTATCTCTTTCTGCCAGTTCTATCTGGTGGAAGCCTGACTTGAGGTCCAGTGTTGTGAAGTACTGGGCCTCACCCATGTTTGCTAATATTGCTGAAATATTAGGTATAGGGTATTTATCGCTCACCGTTTTTTCATTCAGTTTCCTGAAGTCGATGACCATTCTTTTTTTCTTGTGACCGAGCTCATCAACACCCTTTTTGTCGACAACCCAGATGGGGTTGTTGTAAGGCGATCTTGATGGCCGGATGATGCCATTGTCGAGAAGTTGTTTAACTTCTGAATTGACAAAATCAGCCAAACCCATAGGGTATGAATTGTGTGGTTACGTCAGTGTTTACTGCATCTTTAATGCTTTGTAATAATGTGCCTTGATCGGAAAAATTAATAATGTGACGAGTTTTCGTCTTAAACAAAATACATATATGTCTTTTGTTGCTGGATAGTCCCTTCTTCCAGAATAATCTGGTTCTGAAAGCAATTTACCGGTTTGTCTGTGGCTTCAATGGTATATGTGAGGGATTCCTCACTGTGGATAGTGGCAGCATCTTAATTTTGAGTACACCGGCTCATCGTTTGTTCGGATGGTAGCCACAGTGTTTATATTATAAGGTAGGGACTCATTTGGGTCAGCAAACGCATTTGATCTGGGTTTTATCATAATGTCAAAAGATTCTTTCATAGATGAAGGTACATCTGAATCATTGACTTGAATAAAATTTACTTGGGGGGCAAGTTTTAAAATTGAGCGGCTGCGTGCCGCCTTTAAACCTAATGATACCGTTGTTAAAATCAAGTTTTGCATCGACTTGCATAAGTAAGTCAAGTCCCACTATACCGTCGAAATCTTTTAAAGGTGGTAAAATGAAGAAAAAGGATGTTTCATTGAACAATTTAATCGGACATTTTTGTAAAATTTTTGTGCCCCCATGGATAGAATTAACCTGAAAAGGCTTTTCAACTGGTGTGACGTTTTGTAAAGCGGACAAGGGTTTGATATAGTTCTTAGATGCCCCGGTATCAATTAGTAGCTTAAGAACCAATCCTCCTCCTACATCTTGTTCGACGTACGGGATAAAGGACTTATTCCTAAAAAATTACAGGAATCATGAGATAGGTTGTCTTTTAACATTTTCCTCACCGTGAGACTGGTAACCGTTATCACCAGTGCACTGTTCTTGAGCTGAAAAATTTACATTTTATCGGCTCTGGGTTGAGTCTGTTTTTCTGTTGAAATTAGTTTGTTGCCGAAAACGTGATGTAGACGGGTCAATTTCCATTGGTTCAGGGACTCGTGACTGCTGGTCTCTACCCTGGAACCGTTGTTTTGCAGAATTGGACTGTGATTTTCCCTGTTGATTTGACTGGGGATTCGTTTGCCCATGGGCCTTGTTATTACCTTGAGTCTCATTTTGGAAATTTTTTCCTTGACCATTATTGTTATCGTTGTTTTGATAACGCGGGTGCTGGCGTTGGCCTGTTGGTTTTTGGTTTCTTTCCTCACTGGTTTTGGCAAAGCTTGCAGCGAATTGTGAATATTCGTTGGAAACTTCAGCTTCTTGTGCCAGAGACAAGGCTGACGGTAAGTCTTCTGGTTGGGCAGAAAATACTACTGTTTTAAGAGACTTCTTAAGGCCAGATACAAAGGAATGTAGCGCGTCTTTCCTAAATTGCTCATTCAAGACCGCTGCTGCTGCAGGGTCATGTGTCATTAAGGTTTTGTTAGTGAGGAGAGTCAAAGTTTTTTCAACCTCATCATAATACTCTAACAATTCTCGTTCACCCTGTCTAAGGGTACCAAGTTTTTGTAAGATAACGCGTATTGGCGTCTTATCTGCGTAGGTAAAGTCGAGTCTGGCTATAATAGCCTTGAAATTCAAAACCGTATTAAATGATGATAAGGTTGCGCTTGCTGGGCCTTTGATCTTATTTCTTATAATACCAATTGCATAGAAGTGTCTTGAACTCCCATCAAAAGGTTCAAATACTTCGTAGGCTAATGTTGCTGCTTCTCGCCAGGCAACGTATTCATCTATTATGCCAGAAAATTCAGGCAAGGTTTTAACCAGATCAAGGGACTGATCGCACTCTATTCCTGGAACGATTTTAACCCTCTGATATTCAACAATTTCTTTCTTTTTATTAAACTCTGTTTTTAAAGAATTTAATTCACTACGGAAACTACTAATCATATTTTCCATTTTTTCATCAAACACCCTTTGTAAATTCTTAGCCTGTTCCTGCAATGCTAATTGAATTTCTGCCTCCATGGCCTTGATTACGTCTTGTTGCGAAGTCATGTTGTTGGAACTTTTATTTTCCCTGTAAGAGCTAATAATCTCGTCTTCGCTATCTGAATGTTTTATAGAACTATTGTTTCTCCACATGAATTGCTACGTTAAATTGTATGGGTTATTATTCAACTATCAAGACAAAAATGACAAAAAAATTTTTTTTTGTTAAATTTTACCTTGATCAATTCAGTAAGTTTATTTTCTTTATTTATTATGCTTTGTTTTTTTCACGGAGACATTTGAACAGTTCACTTACATGAATTTCATTTTCTCTAAAGTAGCCTTGGTGCGAAGTCGATGGCGGTGGAGTAGCGGCGGGGTCGTGCGGAGTGGTGTACGAACGCTGCGGCGATGATGTGTTGTTGTTGTGTTGAATTTTTTTGTGTTTATTTTTGCGCAATTTCTTGCAATGTCTTTTTGTTGAACAAAGTTTTTTTTCACTGTTGTCTTTTTTCAAATAAGTTTCAATACTCGCGGCGTTGGCTGGAGCGGGTTTCATAAAAACATAATCACTGAGTTCGAAATAGTTTTCACGAGATGTGTTGAATAATTTTTGTCTTATTATTCAATTTTAACGAAACTACTTTTACCATTACTCGGCGTTAGCTAGAGCGGGATTTTGGTTACGGAGTTTTATACAGCTTGGTTGGGCGCCAATTATAATAACGAAAATTGTTTCTTTATTTTTTATTATTCGCGGGTCAGCTTGACCATTCGAGGGTTCTTATAAAAACTTATTCAAGCATGCAATTATAAACATAACTTAAGCTACGGACTCCCGGTAGCGATGTTGGCAGAATGCTGACCATGGCTGCTTTTCGTACGGATCATATTGCATTGCTGGGGATCGCAACATCGTTGCGCATGTTTAAATTGCAGACTGCTGAGCGGGCGACTTTGTCGCACACGCATCCGGTCAGCCTATTTTGGTTAAGCTGGCGTTAACTTATACAAAGGTTTTGTCAACATGTTTAGCTACATGAGTCCGAGAAAATGCTGTTGTAGCGGTTTCATGTGGCTAGCACTTCAAATGTCGCAACGGCACATCCTCTTAGAACGCTTAGTGTGCAATTTAACATGAATTTTAGAATATGTTACAATAAACTGTTGCCCTTTTAAAGTGGGTAACGAAAGACGTGTGAGAGGCATGTGTCTACAAAACGTATGAGTGGGCGACGTAAATGGGAATGTGTGTAGTTAGCCGCTTCTAGGCGGCTTGGGTGGCGGTATCGACTGTGACATGCCCTGGGTGGTCGATACGGTAACTCGCGTGCTATATCCCCAAGAGTGCCATGGAACCGCTCGACTTGTCCATTAGAGGAGCTATGCAAGGGTGGAGCGTTTGAAATCTCAATGCCAAAGTTATTGTTGAGCACTGACTTAATGGTTTCCGAGTTCAAGGATTTCTCGTTGTCGCAGTAAATCGCTTTTGTTTTGGGAAACATGTTCAGAAGTTGCAGATGTGGAGCTTTTATATCCACGATTGCGCGAGACCGTATAGGCTGTACTACCGCAAACTTGGAAAACTTGTCGATGCAAGTTAGAAAGTATTTACTGGCCGTAGAGTAAACATCTATATGTAACATTTCTCCGGCGTACGATGGTATCGGGGTTTTCCCTATTTCTTGTTTTTTTGGGCGCCGGTCATGTTTTCTCATAACACAAATTTTACAGTTTGCAGCTATTTCCGACTTTAAGTGACCTATTTTTCGAAAAAATACTCCCTAAGTATCTGTTTCGCCTTTTCTTGCGCTGCTCTGTGTGCGCGATTATGTTCAGCTGTCGCAATTTCCGTCTGCTCTGCTGGGGTCACAATATCTGTAACCAAATTCTTGCAGTATCTAAAGGTGGTAGAAGGAAACGCCTCAACTAGTCCGTGTTGGATGAAAGCCAGTATAGGTAGCTCGCAATGAATTGTGTGGTTACGTCAGTGTTTACTGCATCTTTAATGCTTTGTAATAATGTGCCTTGATCGGAAAAATTAATAATGTGACGAGTTTTCGTCTTAAACAAAATACATATATGTCTTTTGTTGCTGGATAGTCCCTTCTTCCAGAATAATCTGGTTCTGAAAGCAATTTACCGGTTTGTCTGTGGCTTCAATGGTATATGTGAGGGATTCCTCACTGTGGATAGTGGCAGCATCTTAGTCTTCTGAATCCTCTAACGCATTGACATTTTGGCGAGACAAAACGTCTGCTACCAAATTCTCTTTTTCGGGTTTATAAATAATGTTTGCGTTGTGCTCATCAATGAAGGCTTTCCAACGCTTTATTTTGGCATTCGGGTTTTTGTCCGATACCGAAAAAGTTAATGGCTGGTGGTCTGTATGAATGTTAAGATTCTTAACACCATACAAGTAATTTCTGAGGTTTTTGAGTGCCCATACAATGGCGAGAAGCTCACGCTCATTTGTGGCAAAATTTACCTCGTTGCCTCGCAATGTTCGCGAGATCATTGTTATCGGGCGGCCGTCTTGAGACAGTACTGCTCCCAGTCCGTAGCCAGACGCGTCTGTTGTGAGGTCAAAAGACTTTTTGTAATTTGGGTAGGACAACATTACATCTTCAGAGTCCAATATATGTTTTAGTCTATCGAAGGTTTCATTTTGCTCTGGTGACAAGTCGATTATCACCTTTCTTGAGTAATTGGCACTTACTTTGCTGTTTTCGCCTTTCAAGATATCTGTTAGGGGCCTTGCGATGCTGGTAAAACCCGTTATAAAGCAGCTATAGTAGCGTGCTAGACCTAAAAATGACCTAAGAGCGAATAGGGTTTTTGGTTGGGGAAAGTCCTTAATAGCTTTCACTTTATCGGGCGAGGATTGAATCCCGCCTCTGCACACTGTAAATCCCAAATATTCCACGCTTTTTTTGAAAAACTTGGATTTTTCTTGAGACACTCGCATGCCTGCGTCCCTAAGTTTTCTCAAGACCCATTCAATGTGTCTAACATGGTCTTCTTTGGACTTGGAGAAGATTATTACGTCATCAACGTAAACATAACATATCCCACCAATTTGTTCGCGGAGCACATCATCAATGGCTCGTTGAAAAATACTTGGGGCATTTTTCAGCCCGAAGGGAAGTCTACAAAACTCATACTTCCCGTTGTTGACAGAGAATGCTGTCTTTTTCCTGTCTCTTTCAGCCAATTCAATTTGGTGAAACCCTGACTTGAGGTCAAGCGTAGTGAAATACTGAGCCTCGCCCAAGTTTGACAACATTGTCGAAATGGATGGGATAGGGTATTTGTCGTCGGTTGTCTTCTGATTTAGTAATCAATAACCAGACGCTTCTGTTTGTGCCCCGCTTCGTCGAGGGTTTTTTTGTCGACAACCCATATCGGGTCATTATAAGGGGACTTTGACGGTCGTATTATGCCATTCGCTAGAAGTTGTTTTACCTCTGCATTGACAAAGTCAGACACGCCCTGTGGATACGGATAAAGTTTTGAGTAAACCGGTTCGTCATCCGTTAGTATAGTAGCGACGGTATTTATGTTGTACGGTAGGGATTCGTTAACGTCCGCAAATGCTTTTACCATTTTGTTGATCATACTATCATAGGTGGATCTGACAATAGTAGGGACATCCGTGTCATTAATCTGAATATGGTTCACCTGTTGACATTTAGTGAACTCGATTTTTTCAATCCCATGGTCGTGTTTAATGACGTTGTCTGTCAAATCTATTTGGGCATTGACCTGTTTTAACAGATCAAGGCCAATTATGCCGTCGAAGTCATTAAGTGACTCCAGCATGAAAAATTAGGACTTTACGTGAATTGATTTGACTTGAAAAGAGTTGTTAACTGACACCCAATGTGCCAGTTCGGGAAGGGGTTTTATATAATTTTTTGAGGCCCCTGTGTCTATCAAAAGTCTGATAACCCGCCATGCAACCGTTCGTCTTATAAACGGAAGCAGGGAGCTTCCGCTAAAAAATGACAACTTTCGGACAAATCGTCTTCAACTTGTGTCATTTCCTGCTGTGACCGTGACTCGTAGTCACCGTTACTCTCTTCCTGTGGTAGATGATTTAGGTTTTGTTGGGTCCTCATAGATTGGTCCCCGTTACCTTGGTTGTTTCTGTAGCCTTGTGCAGTTTGCCTAGTGCGCGAGGATGGATCTACCTCCATCGGCTCGGGCCCCCGCCCTTAGGACTTTTGGTTGTTATAGCGCTGTTTCGTGCTATTTGGTTTTTGCTGGTCGTTTTTGTCTCTTTGGTTCTTCTGGAAGTAGGGATTCTTGCTTTGAGAATTGTCCTCCTTTCCATGATGGGCGATCTGACGCCAGTTTTGAGACTTTTGCGAATTCTGTTTTTGGGGTTTCTCCTCAAGGTGTTTTGCAAAATTTGCTGCAAAGATGCCTCTTTCATTGCTTGATTCGGCCTCTTGGGCTAAAGCTAAGGCTGAGGGGAAGTCTATGGGCTGTGCCGGGAAGATTGCCCACTTCAATGACTTTTTCAATCCTGAGACGAAAATATGAAGCGCGTCGCTTCTAAACTTTTCATTTAACACAGCCGCTGCAGCGGAATTGTGCGTCATTAGTGTTTTATTTGTTAACAAGGTGAGCTTTTTCTCGACCTCGTCGAAATATTGTAGCAGTGACAGGTTGCCCTGCTGAAGCGTGTTTAGTTGCTGCTAGATTACATGTACCGGTGTTTTGTCGGCGTATGTAAAATCTAGCCTAGCAATAATGGCTTTAAAATTCAACACTGTGTTGAATGAGGCCAGCACAGCATCTGCTGATCCCCTTACTTTATTTCTGATTATAGCTACTGCCTGATAGTGTCTTGAGCTGCCGTTGTGTGGCTTGAACACTTTTTAGGCTGCGGAAGCGGCTTGCCTCCATGAAACATAGATTTCTATTTTCCCGTCAAACTCGGGGACGGACTTTATAATATCTAGGGGCTCGTCGCAACGGGCCCCTGGCTCGATTACTATTTCGTAGAAAATTTCTATCTGCGGTGCAGAAACTCCAGTTTTATTAAGCTGGTCTGTCAGTGAGGCTTTCTTTTGTTCAAATAAGAGGACTTGTTGGTCAAGGGCTGCCTGAACCTTTGCTTCCAAATGGGCAACTTGTTCTGCATTAATTTTTTTGCTTTTTCTAAAGACTGCTGCTCTAAGTACGAAGTTATCAGTTCGTCGCCGCTACTGTCGTCCGCTTTGGTTTGGTATTGGAATGGGCGCAGCATAAAAAGCAGACCGTTTCGGAATAAATTTTAATTCTGACTTATTAAAGGGTTCTTCTTTACACTTTACTGCAACAGGCAGAATCTTGCTTAAGTTTATTTTGTAAATAATAACATCTCATACTAAACAGCTCTTAGAATTTTATTAAATTTATTTGAATTGTAAACAAATGAACATCTCACTTACATTTTGAAATATGCGCTTAAATCAAGTAGTGTGGTGGCCGTTGCGATATGTTATTTTCCAGTTGAACACTGCCGGCCGCTCGTATTTGTTGATTTGTTGTTGTTGTTGTTGTAACTCGCTCAGCTCTCTTGGCTGGGTTTTTTTATTTTTTTACTTTAAGTTTTGTAGTGCGTAAGTGTTTATTTATTTTCCACTGTTTTTGTTGTAGCACTCAATTTATTGTTGTGTGTTTCTGTTTTATTTGTTGATGTTTAAGTCACAAAATTGTTTTCATTGACATCGTGAGTTATGTTCACTATTGTTTTTGTTATAATATTCAGTTTATTGTTTGATATCGCGACTTTTCGCGTTTGCTCAGAGTTATTCTCTGTGTTTTGTTTAAATTGTTGTTATCAAGTCACAAAATTGTTCTCGTTGAGAGTTTTATTCACTGTTGTTTTGTTACCACTCACTTTATTTCGCGTTTGCTCAGAGTTATTCTCTGTGTTTTGTTTTAATTGTTATTGTGCAAGTCACAAAATTGTTCTCGTTGAGATAGTGAGATCTATTCACTGTTGTTTTTGTTGTTCACTTTATTGCACCGCGGCTCTTAGCGTTTAGCTCAAAGAGTTATTTCGGTGGGCGATTGAACGATCGCTTTTAAAAAATTGGGTTATTTCCGTTTCTTTAATATTCATTTAAAGTATCTTTATTTTATAATAAAGGAAGACTCTATGATATTCAGTCAAAGTATCTTTATTTTATAATTCGTTTTTAATTCAAGCTCGTTAGAACTATAAGAGAACCAATTCCAAACTAAAACTTAGAGCAAGCTGCATCGAACCATGAAGCCACCGCTGCCGGCTGCGTGCGAGTTTCGGATTTCGGCTGCAACTTTGTCGCGACGGCATCCAGCGCAACAACGTTGTCAGCAAACTCAAGCTTGCGCGTGTTAACTCCTCCCCTACTAATCGACCCGTTTTCCCCTTTAAGGATATCGGAAAAAGGTTTCGCAATGGACCCGAAGAATTTCACGAAGCACCTGTAGTAGCTTGCCAGTCCTAGGAAGGACCGTACCGCGTAAAGGTTTTCCGATTCAACATATTCCTGAGTGGCTTTGACTTTTTCAGGTTCTGTTTTTCAATCTCGCTGGTTACAATAAACCCGAGGTACTACGCTTTTCTTGAAAAACTGCGTCTTCTCTTGCGCCACCCTCGTGTTTGCTTCTAGGAGTCTTTTTTATACCCGGACAACATGATTGAAGTGGTCTACCCCATTTTGGGAGAAGGCAATTACGTCGTCGACGTAAACATAGCATGATCTGCCGATTTGTTTGCGCAGATCATCGTCGATGGCTCTCTGGAAGATACTGCCCCCATTCTTCAATCCGAAAGGGAGCCGACAAAACTGGTACTTTCCCCCATTAACAGAAAAATACATTTTTGGCCTGCCTCGTTCCGTTAAAATAATCAGGTGGTAGCCGGACTTCAGATCTAGCGTCGTGAAGTACTTAGCTTTCTCTAGATTGGCCAATATCATTAAAATGTTTTGCATGGGGTATCTGTCAGCCTCTGTCTGTTCGTTCAGTTTGCTAAAGTCGATGACAAGGCGTTTTTTCTTTTCTCCCAACTTTTCGGTACCCTTTTTGTCAACTACCCATATCGGGCTAACGTTCGTACAACTGTGTTAGTGTATTGGCTCAGATCCATCCCAAATTTAATCCGGTTGGTTTTTAGGCATAGGTTTGCTCCCACCTGTGATAACAGGTCGAGACCGATTATTTCGTCAAATGCCGAAAGACAATTTAACAAGAAAAATTGTGTTGTTGCCCCAAACATGGGTAACAAACTTTATTCTGTAATGCCGTTAGAGCCGCGTATGGAATGCACGGTGAACGGTTTGTCGACAGGGGTTACGTTTGTTAGCCGCTTGCATCGCTTGACGTAATTTTTGACGCCCCCGTGTCGATCAGAAACTTCATAGTTACCCCTGTTACTGTAATGACCCCTTTAGGTTCGTTTAGAATAAAATATTAGATGCACGTCCGTGCTAGTTCATGTTCATATTCAAATTGATTTTATTGTATTGAAGAATGTTCTTAGCCTATGGATAACATGTAAATTATTAATTGATGCGGGTCCCGCGTTGCAACACAAATATTATGCTTGGTTAGTATGCGTATGATTCCCGCGTTGCATTACAATATTGTCTTGGGTAAGTGAGTGCGTTGATCCCGCGCTGTCCGCCTTGATCCAAAGATGTTCTCCTTGATCCAGGAATATTACTGAAGATTATGTTGTGAAGCTGATTGACCTCTATTGCTGGCCTTGGGCTCAGACAATAATGAAAGATATGTTTTTATCGGCAATGCCGGGGCAGTAAATTTATTTTAGTGACTTATGTGTTGCGCGTTTCATATAAAACTAAATATGCAAATCAAGAATTCTAAACTCTAAGGCCCAAGTCTAGCACTCGCATCACGCCACAATGTCATGGTCGGCAAGCCGACTCACCATAATCATAGGCACTAAGCGGAAGACTCTTGCGACATAAACAAAAGTGTTCGATTACCGCCTCTGACCATTTCCCCTACAAAGTGCTGATGCAGACGTTCAGCGCTGTGATTGCTTAAGGCAACACAACGAACAATTTATGAACGCTTGGATTGCTTAAGGCAACCCAACAAACAATTATTGAGCGCTTGGATTGCTTAGGGCAACCCAGCAAGCAATTATTATCGTTACTTATCAGTTATCGGGGCCACCGGCAACGCTGATTCTTGCAGGGCTTTCGTTGATGATTATTGCACCGTCGTCTACGTACGTGACTTACTCCAGATGGCTGGGCTGCGAGTGGCAAAGAGCTGTGCTCCCAGCATGCAAGGCCCGCGCGCAGGTATCATGTGCTGCCAGTTTGAAGAATGTAGAATAGGTTGTTGTGGTGCATTCCGTGACTGCTAGGACGTCATCCTTACACTCGGCTATGATGTCATCTTGTAGTTGCAATATGGTGTGTTGGTGTGATACGGGGAAGACGGTGATCTTCTTATAAATAAATTTTGTTCTAGGGTATGCGATTAGAATGTTAATAATGTTTTCGGACTGGTAGACCTTAATATTAGATGCCTCTAATAAACTAACTACGAGTATGTCGAGGGCTTGCTCAGCTAGAGACTTCAAATCGTCATGGTTAAAAATGGTAGGATTTATTATATTTGACTTAGCCAATAGTCGCGAAGGACTTGCTTGGCATTTTCTTGGGCCGCACGATGCGTACGGTTATGCTCGGCAGTTATTATTTCCTTTTGTTCGTTCTTGTCTATGACGTCGCAAACCAAGTTCTTACAATGCCAAAATTTCGTTGACGGGAAATTTAACACAATGTTGTGTTGAAAACTGGCGAGTGTTGCAGATCGCAATGTAAAGCATTTACAACGTCTGGGTTGACCACTTCTTTAAGTGTTTCAAAGATAGTGTTGTTGTCAGTGAAATTAATTAGATGGCGAGTTTTACTACCAAAAAGTATAAAATTTCGTTTAAGTGGGAAACGTGCCTCTTCTAAAACTATTTGGTTCCTAAAGCAGTTTATAGGTTTTTCAGTTGATTCGACCGTGTAGGTCAATGACAGTTCGCTGTGTACGGTCGCGACGTCAGAGTGATGTTCGTCCTGTAGAGCGTTTACATTTTGCCGTGATAAGGCTTCCGCTACAAAATTTTCTTTACCTGGCTTGTAAAACATTTTAGCATCATGTTCGTCAATGTAAGCCTTCCACCTTTTTATTTTTGCGTTATATTGGTCAGTGAAAATGTTTATGTCTTTGGTACCATACAGGAAATAACTTCTATAATAACTAGCCAAGCCGAGGAATGATCTTAAGCTCAACAAATTTTTTGGCTCAATGTATTCCTGCATGGCTTTGACTTTTTCGGGGTCAGTTTTTGTCTCGCCTCTGGTCACTATGAACCCTAAATATTCGACGCTTTCTTTAAAGAACTTTTTTTTCCTGGGACACTCGCATGTTAGCATCGCTCAAGCACTGAAGTACTGCGTTGATATGCTGAACATGATCGGCTTCATTTTCAGAGAAAATGATCACGTCGTCTACATAGACGTAACATATTTTGCCAATAAGTTCCCTGAGCACGTCGTATATAGTTCTTTAAAAAATACTTCCAGCATTTTTCAGACCAAAGGGTAAGCGACAGAATTCATATTTTCCGCCGTTTACCGAAATTGAGGTTTTCTCGCGGTCTTGTTCCGCCAGATAGATTTGATGATACCCTGATTTTAAGTCTAATGTTGTGAAAAACTTTGCTTTTCCCATGTTTGCCAAAATCATGGAGATGGAAGGCATAGGGTATCTATCATGAATGGTTTGTTCGTTTAGTTTGTCGTTTGTTTTTATTGCCGTTGGCATCTGTACCTTTTTTGTCAACTACCCATGTTGGGCTGTTGTATGGGGATCTCGATGGTCTTATTATGCCATCTTTCAGTAGCTGCTTGATTTCGTTGTTTACGAAATCAGCTACTCCCATAGGGTGTAGATACATTTTAGAATACACCGGCTAATTGCTTTCAGTTCGAATTGTGGCGACTACAGAAGTATTAAAGGGTAAAGCCTCGCAAGAGGTCGAAAACACCTTTATTCTTTTTTAAATCATTTTTTAAAATTCCTTTTTAACTGAATTTGGTACCACAATATCGTCTACGTGTGTAAAGTTCACAGTATCACAGTTGTAAAACTGTAGCTTTTCCGCTGTATTCTTGTATTCAAGGGTGCCGTTATTTTGATTTATTGTTACTCCTGCCTGTGTTAACAGATCGAAGCCAATTATGGCATCAAAAGTGCCAAGCGTGTCTAGTATGAAAAATGGAGACACTTGTCGGAAAACCGACATAAGGCATTTATTTTTGATTTGACTGCGACGTCATCCGGCGCAACAACGTTGTCAGCAAGCTCAAGCTTGCGCGTGTTAACTCCTCCCCTACTAATCGACCCGTTTTCCCCTTTAAGGATATCGGACAAAGGTTTCGCAATGGACCCGAAGAATTTTACGAAGCACCTGTAGTAGCTTGCCAGTCCTAGGAAAGACCGTACTGCGTAAAGGTTTTCCGATTCAACATATTCCTGAGTGGCTTTGACTTTTTCAGGTTCTGTTTTTCACTCTCGCTGGTTACAATAAACCCGAGGTACTACGCTTTTCTTGAAAAACTGCGTCTTCTCTTGCGCCACCCTCGTGTTTGCTTCTAGGAGTCTTTTTAATACCCGGACAACATGATTGAAGTGGTCTACCCCATTTTGGGAGAAGGCAATTACGTCGTCGACGTAAACATAGCATGATCTGCCGATTTGTTTGCGCAGATCATCGTCGATGGCTCTCTGGAAGATACTGCCCCCATTCTTCAATCCGAAAGGGAGCCGACAAAACTGGTACTTTCCCCCATTAACAGAAAAATACATTTTTGGCCTGCCTCGTTCCGTTAAAATAATCAGGTGGTAGCCGGACTTCAGATCTAGCGTCGTGAAGTACTTAGCTCTCTAGATTGGCCAATGTCATTAAAATGTTTTGCATGGGGTATCTGTCAGCCTCTGTCTGTTCGTTCAGTTTGCTAAAGTCGATGACAAGGCGTTTTTTCTTTTCTCCCAACTTTTCGGTACCCTTTTGTCAACTACCCATATCGGGCTAACGTTCGTACAACTGTGTTAGTGTATTGGCTCAGATCCATCCCAAATTTAATCCGGTTGGTTTTTAGGCATAGGTTTGCTCCCACCTGTGATAACAGGTCGAGACCGATTATTTCGTCAAATGCCGAAAGACAATTTAACAAGAAAAATTGTGTTGCTGCCCCAAACATGGGTAACAAACTTTATTCTGTAATGCCGTTAGAGCCGCGTATGGAATGCACGGTGAACGGTTTGTCGACAGGGGTTACGTTTGTTAGCCGCTTGCATCGCTTGACGTAATTTTTGACGCCCCCGTGTCGATCAGAAACTTCATAGTTACCCCTGTTACTGTAATGACCCCTTTAGGTTCGTTTAGAATAAAATATTAGATGCACGTCCGTGCTAGTTCATGTTCATATTCAAATTGATTTTATTGTATGGAAGAATGTTCTTAGCCTATGGATAACATGTAAATTAATAATTAATGCGGGTCCCGCGTTGCAACACAAATATTATGCTTGATTAGTATGCGTATGATTCCCGCGTTGCATTACAATGTTGTCTTGGGTAAATGAGTGCGTTGATCCCGCGTTGATCCAAAGATGTTCTCCTTGATCCAGGAATATTACTGACGATTATGTTGTGAAGCTGACTGACCTCTATTGCTGGCCTTGGGCTCAGACAATAATGAAAGATATGTTTTTATCGGCAATGCCGGAGCAGTAAATTTAATTTAGCGACTTATGTGTTGCGCGTTTCATATAAAACTAAATATGCAAATCAAGATTTCTAAACTCTAAGGCCCAAGTCTAGCACTCGCATCACGCCACAATGTCATGGTCGGCAAGCCGACTCACCATAATCATAGGCACTAAGCGGAAGACTCTTGCGACATAAGCAAAAGTGTTCGATTACCGCCTCTGACCATTGCCCCTACAAAGTGCTGATGCAGACGTTCAGCGCTGTGATTGCTTAAAGCAACACAACGAACAATTTATTAACGCTTGGATTGCTTAAAGCAACCCAACAAACAATTATTGAGCGCTTGGATTGCTTAGGGCAACCCAGCAAGCAATTATTATCGTAACTTATCAGTTATCGGGGCCACCAGCAACGCTGATTCTTGCAGGGCTTTCGTTGATGATTATTGCACCGTCGTCTACGTACGTGACTTACTCCAGATGGCTGGGCTGCGAGTGGCAAAGAGCTGTGCTCCCAGCGTGCAAGGCCCGCGCGCAGGTATCATGTGCTGCCAGTTTGAAGAATGTAGAATAGGTTGTTGTGGTGCATTCCGTGACTGCTAGGACGTCATCCTTACACTCGGCTATGATGTCATCTTGTAGTTGCAATATGGTGTGTTGGTGTGATACGGGGAAGACGGTGATCTTCTTATAAATAAATTTTGTTCTAGGGTATGCGATTAGAATGTTAATAATGTTTTCGGACTGGTAGACCTTAATATTAGATGCCTCTAATAAACTAACTACGAGTATGTCGAGGGCTTGCTCAGCTAGAGACTTCAAATCGTCATGGTTAAAAATGGTAGGATTTATTATATTTGACTTAGCCAATAGTCGCGAAGGACTTGCTTGGCATTTTCTTGGGCCGCACGATGCGTACGGTTATGCTCGGCAGTTATTATTTCCTTTTGTTCGTTCTTGTCTATGACGTCGCAAACCAAGTTCTTACAATGCCAAAATTTCGTTGACGGGAAATTTAACACAATGTTGTGTTGAAAACTGGCGAGTGTTGCAGATCGCAATGTAAAGCATTTACAACGTCTGGGTTGACCACTTCTTTAAGTGTTTCAAAGATAGTGTTGTTGTCAGTGAAATTAATTAGATGGCGAGTTTTACTACCAAAAAGTATAAAATTTCGTTTAAGGTGGAAACGTGCCTCTTCTAAAACTATTTGGTTCCTAAAGCAGTTTATAGGTTTTTCAGTTGATTCGACCGTGTAGGTCAATGACAGTTCGCTGTGTACGGTCGCGACGTCAGAGTGATGTTCGTCCTGTAGAGCGTTTACATTTTGCCGTGATAAGGCTTCCGCTACAAAATTTTCTTTACCTGGCTTGTAAAACATTTTAGCATCATGTTCGTCAATGTAAGCCTTCCACCTTTTTATTTTTGCGTTATATTGGTCAGTGAAAATGTTTATGTCTTTGGTACCATACAGGAAATAACTTCTATAATAACTAGCCAAGCCGAGGAATGATCTTAAGCTCAACAAATTTTTTGGCTCAATGTATTCCTGCATGGCTTTGACTTTTTCGGGGTCAGTTTTTGTCTCGCCTCTGGTCACTATGAACCCTAAATATTCGACGCTTTCTTTAAAGAACTTTTTTTTTCCTGGGACACTCGCATGTTAGCATCGCTCAAGCACTGAAGTACTGCGTTGATATGCTGAACATGATCGGCTTCATTTTCAGAGAAAATGATCACGTCGTCTACATAGACGTAACATATTTTGCCAATAAGTTCCCTGAGCACGTCGTATATGGTTCTTTAAAAAATACTTCCAGCATTTTTCAGACCAAAGGGTAAGCGACAGAATTCATATTTTCCGCCGTTTACCGAAATTGAGGTTTTCTCGCGGTCTTGTTCCGCCAGATAGATTTGATGATACCCTGATTTTAAGTCTAATGTTGTGAAAAACTTTGCTTTTCCCATGTTTGCCAAAATCATGGAGATGGAAGGCATAGGGTATCTATCATGAATGGTTTGTTCGTTTAGTTTGTCGTTTGTTTTTATTGCCGTTGGCATCTGTACCTTTTTTGTCAACTACCCATGTTGGGCTGTTGTATGGGGATCTCGATGGTCTTATTATGCCATCTTTCAGTAGCTGCTTGATTTCGTTGTTTACGAAATCAGCTACTCCCATAGGGTGTAGATACATTTTAGAATACACCGGCTAATTGCTTTCAGTTCGAATTGTGGCGACTACAGAAGTATTAAAGGGTAAAGCCTCGCAAGAGGTCGAAAACACCTTTATTCTTTTTTAAATCATTTTTTAAAATTCCTTTTTAACTGAATTTGGTACCACAATATCGTCTACGTGTGTAAAGTTCACAGTATCACAGTTGTAAAACTGTAGCTTTTCCGCTGTATTCTTGTATTCAAGGGTGCCGTTATTTTGATTTATTGTTACTCCTGCCTGTGTTAACAGATCGAAGCCAATTATGGCATCAAAAGTGCCAAGCGTGTCTAGTATGAAAAATGGAGACACTTGTCGGAAAACCGACATAAGGCATTTATTTTTGATTTGACTGGAGCCATGTATGGAACTCGCAGTGAAAGGGTTGGCGACTGGCATTATGTTTTTTAGCTCCCTTACGGGCTTCACATAATTTTTTGCCGCGCCGGTGTCTATTAAAATTTTTAGCGTCCTCCCAGTACACTGCCATTCGATGACGGGTAGCCGGGAGTGTTCTCTAAAAAATTTAATGAGTCAACGTCAAATACGCATTCGTTATCCTCATGTATGTCATTGACTTCCTGCTCAGCTACGCTTTTATGGCCTTCCTCGGTGTTTACCGGGGCACTTTGGACAACTTTGTTTACCCTCTGACGGACACACTTGGCCGGACACTCGTTCTGACGAGCTCTGTCTTTTCATGGCAGTCGCGTTGCTAGCCTGCTGCTTACCAAAATCTGTGGGCTGCCTAAATTTTGCGGATGAATCTACATCCATCGGCTCGGGCGCTTGGGCTTGTTGTTCCTTCTTGTTGTGGTTACTATTAGCGTTGTTATGATAACGCTTGACAAAATGTGGGTTTTTTTTCCTGACCTTTCTCATCATCATTGCTTTTCCCCTGCTTATACTGGGTGCGAGCCCTGTTGGCTTCTGTAGCCTGGGCTTTTTCTTCAAGTGCTTTAGCATATGAAGAAGAAAATAAGCTTCGCTCAATGCTTGCTTCCGCTTCTTTGGCAAGTGCCAAGGCAGAGGGCAAGTCTTTGGATTGAGCTGAGAAAACCAGGCTTTGTTTAGACCTGAGATGAATGCATGTAGTGCATCCGCTCTAACCTCTTTGTTAAGGAGGTCAGCGCCTTTCTGATCGTGAGACATGATAATTTTGTTAGTAACGAGGGTAAGCTTTCGCTCAACTGTATCGTAATACTCCATTAGCCCTAAGTCGCCATGTCGCACCATCTCTAGCCCTTGGCGCAAGGTGCGTAGTGATATTCTATCTGCATATATGCAATGTAGCCTTGCTATTATTGCATCGAAATTAAGTACAGTATTGTGTGACACTAATAATGCCCTTGCGGACCCTCTGGTTTTGTTTCTGATAATAGTCACAGCTTGGTAGTGTGAGGTGCTGCCATTGTATGGCTTGAAAAGCTCGTATGCGTCTGTGGCTGACTGCCGCCATGCCACGTAGTCATCCTGGGTCCCGTCAAAGTCTGGGATAGATTTTTTGAGGTCGACACTAATTCTTTCAAAACCCTCTAGTTGAGGGGCATCTACTCGCAAACTGGTGATTTGTTCTTGAACCGCTCTTAGCTGTGCCAATGCTTGGCTAACAGCGGCTTGCACTAACGACTGAATCTGATCTGCGTTCATGGCTGACTCAACGAGACACTGTTGTCTGCTATTATTTTCTGGTTCTGAACACCAGCTATCCTCACTGTCGTATTCTATTATTACATCCCTATAGGTACTTGGCCAACTCATCAATTGTATGACTGAGGTGACACCTTTCACTTGCACGGTTTGTTATTTTGCCGATTGTTTCAAATCGGTAACACATAAAATGTAAATATTTAATTTTGCACCGCGTTGGCATAAAATGTAGAATGTAATCGCAGAGAAAAAATTTTCTTCTTCTTTATATTTATTTTTTATTTTATTACATTATTTTTAACACTGAGTCTAAAGCCTTTAGCTGAACTTTCATGTTTTATTGTGGGTTCTTATATGTTTGGGCGCCAATTATTAATTAATGCGGGTCCCGTGTTGTAACACAAATATTATGTTTGGTTAGTATGCGTATGATTCTCGCGTTGCATCACAATGTTATCTTGGGTAAATGAGTGCGTTGATCCCGCGCTGTCCTCCTTGATCGAAAGATATGGTTTTATCGGCAATGCCGGAGCAGTAAATTTATTTTAGCGACTTATGTGTTGCGCGTTTCATATAAAACTAAATATGCAAATTAAGAATGCTTAACCCTAAGGCTCGCATCACGCCACAATGTCATGGTCGGCTTGCCGAATCAAAGGCACTTAGCGGAAGACTCTTGCGACATAAACAAAAGTGTTCGATTACCGCCTCTGACCATTTCCCCTACAAAGTGCTGATGCAGACGTTCAGCGCTGTGATTGCTTAAGGCAACACAACGAAAAATTTATTAACGCTTGGATTGCTTAAGGCAACCCAACAAACAATTATTGAGCGCTTGGATTGCTTAGGGCAACCCAACAAACAATTTTTATCGTAACTTATCAGTTAACTATATACCTATGCTATTATCGGTTAACAGCTTCAAAGAAAGAGAAAGAGCGAGAGAGAGCGGGTGTACTCATACATATATTTGGGTGTTCACTCAAAGAGACCACGCTAGCTTGGTCTGCTCAAGTGGCTTTATATTACTTATATGCGCAGATTGTATGTATGTATGTACTTGAGTATGTACATACATATATATGGTCAACAAAGTGTTACAATTTAAGTTGTATGTGATTAGATTTATGTATATGTATGAATACAATACACTTCCATTTTAGAAAAATAACGTAATATTATGAATATGTAGTTATTTATAGTATAATTGATTGTAATAATTAGTAATATAAATATTGAAAAATATGAAAATATAAAACTAATAAAATTAAAGAATATAAAAATTTAAAAGTATAAAAATATAAAAATTCATTATAATAATTTGTTTCTCTTTAAAAATGCTTTTTCTGTTGTTAATATTCATTTGGCTGATCAGGCCGTTGTATATATATATATAAATATATATATATTTTTTTGATTTTGAATTCGAATTCATAAAGAAAATTTAAATGTAGTATGAATTAAACTTTTTTAATATATCCTTACTAATTTTTTGTTCTTTACCCTTGGTATCTTTTATTATAGCATTATCTTTTTTATTATTCTTACTACCGTATATGTTCCTAGGTATTTATTTTCTAATTTATGGCCTACTTCATTTTTTAAAAGTATTTTATCTCCTATATTCAAATTAAGGTCTCATGTTTTCCCATCATATAGTTCCTTATTTTTCTGCTTATGTTTATCTATCATTATTATAAGCTCTTTTATAAGCTAGTTCTAATCTAAACTTGTATTCTTTTGAATAATCTTCTATGATATAAAGTGGACTTGTTAAAATGTTTTGAAAAATTTGATGTTTTGCTAAATACTAACCCGTAAGGACAATAATTATGTACTATAGATGCTGTAGTATTAAAGCAATAAACAAAATATTGAAGCCATGCGCCCCAATTAGTTTTATCAACTGATATATACGAACGTATGTATGTATTAAACGTTCTGTGGCTTCTTGCAACAGTAACAACTGTTTGGTGATGGTGTGCTGTTGATGTAATATTATCTGTTCTTAAGTATTTATATATGTATGTCATTTATCACTGAATTCTTATACTTTGTACCCATGTCCGTTGTGAACGTCTTCATTGGCCCGTACTTTAAATTAAAAGATTCAAATATAGCTTCAGCGACAGTTTTTGCATTTTTATTTGGGATTGGAATGGCAACAAGATATTTTGTTAATTCGCAAATAAGTGTAACTGCATACTCGTTACCATTTTCTGATCTTGGTAATGGACCTATAGTGTCAAAAATTACCCTGTCGAAAGCGTATACTGGTGTTTCAGTTAGTTTCAAAGGTGTCTTTGTATGCTCTGTTGTTTTAGCTTTTTGGTATTTTGGACAATTACGTATGTACTTTGTTATATGCCGTGTCATATTTTACCAGTAGTAATTTTTTTTTTTATTATTCTTGGCGTTCTAAAAATGCCAGTATGACCACCTTGAATTGGATCGTCATGGAATTCAGACAAAATAGCTTCTTTATAATTTTTATTTTTTATTTGGGTTACCTGTCTCAGTAGCGTTACTGTGAGATTTTTTTAGATATTTGTTGCCCAATTGTTTAAAAGTATTAACGAAAATTAATTCAAAGATCGTTTCGCTCGGTACCACTTTGAGTTGGCTGATTTCTATTATACCGGCTTCTTTTTCAAGCCTTTTATAGTATAATTGATTGTAATAATTAGTAATATAAAAACTGAAAAATATGAAAATATAAAACTAATAAAATTTAAGAATATAAAAATTTAAAAGTATAAAAATATAAAAATTCATTATAATAATTTGTTTTTCTTTAAAAATGTTTTATTGTTGTTAATATTCATTTGGATGATCAGGCCGTTGTATATATATAAGTATATACATATACATACATATTTTGTTTTTTTTTTGATTTTGAATTCGAATTCATAAAGAAAATTTAAATGTATTATGAATTAAAATTTTTTAATATATCCTTACGAATTTTTTGTTCTTTACCCTTGGTATCTTTTATTAGAGCATTATCTTTTTATTATTCTTTCTAACGTATATGTTCCTAGGTTTTTATTTTCTAATTTGTGGCCTCCTTCATTTTTTAAAAGTATTTTATCTCCTATATTCAAATTAAGGTCTAATGTTTTCCCATCATATAGTTCCTTATTTTTCTGCTTATGTAAATCTATCATTATTCTAGCTCTTTTATAAGCTTGCTCTAATCTAAACTTGTATTCTTTTGAATAATCTTCTATGATATAAAGTGGATTTGTTAAAATGTTTTGAAAAATTGGATGTTTTGCTAAATACTAACCCGTAAGGACAATAATTATGTACTATAGATGCTGTAGTATAGCCATGCGCCCCAATTAGTTTTATCAACTGATATATACGAACGTATGTATTAAACGTTCTGTGGCTTCTTGCAACAGTAACAACTGTTTGGTGATGGTGTGCTGTTGATGTAATATTATCTGTTCTTAAGTATTTATATATGTATGTCATTTATCACTGAATTCTTATACTTTGTACCCATGTCCGTTGTGAACGTCTTCATTGGCCCGTACTTTAGAATAAAAGATTCAAATATAGCTTCAGCGACAGTTTTTGCATTTTTATTTGGGATTGGAATGGCAACAAGATATTTTGTTAATTCGCAAATAAGTGTAACTGCATACTCGTTACCATTTTCTGATCTTGGTAATGGACCTATAGTGTCAAAAATTACCCTGTCGAAAGCGTATACTGGTGTTTCAGTTAGTTTCAAAGGTGTCTTTGTATGCTCTGTTGTTTTAGCTTTTTGGTATTTTGGACAATTACGTATGTACTTTGTTATATGCCGTGTCATATTTTACCAGTAGTAATTTTTTTTTTATTATTCTTGGCGTTCTAAAAATGCCAGCATGACCACCTTGAATTGGATCGTCATGGAATTCAGACAAAATAGCTTCTTTATAATTTTTATTTTTTATTTGGGTTACCTGTCTCAGTAGCGTTACTGTAAGATTTTTTTTTAGATATTTGTTGCCCAATTGTTTAAAAGTATTAACGAAAATTAATTCAAAGATCTTTTCGCTCGGTACCACTTTGAGTTGGCTGATTTCTATTATACCGGCTTCTTTTTCAAGCCTTTGGAAAAATTCACCTAAGTCAAGTGTTCCATTGGTATATAAGTAGGTCGCTAATCTCAATTCTCGCAATAATCTTTTTACCATGCTTTAACAAGCATAGCATTTTTGTTTTATGCAAGGTGACTATTTTGCGTATATCGTCGATTTTTATGATGCCGTTTACGTTCGGCTGAGAAGCTTTATTAAGGTTTTACTGTGGCAAAATGCGTTGTTCTTTTCTTGCGCAGAATTTTGAAGTTTTGATGTCTTGTAGTGACTTTCAAGACATTGCTGTTTGTATTTTTAAGATCCTTCGTGGTTATTCTAAAAAACGCATCTGCTACGAAATTGTCTTTTCCCTTAAGATATTCTACAATAATCTAATACTCTTCTAATTCTAGTTAATTTTGAACTGGGATTTACAAATAAGTAAGTGAATGAACGAGAAGCGTATGCTACGGGTAATTGCTAATCACCATAATTTTGGGTTAAAACTGCTCCGCAAGCTTGTTTACGTGCATCCGTTATTATGCAAAATTTATATGTTATTTTAATATATATATATATATATATATTACTATATGTTATTTGTTACTGAAGATAATTTTATTTGACGGACAACTTCGAAACGGGCTGGAAGTATTGTGGCATTATTGTCACCAGTATGAACTATTGGTATTTTTATCAGAGGTCGCAAATAACAGTCAACGCAGAAAAAATCGAAGCAAATTCGGTTTTGCTCTCCATCGCACACTTTATTTCCTAGCAAATGTGTACTCTGTTTGTACATTTGCTTGAGCAATGCCGCTGTTATTTCTAACAGTAAGATTTTAACAGGACACATTCGTTCGGTCGCACAGAAATGTGTGTTATTTTCAGAGCAAAACGAACAAAGTAGAAGCGAAAAGTGTCTTTTCTTGTTGTCTGTACTTTCGTTGCGTATTTGTCGTTACGAAAGATGAGAAAGGTGGCGTTATTGCGCACACAGTCGAATAATGTGTTGATGGTAAAGAACTGCTTTCCAAAGTATTAATAAGAGTGACTGACTAGATGCCGAATTGGTGAGGATAGAGTAGGGCATAGTCTTATCAAATAGTCGTAAAGCCTCTTGTCGATCGTCAATAAAAAATTAGGGGCGTGATAACGAGAACGTAATATAAATCTATAGAATCATAACAAACTATCTTAAAAAACCAGCTGCATAATTTATTTTTTTTTCTTACTTTTTTTTCTTCAAATCAGGGACTAACATCTTTAGAACGTTCACGACGTTACAAAATTGGTCGCATTAGATGCGACCTTAAAGATTCAGTTGCAGCAAGTAATTCTTCGTTGAACTTATTGTGGCTAGTGGTGCCTTCAGTGTGGTATTCTTTTATAGGTGCAAGAGCGATACCAGCAATGACCCTATTTACGCTCTTAAAATAAGAAGAAAAAATCAAAGTACGGAGTTCACATTCATTATTCTCTATAATCTATTTATGCACCTTTTATTTTATTTTGCAGGTTATTGGCCATCTTCCCCTAATAGTAAAGCAAATCAATTATTGGTAAGATCATCTCTAACTTCATATTCGTATAAATAAATATTAAAAAAAATACTTGTAACCAAAATTATCTAGGCTCTAAGGAATTTTTGTGGATTTATTATGCGCCCTATTAAATACACCCAAGATTTTGCTTTTAAAAAGAGGCTGTTCTGGTATTCTCCTAAATTATGAGTGCAGCCTCATTAGCAACAGCTTTATCTCTTGTAATCTGCAATGCGTTATACAAGCATACAAGTCAGATGGATTACCTAAAATCCTTCATTGAAGTCACATTTGTGAGATATCCTTAGTTGATAAAAAAAACAGACATATAAACTTGACTATTGATGCTGATATATCCTTCTATGACATTTTTCATTATGCATTTCATGCCCAAATTATAAAATTTATGCTAAGAAAAGAAAAAGAAGAATATCGCGTCTGCTTTTCAATTAACGCAACACCGAAATGTGAAATTTTGTCCAAACACGAACTGATGTTAAAGGATTGAACTCAATGATTGTTGAATTGAAAGTAACAGATTGAAAGGAAAAGTTAAGGTTATGAGTCACAAAACCCATAATCAGAAAAAAAGTACGCCTATATTCGGCACATTGAAGATGAAATATCCTTGTAGACATTTTCCTTAAGACTTACCAGATATAAAACAATAGTTAAGCTCGTAAATTCTGAGTTTGGTGAAAATATCTTAGAAAGCGGAATATTTTGCCAATTAAAAACTAATTTCTAAACAGATTCTTCATATAGAGCTATATAATATAGTAGTCCGATCTTAAAAAGATTTTGCTAATATATAAGCAGCATACTGAAACTAGTAAATGCCGAGTTTGGTCAAGCTATCTTAATAAACAAAAAAATATTTCTAAAAGAACTTACTTTTGACCGATCATTACTATGAGACAAAAAGTTGTTAATACTAGAACCTTCTTTTTAGGCGATAATGGCAACTATATTGTATAGTGGTCCGATGATGATAAGGTTTTGCATGCATGTAAGGAGAATAGGAAAACTAATGAATGCCAAGTTTGGTCAAGTTATCTTAACAAACAAAAAAGTATTTTTAAAAGAACTTACTTTTCGACTGATCATTTCTATGAGACACACGTGGTCTAAACCGGCAGACAGTATCTACAACAGAAACACGGACCTTTGCAATGTTTCGAGACGATTGTTTTAAAACTGAGAGACCAATTGGTATACGGTATACGTTTATTGGTATACGTTTGTGTCAAACCCTGGATGTACTAATTAATCGTGCTACCTCTTATCATTAAAACATATACTTAGCAGACAACATTTGTTTTTACATTTTTTTAGTACCCGATTACCTACCCAATGGCGAATTGTCTGGCAAAGTTGATCACTTCCCTCATGATTTGTTGCAGTTGTAAGTTGGCGAAATTTCGCTCGTTATAGGTGAGTTCACATTGGTTTCCTTTATTCAAACAGATAATGGACTTATCGATTTGCTTTTCATCTAGACTTCCTGCACAACGGAGAACATTCTGTTAACGCAAAGATTTCACATAAAGTTGACCGATTTTGAGGCATTTTCGCATATATAGGTACGATCTTATAAATATAAACCACAGATTGATATACCATTAGCTGAAGAATGGTGACAAACAAATCTGTTTCCCAAATATTGAAGAGTTTAAACAACTATATTGAACGGAAACAAACAAAGCTACATTTAATCTAAACTTTTACAAAATTATTAATTTAATAGAGGGAATGGAAACGTTATTAAAACTATTTCTTAACAATTACTTTTAGAGCTTAGGTTTAGAGTATATTTATAATAATATATGTAATAGCGAGTACAGGCAAAAAAGAAATATAACGGAACTCGGCTTCGTCGTGGCAGAGCACGAATTCCCAAACAGTAAACATTTTTGAGCAAGCTCAGCACCAACGAAAAACTAGCTTGTACTCGATTATTGAATCAAAGAGTCGACTTCTAGAATGAACGCACGCTCACAGATATTTGATCTTACTATGGAAGGTCGCCAGGTGGATGAGGCAGTGGCCGGCATATTTCACACAGTGCTTTTTCACCGCTGTTTGGGCAAATATATGTATACGGGAGATGCACAATACTCGATTGGTACCGTGGGGTATTCAGATGTCGATTGTGACTTTATTGATTTCACATATGTTTGCTGCACATCAGATAGCCTTACGCGCAGGGTGAAGCGTGCCATCAATTTGTTTAGCGAAAAGTTGCGCTCAAATGAAAGCTGCGGATCCGGACAGATCAGTTTGGAGTTTTTTCAGAAAAAGAAAAATCGTTGGTTATTTACACAGGAGTCTATACCATGGGAGGTGTGGACAGTACACCTGGATTTAATTAAACACGAGAACGAGGATGAGCGCCAGCTCTGCCGCGAAAATGTGTCGGACCTGCTTACCGAAAAGGTTATATATATTACAGAATTAATGAACCGACACGATTATGTACCTAAGACTCCAAGTCAAAGCGAGCTTGATCTGATCTTCGACACTTCCTTTCCCGATGTACAGCCATATTTGTTCAAATTCGATTATTCAACTTCCGGATCAACAGCACCTTCAATGGGAAATGCCATGAAAAAGATTATCAAAGAAACGCTTGCAATGTGATTTTCTGAATATTAGCAAAGAAACGTATGTCTTGGTCTGTGCGATCAACGTTTTTTTTGCTTAACCGATAATAATTTATGTGGCAATAACTATAAAACTGGCTAGCACACCTATTCTTGAACTTGTTAGTATTTTGTGTATGGCTTTTTCAAAAAGAACGCCATGACCAAAATCTTTAAGAAAAATAGTCTTCTTTTATCAAAGCTATTATCACTTTGTATTGTTTTTTCATAAAAATCTTCTGGTTAACAGTCATGTAATATGTCTAAAATGTAATACAATCTCTCATTAAACAACAATTAAATATTCGGAGTCTTTCACAGTGTTATTAGTTTTGTGCAATGTACATGCATCTGTCTGTTGAACGCATTTTTTTTCGTTATTATAAAAGCTAGAGACATATAACCGCGAATAATTGTGTTTTTCTGACGTCAAATTTTGTTTTT
Source organism: Drosophila borealis (assembly GCA_035045885.1). Taxonomy (NCBI): domain Eukaryota; kingdom Metazoa; phylum Arthropoda; class Insecta; order Diptera; family Drosophilidae; genus Drosophila; species Drosophila borealis. Next base: position 309,931 of record JAWNOR010000107.1, read on the forward strand.
AAGGTTTATGGCTACGCCAATAAGAGGCGTGGTAAATAGCAGAAATGTATACAAATTATGTTGATTCCACTCGGTTCTGGTGTTGGCCGAAGGGCGCAGCAGATGATGAAGGGATTCAACGACCGATTTCTCCTTAGTCTAGGTATTGGCCGACGGGCGCAACAATAAGACGATAAGGGACTCGGTTTTAAATATTTATTGGGCACGACCGGCCAATATTAATGCAACTTAAGAGCTAAATGCAAAAGTCGGTAGTGATAACGCTTGCGTCTCGTGCAAGGCATTAGGTTACCATAAGCGCGCTGCTGTCGCTGACCGCCGCAATGCTGACTGTTTACGTCTTAAATGCTACCGTTGCGAGGTCCAACGGCCGCGGATGGGGTCAACAGTTAACTGCTCCCTCCTTAGAGACATGTCCGTCCTCAGGCATGCCAATCTTTGCCACCAGTTAGCGATGGGTTCGAAGGTTACAAGATGGGTACCGACTTTATTCATGTCTGGACCATTGTCAGTGCTAACCTTCGCCGGGCGGTTGTTTATTATTTCGATACCATCGTCGACCATCGTGTTCGGGTCCAGGTGGCTGGCTTAAGTCTTGCAGTGGGCAACGCCACATGTAAACCTTGGGCGCATTAGTCATCGGCCGCTAGCTCACAAAAGGTTGCAGGAGGTTTTGGCCAGTTTGCTACCTCGACTACCTCAGATTCCCACTCGGCCATGATGTTGTTAGGTAGCTGCAGCAATCTGCCGTTGTGCGCTATTGGAAAGATGGTGACTCTTGCAGGAAACCCTGATTTGCATTGTAAAAGCTTAATAGTAACTTCTTCTTCTGCTACTACGGTGCCCAGGAAATCTGCACTTCTCGTCATCCTATGGTGTACAGTTGAAGCGGACAACAGGGTTCTTACGTGGGAATATTCGGTTATCCGGGCGGGAACTGGCGCGAAGAAGGGAAGCAACGCATATAATAACCCAAAAACGAAGATTAAAAGTTGTATCTGGCTTAAACCTTAACTAATGGTGCATAAATGAATAATAAGATAAACCACAAAGGCCTATTTAAGGTTCTCCTTGTGCACCACCCTTCCCTTAACAAGGACTGATGTCCCCAAAAGAGTCAACTTATTGCCGAGTCTTTTATTGGCCTTGGCGCACTGCTGATGGAAACATCAAAATAGTTTGACAACATTGTTTTTGTGGCCTTGAATTCAGTGACGGTTCGTTGACGCAGTATATTGACTTGCAAAGAGGGAAGATGTTCATCAGCTGAATCAATGCGATTTTTACGTCCTCGATAGTGCGTGACGCTATCGGTTGGACCACTGCGAACTTGGAGAACTTGTCTATACAAGAAAGAAGAATTTTTATTCGTCGAGTATATGTCGACGTATTACATTTCTCCGCTATACGACGAAATTGGTGTCTCGCGTAGCTCCTGTCTTTTTGGGTGTCTGTCGTATATTGCGTTTGCGCAAACCTTACAGTTTAATTAACACCACTTCGTTTGTTAACCTGGTCATTTTTGGGAAGTAATAGTCATCTATTATTTGCTTGACATTTTCCTGAGCGAACGATTGTGCTCTGTTGTGTTTATTTCTGACATTTTGTATTTATCGAAAATGTCTGTCACCAGGTTCCTGCAATGCCAAAACTTTGTTGCTGGAAAGCTTGTAACAAGGTCGTTCTGAACGTGGGCTTGACCCAGGGTTAACAACTGACTTTAGGATATCAAGAAGTGAGCCTCTGCTCACAAAATTGATGATATGCCGTGTCTGTTCCACAAATAGAATAAAATTCTCTTTTTAAGGGAAATGGGCCTCGTCCAATATTATTTGGTTTCTGAAGCAGTTTAGAGACTTGTCTGTTTTTTCGATCGTGTATGTCAGAGATGCTTCGCTTTGAATTGTTGCTGCAGTGGACATTTGATCTTTTAGCGCCTTCAACTTCTGTCTGAAATAGGGGGATCGGTGACGTGTTTCTCTATCCCTGTTTTATAAAAACGTTAGCGTTATGCTCATCAATAATCGCATTCCAACGCTTTATTTTAGAATTTGGGGTTCTCTCTGAAACGGTAAATGCGAGGGGCTGGTGGTCTGTGAAAATATTAATGTCTTTTACCCCGTAGAGGTAATGTCGGAGTTTCGCCAAAGCCCACACAATCGCGAGCAACTCTCTCACGTTTGTCGCATAGCTTACCTCCCTATCTTTTAAGGTTCTCGAAACCATTCTTATCGGACGGCTGTTCGGTGATAGAACCGCGCCTATACCATAAGCCGAATCACTTGTCGTTAAATCGATTGGTTTCTTGTAGTCCGGGAGCATGACATCTTCTGAAGTCAAGATATTTCGAAGTTTTTCGAAGGCATGAAGCTGTGTTTCGTTCAGCTCAATCGGAACTTTTTTTGACTTATGCCAATTAAAAGAAGACTCTTTGATATTCATTTAAAGTATCTTAATTTTATAATAAAGGAAGACTCTATGATATTCAGTCAAAGTATCTTTATTTATAATTTATAATTCGTTTTTAATTCAAGCTCGTTAGAACTATAAGAGAACAAATTCCAAACTAAAACTTAGAGCAAGCTGCATCGAACCATGAAGCCACCGCTGCCGGCTGGAATGCCGGCTGAATGCTGAGTCGGCGTTTCCAGCGGGCGATGAGGCTGCTTGCGCGTGCGAGTTTCGGATTTCGGCTGCAACTTTGTCGCGACGGCATCCGGCGCAACAACGTTTCCAGCAAACTCAAGCTTGCGCGTGTTAACTCCTCCCCTACTAGGCTGAAACACGTCCTCGGATTTCTTCTTTCTTATTCTGCGCTGGTATAGTTTCCAGATGACCACAAGGAGCAGGAATAGGGCGATGAGTCTCAAGCAGCCATATGATCGTGAAGATAATCCCGATCTAAGATCCCCAATATGTCGGAGATTCTTCATGGTTAGGTCATGTAAGAATGGGAGGCTCAGATGTTCTCTGAAGAGGGTGACGTTGACCACGGCTGACGTGGATACCGCAGGTTTCTTCTGCAGGATGCCTCGGTGGTTCACGTAACGGGTGCCATTCAGTGAGACGTGATCGTCATAAGTTGCGAGGAAAGTTCCCGCGACTGTCTGGCTGTTACCGGTGCTGTCCACTACATTCATGGTCGCGCTGTTTATTACTGCAATGCCTTCGCCGACTACTACCACGGGCGCTAGATGTCCTGGGCGTGTGGCGCATTGTGCGACGGTTCCAGATACCAGTTGTTGGGCGCATGAAGTATTTTGTAGTCTTCTGCAGAAAGTGGTGTTCACAGTGGCAGCGCAGTCACGTACAGCGAAGGTCTTTGTTCCGCAGTCGGCCACCGTATTTCCTTCTTCTAGATCTAATATTATGTTATTATGCTGAACAGGAAGAATATCTATTTTTTTACAATTTAACAAAGGTTTGGGATATTTGATCAGAAAGTACAATAATTCAGAATTTTGAAAAGCTTTTATATGGGAGACTTCTAAAAGGTCGGTTATACTACTATTGGTGAGATGTATATTCAATAATTCTTTTATGTCGATGCTGTCTAGTACAACAGTGAGGATTAAGTCCTCAAGGTTTGTAATTATCATTCTATTTTTTGCCAAAATTGTTGCATAAAAATGTTCGACCTCTGCGTCTGGTTTAAAAATTTCATTGAGAGCCCTCGAAATGTCATTAAGTCTTGCCTGGAATTTACCGTTGATTTCTATCTGTTTGCTCTCGGATTCTATTAACTGACATTGCTTGAACTTTATTTGTTCCCAGTCATCAAAATCTGGGGTTCCTGCAATTGCCTTAAGGCAATTACCTATCATGTTAATGCTACGTACTTGTCGGTGGCGAACGGTCAAAGAAGCTATTAAGGTGGCTATGTGTTGTATGTCAGTTCTCAGTAGCTGTTTCATGTGGTCCTTGGGTAGATTGTCTATCAATTTCCATGTCTCGTCGATGTAAGTTTCAAAAGATGTCAGGTTCGTCGTGTGTCCCATGTAAGTTTACGAGTCCCAGATTGTCACGTCTCCGTCAACTATAGGTATGTAGTCCGCGTGGGAGTAGTCGTTGAGTCTCAATGTTGCTTCGGTCAAAGTCATGGTTGCTATTGTTAAACTGAAAAAATATCTGAACCTAAAAAGAAATTTGTTAAAAATTTAATTGTCGTGATTTTTCAAATGTCCAAAACCTACTTAAGGTTGTCCTTATGGACCACCCTCCCTTTAATAAGAACCGTCGTACCTAGGTCTGCTTCCACTATAGCTTCTGTGCATAGGGGTGATAGTTTATTTCCCAATCTCTTGTTGTTCTTTATCCAAACCCTATCGCCTACCGAACACGACTTATAGACCCTGTTTTTATTCATTTGGTCTAGCGTTTTTTTCTGTGCTGATGCGTTTTTTCCTTAATGTACTGCTTTTTGAGGCTGCGTGAATTACGTCTATGGGTCTTTCGTTTGTCACCGAATGGATTGACCTGTTGTACTTTATGGTTGCAAGGAGAATGTTCTCAACAGTGTCCTCTACCTGTGTCTCCAACTTATAGGCGCGTTATAATAGTTCCCATTTTAAATAACAGTTCGTTGATTTTCTATGACGAGAAGACGTCAGTCTTCTCTGATGGTTATTTATTCAATGCCTCTTAGAGTTAGAGCTGTCCACCGTGAAGCAGTGAGCAGCCGTTTTTCAAACATGGTTTTTAGGCTTATTATATACAACAAGAGTGTCAGAGAGAGTCATGCGCGAGTTATGTCCCAAGGAGCTGAGGGTGTGGTCTGGAAGTCCTGATGCAGATCCTGGGTAGAGTTGCAGTCGTTGTTCGATGTTTGGTTGTAGAAATTTTGTATTTGATGAAATAAAGAGAACGTCTGGTTGAATTGATCGTCTGAAGCAGAATGTTTTATTGGGAATTCGTTTGGTTTAACTTAGCCTAAGAATAATGTGGAATATGAAATCTGAATCGGCACTTTGTAGCGACAAAGTGCTGAGTTCGTTTTGTCGCCGGATGCTTTAACGTAAACATTTGTAGGCGGCAAATTGGTCGCCGCTGTGTTGCAACTTTATAGTCGCTGAGTTGCAACTATGTAGTTGCTGGGGTGGTCGTTGACCACTTGAAATTGTGTCACACGTGTGTGGCATTAGTATGTGTCCGATGATTGACGGCATTTGAAGCTGAGTCGTTCTATGTATCGTTGTATGTATTTGGGCATCACATGTTGATGCGAGGGGGTTTGAGGGGAGGGGAAGTATAGGGTACCGACGGGTCGGTAACTCCTCCCCCCTAGTTTGAAGTGAGGGCCACAAAGATGGAATTGGTGGTAACGAGATCGGGAGGATCTGTTCGGGGTATGTATGGTAGACGTTATTGTTGCGCCGGAATATCCAGGTAAGTATGGCTGTCACTAGTAGTGATAAGCAAAGGATGTACAGGATTGTTGTGTGCTGAGTTGTCTCCTGGTCCACAACTAGTAGTTTGTCTGATGTTTGTAAGGTTTCCAGCTGTAGTCCCTCTAGCGTAAGAACTTCTATGGTTCTGTTTCTTATTAGGTTTGTAACTGGAGGTAGGAAGAAGTCGAAATGTTCTTCTGTTATATCCAATGTGTTGTCGTAGCTTAATCCGTTTATTGTGACCGTACAGTTTGTGTATTGTATCACGGCCGATCCATTAATTTCGTAATTGCTTTGAGTTGTTGTTTGGATCTTTAGGTTTTTTGCATTGAATACAAAAATGTATCCTTTTTCCGGTTCGAATATGTCAGTTGTAAGTCCTGTTTCTTTGACGTCGCAGGAGCTGGTTTTGTTTAATAGTAAGTTGCTGAGGCAGTTGTTATTACTTATGTTATACAGTTTTTTGAGTTCACAAAAGAATTGATTATCTACTAATGGACATTTTTCTTCGGTGTACAATGTTTCTGTATTATTTTTGTTGACTATTAAATATTTTGGTGTTACAATAAATTGTGTTAAGTTGATTGGTAGTGGAATTAAGCGTGTTAATTTATATTTAAATTTCCTAAATATAGGAATTTCTATATTAAATACAATGCATTGCTTATGACTTTTTGTTTCTAGTTTGATTAGATTGTATATTTGGTCTTCAGAGTTTACATAAAAGTTTTGGTTTTGGAATATGTTTTTAATTTTTTCTAGTTCGATTGTGTTCAAAATGAGTTTAGGTATTACGTTAATTTTTGCTAGAAGTGAACATTCAATTATGTCATTCAGGTGGTTAATCAATAACTCAATATTATAATTGAGTCTATTGATATATTGCAATTTCTTTAATTGCTCTTCGTTCTCATTCATTTGTTTGTAAATGTTATTTTCGTATTTTGTAAAGAACTGATTTATTTTGAGTTGTTCATTGTTAATATGTTTTGTAATATTGTTGAATCTTATTTGGATTTCATTGTTGAAATTTTCTTGTACTTGGAAATTCTTAGCAACTATGTATGAATTGTTTTTTAATTTTCGTAATTCGTTGTCGATGTTTGTCGCGTCATTGGCGTCCATATTGCCGGTGACGATTTTTACTAAGCTGCCTAGGCCGTTGACAAGGCCTCTCTTATGTCTTTCTAGAGGTAAAAGTGCATTGAGTTTGGATTTTGCTTGTTTTAGTTTTTCTTTGAGTACAAAATAGGAATCGTTTAGGCTCCCGTCGTTCTTAAGGTTCGTAATGGTGTTGTAAAGGTTCTCTATACAATTGACATACTCATTGAGGTTTATTACATGGCTGATTTTCATATAATTTTGTATTACAATAGTTTCTCCTAAATTAATTTTTGCAATTGGATGGGAGTCTGTAAATTTGTGGATGTGAGTTGATTGTAGTGCCTCATGGGAAACCCTGGAATAATAATTAAGAGGGGTGGGTCAATTTGGTTTTTTTATTATTTTTCTAATTTTAGACTTATGCAACTTCTGGTTTCTAGTGGTAACCACTGTACAACCATGGTCGCGAAGGACTTTATGAATTGAGAATCGAGGAGTTATTTTATTTCTCCGGTTCTCTTTCCTAAATATTATTGTGTTTGGTTCTAAAGTTGTAGGTACTGTTCTGTCTTCGTTTAATTTGTCTGTCCTCTGTTGCGTATTTTTGGCAAGTAATTCTTTGACTTTGGGGTACAATGTGTCTCTAAATTGGTTTAATTTTTGTAAATAGTCGTGTTCGTTATTAAATTCGATGGTTTGATTAAATGAGTGTGTCCTACCATGAAAAAGTTCAAAGGGTGTATGTTTGGTGGTCGAATGGATTGCATTGTTATATGTAATCATAGTTTCTGCCATTATTTCCTCATGATCGATGGTTAGTTTAAGTTGTTTCTTGGTATCGATTATTATTCTATAAATTTCTGTTAAGGTTGAGTGTAGGCGTTCTACGGGTGAATTGCTTGAAGACTGTTGGAATGATGTTACATGTAAAGAAATATTAAATTGGGAACAGAAATCGCGGACTATTTCGCTTGAGAATTCTACACCTTGGTCATAAACTATAGTTTTGGGAATTCCGACTTGGGTAAAAAGGTTTTTTAGAGATTTAATGCAATTAATGCTGTTTCTATTGGAAATTGGGTAAGAGGCTGCGAATTTTGAGAATTTGTCAATGATAGTGAGGTTGAAGTTGTTATTGATTGTGTAAATATCTATGTGAACTATATCAAGTGGTTTGGTGGGGGTCTCTGGAGTTTGGAAAGGTATTTTCTGCGGTTGTCTATCGTACTTGAGTTTTAAGCAGGTTTCGCAGCTTCTGATTAATTCTGTGATTTTGTCCTTCATGTGTGGAAAATATTTGTCGCGTTTAAGGTGTGACAGTGTCTCTTCTATTCCTCTATGGTTACTGCTAACGTGGTAATCACGTATGAATTTTTTCTGTTCGTTCAAATCTGTAATCTCTGGGAGGAAGGTTAAGCATCTGATTAGTTTGAAATTTTTATTCTGTGAAAAGTATGTTGAATAAACTTGTCCTATTAGGTTGGAGGTGTCTTCGTGTGCGAAAAAGGCGCAGGTTTTGTTTGGTTTGAGATTTTGCTTCAATATTCTCTTGATATCATCGAGGGTATACGAAGGTTGGTAATATTCTCTTCTTAATTTGTGTCTGAAAGGGACGATTGTTTTGAAATTCGTGTTTAAGTCGGTTTTTAATAAGAGTTGTATGTTAAATTCATTGAGGGGTTTGTCTGATTGATGACATTGGTTTGTATTGGTTTGCAAAGATATTTCGTTATGATTCATATTTGGGTCGGTTCTGCTTAAGGCATCCGCAACTACATTTTGGGAACCTTTTTTATGTAAGTAACAAGTTCCCGAGTTTCGATATAAAATATTTATTAGGCTCAACTGAGCACTTGAGTTTCCAATTAAGAACTAACTTAAACATAGTTCAGCTCCTGACAACGTAACCCATGGCTCGCGGCAGCGCTGGAGCATAGCCCATGGTTCGTGGCAGAGCCGGCAGCAGAACGCTGACTTGGCGCCTCGTGACCGTTCTTGCGGCGATCACTCGACGCAGGCATGCGGGTGTCAGGTTCCGTTGGCAACTTATTTGCACAAGCGTCCGGTCCAATGACCTGGTCAGCACAATTTGTCTTGCGCGTGTTAACTCCTCCCGGGGCTAAGTGGGAGCCGTCCTCGGATTTCCCCAAATGTGCTGTTTGTTCTATTCGGCGTTTAAGGGCCAAGTGTCGACGAACTATCCAAAAGCCGAGATAACACAACAAGACAAGGGCAAGAGTAAGACAGCAGCTCAACAGCGGCTTCGACATCAGCTCAGATTGGAGATCGCCGATTCGTTGAAGATTTCTCAGACTAAGGTCATGGAGGAAAGGCAAACTCAGGTGTTCTCGATGGCTGGTCACATTGATTTGTGACGTGACGGACACCGCAGGTTTTTTCCTAAGGACGCCTCGACGGTTTACGTATCGTGTGCCATTCAGGGTAATGTAGTCGTCGTAGGTTGCCAGGTGTGTGCCAGAAACCAGCTGACTGATGCCATTATTATCTTCGACCTTGATGGTTGCGTCATTGATAATAATAAGGCCTTCGTCAACCACTGTAATCGGTTCTAGATGTCCAGGGCGAGTGGCACAGTGTGCAATGGAGCCGGACACCAGTTGTTGGGCGCAAGTTGTGTTCTGCAACCTCTTGCAGAAAGTGGAGCTTGTAGCGGCTTTGCACCCAGAGACGGCGAAGATTTGCACACCGCAATCGGCTACCGTGCTGTTTTCTAAATCTAAGATTATTTTTTTACGCTGAACGGGAAAAACATTAATTTTTTTGCAGACTAACTTAGGCTTAGGATATTTGATCAAAAAGTGTAACATATCGTTATTTTGAAAGGCTTTAATATTGGCTACACCTAAAATGTCTGCTACGCTAACATTTGTGAAGTGCTCATTTGCTATTTCTTTGACGTCTACGCTGTCCAGAATGAGGGGGCTAATTATATTTACTTTTGCTAGTGTTATGGATAATATTAGGTCTTCCAAGTTAGTAATAATTATTCTATTTTTCGCTAAAATGGTTGCATATAAATGTTCATAATCCGCGTCTTCCTTTTTATGAATTGAGTTCAAAGTCTTTGTAATTTCATTAAGTCGTGTTTGAAATTTGGTATTTATTTCAACTTGTCTGTTTTCGTTTTCTATTAACTGTCCTTGCCGAAACTTAATCTGTTCCAAGTCGTCAAAATCCGGTGTACCGGCCACTACCTTCAGTGCAGTTCCCAGCAAGTTTATGCTACGAGCGTGTCTGTGGTGAACCTTCAGTGTGTCTATTAGTGATTCTATATGTCCGAGGTCCGTGCTGAGTAGGTTTTTCATATGGTCCTTAGTGAATAAGTTCAGTGTCTTTCTAGTCTCGTCGGCGTAGGTTTCGTATGACGTAATGTTCGTTGTATGTCCTAGGTAGCCGTACTCGTCCCAAATAGTCACGTCTCCGTCCGTTACGGGAATGTAGTCAGCGTGAGAGTAGTCAGTAAGTCTTGATGTTGCAGTCGTTAAAGTCATTAACGTCAGTTTCAGTCCGAGCAAATATCCCAAGCTGTAACGAAATTAAAGTGTGATATATCTAAGTTTTAAACCAGGTAAGAATAAAATGTAAAATACAAAAAAAGTATTAGGTAGTCAAAATAAAAGGTAAAACCAAAAATATAAAGTAATTCCAAATAAAATGTAAAGTTTAAAAAAATATTAAGTACGGGGATTATTTTAGGCTGTCTTTATGGACCACCCTCCCTTTTATAAGAACCGTTGTGCCCACATCTGCTTCTATTATTTCTTCTGACCATAAGGGTGATAGCTTATTTCCTAATCTTTTATTTGATTTCAACAATACCTTCTCCCCTACTTGATAGGTTTTATGGGCTCTGTTTTTGTTCGTTTGCTCGAGACTTTTTTCCTGTGCTAATTTAATTTTGTTTTCAATGTGGGCTGCGAGTTCTATGGGAGTTGAGTGAATAGCTTCTATTGGTTTTTTTCCTGTCACGGAGTGTATTGATCTGTTATATTTTATAGTCGCAAGGAGAATTATGTCCACAGTGTCTATTAACTGTTTTTCTAATTTCAGGCAACGACCTATTTCTCCAAGCGTACTATGAAAACGCTCGACCTGTCCGTTAGAGGTACTATGTAAGGGAGGCGCATTTGAAATCTGAATGTCAAAATTATTTGTTAGGACTGATCTAATAGTTTCCGAGTTCAGCGATTTTTCGTTATCGCAATATATTGTTTTTGTCTTCGGAAACAGGTTTACTAGTTGTAAAATCGGGGCTTTAATATCTACGATTGCGCGTGATTGAATAGCTTGCACCACTGCAAACTTAGAAAATTTGTCAACACAAGTCAAAAAGTATTTCCTATCTGTAGAATAAACATCAACATGCAGTATTTCGCCTGCATATGACGGTATTGGGGTTTTGCCTATTGCTCGTTTGACGGGATGGCGGTTATATTTCCCTATAGCGCATATTCTGCAATTTGCGGCTATTTCTGTTGCTAATCGCCGCATTTTTGGGAAAAAATAATCCCGAAGTATCTGTTTCACATTTTCTTGGGCTGCGCGATGAGCTCGATTATGTTCTATAGTGGCGATTTCTCTTTGTTCTGTGTTGTTGGTAATATCTGTGACAATATTCTTGCAATATCTGAACACGGTGGAGGGAAACATTTCGACTAGCCTGTGTTGAATAAAAGCTAGTATAGGCAATTCACAAAGTATTGCATTGACGACATCTGCTTTTATTACGTCTTGCAAAGTTTGCAAGAGAGTGTTTCGGTCAGAGAAATTAACAATGTGCCTAACCTTTTCCTTGAAAAGAATAACCGTTTTTACTGTGGGTATGCTACTCTCTTCAATGATTATCTGATTCCGAAAACAATTAACCGGTTTATCAGTTGCCTCGATAGTGTATGTCAGAGACTCTTCGCTGTGCATTGCGGCAGCGTCTGAATCTATAGAGTCTTCGAGGGAATTTACATTCTGGCGGGACAGGGCGTCTGCCACGAAATTCTCTTTGCCTGGCTTGTAAATAATGTTGGCGTTATGCTCGTCAATAAAGGCTTTCCAGCGTTTTATTTTCGCATTTGGGTTTTTGTCTGACGCTGCGAATGTCAGGGGTTGGTGATCCGTGAAGATATTCAAGTTTCTGACTCCGTACAAATAATTTCGGAGGTTTTTTAAAGCCCATACAATGGCTAGAAGTTCTCTTTCGTTTGTGGCAAAGTTTTGTTCATTATCGCGCAATGTTCGCGAAATCAGTGTAATGGGGCGCCCGCCCTGAGACAACACAGCTCCGAGACCATGGCCTGACGCATCTGTCGTTAGGTCGAATGGCTTTTTGAAGTCAGGATACGTTAGTATCACATCTTCGGAAGCTAGTACTTCTTTCAGCCTGTTAAAAGCTTCGAGTTGGTTTGGTGCCAATTCAAGGTTAACTTTTCTTGAATGGTTGGCACTAATCTTGCCGTTTTCGCCTTTTAGGACGTCCGTTAGGGGTCTCGCGATAGAGGCAAATCCTGCTATAAAGCACCTATAATAACTAGCCAGTCCCAAAAATGACCTGAGACCGAACAGTGTTTTTGGGGGCTGAAAATCCTTAATGGCCTGTACCTTTGCAGGTGATGTTTGTATTCCACCTCTGCTCACAATGAATCCCAGATACTCTACGCTCTTTTTGAAGAACTTAGACTTTTCTTGGGAGACCCTCATGCCTGCGTCACGAAGGTTTCTCAAGACCCATTCAATGTGTTTTATGTGGTCTTCCTTATTTTTGGAGAAAATTATTACGTCATCTACATAGACGTAGCAAGTTTTCCCAATTTGATCCCGGAGAACATCATCTATTGCTCTCTGGAATATGCTTGGAGCATTTTTTAACCCAAAGGGGAGTCTGCAAAATTCATACTTCCCATTGTTGACAGAAAATGCAGTCTTCTCTCTGTCCTTTTCCGCCAATTCTATTTGGTGGAAGCCCGATTTGAGGTCCAATGTTGTGAAATATTGGGCGTCACCCAAGTTAGACAGTATTGTCGAAATGGTTGGGATCGGGTACTTGTCGTCTGTTGTCTTTTGGTTCAATTTACGGAAATCGATTACTAATCGCTTGAGTTTATGGCCTGTTTCATCGACACCTTTTTTGTCGACGACCCACAGAGGGTTGTTGTAAGGCGATTTGGACGGTCTTATAATGCCATTCGCTAGAAGTTGCTTAACTTCTGCATTGACAAATTCGGATACGCCCATTGGGTATGGATACAACTTGGAATACACTGGTTCGCCATCCGTACGGATAACGGCGACAGTGTTTATGTTGTAGGGTAGGGACTCATTAACGTCTGCAAATGCCATAATCGTCTGGTCTATCATTTTATTTAAAGATTCTTTGACTGCGGTGGGAACGTCCGCATCATCGATTTGTATAAAATTTACATTTTGGCATTTAGAGAAATTTATCGGTTCCGAACCGTGGTCGTACCTTAAAATATTTTTTGTAAGGTCGATATTTGCATTTACCTGTTTTAATAAATCGAGGCCAATTATGCCGTCGAATTCCTTAAGGTCTTTCAAAATAAAGAAATATGTCCTTACGTTAAATAAATGAATGGGCAATTTCTGCTCAATTTTTGTGTGTCCGTGTAAGGACTTTACTTGAAATGGTGTGTCAACGGGTACAAAATGTGATAATATGTTAAGGGGTTTTATATAATTTTTGGATGCGCCCGTATCAATAAGGAGCTTAATGGTATAACCTGCTACTGTACGTGTGATGTACGGAAGCAGGGAGCTACCCCTAAAAAATTACAAGTTTCAGCCTCAGACAAATCATCGTCAACTGCTGTTGCTTCCGATTGCGAATGATTTTCGTAATCATCGTTACTTCTCTCTTGAGGCAAATGGTTTAATTTTTGCTGACTTCGCATTGATTGGTCACTATATTTTTGGGATTGTTTGCCATTCTGTGCCTGAGTTGGCTGCCTAAAACGCGAAGATGAGTCTACCTCCATCGGTTCAGGACCTTGTCCCTGTGTTTTCTGATTGTGAAAGCGTTGCTTTGAACTACCTGCTTTCTGTTGTCCCTGTTTTTCTTTTTGCCCTTTTTGGAAAACTGGACTCTTTTCCTGAAAATTATAATCGTTTTCCTGCTGACGTAAGCCCTGGGAACGTTGGCCAATTGATTTGTGAGATTTTTCCTCAGTGTGTTTTGCATAGTTTGCCATAAAAATGCCTCGTTCGTTACTTGATTCTGCCTCCTGTGCTAATGCTAGGGCTGTTGGCAGATCGCGCGGCTGAGCCGGAAAAACGGCCCACTTAATTGACTTTCTAAGTCCCGAAACGAACGTGTGGAGCGCGTCGATTCTATATTTTTCGTTTAAAATCGCTGCTGAGGCTGGGTCATAAGTCATGAGTGTTTTATTTGTTAGTAGAGTTAAGTTTCGTTCTACGTCCTCATAGTATTTCAAGAGGGGCAAATCACCCTGTCTTAGGATACTAAGGTTCTGTTGTATCACATGTACCGGTGTTTTGTCGGCATACGTGAAATCTAATCTTGCAATAATTGCTTTAAAATTAAGTACTGTGTTAAAAGATGCAAGCACTGCATCTGCTGGGCCTCTTATTTTGTTTCGAATAATGGCTATGGCTTGATAATGCCTAGAACTCCCATTGTAGGATTCAAAAACTTTGTAGGCTGTGATAGCCGCTTGTCTCCATGAGACGTAATTGTCCTGTTTCCCGTCAAATTCAGGAAGAGACTTTACTATGTCTAGCGGTTCGTCGCAACTTTTCCCTCGAATAATTTCGGTAGCTTGGTAAATTTCTACTTCTGGCGCGACCGCCCTAAGACTATTTAACTGTTGGGTGACTGCTGCTAATTTTTGCTCAAATAACTGTGCTTGACAGGCAAGGCTTGCACTCATCTGCTCTTCCAGACTTTTTAGCTGTTGTTCACTCATATTGTTATTTGTCCTGTTTTCTCGGTATGAAGGTATCAGTTCTTCGTCGCTACTGTCTGTCCGTCTTCTAACTCTAAACATCAAGTCCCAGAATATTTGTCGAGCAGTGAACTTTTATATGGTATTTTATATGTTTTTACGGGATTTGTAAAAATAATTTATTTATTTTTTTTTTCTATTTTTTGTATTTATAAAAATATGTACAAAAAAATTTTTTATTTATAAGAATTTTACACAACAATTTTTTGGTTTATAAAAATTCTGCACAAATTTTTTGATTTATAAAAACCTTATGCAAATTTTTGATTTGTAAAAAATTTTACACACATCAAGTTTCTAACCAAGTTAAAATTAACAGAAAATTTTTTTTTACTGGTTCACCCTAATTCTGGACACACGTTGCTAGACAACTTTTATACTTTATTTTTAGCAGACAAAATGAGCACTCCACTTACATGAATTTCATATTTCCGCGTCTGACAAAATGCTAGCAGCTGTTGGTGGCCGATGCGGGGTGCAGCGCAGTTATGTAGTTTTTCGTTGATTATAGCTTTCGCTGGTCAAATGTTGAAATTTCCTTTAGTTTTGTTTTTTAGAGTTGGGCGCCAGTAACAAGTTCCCGAGTTTCGATATAAAATATTTATTAGGCTCAACTGAGCACTTGAGTTTCCAATTAAGAACTAACTTAAACATAGTTCAGCTCCTGACAACGTAACCCATGGCTCGCGGCAGCGCTGGAGCATAGCCCATGGTTCGTGGCAGAGCCGGCAGCAGAACGCTGACTTGGCGCCTCGTGACCGTTCTTGCGGCGATCACTCGACGCAGGCATGCGGGTGTCAGGTTCCGTTGGCAACTTATTTGCACAAGCGTCCGGTCCAATGACCTGGTCAGCACAATTTGTCTTGCGCGTGTTAACTTGTACTATTTCAAAATCATATTCTAGGAGTTGAAGTCTCCATCTTATTAGTTTTGCATTTGGTTCTTTGAAATTCATTAGCCAGATTAGTGGCTTGTGGTCTGTTACAATAGTGAATTTTTCTCCGAATAGGTAGGGCCTGAAATGTTTTATTGCCCATATTATGGCCAACATTTCTTTTTCGATAGTCGAATAGTTTATCTCGGTATCGGATAAAACTCTACTAGCGAAACAAACGGGTCTATCATTGTTTATGGTTCCCTGCGACAATACTGCTCCTATTGCGAAGTTACTTGCATCGGTTGTTAATATAAAAGGTTTTTTAAAGTCTGGGTGTATAAGTATTGGGTCGTTAGTTAAAAGTGTTTTGCAATATTCGAAGGTGTCTAGGAATTCTTTGTCTATAGTTACTGGTTTCTTTCCCTTCAGTTGTTTTGTTAATGGTTTTGTTATACGAGCGAAGTCTTTTATAAATTTTGTGTAATAGCCTAGCAAGCCGAGGAAAGCTTTGATAGTTTTCCTGTTGTTAGGGCAAGGGAATTTTTTTTTCGCATCTATCTTATTAGGGTTTGGTTTTATTCCATCCTGTGTGATTAGATGGCCTAGGAAACTTATTTCTTTCCTAAGAAATTCTGATTTTGAGGGTTGTAGTTTAAGGTTAGCTGATCTTAGTTTAAGGAATACTTGTTTTAGATGAGTTTTGTGTTCTTGTAACGAGGGTGAGAAGATTATTATATCGTCAAGGTAGACTAAACAAATGGTGCCGTTTAGGTCACCGAGAATATTATCCATTACTCTCTGGAAGATGGCTGGTGCGTTCTTAAGACGGAATTGGTAGTTTAGCTTTGTTTGTAATTTGAAATCTGTTAAGCGCTGTTTTTATTGATATTGGTGTTTGTATGTCTGTACATTCTAGTTGATTTGATAGTGTGGGGTCTATGAACGAGTTAGTTGATCCAGTGTCGATTAGTAATTTAAGGAATTGTTTTTCTTTAAATTTAACGACAATATATGGGAGTGATGCTGAATGAGTTTCAGGGTTTATATACCCTGTTGGGTTTCCGAGGCTGTTGCCTGAAAATTTTGGTCAGTTTGAATTCTTGATTCTTCTTCTATGTTATGCAGACTGTGATTGGGTTGGTTGTTGGACTTGAATGGGTTCTTGTTGTTGTTGTTAGTTTGTTTGTGATAGTATGAATTTCCTTTAGGGTTTTGTTGTTGGTATTGAGAGTTTGAATTTTGTTGTTGGTATTGAGAGTTTGATTGTGTGTACGGTGCGTTCCGGTTGTTGTAGTTGTTCGGTCCAGTTTCGTTTTTATTGAATGTTTGGGGATTTGGTTTCCTATTGTAATATAGGGCTTTTTCAATTTGGCATTGTTCATAAGCTGTTTCTATGCTGTTCGGGCATCTTAGTCGAATAATAGTTTTGAGGGGTTCCCTAAGTCCTGATATGAATGCGTTTAAACATACTTCATTATACACAGACTTCTTGGCATCGATTATACTAACTGATTGGTCGCTGTTTGAGAGTGTCGAAAATAGTTGGCTTCTAATTCTAGAAATGCCGAAAAATAGTTGTCCCAAGGATAGGTTATCAGGGAATGTTTGGAGTTCACCCAAGAGTCCAGCTTCACTTTTCTTACTCGAGTATAGTCGTAGTAAGTTGTTTTTAATGTCGTCCCAAATGAGTTTCGTATTTGCTAGGGTTAGAGCTTCATCTGCTCTTCCTACGATCTTGTTTCTTATAGCCCTTAGGGTAAGTAACCCATAAGGAGTTTGGTCGGTGCCCCTAATGATCATGATTATCTCCTCAACACTAGTTAAATACTTCTCTAACTGATTAGGAGTGCCATCAAAAGTAGACAATTCCTTTACAAACGCTAGTATGTCTGTTGCACTAAGGGTTGTGGAAATATTACTGAAGCCACGAACTGTAGGTGTTAGAGGGGCTGAGTTGCCACCGGTGGAATTGCCTGAGTCCATTATGGATGAATAAGTATGGGGAGTTTCGGGTATTTCTTTAATTGCGGAAAGTGTTGTTTGTCTAGTAGTAGCTCTTGTCGGTCTTGGCTGAGTTGTATGAACTCCTAGTACAGATTTTGTTGTTTTCCTTATGGTCTGAGTAATCTTTCTGGACATCGAATTATGTGTATTAACATTGAACAATTCTTTAATTACATATATTCATACAAATCTGTATGTAATATATATACATTAAAAAAAAGTTATTTCTATTTTGTATGTGTACGGAAAGTAAAAAAAATTTTATTAAATTTGAAAATTTTTGAAAAAAGATTTTTGTTGGTGCTAAACTCGTTTGTACTTTTATGTAGTATGTTTGTGTTGTTTTTTTTTTTTTTTTTCTCTTTGGAAATACTGTGGCGTTTTGTTTCTTATATATATATGTGTGTTTTTGTTAAAATTAGTATGTTTTTGTTTCTTATATATATGTGTGTTTTGAAAATGTATGTTTTTATGGTGTATAATTAATAATAGAGTTGTGTGTTTTTGGTTGGTGTTGGTATATTTCGATGTTTCTGTAATATATTGGCATTAATACATGTACATATTTGGGGTGTATGTATTTATTTTATAAGGGCAAATATATGTTTGTGTGTATAGTTTTATTAAAAGAACAACATTGTATTTGAATTAAGATCTCAAAAGAATGTATACAAATGTCGCAACGATAGTTGTTTTTGTATGCAAAGTTTAGTTTTTTCGTTTGTGTGTTTGTTATTTGTAAAATTTCGTTTGCTGTGTAGGTAGTGATTTGTCTGCGTGACTCATGTGAATGTTAATCAGCGTTTGATTACATTTTTACACTAAGTGCACTGACAAAATTGTGGGTAAAATTGTAGGTATGTATGTTTTTATTTTTCACGTAGTTTTTTTTTTGTTGTTGTATTTTTCCTTCGAAACTGTTTAACAACGACAATTGGCCTCACTATTCGTTGCGGCAACGGATGATCAGCGATTGATTCCGCGCAATTGTATACGTATGTTTGTTTCGTTTATTGTTTGTCTGCATGTACTCGTATAAATGCTAATCAGCGATTGATTTCATTTTAATACTTAGTACACTGACAAAATTGTGGTTACTTTGCATAACACTTTTTATTTTGTTGTTGCGAATAGACATTCTTTGTTGGGAAATCTTTACGAGTAGTTTACATATTTTTTTTTCGATTTATTTTTTTTTTTTTTTTTTTGTTACACACATTACATATTTTTGCACTTTCACGTTACTTACAATAATGTTAGAAAGAGAATGGTAAACATTCTGTTTACCGGCTGCGCCAGTTATGTCCCAAGGAGCTGAGGGTGTGGTCTGGAAGTCCTGATGCAGATCCTGGGTAGAGTTGCAGTCGTTGTTCGATGTTTGGTTGTAGAAATTTTGTATTTGATGAAATAAAGAGAACGTCTGGTTGAATTGATCGTCTGAAGCAGAATGTTTTATTGGGAATTCGTTTGGTTTAACTTAGCCTTAGAATAATGTGGAATATGAAATCTGAATCGGCACTTTGTAGCGACAAAGTGCTGAGTTCGTTTTGTCGCCGGATGCTTTAACGTAAACATTTGTAGGCGGCAAGTTGGTCGCCGCTGTGTTGCAACTTTATAGTCGCTGAGTTGCAACTATGTAGTTGCTGGGGTGGTCGTTGACCACTTGAAATTGTGTCACACGTGTGTGGCATTAGTATGTGTCCGATGATTGACGGCATTTGAAGCTGAGTCGTTCTATGTATCGTTGTATGTATTTGGGCATCACATGTTGATGCGAGGGGGTTTGAGGGGAGGGGAAGTATAGGGTACCGACGGGTCGGTAACTCGCGGACATATGTATACACAGCGACGGTCAAGCGTGAGAACGCTGACTTAGCTATTTGGGCGGTCGTTGTTATCAAGTGCGGATCATATTTCGTCTGCACTTGAATATGCGCAGAGGGCACTTAGCGTTAGGCGCGCTGCGACAAAGTCGCTGCTTATGTTTGCATTCTGTTGGCATAACAACAAAGTGTTGCAGCCTTATTCATATGTATGTATATACATATGTACGCATGCTACATCTCCCTCCTTTTAAAAAAATAACGTAATTTATGTAGTTATTTTAAGTATTAATGTTAATTATTTTTGTTTGTGTGTTTTTTTTTTTAATTTTTTTGTTTATATTATTTTAATATAAAAATGTTTGTTAATATGTATGTGTAAATGTATATGTTTAAAACTATGTGTATTTAAAAAAATATATGTATGTGTTAGTATTTTATTTTAAATGTTTTGAGTTTCTTTTTCTTAAAATCCATTTTCCTTTTTATTGTTTTGTATTATTTTGTTCGAACAATTTTCTTTGTTTATATTAGAGTTTTCAATTCAATTATTATAAAATTTTAATCTATCCTTATGTACTTTTTGTTTTTTCTTTTTAGTATCCCTAATTATTATATTATCGTTATCTTCTAACTTTTCTACTGTATAGGGTCCTAAATAAGTTGGATCTAACTTATACCCTGTTTCATTCTTAATTAGGACTTTATCTCCTACCGATATATCTATGTTTATTACTTTTTTATCATATAATTCCTTATTATTTCTCTTATTTTCTTCTAACATAATTCTAGCTCTTTTATATGCTATTTCTAATCTATATTTACTTTCCTTAGCATAATCATCTATATTATATAAAGGTTCTATGGTGTCTGTGCTATTAAAATGTTTTAATAAATTGTTTGTTTTACCGAAAACAAGTTCATATGGACAATAGTCATGTGCCATAGATGGGGTTGTGTTGAAACAGTAAACGAAATATTGGATCCATACGTCCCAATCAGTTTTATCAACCGATATATATGAACGTATGTATTCATTAAAAGTTCTGTGACTTCTTTCGACTGTTCCAACTGTCTGGTGGTGGTGTGCAGTTGATGTTATGTTATTTATTTGTAAATACTTGCACAAATCATTTATTATAGAATTTTTGTATTCTGTTCCCATGTCCGTAATGAACGTCTTCATTGGACCGTACTTTAGAATAAAATTCTCAAAAATCGCTTTTGCTACTGTGTTAGCACTTTTGTTTGGAATTGGAATCGCGACTAGATATTTAGTCAGATCACAAATTAATGTGACTGCGTATTCATTTCCATTTTCAGACTTGGGTAGTGGACCAATGGTGTCTACTATAACCCTGTCGAAAGCGTGTATTGTCGTATCAGTTATTGTTAAAGGAGTTTTTATTTTTCTTGTCACTTTTGATTTTTGGCATTTTGGACATTTTCGTATGTACTCAGTAATATCTCGAGTCATACCTTTCCAATAATAATGTCTTTTGACCTTGGCCAAGGTTTTTGAGATGCCTGTGTGACCTCCTTGTATTGGATCATCATGGAACGTAGACAATAGAGCTTCTTTTTCTTTTATTGTTTCTATTTGGGTCACCGGGTTGAGTAGCGCTACTCTCAATGAAATTAATATTTTATTGCCCATATTTTTGAAATTATCGATTGAAACGTGTTCAAAGATATTTTCCCACGGTGCCACTTTGAGTTGGCTGATTTTATTTATACCGGCTTGCGTTTCAAGCCTTTGGAAAAATTGACCTAAGTCAAGAGTTCCATTGGTATATAAATCGCTAACATCATATCTTGCAGTAATTTTCTTACCATGTTTAAAAAAACATAGCATATTTTTACATGCAAGGTCACTACTTTACGTACTTCGTCATTGTTAATGACTTTATATACGTTGGGCTTTGAAGCTTTTTCTATAGATTGCCATGGCAATTCTATTTTTTCTTTTCCTGCGCAGGAATTTTGTTTACTTTGATATCTTGTAGTGACTTTCTTTATTGATCCATTTATTTGTTGTAGCTGTTGAATGGTTATTCTTGATAACGCATCCGCTACAAAATTGTCTTTACCCTTCAGATATTCGACTGTAAAATTATACTCCTCTAGTTCAAGTCTCATACGCGTTAGCTTTGAGCTTGGATTTACCATTGAGAACAAGTATGTTAATGGTCTGTGATCTGTTTTGACATTGAAGTGTCTACCATAAATATATGGTCTGAAATAAGTAATTGCCCAATGAATTGCTGCCAATTCTTGTTCTGTTGTACTTTT
Source organism: Drosophila borealis (assembly GCA_035045885.1). Lineage (NCBI taxonomy): Eukaryota > Metazoa > Arthropoda > Insecta > Diptera > Drosophilidae > Drosophila > Drosophila borealis. The sequence continues at coordinate 331,412 of JAWNOR010000107.1, forward strand.
ATTACTTTCACCCTAAGTAAACGATCTTGATGCATAAGCAACTGGAAGTTGGAGTCCATTTTTGTTTTGAGTTAAAACTGCTCCACATGCTTGTTTACTTGCATCTGTTATTATGCAAAATTCTTTGCTGAAATCTGGGTATTGTAACAAATTCGGATTTATTAGTGCCGATTTGAGATGTTCGAAAGCATGCTGACAATCAGCTGTCCATTCGAATTCTACATCTTTTTTACATAATCTTGTTATGTGACGAGCATAGTCGGCAAAATTTTTGATAAAACGTCTATAGTAGTTGCAGAATGCAACGAATCGTCTGGCGCTGTCCGCATCATGTGGAACTGGGTAATTTTTAATGACGTCGTATTTTTTGTCGTCAGGCAAGATTCCTTTATCCGTGCATTTGTGTCCCAAAAATGTGACTTCATGCATGAAAAATGAACATTTTTCAGGATGTAATTTAAGATTGTATTTCCTTCATTTCTCAAAAACATCAGTTAAGTTTTTGAGCATATGTGTTTCGGAACAACCAATGACTATTAAATCATCCATATAAAGGAAAGCTTGAGAAGGTTCTAATCCGGAAAATGCTGTAGTCATCATTCTCTGGAAAGAATTTGGCGCTATTTTTAAACCAAATGGCAATCGCGTGAAGCGATACGATCCATTGCTTGTTGAGAAAGACGTTATATCTCTTGAACTTTTTTCGAGTTCAATTTGATGAAATCCTGACATTAAATCAAGGCATGAAAAGTATTTTGCTCTTCCTAGTTGATCCAAAATGTCATCAATTCTAGGCAGCGGGAACTTATCCGACAACAGTTTTTTATTAATTTGACGATAGTCAATTACTAATCGCCATTTTTTCTTGTCAGAACCTAGAAGAGATTTCTTCGGAACTAACAAAAGTGGGCTGTTATAAGGGGATACAGACGGTTCGACTATTTTATTGTCGATTAATTTTTGTACTTGTACTTGTATCTCATCTATTTGACTTTGAGGGTTTCTATAATTTTTTGTGTAGACTGGTTCATCATCCTTCAATCTTAGCTTTTGTTTGTAGAAGTTATTGGTAGTGATCGATTCGGTTTCGAGTCCGAATACGTCACTAAGCTGGGTACATAAGTTAGTCAATTCGTTTTTGAATTGTGGTGGAAAATTTTTAGCTAATTGAGATAAGACAGTTTTTTCTCTATTTTCTGGATTGTTATAGTTCAAATGTCGTAGTTCAAATGTCGTAGTTCGAAAGTGGTTCATATGACAAATTTTTAATATCTACTACTTGATCGGTACTGGTCGTATTCAGTAATCGGACAAATGCATTTTTGGTTGTTGCAACTGTGTTTGCAACATAAATGCCTTCTTTAATTTCCTGGTTTGGAATTAGTACACTATCTTCATCTGATGATAGGTGAATTTTTCTGACTTCTTGGGATCTTGCTGGTAGAACAATGGAATTATTACCAGAACTGTATGTTATTGGAACATAAATTGGGAGATTTAGATTATTTGGTCTCATTATGAGCCAATCTTCATTTGGTTTGAAATCTAACTGGCAATTGAATTTCTTAATGAAGTCAATGCCTATTATTCCATCACAAGGTATTGCGAAATGCAAATCTACTAAGTGAAAATCGTGTGGAATTATGTATTTACTTGTCTGTATCTCTATTGAAATCAGTCCTTTGGACTGTATTATGTCTTGGCCTATGCCTTGAATATTGATCTTCTTATTTATTTGGATATCATGAAAGATATCAGAATTTTACTTTAACAGAGATATGTCTGCACCAGTATCTATTAAAAATACAAGTTTTTTATTTGTCTTCACATTGAAAAAGTTTACAAATATATTCTACCTAAGATTGATGGTATGAACCGCATAATTTCCTACTGCTGAATATCTGAGGGTTGTTGAGAGTTTCCCTGATTGTTCTGGGTTACTCTAACATTGTTTGTATTATTATTATTTTAATTGTTTCGGCCTCGGTTGGAATTGTTGTTTCCATTTCCTCGGCCTCTACGGTAATTGTTGTTTTGATTACCGTAGTTATTATTTCCTCTGTCTTGGTAGTTACCATTGCCTCTACCACGATTGTTACTACCGCGGTAGTTGTTATTCCCTCTGTTAGAGTACATCACTGTATTCACACTACCAGTAAGTCTTGTACTAGTACGGATGTATGCACTAACGGCAGCATCCATGGTAGTGAAAATACCAGACTCCATAATGGTTTTAACACTTTCGTGACTAGTTTTACTAATCATTGTGTTAACGGCTTCTGTAGTGCTGAGCGTGTCAGCATTTTCAGATGGTATGCCTTGGTCAATATAAGCAGCTTCAAGAAGCTGTCGCAGATTTTCTAGTTCAGTTGTGAACTGAGTGGCTGTTTTGCCTTTCTGCGTTAAAGTGTCCATTTTTGCCTTTATGTTTTTTAATTTTAATTTTGCAATAATTCCATCTATTGTGGTTTCATTTTTTATTTTGTTGAGGGTTGTGCCCGTTATTTTTGATTTAATCAACTCTATGGCAATTTCCTCATAAGTTCCCTTTGTTAAGTTGACAAGTCTTAATGCCGTTAAGAATTTTTCAAGACGGGTTTTCTTTCCGTCAAATTCTGGGACTGCTTGTGCAATTTCCCTAATATATGCCCTCTCGGCAGCGGCTGTGTCAACCATTATACGGCTATTATCAGCACTTTCTTCACTTTCGGCTAAAATATCTTTGGAATCCAGTGTGATAACAGCAGGGATTGTTAGATTTGTTAAATCTTCTTCTTCTAATTGAATATCCTCAGTCCGAGCTTCGAGGTTTTCACCGAGTTCCAACTTTGCAGGTGTATTCAAAATAGAAGGTAGTATTAAATTTAAATTATGCTTGTCTTTAACTGTTTGTATATTATTTCTCAGTCTTATTAGCAACCTTGACGTTTCTGACCAATGTTCATTGGTTAATACATCTTTATGTTGATATATCAATAATCGAGCTTCGTTAAAGCTGTCGATCAATGTTGTGGAGTGCCTTTTAACTGTATCTATATGCGTTTGTCTATTTTGTGTTAGACATTTATACGCTTTTTCAAATGTCGTTTTAATATTTTGGATCCGCTCAGAAAGTTCTGGCCATTCCATAATATTGACAAGCTACTTTGTTTTTCAAGATTATTCTGGGATATTCTTACTATTCATCATACTGTGTGTTCATTATTATTTATTTATTTTTTTTTAATTTATTTAGTTTAATTGGTATCTTATAGTTATTATGATATTGTCAATTATGATTAATCATTGTTGTTTGTGCTGTGCAAATTTAAATTTTGTCCAGGTCATTTGCTCGGCTCATGAATCTTTTCTTTAGGCATTTGTTATGCAGTTTATATATTTTATAAAAACAATTTGCACACATTATAACAACTATGATTACCAGTAATATATTTGTTAATTCTAAATCTGTGTTGTTTGATTCAACTTTATTTATAACGTTAGCAGTGGAATCCACTGACTTAACGTCTAATAATCCCATTTTGGAGTTCTGTTTAGAATTATGATTTGATTCAATTAGAAAATCTTTGGAAAACTTACTTATTGCATTACTATTCATAAATAGAACATTTTTCCTGCCTATGGCTTTAATTTGATTCAATTTTTTTTTTTTTTTTTTTATTTCTGATTAAACTGACTGAACTGAAAACTTATTATTTTTTTTTCATTTTAAAATTTCAAATTTATTTGGAATTTAAGATTTGGATTAATTTGTTTGCTACTGGGTTATTTACCCAGTGCCTGAGACGTGTAAAAAATTTTTTTTTTACATAGCAACCTGCCTAATTTTTTAGTTTGGTTTTATGGGCCTCACTTCTGATTGGGCAAAAGATTTTCTGCTCAATTTTCCATAAATTGTTCCGATAATATAATATATATATATATTTTAAAATTATTGCTGGTGTCTGCTGTTCCTGTTCTTCCGCGTCAGCTGGTCATCACCAGTATGGTTGCGCTGACGCTCCCTTCGAAGGCGCAAGGGGCGGGGATGCCTCTCACGCTTGTTGATTTCTCAGCTGCTGTTGTCCTGGGCCTATGGGCTCAGGCGGGACCGGTGCCGGTCTTCGCACAGGTTACTGCCTTACCAGGCAAGTCGATCTGCAGTGTGGGCTGTCCAGAGGTCCAGGGCAATCTGCTGGGCATTGCTTGACGTACTGAGGCACTTTGCTTTTGGGAGGTGGTGTGGTTATAGTTTTGTCATTAACAACTTTAATATTTTTGATATTCACTGAGTGAGTATGTGGTGTAGGGTTTTCTTTTATCTGTTTCAGCTGTTGCTGATAAAAGTCAAGCATGGCCTGTAGCCTTGCTGTTGCCTTCCACGGTGTGTTGGCCTTGGGTGAATATAATTGCCACTTAATGTGAGCAATTTCTTTATTCAATTTTTTAACCCGGCCACCGCGACCCATAACACTCACTACACTCTACTCACTCAGCCTTCTTTTGTTAATTTTTGTTCCGCCTTTGCTTGTTGTTGTTGCCTCATTCGTCCTCTTCAATAGTTATAGTTGTTTAAGTCTCGGCTTTATGTTGTTGTTGTTGCTCTGACTGCTGTTGCTAGTGTTGTTGTTCAGCTTTTTTTTTTTTGCAGCCCGGTGAAATCCGGTCCTGTCACGGTCGCCATATAATAGTTCCCATTTTAAATAACAGTTCGTTGATTTTTTATGACGAGAAGACGTCAGTCTTCTCTGATGGTTATTTATTCAATGCCTCTTAGAGTTAGAGCTGTCCACCGTGAAGCAGTGAGCAGCCGTCTTTCAAACATGATTTTTAGGCTTATTATATACAACAAGAGTGTCAGAGAGAGTCATGCGCGCACATATGTATACACAGCGACGGTCAAGCGTGAGAACGCTGACTTAGCTATTTGGGCGGTCGTTGTTATCAAGTGCGGATCATATTTCGTCTGCACTTGAATATGCGCAGAGGGCACTTAGCGTTAGGCGCGCTGCGACAAAGTCGCTGCTTATGTTTGCATTCTGTTGGCATAACAACAAAGTGTTGCAGCCTTATTCATATGTATGTATATACATATGTACGCATGCTACAGCGTGCTATATCCCCAAAAGTGCCATGGAACCGCTCGACTAGAGGAGCTATGCGAGGGTGGAGCGTTTGAAATCTCAATGCCAAAGTTATTGTTGAGCATTGACTTAATGGTTTCCGAGTTCAAGGATTTCTCGTTGTCGCAGTAAATCGCATTTGTTTTGGGAAACATGTTCAGAAGTTGCAGATGTGGAGCTTTTATATCCACGATTGCGCGAGACCGTATAAGCTCTACTACCGCAAACTTGGAAAACTTGTCGATGCAAGTTAGAAAGTATTTACTGGCCGTGGAGTAAACATCTATATGTAACATTTCTCCGGCATACGATGGTATCGCGGTTTTCCCTATTTCTTGTTTTTTTGGGTGCCGGTCATGTTTACTCATAACACAAATTTTACAGTTTGCAGCTATTTCCGATGTTAAGTGACCTATTTTAGGAAAAAATACTCCCTAAGTATCTGTTTCGCATTTTCTTGCGCTGCTCTGTGTGCGCGATTATGTTCAGCTGTCGCAATTTCCCTCTGCTCTGGGGTCACAATATCTGTAACCAAATTCTTGCAGTATCTAAAGGTGGTAGAAGGAAACGCCTCAACTAGTCCGTGTTGGATGAAAGCCAGTATAAGTAGCTCGCAATGAATTGCGTTGGTTACGTCAGTGTTTACTGCATCTTTAATGCTTTGTAATAATGTGCCTTGATCGGAAAAATTAATAATGTGACGAGTTTTCGTCTTAAACAAAATACATATATGTCTTTTGTTGCTGGATAGTCCCTTCTTCCAGAATAATCTGGTTCCGAAAGCAATTTACCGGTTTGTCTGTGGCTTCAATGGTATATGTGAGGGATTCCTCACTGTGGATAGTGGCAGCATCTTAGTGTTCTGAATCCTCTAACGCATTGACATTTTGGCGAGACAAAACGTCTGCTACCAAATTCTCTTTTTCGGGTTTATAAATAATGTTTGCGTTGTGCTCATCAATGAAGGCTTTCCAACGCTTTATTTTGGCATTCGGGTTTTTGTCCGATACCGAAAAAGTTAATGGCTGGTGGTCTGTATGAATGTTAAGATTCTTAACACCATACAAGTAATTTCTGAGGTTTTTGAGTGCCCATACAATGGCGAGAAGCTCACGCTCATTTGTGGCAAAATTTACCTCGTTGCCTCGCCATGTTCGCGAGATCATTGTTATCGGGCGGCCGTCTTGAGACAGTACTGCTCCCAGTCCGTAGCCAGACGCGTCTGTTGTGAGGTCAAAAGACTTTTTGTAATTTGGGTAGGACAACATTACATCTTCAGAGGCCAATATATGTTTTAGTCTATCGAAGGTTTCATTTTGCTCTGGTGACAAGTCGATTATCACCTTTCTTGAGTAATTGGCACTTACTTTGCTGTTTTCGCCTTTCAAGATATCTGTTAGGGGCCTTGCGATGCTGGTAAAACCCGTTATAAAGCAGCTATAGTAGCGTGCTAGACCTAAAAATGACCTAAGAGCGAATAGGGTTTTTGGTTGGGGAAAGTCCTTAATAGCTTTCACTTTATCGGGCGAGGATTGAATCCCGCCTCTGCACACTGTAAATCCCAAATATTCCACGCTTTTTTTGAAAAACTTGGATTTTTCTTGAGACACTCGCATGCCTGCGTCCCTAAGTTTTCTCAAGACCCATTCAATGTCTCTCATGGTCTTCTTTGGACTTGGAGAAGATTATTACGTCATCAACGTAAACATAACATACCCCACCAATTTGATCGCGGAGCACATCATCAATGGCTCGTTGAAAAATACTTGGGGCATTTTTCAGCCCGAAGGGAAGTCTACAAAACTCATACTTCCCGTTGTTGACAGAGAATGCTGTCTTTTTCCTGTCTCTTTCAGCCAATTCAATTTGGTGAAACCCTGACTTGAGGTCAAGCGTAGTGAAATACTGAGCCTCGCCCAAGTTTGACAACATTGTCGAAATGGATGGGATAGGGTATTTGTCGTCGGTTGTCTTCTGATTTAGTAATCAATAACCAGACGCTTCTGTTTGTGCCCCGCTTCGTCGATGGTTTTTTTGTCGACAACCCATATCGGGTTATTATAAGGGGACTTTGTCGGTCGTATTATGCCATTCGCTAGAAGTTGTTTTACCTCTGCATTGACAAAGTCAGACATGCCCTGTGGATACGGATAAAGTTTTGAGTAAACCGGTTCGTCATCCGTTAGTATAGTAGCGACGGTATTTATGTTGTACGGTAGGGATTCGTTAACGTCCGCAAATGCTTTTACCATTTTGTTGATCATACTATCATAGGTGGATCTGACAATAGTAGGGACATCCGTGTCATTAATCTGAATATGGTTCACCTGTTGACATTTAGTGAACTCGATTTTTTCAATCCCATGGTCGTGTTAAATGACGTTGTCTGTCAAATCTATTTGGGCATTGACCTGTTTTAACAGATCAAGGCCAATTATGCCGTCGAAGTCATTAAGTGACTCCAGCATGAAAAAGTAGGACTTTATGAGGCATTTCTGCTCAATCTTAGTGTGGCCGTGAATTGATTTGACTTGAAAAGGGTTGTTAACTGACACCCAATGTGCCAGTTCGGGAAGGGGATTTATATAATTTTTTGAGGCCCCTGTGTCTATCAAAAGTCTGATAACCCGCCATGCAACCGTTCGTCTTATAAACGGAAGCAGGGAGCTTCCGCTAAAAAATGACAACTTTCGGACAAATCGTCTTCAACTTGTGTCATTTCCTGCTGTGACCGTGACTCGTAGTCACCGTTACTCTCTTCCTGTGGTAGATGATTTAGGTTTTGTTGGGTTCTCATAGATTGGTCCCCGTTACCTTGGTTGTTTCTGTAGCCTTGTGCAGTTTGCCTAGTGCGCGAGGATGGATCTACCTCCATCGGCTCGGGCCCCCGCCCTTAGGACTTTTGGTTGTTATAGCGCTGTTTCGTGCTATTTGGTTTTTGCTGGTCGTTTTTGTCTCTTTGGTTCTTCTGGAAGTAGGGATTCTTGCTTTGAGAATTGTCCTCCTTTCCCTGTTGGGCGATCTGACGCCAGTTTTGAGGCTTTTGCGAATTATATTTTTGGGGTTTCTCCTCAAGGTGTTTTGCAAAATTTGCTGCAAAGATGCCTCTTTCATTGCTTGATTCGGCCTCTTGGGCTAAAGCTAAGGCTGAGGGGAAGTCTATGGGTTGTGCCGGGAAGACTGCCCACTTCAATGACTTTTTCAATCCTGAGACGAAAATATGAAGCGCGTCGCTTCTAAACTTTTCATTTAACACAGCCGCTGCAGCGGAATTGTGCGTCATTAGTGTTTTATTTGTTAACAAGGTGAGCTTTTTCTCGACCTCGTCGAAATATTGTAGCAGTGACAGGTTGCCCTGCTGAAGCGTGTTAAGTTGCTGCTAGATTACATGTACCGGTGTTTTGTCGGCGTATGTAAAATCTAGCCTAGCAATAATGGCTTTAAAATTCAACACTGTGTTGAATGAGGCCAGCACAGCATCTGCTGATCCCCTTACTTTATTTCTGATTATAGCTACTGCCTGATAGTGTCTTGAGCTGCCGTTGTATGGCTTGAACACTTTGTAGGCTGCGGAAGCGGCTTGCCTCCATGAAACATAGATTTCTATTTTCCCGTCAAACTCGGGGACGGACTTTATAATATCTAGGGGCTCGTCGCAACGGGCCCCTGGCTCGATTACTATTTCGAAGAAAATTTCTATCTGCGGTGCAGAAACTCCAGTTTTATTAAGCTGGTCTGTCAGTGAGGCTTTCTTTTGTTCAAATAAGAGGACTTGTTGGTCAAGGGCTGCCTGAACCTTTGCCTCCAAATGGGCAACTTGTTCTGCATTCATTTTTTTGCTTTTTCTAAAGACTGTCGTCGCCGCTACTGTCGTCCGCTTTGGTTTGGTATTGGAATGGGCGCAGCATAAAAAGCAGACCGTTTCGGAATAAATTTTAATTCTGACTTATTAAAGGGTTTTTCTTTACACTTTACTGCAACAGGCAGAATCTTGCTTAAGTTTATTTTGTAAATAATAACATCTCATACTAAACAGCTCTTAGAATTTTATTAAATTTATTTGAATTGTTTACAAATGAACATCTCACTTACATTTTGAAATATGCGCTTAAATCAAGTAGTGTGGTGGCCGCTGCGATAAGATATTTTCCAGTTAAACACTGCCGGCCGCTCGTATTTGTTGATTTGTTGTTGTTGTTGTAACTCGCTCAGCTCTCTTGGCTGGGGTTTTTTATTTTTTTACTTTAAGTTTTGTAGTGCGTAAGTGTTTATTTATTTTCCACTGTTTTTGTTGTAGCACTCAATTTATTGTTGTGTGTTTCTGTTTTATTTGTTGATGTTTAAGTCACAAAATTGTTTTCATTGACATCGTGAGTTATGTTCACTATTGTTTTTGTTATAATATTCAGTTTATTGTTTGTTATCGCGACTTTTCGCGTTTGCTCAGAGTTATTCTCCGTGTTTTGTTTTAATTGTTGTTATCAAGTCACAAAATTGTTCTCGTTGAGAGCTTTATTCACTGTTGTTTTGTTATACCACTCACTTTATTTTGCGTTTGCTCAGAGTTATTCTCTGTGTTTTGTTTTAATTGTTGTTGTGCAAGTCACAAAATTGTTCTCGTTGAGATAGTGAGATCTTTTCACTGTTGTTTTTGTTGTTCACTTTATTGCACCGCGGCTCTTAGCGTTTAGCTCAAAGAGTTATTTCGGTGGGCGATTAAACGATCGCTTATAAAACAATTGGGTTATTTCCGTTTGGGCGCCAATTAAAAGAAGACTCTTTAATATTCATTTAAAGTATCTTTATTTTATAATAAAGGAAGACTCTATGATATTCAGTCAAAGTATCTTTATTTTATAATTCGTTTTTAATTCAAGCTCGTTAGAACTATAAGAGAACAAATTCCAAACTAAAACTTAGATCAAGCTGCATCGAACCATGAAGCCACCGCTGCCGGCTGAATGCTGAGTCGGCGTTTCGATTGAACGATCGCTTATAAAAAAATTGGGTTATTTCCGTTTGGGCGCCAATTAAAAGAAGACTCTTTTGTTATGATAAACGTAAAGAAGCACACGTCTTGTTTGGTTTGAGGTTTTATCGAGAGTGTTTGCTCTCCTTTATTCAGTTTTTATCTTAGGCTTATCACATAGAATATTCTAAGTGAGCTCTGCCGCTAAAAGCGTCGGCAGAGAGAGAGAGAGTTGCAGTGCATATGTGCCTATGTAGTTATGTATATATATGTACAGATGGTACATACTCAAGAAGTGCTTACGTTAGCGATCTCACGCTGCGGCCAGTCCGCATAAGTGACGGATCCTATTACTGCACTTATGTATATTTATGATTGTTTAAACATAGCAACAAAGTGTCGTTATGTTATGAGTTGTTACTCTTACTTTTAAGTTGGGCATATGACCACTTGTTATATTGTATACTCTACAATACTGTGGGCATATGCTCATTTGGCATACAACATACTACACCTCCCTTTTTTAAAAAAATAACGAAATATATTGTAGTTATTTAATATAAAATTATTATTAGTATTATTTTTATTTTTATATTCTTATATACTATGTTGTATTAAAAATTTTTTTTTGAATTTTGAAATATATATATATATATATTCTTATTCTTTTTTTTTGCTTTATTTATTAATCCTTTTTAGCCTATCCTTATGAACTTTTTGTTCCCTATTTTTCTTATTCTTCATAATTATATTATTGTTTTCTATACTAATGACCTCAAATGGTCCTATACAAGAAGATTCTAATTTATGACCTGTTTCGTTTTTTAAGTAAACTTGGTCTCCTATTTCAATTTTAAAATCTAATACTTTCTTATAATTTATTTCTTTTTGCTTAATTTTATTTTTTTCTAGAAGTATTCGAGCTCTCTTATACGCGTTTTCTAGTCTAAACTTAACTTCTTTAGAATAATCTTCTATATTATATATAGGTTCTATGGTATTTACGCTATTAAATTGTATTGGTAAGTTATTTTGTCTACCAAATACTAGTTCATATGGACAATAATTATGAGTTACTGATGGTGTTGTGTTAAAACAATACACGAAATACTGTAACCATACGTCCCAGTCAGTTTTATCTACTGATATATATGAACGAATGTACTCATTGAATGTCCTATGACTTCTTTCAACGGTACCTAATGTCTGGTGGTGGTGTGCTGTAGACGTTATGTTGTCTATTTTTAAATATTTGCACAAGTCAGTTTTAATGGAATTTTTGTATTCTGTTCCCATGTCCGTAATGAACGTCTTCATTGGACCGTACTTCAGAATAAAAGATTCGAATATGGCTTTTGCGACAGTTGTTGCACTTTTGTTTGCAACAGGAATTGCTACTAAATACTTTGTCAAATCACATATTAAAGTGATTGCGTATTCATTCCCCTTTTCCGAACGTGGTAGTGGACCAATTGTGTCTACTATCACTCTGTCAAAAGCATATTGTGGAGTTTCGGTTATTATCATAGGTGATCTTGTATGTTTCGTCGTTTTCGACGTCAGGCATTTTGTACATTTATTTATGTACTCTTTTACATGTTTAGTCATGTTTTTCCAATAATATTGTCTCTTTATTTTTGATATCGTTTTATTTATGCCTGTATGACCTCCTTGAATTGGATCGTCATGGAATGTAGACAATATAGCTTCTTTTTCTTTTTCATTATTTATTTGGGTCACCGGCTTGAGTAGCGCTACTCTTAATGATTTTAAATTTTTATTGCCCATGTGTTTGAAAGTATCTGTTGAAATTGATTCAAAGATCTTTTCGCTCGGTGCCACTTTTAGTTGGCTGATTTTAGATACACCGGCTTGCCATTCAAGCCTTTGGAAAAACTGACCTAAGTCGAGAATTCCATTGGAGTACAAATCGCTAACATTAATTCTTGCTACAACTGTTTTTCCATGTTTCAATAAACATGTCGAATCTGTTATTCGCAAGGTCACTACTTTTCGTACCTCGTCATTTGTGATGACTTCGTATACGTTGGGCTTAGAAGCTTTTTCAAGACTTTGCTTTGGCAATAGTTCATGTTTATTTTCTGCGCAGATATTGTTTTGTCTGCTTTGGTTCCTGGTAGTGACTTTCAGGACTTTTCTATTTATGTCAATTAAGTCGGATATTGTTATCCTTGACAGGGCGTCTGCCACGAAATTATCTTTCCCTCTCAGATACTCTACCGTAAAATCATATTCTTCTAATTCGAGTCGCATGCGTGTTAATTTTGAACTTGGGTTTATCATAGAAAATAAATATGTTAAAGGTCTGTGATCAGTTCTTACTGTAAAATGTTTGCCATATATATATGGTCGAAAATGTGTTATTGCCCAATGTATTGCTGCTAGTTCTTGTTCTGTAGTACTTTTATTGCTTTCACCTTTAGTGAATGCTCTGGATGCATATGCAACTGGGAGTTGGAGTCCATTATAGTTTTGAGTTAAAACTGCTCCACATGCTTGCTTGCTTGCATCCGTGATTATGCAAAATTCTTTGCTAAAATCTGGGTACTGTAATAAATTTGGTTGAACAAGTTGATTTTTTAGGTACTGGAATGCCTTTTCACATTCTGTTGTCCATTCAAATGGGACATTCTTTTTACATAATCTTGTTATGTGCCGTGAATATTCGGCAAAGTTTTTTATAAATCGTCTATAATAATTGCAAAATGCAACGAATCTTCTAGCGCTGTCGCCGCTACTGTCGTCCGCTTTGGTTTGGTATTGGAATGGGCGCAGCATAAAAAGCAGACCGTTTCGGAATAAATTTTAATTCTGACTTATTAAAGGGTTTTTCTTTACACTTTACTGCAACAGGCAGAATCTTGCTTAAGTTTATTTTGTAAATAATAAAATCTCATACTAAACAGCTCTTAGAATTTTATTAAATTTATTTGAATTGTTTACAAATGAACATCTCACTTACATTTTGAAATATGCGCTTAAATCAAGTAGTGTGGTGGCCGCTGCGATAAGATATTTTCCAGTTGAACACTGCCGGCCGCTCGTATTTGTTGATTTGTTGTTGTTGTTGTTGTAACTCGCTCAGCTCTCTTGGCTGGGGTTTTTTATTTTTTTACTTTAAGTTTTGTAGTGCGTAAGTGTTTATTTATTTTCCACTGTTTTTGTTGTAGCACTCAATTTATTGTTGTGTGTTTCTGTTTTATTTGTTGATGTTTAAGTCACAAAATTGTTTTCATTGACATCGTGAGTTATGTTCACTATTGTTTTTGTTATAATATTCAGTTTATTGTTTGTTATCGCGACTTTTCGCGTTTGCTCAGAGTTATTCTCCGTGTTTTGTTTTAATTGTTGTTATCAAGTCACAAAATTGTTCTCGTTGAGAGCTTTATTCACTGTTGTTTTGTTATACCCTCACTTTATTTTGCGTTTGCTCAGAGTTATTCTCTGTGTTTTGTTTTAATTGTTGTTGTGCAAGTCACAAAATTGTTCTCGTTGAGATAGTGAGATCTATTCACTGTTGTTTTTGTTGTTCACTTTATTGCACCGCGGCTCTTAGCGTTTAGCTCAAAGAGTTATTTCGGTGGGCGATTGAACGATCGCTTATAAAACAATTGGGTTATTTCCGTTTGGGCGCCAATTAAAAGAAGACTCTTTAATATTCATTTAAAGTATCTTTATTTTATAATAAAGGAAGACTCTATGATATTCAGTCAAAGTATCTTTATTTTATAATTCGTTTTTAATTCAAGCTCGTTAGAACTATAAGAGAACAAATTCCAAACTAAAACTTAGATCAAGCTGCATCGAACCATAAAGCCACCGCTGCCGGCTGAATGCTGAGTCGGCGTTTCGATTGAACGATCGCTTATAAAAAAATTGGGTTATTTCCGTTTGGGCGCCAATTAAAAGAAGACTCTTTTGTTATGATAAACGTAAAGAAGCACACGTCTTGTTTGGTTTGAGGTTTTATCGAGAGTGTTTGCTCTCCTTTATTCAGTTTTTATCTTAGGCTTATCACATAGAATATTCTAAGTGAGCTCTGCCGCTAAAAGCGTCGGCAGAGAGAGAGAGTTGCAGTGCATATGTGCCTATGTAGTTATGTATATATATGTACAGATGGTACATACTCAAGAAGTGCTTACGTTAACGATCTCACGCTGCGGCCAGTCCGCATAAGTGACGGATCCTATTACTGCACTTATGTATATTTATGATTGTTTAAACATAGCAACAAAGTGTCGTTATGTTATGAGTTGTTACTCTTACTTTTAAGTTGGGCATATGACCACTTGTTATATTGTATACTCTACAATACTGTGGGCATATGCTCATTTGGCATACAACATACTACACCTCCCTTTTTTAAAAAAAATAACGAAATATATTGTAGTTATTTAATATAAAATTATTATTAGTATTATTTTTATTTTTATATTCTTATATACTATGTTGTATTAAAAATTTTTTTGAATTTTGAAATATATATATATATATATTCTTATTCTTTTTTTTTGCTTTATTTATTAATCCTTTTTAGCCTATCCTTATGAACTTTTTGTTCCCTATTTTTCTTATTCTTCATAATTATATTATTGTTTTCTATACTAATGACCTCAAATGGTCCTATACAAGAAGATTCTAATTTATGACCTGTTTCGTTTTTTAAGTAAACTTGGTCTCCTATTTCAATTTTAAAATCTAATACTTTCTTATAATTTATTTCTTTTTGCTTAATTTTATTTTTTTCTAGAAGTATTCGAGCTCTCTTATACGCGTTTTCTAGTCTAAACTTAACTTCTTTAGAATAATCTTCTATATTATATATAGGTTCTATGGTATTTACGCTATTAAATTGTATTGGTAAGTTATTTTGTCTACCAAATACTAGTTCATATGGACAATAATTATGAGTTACTGATGGTGTTGTGTTAAAACAATACACGAAATACTGTAACCATACGTCCCAGTCAGTTTTATCTACTGATATATATGAACGAATGTACTCATTGAATGTCCTATGACTTCTTTCAACGGTACCTAATGTCTGGTGGTGGTGTGCTGTAGACGTTATGTTGTCTATTTTTAAATATTTGCACAAGTCAGTTTTAATGGAATTTTTGTATTCTGTTCCCATGTCCGTAATGAACGTCTTCATTGGACCGTACTTCAGAATAAAAGATTCGAATATGGCTTTTGCGACAGTTGTTGCACTTTTGTTTGCAACAGGAATTGCTACTAAATACTTTGTCAAATCACATATTAAAGTGATTGCGTATTCATTCCCCTTTTCCGAACGTGGTAGTGGACCAATTGTGTCTACTATCACTCTGTCAAAAGCATATTGTGGAGTTTCGGTTATTATCATAGGTGATCTTGTATGTTTCGTCGTTTTCGACGTCAGGCATTTTGTACATTTATTTATGTACTCTTTTACATGTTTAGTCATGTTTTTCCAATAATATTGTCTCTTTATTTTTGATATCGTTTTATTTATGCCTGTATGACCTCCTTGAATTGGATCGTCATGGAATGTAGACAATATAGCTTCTTTTTCTTTTTCATTATTTATTTGGGTCACCGGCTTGAGTAGCGCTACTCTTAATGATTTTAAATTTTTATTGCCCATGTGTTTGAAAGTATCTGTTGAAATTGATTCAAAGATCTTTTCGCTCGGTGCCACTTTTAGTTGGCTGATTTTAGATACACCGGCTTGCCATTCAAGCCTTTGGAAAAACTGACCTAAGTCGAGAATTCCATTGGAGTACAAATCGCTAACATTAATTCTTGCTACAACTGTTTTTCCATGTTTCAATAAACATGTCGAATCTGTTATTCGCAAGGTCACTACTTTTCGTACCTCGTCATTTGTGATGACTTCGTATACGTTGGGCTTAGAAGCTTTTTCAAGACTTTGCTTTGGCAATAGTTCATGTTTATTTTCTGCGCAGATATTGTTTTGTCTGCTTTGGTTCCTGGTAGTGACTTTCAGGACTTTTCTATTTATGTCAATTAAGTCGGATATTGTTATCCTTGACAGGGCGTCTGCCACGAAATTATCTTTCCCTCTCAGATACTCTACCGTAAAATCATATTCTTCTAATTCGAATCGCATGCGTGTTAATTTTGAACTTGGGTTTATCATAGATAGTGAGATCTATTCACTGTTGTTTTTGTTGTTCACTTTATTGCACCGCGGCTCTTAGCGTTTAGCTCAAAGAGTTATTTCGGTGGGCGATTGAACGATCGCTTATAAAACAATTGGGTTATTTCCGTTTGGGCGCCAATTAAAAGAAGACTCTTTAATATTCATTTAAAGTATCTTTATTTTATAATAAAGGAAGACTCTATGATATTCAGTCAAAGTATCTTTATTTTATAATTCGTTTTTAATTCAAGCTCGTTAGAACTATAAGAGAACAAATTCCAAACTAAAACTTAGATCAAGCTGCATCGAACCATGAAGCCACCGCTGCCGGCTGAATGCTGAGTCGGCGTTTCGATTGAACGATCGCTTATAAAAAAATTGGGTTATTTCCGTTTGGGCGCCAATTAAAAGAAGACTCTTTTGTTATGATAAACGTAAAGAAGCACACGTCTTGTTTGGTTTGAGGTTTTATCGAGAGTGTTTGCTCTCCTTTATTCAGTTTTTATCTTAGGCTTATCACATAGAATATTCTAAGTGAGCTCTGCCGCTAAAAGCGTCGGCAGAGAGAGAGAGAGTTGCAGTGCATATGTGCCTATGTAGTTATGTATATATATGTACAGATGGTACATACTCAAGAAGTGCTTACGTTAGCGATCTCACGCTGCGGCCAGTCCGCATAAGTGACGGATCCTATTACTGCACTTATGTATATTTATGATTGTTTAAACATAGCAACAAAGTGTCGTTATGTTATGAGTTGTTACTCTTACTTTTAAGTTGGGCATATGACCACTTGTTATATTGTATACTCTACAATACTGTGGGCATATGCTCATTTGGCATACAACATACTACACCTCCCTTTTTAAAAAAATAACGTAATATATTGTAGTTATTTAATATAAAATTATTATTAGTATTATTTTTATTTTTATATTCTTATATACTATGTTGTATTAAAAATTTTTTTTTGAATTTTGAAATATATATATATATATTCTTATTCTTTTTTTTTTGCTTTATTTATTAATCCTTTTTAGCCTATCCTTATGAACTTTTTGTTCCCTATTTTTCTTATTCTTCATAATTATATTATTATTGTTTTCTATACTAATGACCTCAAATGGTCCTATACAAGAAGATTCTAATTTATGACCTGTTTCGTTTTTTAAGTAAACTTGGTCTCCTATTTCAATTTTAAAATCTAATACTTTCTTATCATTTATTTCTTTTTGCTTAATTTTATTTTTTTCTAAAAGTATTCTCTTATACGCGTTTTCTAGTCTAAACTTAACTTCTTTAGAATAATCTTCTATATTATATATAGGTTCTATGGTATTTACGCTATTAAATTGTATTGGTAAGTTATTTTGTCTACCAAATACTAGTTCATATAGACAATAATTATGAGTTACTGATGGTGTTGTGTTAAAACAATACACGAAATACTGTAACCATACGTCCCAGTCAGTTTTATCTACTGATATATATGAACGAATGTACTCATTGAATGTCCTATGACTTCTTTCAACGGTACCTAATGTCTGGTGGTGGTGTGCTGTAGACGTTATGTTGTCTATTTTTAAATATTTGCACAAGTCAGTTTTAATGGAATTTTTGTATTCTGTTCCCATGTCCGTAATGAACGTCTTCATTGGACCGTACTTCAGAATAAAAGATTCGAATATGGCTTTTGCGACAGTTGTTGCACTTTTGTTTGCAACAGGAATTGCTACTAAATACTTTGTCAAATCACATATTAAAGTGATTGCGTATTCATTCCCTTTTTCCGAACGTGGTAGTGGACCAATTGTGTCTACTATCACTCTGTCAAAAGCATATTGTGGAGTTTCGGTTATTATCATAGGTGATCTTGTATGTTTCGTCGTTTTCGACGTCAGGCATTTTGTACATTTATTTATGTACTCTTTTACATGTTTAGTCATGTTTTTCCAATAATATTGTCTCTTTATTTTTGATATCGTTTTATTTATGCCTGTATGACCTCCTTGAATTGGATCGTCATGGAATGTAGACAATATAGCTTCTTTTTCTTTTTCATTATTTATTTGGGTCACCGGCTTGAGTAGCGCTACTCTTAATGATTTTAAATTTTTATTGCCCATGTGTTTGAAAGTATCTGTTGAAATTGATTCAAAGATCTTTTCGCTCGGTGCCACTTTTAGTTGGCTGATTTTAGATACACCGGCTTGCCATTCAAGCCTTTGGAAAAACTGACCTAAGTCGAGAATTCCATTGGAGTACAAATCGCTAACATTAATTCTTGCTACAACTGTTTTTCCATGTTTCAATAAACATGTCGAATCTGTTATTCGCAAGGTCACTACTTTTCGTACCTCGTCATTTGTGATGACTTCGTATACGTTGGGCTTAGAAGCTTTTTCAAGACTTTGCTTTGGCAATAGTTCATGTTTATTTTCTGCGCAGATATTGTTTTGTCTGCTTTGGTTCCTGGTAGTGACTTTCAGGACTTTTCTATTTATGTCAATTAAGTCGGATATTGTTATCCTTGACAGGGCGTCTGCCACGAAATTATCTTTCCCTCTCAGATACTCTACCGTAAAATCATATTCTTCTAATTCGAGTCGCATGCGTGTTAATTTTGAACTTGGGTTTATCATAGAAAATAAATATGTTAAAGGTCTGTGATCAGTTCTTACTGTAAAATGTTTGCCATATATATATGGTCGAAAATGTGTTATTGCCCAATGTATTGCTGCTAGTTCTTGTTCTGTAGTACTTTTATTGCTTTCACCTTTAGTGAATGCTCTGGATGCATATGCAACTGGGAGTTGGAGTCCATTATAGTTTTGAGTTAAAACTGCTCCACATGCTTGCTTGCTTGCATCCGTGATTATGCAAAATTCTTTGCTAAAATCTGGGTACTGTAATAAATTTGGTTGAACAAGTTGATTTTTTAGGTACTGGAATGCCTTTTCACATTCTGTTGTCCATTCAAATGGGACATTCTTTTTACATAATCTTGTTATGTGCCGTGAATATTCGGCAAAGTTTTTTATAAATCGTCTATAATAATTGCAAAATGCAACGAATCTTCTAGCGCTGTCTGCGTCCGTAGGGACTAGATAGTTATTGATAACATCAAATTTTTTATCGTCTGGTAAGATTCCTTTATCTGTGCATCTGTGACCTAAAAACGTCACCTCGTGCATGAAAAATGAACATTTTTCTGGATGTAATTTCAGATTGTGTTTTCTACAAAGTTTGAAAACATCTGTTAAGTTTTTAATCATATGTCGTTCAGAACAACCAATAACGATTAAATCATCCATGTAAAGGAAAGCTTGTGAAGGCTCTAGGCCTGAGAATGCTATTGTCATTATTCTCTGAAATGAATTAGGCGCTATTTTTAAACCAAATGGTAATCGCGTGAAGCGATATGAACCATTGCTTGTTGAAAAAGACGTTATATTTCTTGAACTTTCCTCAAGCTCAATTTGATGGAAACCTGACATTAAGTCAAGGCATGAACAATATTTAGCTCTACCCAATTGATCAAGAATATCGTCAATTCTGGGGAGTGGAAATTTATCTGACAGCAATTTTTTATTTATTTGGCGATAGTCAATTACTAATCGCCATTTTTTCTCTTTAGAGCCCGGAAGAGATTTCTTTGGGACTAATAAGAGTGGGCTATTATAAGGTGAAACAGACGGTTCAACAATATTTTGTTCAATTAACTTTCCAACTTGATGCTGGATTTCTTCTATTTGGCTATGCGGACATCGATAATTTTTTACGTATACTGGTTCATCATCCTTAAGTCTCAATTTTTGCTTATAGAAATTGTTTGTTGTAATTGGTTCGGATTCAAGTCCGAACACATCACTATACTGGGTGCATATTTCCTCAAGTTGTTTCTTAAACAAGGTTGGAAAATTTTTCTTTAATTTATTAATTACAGACTCTGTTCTATTGTCTTTTAGATTTTGAACTACATCGTAGTTCGAAAGTGATTCAAATTTTATGTTATTAATGCCTACTATTTGGCATTTATCTGTGGTATTTAGAAATCGGACAAAAGTATTTTGGGCTGTAGCAATCGTATTTGCAACATAAACACCCGGTATAATTTCCTGATTGGGAATTAAAATGTTTTCTTCTGCTGAAAACAACTCTATTTTGCGTATCACTTGGGATCTTGCTGGTAGCAGTGTCGAATTAGTACCAGAACTAAATGTTATTGGAACATAGATAGGATACGTTAGGTTTTGCGGCCTAATTATAAACCAATCCTTGCAACTATTGTAATCTAATTGGCAATTAAATGTTTTTATGAAATCTAATCCTATTATTCCATCACAAGGGATTGCGAAATTTGGATGAAGTAGATGAAATTTGTATGGAATAATGTATTTGTCTGTTTGTTCGATTGAGACTAGTCCTTTGGAGTTTATTACTCCTTCTCCTATGCCTCTAATGTCTATAATTCTATTGATTTGGATGTCATGAAAGACATCAGAATTTTCTTTTATAATTGAAATATCTGCACCTGTATCAATCAAAAATGTTATCTTTTTATTTGTTGCAACATTTTTGAATGATACGAAATTGTTGAGACTTAAGTTAACAGTATATATTTTACTGTTTAACCCTGAGTATCTGGAGGTGTCTGCGAGTTTCCCGAAGTATCTTGGGCAACTCGGACATTATTGTTATTGTTATTGTTATAATGATTTCTATTTTGGTTGTTGCTTCGGTTGGAATTATTCCTACCTCGGTTATAACCTCGTCCACCTCTATTGTTGGTTCTGTTATTGTTGTAATTATTATTATTGTTATAGGAATTGCAGTTACCGCGGCCATTGCCTCTACCTCTTTGCGGTGGGTAACTATCTCCTCTACTGTTGCGGCCTCGCTGAAATAATACTGTACTTGCGCTTCCAGTCATTTCTGTGCTGCAATGGATATATTTACCCATTACATCATTGAAAGTAACGAAGTTACCAGCTTCCAGTATTACTTTCAGTTTCTCATGCTCACAATTTTTAATCATTGCAGAAATAGACTCGTTTGTTGAAAATTTTTCTGCATTGTTTGGGTCTAGGCCATCATCAATAAAGGCTGCCTCAATTGCTTTCGCAAATTGTCCATTTCGGTTGCATACTGGGAAGCAGTTTTGCCTTTTTGTTTTATATTCAGTAATTTAGCTTTTAATACGTCGGGAGATTCTTCTTTTACGTTATATTTAAGCTTATTTATTATTCCGGATATAGTAGATTCATTTTGTACTTTGTACAGAATTGTGCCGGTTATTTTTGATTTAATAACCTCAACTGCTATATCCTCCTGGTCGCCTTTAGTTCTTTCCACAATGCGTAAAGCGGTTAGGAATCTGTTTAATGATAGCTTGTTACCATCAAATTCAGGGACTGAAGAGGAAACCTGCTTCACGTATTCCCTGTCTAAAGCTACCTGGTTAGTCATTGTTTCTGTATTTTCTTGGAGCGTTTCAATGTCACTATCAATATCAATATCAATATCAATATCTGGATTGATTATTGGTTTAGACTCATCTAAATCTTCTAACTGGTTCTTGTTGCTAGCAGATTTGGATCTTCCGGGATTGTTATTACAATACTCCGTCTAGTACCAATATTATGTTATCTGGTTTTTAAACTGTTTACAATTTTTTGACATATATTTTTATGCTCCTGCGTTAATTTATCATTAACTTTGTTTATTGTAGTTACTATGTTATTATATTGAGCTGTTAATATTTGCGCGTGATGTACCAATGTATCTGACTTTATTGTTTTATCAGAATTGATACATTTGTATGATTTTTCGAACTTGTCTTTATAATCATTTATTTTCTTCGCTAATGCATTCCATTCCATTGTTTTATGGATATGAAGTCTTTCTTTAAAATAAGGGTAAACTGAACTCTATCATATGTTGCTCTAATTGTCTTTAGTGTAGCCATATTTTTATTAATATATATATATATTTTTTTTATTTGTAATTCATTATATTTGTTTTATTTCATTTTCTTAAAGTTACAAGATTAATTATAGGGTTAGTTTTTTTTTCAATGTTGTTTGTGCTCTCTTTTTTTTGTATTAAATTTTGTCTAGGTCATTTGCCTGGCTCATATATTTCTTTTTTAAACATTTGTTATGTAATTTATATAGTTTATAAAAGCAATTTGCGCACATTATAACAACAATTATTATTAACAGTGTGTGTATTAGTTCTAAGTCATTATTTTTTGATTCTACTTTATTAATGACATTAGCAGTGGAGTCCACTGACTTAACGTCTACTATTGCCATTTTGGGCGTATATATTTTTAAAGTGTATTTATAACTATTTGTTGTATCTTCAGTAAATTTTACTATTGCATTGCTTTGCATTTACGTTAACAAGTTTTTCTACCTATTGTTGCGAATGGCTGTACGGGCCAAACGTCTTGCCGGTCGACTCAATTGTCGTCGGGCATTACAATTTTTAAGTTTTATCTATTACTATGTTGGGCGCTGCCGGTACTGTTGTTATAGGGTCTTCTTCTTCTTCCCACGTAGGCATAAGGGGCGGTTTGCCTCTCATGCAGCTCGTCTTAGTTGCTTAGTATTCCCTCGGAGGCATAAACGGCGGTTTGCCTCTCATGCGTTGGTTGACTCTGCTTCCTTAGTGTTGCTTCGGTTGGAATTATTCCTACCTCGGTTATAACCTCGTCCACCTCTATTGTTGGTTCTGTTATTGTTGTAATTATTATTATTGTTATAGGAATTGCAGTTACCGCGGCCATTGCCTCTACCTCTTTGCGGTGGGTAACTATCTCCTCTACTGTTGCGGCCTCGCTGAAATAATACTGTACTTGCGCTTCCAGTCATTTCTGTGCTGCAATGGATATATTTACCCATTACATCATTGAAAGTAACGAAGTTACCAGCTTCCAGTATTACTTTCAGTTTCTCATGCTCACAATTTTTAATCATTGCAGAAATAGACTCGTTTGTTGAAAATTTTTCTGCATTGTTTGGGTCTAGGCCATCATCAAAAAAGGCTGCCTCCAATTGCTTTCGCAAATTGTCCATTTCGGTTGCATACTGGGAAGCAGTTTTGCCTTTTTGTTTTATATTCAGTAATTTAGCTTTTAATACGTCGGGAGATTCTCCTTTTACGTTATATTTAAGCTTATTTATTATTCCGGATATAGTAGATTCATTTTGTACTTTGTACAGAATTGTGCCGGTTATTTTTGATTTAATAACCTCAACTGCTATATCCTCCTGGTCGCCTTTAGTTCTTTCCACAATGCGTAAAGCGGTTAGGAATCTGTTTAATGATAGCTTGTTACCATCAAATTCAGGGACTGAAGAGGAAACCTGCTTCACGTATTCCCTGTCTAAAGCTACCTGGTTAGTCATTGTTTCTGTATTTTCTTGGAGCGTTTCAATGTCACTATCAATATCAATATCTGGATTGATTATTGGTTTAGACTCATCTAAATCTTCTAACTGGTTCTTGTTGAATTCAGCTAGCAGATTTGGATCTTCCGGGATTGTTATTACAATACTCCGTCTAGTACCAATATTATGTTATCTGGTTTTTAAACTGTTTACAATTTTTTGACATATATTTTTATGCTCCTGCGTTAATTTATCATTAACTTTGTTTATTGTAGTTACTATGTTATTATATTGAGCTGTTAATATTTGCGCGTGATGTACCAATGTATCTGACTTTATTGTTTTATCAGAATTGATACATTTGTATGATTTTTCGAACTTGTCTTTATAATCATTTATTTTCTTCGCTAATGCATTCCATTCCATTGTTTTATGGATATGAAGTCTTTCTTTAAAATAAGGGTAAACTGAACTCTATCATATGTTGCTCTAATTGTCTTTAGTGTAGCCATATTTTTATTAATATATATATATTTTTTTATTTGTAATTCATTATATTTGTTTTATTTCATTTTCTTAAAGTTACAAGATTAATTATAGGGTTAGTTTTTTTTCAATGTTGTTTGTGCTCTCTTTTTTTTTAATTAAATTTTGTCTAGGTCATTTACCTGGCTCATATATTTCTTTTTTAAACATTTGTTATGTAATTTATATAGTTTATAAAAGCAATTTGCGCACATTATAACAACAATTATTATTAACAGTGTGTGTATTAGTTCTAAGTCATTATTTTTTGATTCTACTTTATTAATGACATTAGCAGTGGAGTCCACTGACTTAACGTCTACTATTGCCATTTTGGGCGTATATATTTTTAAAGTGTATTTATAACTATTTGTTGTATCTTCAGTAAATTTTACTATTGCATTGCTTTGCATTTACGTTAACAAGTTTTTCTACCTATTGTTGCGAATGGCTGTACGGGCCAAACGTCTTGCCGGTCGACTCAATTGTCGTCGGGCATTACAATTTTTAAGTTTTATTTATTACTATGTTGGGCGCTGCCGGTACTGTTGTTATAGGGTCTTCTTCTTCTTCCCACGTAGGCATAAGGGGCGGTTTGCCTCTCATGCAGCTCGTCTTAGTTGCTTAGTATTCCCTCGGAGGCATAAACGGCGGTTTGCCTCTCATGCGTTGGTTGACTCTGCTTCCTTAGTGTTGCTTCGGTTGGAATTATTCCTACCTCGGTTATAACCTCGTCCACCTCTATTGTTGGTTCTGTTATTGTTGTAATTATTATTATTGTTATAGGAATTGCAGTTACCGCGGCCATTGCCTCTACCTCTTTGCGGTGGGTAACTACCTCCTCTACTGTTGCGGCCTCGCTGAAATAATACTGTACTTGCGCTTCCAGTCATTTCTGTGCTGCAATGGATATATTTACCCATTACATCATTGAAAGTAACGAAGTTACCAGCTTCTAGTATTACTTTCAGTTTCTCATGCTCACAATTTTTAATCATTGCAGAAATAGACTCGTTTGTTGAAAATTTTTCTGCATTGTTTGGGTCTAGGCCATCATCAATAAAGGCTGCCTCCAATTGCTTTCGCAAATTGTCCATTTCGGTTGCATACTGGGAAGCAGTTTTGCCTTTTTGTTTTATATTCAGTAATTTAGCTTTTAATACGTCGGGAGATTCTCCTTTTACGTTATATTTTAGCTTATTTATTATTCCGGATATAGTAGATTCATTTTGTACTTTGTACAGAATTGTGCCGGTTATTTTTGATTTAATAACCTCAACTGCTATATCCTCCTGGTCGCCTTTAGTTCTTTCCACAATGCGTAAAGCGGTTAGGAATCTGTTTAATGATAGCTTGTTACCATCAAATTCAGGGACTGAAGAGGAAACCTGCTTCACGTATTCCCTGTCTAAAGCTACCTGGTTAGTCATTGTTTCTGTATTTTCTTGGAGCGTTTCAATGTCACTATCAATATCAATATCAATATCAATATCTGGATTGATTATTGGTTTAGACTCATCTAAATCTTCTAACTGGTTCTTGTTGCTAGCAGATTTGGATCTTCCGGGATTGTTATTACAATACTCCGTCTAGTACCAATATTATGTTATCTGGTTTTTAAACTGTTTACAATTTTTTGACATATATTTTTATGCTCCTGCGTTAATTTATCATTAACTTTGTTTATTGTAGTTACTATGTTATTATATTGAGCTGTTAATATTTGCGCGTGATGTACCAATGTATCTGACTTTATTGTTTTATCAGAATTGATACATTTGTATGATTTTTCGAACTTGTCTTTATAATCATTTATTTTCTTCGCTAATGCATTCCATTCCATTGTTTTATGGATATGAAGTCTTTCTTTAAAATAAGGGTAAACTGAACTCTATCATATGTTGCTCTAATTGTCTTTAGTGTAGCCATATTTTTATTAATATATATATATATTTTTTTATTTGTAATTCATTATATTTGTTTTATTTCATTTTCTTAAAGTTACAAGATTAATTATAGGGTTAGTTTTTTTTTCAATGTTGTTTGTGCTCTCTTTTTTTGTATTAAATTTTGTCTAGGTCATTTGCCTGGCTCATATATTTCTTTTTTAAACATTTGTTATGTAATTTATATAGTTTATAAAAGCAATTTGCGCACATTATAACAACAATTATTATTAACAGTGTGTGTATTAGTTCTAAGTCATTATTTTTTGATTCTACTTTATTAATGACATTAGCAGTGGAGTCCACTGACTTAACGTCTACTATTGCCATTTTGGGCGTATATATTTTTAAAGTGTATTTATAACTATTTGTTGTATCTTCAGTAAATTTTACTATTGCATTGCTTTGCATTTACGTTAACAAGTTTTTCTACCTATTGTTGCGAATGGCTGTACGGGCCAAACGTCTTGCCGGTCGACTCAATTGTCGTCGGGCATTACAATTTTTAAGTTTTATTTATTACTATGTTGGGCGCTGCCGGTACTGTTGTTATAGGGTCTTCTTCTTCTTCCCACGTAGGCATAAGGGGCGGTTTGCCTCTCATGCAGCTCGTCTTAGTTGCTTAGTATTCCCTCGGAGGCATAAACGGCGGTTTGCCTCTCATGCGTTGGTTGACTCTGCTTCCTTAGTGTTGCTTCGGTTGGAATTATTCCTACCTCGGTTATAACCTCGTCCACCTCTATTGTTGGTTCTGTTATTGTTGTAATTATTATTATTGTTATAGGAATTGCAGTTACCGCGGCCATTGCCTCTACCTCTTTGCGGTGGGTAACTACCTCCTCTACTGTTGCGGCCTCGCTGAAATAATACTGTACTTGCGCTTCCAGTCATTTCTGTGCTGCAATGGATATATTTACCCATTACATCATTGAAAGTAACGAAGTTACCAGCTTCTAGTATTACTTTCAGTTTCTCATGCTCACAATTTTTAATCATTGCAGAAATAGACTCGTTTGTTGAAAATTTTTCTGCATTGTTTGGGTCTAGGCCATCATCAATAAAGGCTGCCTCCAATTGCTTTCGCAAATTGTCCATTTCGGTTGCATACTGGGAAGCAGTTTTGCCTTTTGTTTTATATTCAGTAATTTAGCTTTTAATACGTCGGGAGATTCTCCTTTTACGTTATATTTTAGCTTATTTATTATTCCGGATATAGTAGATTCATTTTGTACTTTGTACAGAATTGTGCCGGTTATTTTTGATTTAATAACCTCAACTGCTATATCCTCCTGGTCGCCTTTAGTTCTTTCCACAATGCGTAAAGCGGTTAGGAATCTGTTTAATGATAGCTTGTTACCATCAAATTCAGGGACTGAAGAGGAAACCTGCTTCACGTATTCCCTGTCTAAAGCTATCTGGTTAGTCATTGTTTCTGTATTTTCTTGGAGCGTTTCAATGTCACTATCAATATCAATATCAATATCAATATCTGGATTGATTATTGGTTTAGACTCATCTAAATCTTCTAACTGGTTCTTGTTGAATTCAGCTAGCAGATTTGGATCTTCCGGGATTGTTATTACAATACTCCGTCTAGTACCAATATTATGTTATCTGGTTTTTAAACTGTTTACAATTTTTTGACATATATTTTTATGCTCCTGCGTTAATTTATCATTAACTTTGTTTATTGTAGTTACTATGTTATTATATTGAGCTGTTAATATTTGCGCGTGATGTACCAATGTATCTGACTTTATTGTTTTATCAGAATTGATACATTTGTATGATTTTTCGAACTTGTCTTTATAATCATTTATTTTCTTCGCTAATGCATTCCATTCCATTGTTTTATGGATATGAAGTCTTTCTTTAAAATAAGGGTAAACTGAACTCTATCATATGTTGCTCTAATTGTCTTTAGTGTAGCCATATTTTTATTAATATATATATATATATTTTTTTATTTGTAATTCATTATATTTGTTTTATTTCATTTTCTTAAAGTTACAAGATTAATTATAGGGTTAGTTTTTTTTTCAATGTTGTTTGTGCTCTCTTTTTTTTGTATTAAATTTTGTCTAGGTCATTTGCCTGGCTCATATATTTCTTTTTTAAACATTTGTTATGTAATTTATATAGTTTATAAAAGCAATTTGCGCACATTATAACAACAATTATTATTAACAGTGTGTGTATTAGTTCTAAGTCATTATTTTTTGATTCTACTTTATTAATGACATTAGCAGTGGAGTCCACTGACTTAACGTCTACTATTGCCATTTTGGGCGTATATATTTTTAAAGTGTATTTATAACTATTTGTTGTATCTTCAGTAAATTTTACTATTGCATTGCTTTGCATTTACGTTAACAAGTTTTTCTACCTATTGTTGCGAATGGCTGTACGGGCCAAACGTCTTGCCGGTCGACTCAATTGTCGTCGGGCATTACAATTTTTAAGTTTTATTTATTACTATGTTGGGCGCTGCCGGTACTGTTGTTATAGGGTCTTCTTCTTCTTCCCACGTAGGCATAAGGGGCGGTTTGCCTCTCATGCAGCTCGTCTTAGTTGCTTAGTATTCCCTCGGAGGCATAAACGGCGGTTTGCCTCTCATGCGTTGGTTGACTCTGCTTCCTTAGTGTTGCTTCGGTTGGAATTATTCCTACCTCGGTTATAACCTCGTCCACCTCTATTGTTGGTTCTGTTATTGTTGTAATTATTATTATTGTTATAGGAATTGCAGTTACCGCGGCCATTGCCTCTACCTCTTTGCGGTGGGTAACTACCTCCTCTACTGTTGCGGCCTCGCTGAAATAATACTGTACTTGCGCTTCCAGTCATTTCTGTGCTGCAATGGATATATTTACCCATTACATCATTGAAAGTAACGAAGTTACCAGCTTCTAGTATTACTTTCAGTTTCTCATGCTCACAATTTTTAATCATTGCAGAAATAGACTCGTTTGTTGAAAATTTTTCTGCATTGTTTGGGTCTAGGCCATCATCAATAAAGGCTGCCTCCAATTGCTTTCGCAAATTGTCCATTTCGGTTGCATACTGGGAAGCAGTTTTGCCTTTTTGTTTTATATTCAGTAATTTAGCTTTTAATACGTCGGGAGATTCTTCTTTTACGTTATATTTAAGCTTATTTATTATTCCGGATATAGTAGATTCATTTTGTACTTTGTACAGAATTGTGCCGGTTATTTTTGATTTAATAACCTCAACTGCTATATCCTCCTGGTCGCCTTTAGTTCTTTCCACAATGCGTAAAGCGGTTAGGAATCTGTTTAATGATAGCTTGTTACCATCAAATTCAGGGACTGAAGAGGAAACCTGCTTCACGTATTCCCTGTCTAAAGCTACCTGGTTAGTCATTGTTTCTGTATTTTCTTGGAGCGTTTCAATGTCACTATCAATATCAATATCAATATCAATATCTGAATTGATTATTGGTTTAGACTCATCTAAATCTTCTAACTGGTTCTTGTTGAATTCAGCTAGCAGATTTGGATCTTCCGGGATTGTTATTACAATACTCCGTCTAGTACCAATATTATGTTATCTGGTTTTTAAACTGTTTACAATTTTTTGACATATATTTTTATGCTCCTGCGTTAATTTATCATTAACTTTGTTTATTGTAGTTACTATGTTATTATATTGAGCTGTTAATATTTGCGCGTGATGTACCAATGTATCTGACTTTATTGTTTTATCAGAATTGATACATTTGTATGATTTTTCGAACTTGTCTTTATAATCATTTATTTTCTTCGCTAATGCATTCCATTCCATTGTTTTATGGATATGAAGTCTTTCTTTAAAATAAGGGTAAACTGAACTCTATCATATGTTGCTCTAATTGTCTTTAGTGTAGCCATATTTTTATTAATATATATATATACATTTTTTTATTTGTAATTCATTATATTTGTTTTATTTCATTTTCTTAAAGTTACAAGATTAATTATAGGTTTAGTTTTTTTTTCAATGTTGTTTGTGCTCTCTTTTTTTGTATTAAATTTTGTCTAGGTCATTTGCCTGGCTCATATATTTCTTTTTTAAACATTTGTTATGTAATTTATATAGTTTATAAAAGCAATTTGCGCACATTATAACAACAATTATTATTAACAGTGTGTGTATTAGTTCTAAGTCATTATTTTTTGATTCTACTTTATTAATGACATTAGCAGTGGAGTCCACTGACTTAACGTCTACTATTGCCATTTTGGGCGTATATATTTTTAAAGTGTATTTATAACTATTTGTTGTATCTTCAGTAAATTTTACTATTGCATTGCTTTGCATTTACGTTAACAAGTTTTTCTACCTATTGTTGCGAATGGCTGTACGGGCCAAACGTCTTGCCGGTCGACTCAATTGTCGTCGGGCATTACAATTTTTAAGTTTTATTTATTACTATGTTGGGCGCTGCCGGTACTGTTGTTATAGGGTCTTCTTCTTCTTCCCACGTAGGCATAAGGGGCGGTTTGCCTCTCATGCAGCTCGTCTTAGTTGCTTAGTATTCCCTCGGAGGCATAAACGGCGGTTTGCCTCTCATGCGTTGGTTGACTCTGCTTCCTTAGTGCGGCAGGTGCCCTCGCAATGGGGGCTGTAGAGGGGGCCCTCACAATCTGGTGGGCATCTGCGTGGGCGTGCTGGTATCTGTCTTGGCGGTGGACGATGATTCTTTGTTAGTTTTTGTTTATTTATATCTGAGGGACAGGGCTCGCTCTTTGATTTTAATAACGACTCGAGATGTTCGAGTTCGTCATTTAGTTTTACTGCAGTGTCCCATGGGAGGGGATTTTTGCATTTATAAAGGAGTCTTACGATTTCAGACTTTCTCCGTCTGATTCGCTCCTTAATGCCACTGCGTCTTGGCTTATTTTTTGCCTTAGAGCTCATGCCCTGTACTCACTCAGTATATTTTTTGTTTTTCCCAGCTCCAGTTGTATTTGTGTCGATGATGTTGTTAATCCATGGTAATCTTCTCTGTATCGTTCCAATTTTAGTATGTGCCCTCGTTCGTGACACTTGTCACGGTCGCCATGTTATGATAAACGTAAAGAAGCAAACGTCTTGTTTGGTTTGAGGTTTTATCGAGAGTGTTTGCTCTCCTTTATTCAGTTTTTATCTTAGGCTTATCACATAGAATATTCTAAGTGAGCTCTGCCGCTAAAAGCGTCGGCAGAGAGAGAGAGAGTTGCAGTGCATATGTGCCTATGTAGTTATGTATATATATGTACAGATGGTACATACTCAAGAAGTGCTTACGTTAGCGATCTCACGCTGCGGCCAGTCCGCATAAGTGACGGATCCTATTACTGCACTTATGTATATTTATGATTGTTTAAACATAGCAACAAAGTGTCGTTATGTTATGAGTTGTTACTCTTACTTTTAAGTTGGGCATATGACCACTTGTTATATTGTATACTCTACAATACTGTGGGCATATGCTCATTTGGCATACAACATACTACACTTTAATATTCATTTTAAGTATCTTTATTTTATAATAAAGGAAGACTCTATAATATTCAGTCAAAGTATCTTTATTTTATAATTCGTTTTTAATTCAAGCTCGTTAGAACTATAAGAGAACAAATTCCAATCTAAAACTTAGAGCAAGCTGCATCGAACCATGAAGCCACCGCTGCCGGCTGGAATGCCGGCTGAATGCTGAGTCGGCGTTTCCAGCGGGCGACGAGGCTGCTTGCGCGTGCGAGTTTCGGATTTCGGCTGCAACTTTGTCGCGACGGCATCCGGCGCAACAACGTTGTCAGCAAACTCAAGCTTGCGCGTGTTAACTCCTCCCCTACTAATCGACCCGTTTTCCCCTTTAAGGATATCGGACAAAGGTTTCGCAATGGACCCGAAGAATTTCACGAAGCACCTGTAGTAGCTTGCCAGTCCTAGGAAGGACCGTACCGCGTAAAGGTTTTCCGATTCAACATATTCCTGAGTGGCTTTGACTTTTTCAGGTTCTGTTTTTCAATCTCGCTGGTTACAATAAACCCGAGGTACTACGCTTTTCTTGAAAAACTGCGTCTTCTCTTGCGCCACCCTCGTGTTTGCTTCTAGGAATCTTTTTAATACCCGGACAACATGATTGAAGTGGTCTACCCCATTTTGGGAGAAGGCAAATACGTCGTCGACGTAAACATAGCATGATCTGCCGATTTGTTTGCGCAGATCATCGTCGATGGCTCTCTGGAAGATACTGCCCCCATTCTTCAATCCGAAAGGGAGCCGACAAAACTGGTACTTTCCCCCATTAACAGAAAAATACATTTTTGGCCTGCCTCGTTCCGTTAAAATAATCAGGTGGTAGCCGGACTTCAGATCTAGCGTCGTGAAGTACTTAGCTTTCTCTAGATTGGCCAATATCATTAAAATGTTTTGCATGGGGTATCTGTCAGCCTCTGTCTGTTCGTTCAGTTTGCTAAAGTCGATGACAAGGCGTTTTTTCTTTTCTCCCAACTTTTCGGTACCCTTTTTGTCAACTACCCATATCGGGCTAACGTTCGTACAACTGTGTTAGTGTATTGGCTCAGATCCATCCCAAATTTAATCCGGTTGGTTTTTAGGCATAGGTTTGCTCCCACCTGTGATAACAGGTCGAGACCGATTATTTCGTCAAATGCCGAAAGACAATTTAACAAGAAAAATTGTGTTGTTGCCCCAAACATGGGTAACAAACTTTATTCTGTAATGCCGTTAGAGCCGCGTATGGAATGCACGGTGAACGGTTTGTCGACAGGGGTTACGTTTGTTAGCCGCTTGCATCGCTTGACGTAATTTTTGACGCCCCCGTGTCGATCAGAAACTTCATAGTTACCCCTGTTACTGTAATGACCCCTTTAGGTTCGTTTAGAATAAAATATTAGATGCACGTCCGTGCTAGTTCATGTTCATATTCAAATTGATTTTATTGTATTGAAGAATGCTCTTAGCCTATGGATAACATGTAAATTAATAATTAATGCGGGTCCCGCGTTGCAAAACAAATATTATGCTTGGTTAGTATGCGTATGATTCCCGCGTTGCATTACAATGTTGTCTTGGGTAAGTGAGTGCGTTGATCCCGCGCTGTCCTCCTTGATCCAAAGATGTTCTCCTTGATCCAGGAATATTACTGACGATTATGTTGTGAAGCTGACTGACCTCTATTGCTGGCCTTGGGCTCAGACAATAATGAAAGATATGTTTTTATCGGCAATGCCGGAGCAGTAAATTTATTTTAGCGACTTATGTGTTGCGCGTTTCATATAAAACTAAATATGCAAATCAAGAATTCTAAACTCTAAGGCCCAATTCTAGCACTCGCATCACGCCACAATGTCATGGTCGGCAAGCCGACTCACCATAATCATAGGCACACATAAGCAAAAGTGTTCGATTACCGCCTCTGACCATTGCCCCTACAAAGTGCTGATGCAGACGTTCAGCGCTGTGATTGCTTAAGGCAACACAACGAACAATTTATGAACGCTTGGATTGCTTAAGGCAACCCAACAAACAATTATTGAGCGCTTGGATTGCTTAGGGCAACCCAGCAAGCAATTATTATCGTAACTTATCAGTTATCGGGGCCACCGGCAACGCTGATTCTTGCAGGGCTTTCGTTGATGATTATTGCACCGTCGTCTACGTACGTGACTTACTCCAGATGGCTGGGCTGCGAGTGGCAAAGAGCTGTGCTCCCAGCGTGCAAGGCCCGCGCGCAGGTATCATGTGCTGCCAGTTTAAAGAATGTAGAATAGGTTGTTGTGGTGCATTCCGTGACTGCTAGGACGTCATCCTTACACTCGGCTATGATGTCATCTTGTAGTTGCAATATGGTGTGTTGGTGTGATACGGGGAAGACGGTGATCTTCTTATAAATAAATTTTGTTCTATGCGATTAGAATGTTAATAATGTTTTCGGACTGGTAGACCTTAATATTAGATGCCTCTAATAAACTAACTACGGGTATTTCGAGGGCTTCCTCAGCTAGAGACTTCAAATCGTCATGGTTAAAAATGGTAGGATTTATTATATTTGACTAAGCCAAAGTAGCTGTTAAAATCAAATTTTTAATTTCTGTAAATAACATTCTGTTTCTCGCCAACAGTGCTTCGTATAAATGTGGGGTATCAACAAAATCATTTTTCTTTGCTTTAATTATTTGATTGATGGTATCAGTGAGTTGATTAATTTGTTCCTGAATCTATGAGATTATTACTACCTGTCTATTGTTTGATTCTATTAATTAAAATTCGGACATTTTGATTTTCTCGAAATCTGAGGCATCTGGAGTGTCTGCTACCACCTTAAGTGCTGTGCTCGGAAAGTCGAGGCTTCTGGCTATTCTGTGATGGATTTGTAGAACGGACAAAAGACTTCTAATGTGATCTGTATCAACATCTAATAACTTTCTCATGTGTGACTGCGGGAATAATTTAGCTAACCGTTCTGTCTCGTCTGCAATTGCTGTGAAATCAGACAGATTGCTCGAGTGCCTCAAGTAGTCCCTCTGTTCCCATACTAATGCATCGCCATCTATGACAGGAATGTAATTAGAGTGCGAATAATCGGTGAGCCGACCGTTAATATAGAGGAGAATGAGAAAAAATAAAATTTGTGCATCTTATATCTATCACTTACTTATTTATTCGGTGCGTAAAAAGTAAATTTTATTTTAGGTGTTCCTGGTGAAGTAAAGAACAGACGTTCCCAGGTCTGCTTGTACCTTTTCCTCTGAACATTAAGGGGGAAATTTGTTGCCCAGTCTTTTGATGTTCTTTACGAACACTTTTTCGCCTACGTCAAATACCCTGTTTTTTCTGTTCGGGTTGCATCTCTCGATATTAGTTTACTGGGCCTTTGTTATTTTTCCGGTGATTTTCAGATGCTGCATGAATGACTTCTACTGGTTTTAAGTCAGTAACTGAGTGTAGAGTTTTGTTGGTCTCTACTGTTGCCCTTATTATGAGTTCAGTTGTGTCGTCAATTTATTTATCGATTTTTAGGCACCTTGCAATTTCGGCTAGGGTGCTGTGGAAGCGCTCTACCTGACCGTTTGAAACACTGTGCGTTTACAACATCGATGTCATAGCTGTTTTTGAGGAGCGATGCTATCGTTCCTGATTTGAAAGCTGCCTCATTGTCGCAATAAATAGTTTTAATGCTTGGGAATAAATTCACTTACTACAATATGGGAGCTCTGACGTCAACTATTGTACGAGAGACTAATGGCTGGACAACTTCGAATTTCGAGAACTTGTCGATGCAAGATAGAAACTGTTTTTTGTCCGTATTGAATATGTCAATATGCCAGGATAAGAGAGAATTGGTGTTTTTCCGAGCTCTTGTTTTTTGGGGTGTCTGTCGTATTTCCCTTTGGGTCAAACTTTACAAACGACGATCTCACTTGCTAGTTTGTTCATTTTTGGAAAATAATAGTCGCGAAGGACTTGCTTGGCATTTTCCTGGGCCGCACGATGCGTACGGTTATGCTCGGCAGTTATTATTTCCTTTTGTTCGTTCTTGTCTATGACGTCGCAAACCAGGTTCTTACAATGCCAAAATTTCATTGACGGGAAATTTAACACAATGTTGTGTTGAAAACTGGCGAGTGTTGCAGATCGCAATGTAAAGCATTTACAACGTCTGGGTTGACCACTTCTTTAAGTGTTTCAAAGATAGTGTTGTTGTCAGTGAAATTAATTAGATGGCGAGTTTAACTACCAAAAAGTATAAAATTTCGTTTAAGTGGGAAACGTGCCTCTTCTAAAACTATTTGGTTCCCAAAGCAGTTTATAGGTTTTTCGGTTGATTCGACCGTGTAGGTCGATGACAGTTCGCTGTGTACGGTCGCGACGTCGGAGTGAGGTTCGCCTGTAGAGCGTTTACATTTTGCCGTGATAAGGCTTCCGCTACAAAATTTTCTTTACCTGGCTTGTAAAACATTTTAGCATCATGTTCGTTAATGTAAGCCTTCCACCTTTTTATTTTTGCGTTATATATTTTTTAAGAAACTGCAAAGGTTAAAGGCTGGTGGTCAGTGAAAATGTTTATGTCTTTGGTACCATACAGGAAATAACTTCTATAATAACTAGCCAAGCCGAGGAATGATCTTAAGCTCAACAAATTTTTTGGCTCAATGTATTCCTGCATGGCTTTGACTTTTTCGGGGTCAGTTTTTGCCTCGCCTCTGGTCACTATGAACCCTAAATATTCGACGCTTTCTTTAAAGAACTTTTTTTTTCCTGGGACACTCGCATGTTAGCATCGCTCAAGCACTGAAGTACTGCGTTGATATGCCTAACATGATCGGCTTCATTTTCAGAGAAAATGATCACGTCGTCTACATAGACGTAACATATTTTGCCAATAAGTTCCCTGAGCACGTCGTATATGGTTCTTTAAAAAATACTTCCAGCATTTTTCAGACCAATTCATATTTTCCGACAGAATTCATATTTTCCGCCGTTTACCAAAATTGAGGTTTTCTCGCGGTCTTGTTCCGCCAGATAGATTTGATGATACCCTGATTTTAAGTCTAATGTTGTGAAAAACTTAGCTTTTCCCATGTTTGCCAAAATCATGGAGATGGAAGGCATAGGGTATCTATCATGAATGGTTTGTTCGTTTAGTTTGTCGTTTGTTTTTATTGCCGTTGGCATCTGTACCTTTTTTGTCAACTACCCATGTTGGGCTGTTGTATGGGGATCTCGATGGTCTTATTATGCCATCTTTCAGTAGCTGCTTGATTTCGTTGTTTACGAAATCAGCTACTCCCATAGGGTGTAGATACATTTTAGAATACACCGGCTAATTGCTTTCAGTTCGAATTGTGGCGACTACAGAAGTATTAAAGGGTAAAGCCTCGCAAGAGGTCGAAAACACCTTTATTCTTTTTAAAATCATTTTTTAAAATTCCTTTTTAACTGAATTTGGTACCACTATATCGTCTACGTGTGTAAAGTTCACAGTATCACAGTTGTAAAACTGTAGCTTTTCCGCTGTATTCTTGTATTCAAGGGTGCCGTTATTTTGATTTATTGTTACTCCTGCCTGTGTTAATAGATCGAAGCCAATTATGGCATCAAAAGTGCCAAGCGTGTCAAGTATGAAAAATGGAGACACTTGTCGGAAAACCGACATAAGGCATTTATTTTTGATTTGACTGGAGCCATGTATGGAACTCGCAGTGAAAGGGTTGGCGACTGGCAAATTTTTTTTAGCTCCCTTACGGGCTTCACATAATTTTTTGCCGCGCCGGTGTCTATTAAAATTTTTAGCGTCCTCCCAGTACACTGCCATTCGATGACGGGTAGCCGGGAGTGTTCTCTAAAAAATTTAATGAGTCAACGTCAAATACGCATTCGTTATCCTCATGTATGTCATTGACTTCCTGCTCAGCTACGCTTTTATGGCCTTCCTCGGTGTTTACCGGGGCACTTTGGACAACTTTGTTTACCCTCTGACGGACACACTTGGCCGGACACTCGTTCTGACGAGCTCTGTCTTTTCATGACAGTCGCGTTGCTAGCCTGCTGCTTACCAAAATCTGTGGGCTGCCTAAATTTTGCGGATGAATCTACATCCATCGGCTCGGGTGCTTGGGCTTGTTGTTCCTTCTTGTTGTGGTTACTATTAGCGTTGTTATGATAACGCTTGACAAAATGTGGGTTTTTTTTCCTGACCTTTCTCATCATCATTGCTTTTCCCCTGCTTATACTGGGTGCGAGCCCTGTTGGCTTCTGTAGCCTGGACTTTTTCTTCAAGTGCTTTAGCATATGAAGAAGAAAATAAGCTTCGCTCAATGCTTGCTTCCGCTTCTTTGGCAAGTGCCAAGGCAGAGGGCAAGTCTTTGGGTTGAGCTGGGAAAACCATAGCCCTTAAGGCTTTGTTTAGACCTGAGATGAATGCATGTAGTGCATCCGCTCTAACCTCTTTGTTAAGTAGGTCAGCGCCTTTCTGCATGATAATTTTGTTAGTAGCGAGGGTAAGCTTTCGCTCAACTGTATCGTAATACTCCATTAGCCCTAAGTCGCCATGTCGCACCATCTCTAGCCCTTGGCGCAAGGTGCGTAGTGATGTTCTATCTGCATATATGCAATCTAGCCTTGCTATTATTGCATCGAAATTAAGTACAGTATTGTGTGACACTAATAATGCCCTTGCGGACCCTATGGTTTTGTTTCTGATAATAGTCACAGCTTGGTAGTGTGAGGTGCTGCTATTGTATGGCTTGAAAAGCTCGTATGCGTCTGTGGCTGACTGCCGCCATGCCACGTAGTCATCCTGGGTCCCGTCAAAGTCTGGGATAGATTTTTTGAGGTCGACACTAATTCTTTCAAAACCCTCTAGTTGAGGGGCATCTACTCGCAAACTGGTGATTTGTTCTTGAACCGCTCTTAGCTGTGCCAATGCTTGGCTAACAGCGGCTTGCACTAACGACTGAATCTGATCTGCGTTCATGGCTGACTCAACGAGACACTGTTGTCTGCTATTATTTTCTGGTTCTGAACACCAGCTATCCTCACTGTCGTATTCTATTATTACTTCCCTATAGGTACTTGGCCAACTCATCAATTGTATGACTGAGGTGACACCTTTCACTTGCACGGTTTGTTATTTTGCCGATTGTTTCAAATCGGTAACACATAAAATGTAAATATTTAATTTTGCACTGCGTTGGCATAAAATGTAGAATGTAATCGCAGAGAAAAAATTTTCTTCTTCTTTATATTTATTTTTTATTTTATTACATTATTTTTAACACTGAGTCTAAAGCCTTTAGCTGAACTTTCATGTTTTATTGTGGGTTCTTATATGTTTGGGCGCCAATTATTAATTAATGCGGGTCCCGTGTTGGAACACAAATATTTGGTTAGTATGCGTATGATTCCCGCGTTGCATCACAATGTTATCTTGGGTAAGTGAGTGCGTTGATCCCGCGCCTTGATCCTTGATCCAAAGATGTTCTCCTTGATCCAGGAATATTACTGAAGATTATGTTGTGAAGCTGACTGACTTCTATTGCTGGCCTTGGGCTCAGACAATAATGAAAGATATGGTTTAATCGGCAATGCCGGAGCAGTAAATTTATTTTAGCGACTTATGTGTTGCGCGTTTCATATAAAACTAAATATGCAAATTAAGAATGCTTAACTCTAAGGCTCGCATCACGCCACAATGTCATGGTCGGCTTGCCGAATCATAGGCACTTAGCGGAAGACTCTTGCGACATAAACGAAAGTGTTCGATTACCGCCTCTGACCATTTCCCCTACAAAGTGCTGATGCAGACGTTCAGCGCTGTGATTGCTTAAGGCAACACAACGAAAAATTTATTAACGCTTGGATTGCTTAAGGCAACCCAACAAACAATTATTGAGCGCTTGGATTGCTTACGGCAACCCAACAAACAATTATTATCGTAGCTTATCAGTTAACCATATACTTATGCTATTATCGGTTAACAGCTACAAAGAAAGAGAGAGAGCGAGAGAGAGCGGGTGTACTCATATATTTGGGTGTTCACTCAAAGAGACCACGCTAGCTTGGTCTGCTCAAGTGGCTTTATATTACTTATATGCGCAGATTGTATGTATGTATGTACTTGAGTATGTACATACATATATATGGTCATGTTTATGTTATGCAAATTAAGTCTTCCGTCGTAACTTCGTTGTCTGGCGACGATGTGTGGTTGGTCGGACGGTGGTGACTTCTTCTCCTTGTGAGGTGGTGACGAATTCAACAGGTGATTCTTCTCCTTGTGAGATGGTGATGAATCCAACAGGTGACTATTGTAACAATGTGATTAGGTTGTGGGAACTTTCCCAGTTGCCCGTCTTGGACGTGGTCAACTATGATTGATAACACAAATAATGTTTATTGACGGCAATGCCGGAGTTTAATCATTCACTCGTCTTATAATGTTGCGATCTAGATTGAGACTGAAGGCTACAGAAATGTTCAAGCTTAAGTTTCCCCTGTGAAGCCAATGCATCACGCCATACGCTAGAGTCGGCATGCCGACTCAGCATTCTTGCGCAAGCAGCACGGGTGTCCGTTTTCAGTTGCTGTGCGCAGAACTCTTGGCAGCGGGTCAGCATTGTTTACAAGAATACTACTTTGTTGCTGAGGGCAACCAAAATGCTTAAGGCTGTGTGTTGTTGTATTTGTTGCTGAGGGCAACCAAATACTCATGATTGTGTGTTGCGTACTTAGAAATAACAATGTATGACTGTGAGGGTGTATCTTATATGGTTAGTTGTTAACTACCCCCCCCCCCCCCCCCCCTCCCTCAGGATGATGGCCGTCCTCGGTCATATTAAAGTTGTCCAAAGCCTTCTGTATCCTTAATGTAGCTCGCTTTCTCCTTAGTGCCATAAAAAGGACGAATGAGCCAATTAGTCCGACGTTCAGGACCGCACCAACCGCGAACCAGAATTTAGGTGAGCCAGCCGCAACTACCTCCTCCTTGAAATCTCGAATTGATAGCAAGTTGTTGATGTTCATACGATGCAGGAGTGGTATGCTTAGTGCCGGGTCATGTCCGATGATGTTTAGGAGCGGTGACCTCACGATGCCAGGCTGCTTGCTTGGTGATTTGCGCAAGTTTACAAATTCTGTGCCATTGATAGCTGCAGACCGTTCGAAAGCTATCAGGAAGGTTCCTGAGACGGTTACCTCTGCATCATCATCTGTTCGGACGCGCGCTGTCGCTTCGTTGATAACCACGACGCCGTCATCTACAGGCATTATCGCTTTCAGGTGGCTAGGTTGAGTGTGGCAGTTGGCGATGTTTCCCGCGTGAAGGGAGCTAGCACAGGTTTCGCGCCGTGCTCGTTCGCAGAAGGTGTTATGCGTAGTTACGGTGCATCCAGTAACTGCAAAGGTATCCTTTTCGCATTCCGCCAACGTGTCTTCGTCGAGTCGCAGAATGGTTTGTTGGTGTGAAACGGGGTAGACGGAGACCTTTTGGCACCTAAACTCAACTTTAGGGTAGGCTATTAATATGTGGATAATATTCTCGGACTGAAGCACCTTGATCTTAGAAGCTTCTATTAAGCTAACTATTGGGGTATCTTGTTCGATAAGTGATTTCAGATCGGTATGATCAAGGATTGTAGGATTTACTATGTTTGCTTTTGCCAACGTTATGGTGAGTACTAAATTTTGAATTTCTGTGTTCAGTATTCTATTTCTTGCCAACAGTGTCTCGAATAAATGAGGAGTGTCAACCAAATCGCCTTTGCGGGAACTGATAATTTTATTGATAGTGTCCGTTAGTCTGTTTATTTGTTTTTGAGTTTCGGAGTTTATTAGTATCTGTTTGGAGTTAGCTTCCACCAACTGCGTCTCTGTAACGCGGACCCTTAGGAAATCTGAAGCATCAGGGGTGCCAGCAACAACCTTCAAGGCAGTGCCTAAGAAATCGAGGCTTCGTGCAAATCTGTGATGCACTTGAAGAACGGACAACAATGTTCTAAGGTGATCTGTATCTACGTCTAGTAGTTTGCGCATATGCGACTGTGGAAAGGAATCGGACAGTTTTTCCGTCTCGTCTACCATACTAACAAATTCAGAAATGTTACTTGAGTGCCTCAAGTAGCTACGTTGATCGAACACCAGTACTTCCCCGTCTAAGACCGGAATGTAGTTGGCATGCGAGAAGTCGGTGATCCGAGCATTTACCGCTGCTAGTGCCACAAGCAAAGTGAGTGCAAACCTGAAATGGACGAACAATATAAGACGGTGTTCTAACTCTGAGTTGGCTTACTAGCTAATTGTGGAGGAAAACTTATTTCAGGTTGTCCTTATGGACCACCCTCCCCTTAATGAGGACAGACGTTCCCAGGTCTGCTTCGACCTTTTGTTCTGAGCATAAGGGAGTTAACTTGTTCCCTAGCCTCTTGTTGTTCTTCTGGAACACCTTTTCTCCTACCTCGAAAACGCGGTTTTGCCTGGATGCTTTGCAGCTTTTGATATTGTCTTGCTGTGCCTTAATTAGCCTGTCTTTGACGTTCCCGTGACGATCATAAGCTGCTGCATGAACGACCTCAATTGGTTTCTCGCGGGTTACTGAGTACAAACTTTTGTTTTACTCTATCGTAGCCTTTAAGATTAATTCTGTAGTGTCGCTGATTTTCTTGTCTAACTTGAGGCATCTCGCAATTTCGGTCAGGGTGCTAAGAAAGCGCTCCACCTGGCCGTTTGAGGTGCTGTGAAGCGGAGCCGCATTCACAATGCAAATGCCGTAGGCGTTTCGGAGCATCAAAGTGATGGTCTCGGAATTGAAGGCCGCCTCGTTATCGCAATAAATTGTCTTGGTTGCGGGGAAAAGGTTAACAATTTGCAGTAGAGGGCTTGTGACATCGATTATCGTTCTGGATAATATCGGTTGGACGACTGCAAATTTGGAGAATTTGTCTATGCAGGTCAAGAACTGTTTCTTGTCTGTCGAGAAAATGTCAATATGCAACATTTCGCCAGTATAACTTGGTATAGGCGTTTCCCCGAGTTCTTGTTTCTTCGGGTGCCTATCGTACTTGGCTTTAGTGCAGACCATGCAGTTTGCAACCACTTCTTTGGCCAAACTGGCCATATTGGGAAAATAATAGTCACGAAGTACTTGTTTAATGTTTTCCTGAGCCGCTCTGTGCGCTCGATTGTGCTCGGCAGTGATGATTTCTAACTGCGCGTTTTTGTCCGTTATATCTTGCACAAGATTTTTGCAATGCCAAAATTGGGTAGCAGGGAAATGCAAAACCAGGTCGTGTTGGAAACTTGCCAACGTGGGAAGATCGCAATGTATTGCATTAACGACTCCAGAATTCACAACTTCTTTGAGAGTTTTGAGAATTGTGCTCTTGTCAGTGTAACTGATCAAGTGGCGTGTTTTGCTGCGAAACAGCAACAAGTTTCGCTTTAGCGGAAAACGCGATTCCTCTAGGACAATCTGGTTCCTAAAGCAATTCAAAGGTTTGTCTGTTGTCTCGACCGTGTAGGTCAGGGAAAGTTCGCTGTGAACGGTTGCAGCGTCCGAACGGGGCCCATCTTGCAGAGCATTAATGTTTTGCCTTGAAAGGGCATCCGCCACCAGATTCTCTTTGCCCGGTTTATAAAACATTTTGGCATTGTGCTGGTCAATGTAAGATTTCCATCTTTTAATCTTAGAATTCGTGTTCTTGTCCGACACAGCGAACGTGAGCGGCTGGTGGTCCGTGAAAATGTTAATTTCCCTAGAACCGTACAGAAAGTTCTGCAATCTGCCTAAAGCCCACACAATGGCCAGCAATTCTCTTTCGTTAGTGGCATAGTTTTGTTCGGCCTGTTTTAGGGCGCGAGAAATCATTGTTATTGGCCTATTGCCTTGGGAAAGAACCAATTCCACTGGCCGAATCATCAGTGGTTAAATCGAACGGTTTCTGGAAGTCTGGATACATTAACATGACATCTTCTGATGCCAAGATACTCCGCAGACGGTGAAATGCATGGCGTTGAACTTCATTAAATTCAACAGGGATTTTCTTTGATACGTGCCTACTAACTGAACCATTTTCCCCTTTAAGTATGTCCGATATCGGACGCGCTATAGCGGCAAAGTCCTTAATAAAGACACTATAGTAGTTGGCTAACCCCAAGAAGGACCTAACGCTGTAGACACTCTTTGGTTCAGGGAATTCCTGAATGGCTTTCACTTTTTTGGGATCGGATGTTGCTCCGTCTTTGGTTACAATGAAACCCAGGAATTCGATACTTTCCTTGAAGAAACGAGTCTTTTCAGGGCCTACACGCATGTTGGCGTCGATTAGACATTTTAACACAATGTTAATGTGTTGAAGGTGCTCCGTTTCGTTTTTAGAAAAAATTATGACGTCGTCTACATAGACAAAGCAAATCTTTCCTATATGTTCCCTCAGGATATCGTCTATTGCCCTTTGGAATATGCTGCTTGCATTGCGCAGGCCGAATGGTAGGCGACAGAACTCCTACTTGCCGCTGCTTACTGAAAATGAAGTCTTTTCGCGGTCATGCTAGATTTGATGGTACCCAGACTTTAAGTCGAGGGTAGTGAAGTATTTCGCCTTTCC
This sequence comes from Drosophila borealis, assembly GCA_035045885.1. Taxonomy (NCBI): domain Eukaryota; kingdom Metazoa; phylum Arthropoda; class Insecta; order Diptera; family Drosophilidae; genus Drosophila; species Drosophila borealis. The sequence goes on from JAWNOR010000107.1 coordinate 375,627, forward strand.
TAGATTTGCTAAGATCATGGGGATGCTCGGCATGGGGTAACGGTCCGGTATGGTTTTTTCGTTCAGTTTCCTGAAGTCGATTACCAACCTTTTTTTGGGTTACCGTATGAGTCAGTGCCTTTTTTATCAACCACCCATGTTGGGCTGTTTTAAGGCGATCTGGAGGGCCTGATTATGCCATCGTCCAGTAATTGTTTGACTTCTTTGTTTATGAAGTCAGAAACACCCATGAGACTCGGGTATCTTGAATACACAGGCTCGTTGTCTACTGTTCGGATTGTAGCGATGACAGCAGTATTAAAAGGGAGAGCTTCATCTGCATTTGAGAAGGCTCTTTTGTTTCTGAGTATCATGTCCCTGAACGCTTTCTTTACGGAAGGGGGGACTACGATGTCGTTGACATCGGTGAAGTTCACATCAGCACATTGATAGTACTGGAGTTTTTCGGATGTACTCTGGTATTCCAGAGTGTTTTTTGCCAAGTTCAATTTGACTCCGGCTTGCGTTAGCAAGTCGAAGCCTATGATGGCGTCGAAAGAACTTAGGGTATCGAGGAGAAAAAACGGGGAGGTATGTTGGAAAATATTCATCAAGCATTTGCGCTTGATTTCGGTAGACCCGTGGATCGAGTTTACCGAGAATGACTTGGCGACCGGCGTTATGGTCTTTAGCTCTGTTAAGGGCTTCACATAATTTTTTGCCGCGCCAGTGTCAATCAACATCTTCAGAGTTCTCCCAGCCAATCGTCGTTCAATGTACGGAAGCCGGGAGTGTTCCCTAAAAAATTAATCGAGTCGTCACCAGGTGCGTACTCGTTCTCACTCTCTAGTTCTTCAACTGCCTCTTTGGCCGCCTTCTCGAATTCTGTTACGGCTTCTTTGGAATCAGATTGTACGACATTGTTAACGCGTTGTCGTCTTTGACCTGTTGAACGGTCTGACGAATTCTTGCGTTTTGGTGCGTTGGACTCATTAGCCATTAGCCCTTTTGGCGTTTCACAAAAGGGGGATTTCTCTCCTGATTTTGCTCATCTTTGTTAAATCTGGTTTGTTTGCCTTGGGCACGGTTTTTGTTACTTTCAGCAATTTGCGCTCGGTCTTGCAAGGCTTTAGCGTAAGAGTTCGCGAACATGCTTCTCTCAATGCTAGCTTCTGCCTCTCTGGCAAGGGCCAGTGCGGATGGTAGATCTTTTGGTTGTGCAGGGAACACAACCGCTCTCAACGTGCAAGGCGTCGTCTCTGACCTCCCGGTTGAGCAAATCAGCGCCTTCTTGGTCGTGAGACATTACCATTTTGTTAGTTACGAGCGTGAGTTTCTTTTCGACGTCATCGTAGTATTGCATCAGGGACATTTCGCCCTGCGTAACTAACTCCAAACATTGTCTCAACAAGCGCAAGGATGTTTTATCCGAGTATGTGCAATCTAGCCTAGCTAGTATTGCATCGAAATTTAGGACAGTTTTGTGAGACACTAGTAAGGCTCCAGCCTTTGATTTTGTTCCTAATGATCGCTACCGCTTGGTAGTGTGCAGTGCTCTTTGGATAGTTCTTGAATAGTTCGTACGCGTAGATGGCTGCTTGCCTCCACGCTACATACTCATCCTGTACGCCGGAGAAATCCGGCACAGATTTAATAATGTCTAAGGGAATATCGCATTTGGCGTTAGGATCGACGGATATTTTCTCGTATGTGACGATTTGCGGCGCTTCCACCTGCAACCTTTGTACTTGTGAAGCTAAAGCGTTTATTTGTGCTTGAAACTGATTTTGTTGTTGCGCTAAAGCTTGCCTGATGGCACCCTCAATGAGAGTCTGAATTTGAGCCGGCTCCATTTCTTCAGTTACAACGGTATCTGCAGGAGTAGGATCTACTGAGCAATTGATTTCCCCCTCCCAGCTATCGTCACTATTATATTCGACTTTTATCTCCCTATAATTCCAACTCATTGGCTTATGGTTGGCACTTTTCAAAACTTAGGCCGATCGAGAAAGATCGGCAGGTAAAACTGTTGGCAATAATGAAAACTGGTGTATCTTGGGGTATGCAATATTTATTATAAAAAATTGTTAGGGGTATGCAGCAAAAAATATAATGCTGCCGAAAGTATGCAATAATTATTCGTTTAAGGTATGCAATGTTTTATTGACAAGGAACGCTGGTAAAAGTATGCAACAATTTTTAGTAAAAGTATGCAACAATTTTTAGTAAAGGTATGCAACAATTTTTATAAAAGTATGCAATGATTTAAAGGAGTGAAATGCTGGCAGAAGAAAGCAGCAATATTTACTTTACTTTACACTTTTTTTTTTTTTTTTTTAAATCACACGTATCGGTACGTGGCGTTCGTGAATAATTTCTTCAAACTGAAATCACTTATGAACTTACATGGTATGGGTTCCTATTTATTGGTTGGGCGCCAATTAAGTCTTCCGTCGTAACTTCGTTGTCTGGCGACGATGTGTGGTTGGTCGGACGGTGGTGACTTCTTCTCCTTGTGAGGTGGTGACGAATTCAACAGGTGATTCTTCTCCTTGTGAGATGGTGATGAATCCAACAGGTGACTATTGTAACAATGTGATTAGGTTGTGGGAACTTTCCCAGTTGCCCGTCTTGGACGTGGTCAACTATGATTGATAACACAAATAATGTTTATTGACGGCAATGCCGGAGTTTAATCATTCACTCGTCTTATAATGTTGCGATCTAGATTGAGACTGAAGGCTACAGAAATGTTCAAGCTTAAGTTTCCCCTGTGAAGCCAATGCATCACGCCATACGCTAGAGTCGGCATGCCGACTCAGCATTCTTGCGCAAGCAGCACGGGTGTCCGTTTTCAGTTGCTGTGCGCAGAACTCTTGGCAGCGGGTCAGCATTGTTTACAAGAATACTACTTTGTTGCTGAGGGCAACCAAAATGCTTAAGGCTGTGTGTTGTTGTATTTGTTGCTGAGGGCAACCAAATACTCATGATTGTGTGTTGCGTACTTAGAAATAACAATGTATGACTGTGAGGGTGTATCTTATATGTTTAGTTGTTAACTTGCATATTTAGGTTTATTTATGCTTGCAACAAAGTGTTACAATTTAAGTTATATGTGATTAGATTTATGTATATGTATGAATACAATACACTTCCATTTTAGAAAAATAACGTAATATTATGAATATGTAGTTATTTATAGTATAATTGATTGTAATAATAAGTAATATAAAAATTGAAAAATATGAAAATATAAAACTAATAAAATTAAAGAATATAAAAATTTAAAACTATAAAAATATAAAAATTCATTATAATAATTTGTTTCTCTTTAAAAATGTTTTTTTTGTTGTTAATATTCATTTGGATGATCAGGCCGTTGTATATATATATAAATATATATATATTTTTTTGATTTTGAATTCGAATTCATAAAGAAAATTTAAATGTATTATGAATTAAACTTTTTTAATATATCCTTACTAATTTTTTGTTCTTTACCCTTGGTATCTTTTATTATAGCATTATCTTTTTTATTATTCTTACTACCGTATATGTTCCTAGGTATTTATTTTCTAATTTATGGCCTACTTCATTTTTTAAAAGTATTTTATCTCCTATATTCAAATTAAGGTCTCATGTTTTCCCATCATATAGTTCCTTATTTTTCTGCTTATGTTTATCTATCATTATTATAAGCTCTTTTATAAGCTAGTTCTAATCTAAACTTGTATTCTTTTGAATCTATGATATAAAGTGGATTTATTAAAATGTTTTGAAAAATTGGATGTTTTGCTAAATACTAACCCGTAAGGACAATAATTATGTATTATAGATGCTGTAGTATTAAAGCAATAAACAAAATATTCGAGCCATGCGTCCCAATTAGTTTTATCAACTGATATATACGAACGTATGTATTAAACGTTCTGTGGCTTCTTGCAACAGTAACAACTGTTTGGTGATGGTGTGCTGTTGATGTTATATTATCTGTTCGGATTAGGTATGGCAACTAGATATTTTGTTAAGTCACATATCAGTGTAACTGCATATTCGTTCCTTGCTCTGATTGTGGTAGTGGACCGATCGTGTCTACTATTACTCTATCAAAAGCATTGATTCGGGTTTCCGTAATTGTTAAAGGAGTTTTTGTATGTGTTGTCACTTTTGATTTTTGACATTTTTGTATATACTCAGTAATATATCGAGTCATACCCTTCCAAAAATAATGTCTTTTGACCTTGGCCAAGGTTTTTGTAATGCCTGTGTGACCCTGTATTGGATCATTATGAAATGTAGACAATATAGCTTCTTTTTCTTCTTTTATTAGGGTCACCGGGTTGAGTAGCGCTACTCTTAATGCTTTCAATATTTTATTGCCCATTTGTTTGAAATTATCAATTTAAACTTGTTCAAAGATATTTTCCCACGGTGCCACTTTGAGTTGGCTGATTTCATTTATACCGGCTTGCGTTTCAAGCCTTTGGAAGAACTGACCTAAGTCAAGAATTCCATTAGTATATAAATCGCTAACATTATATCTTGCAGTAATTTTCTTTCCATGTTTAAAAAAACATAACATCATCATTTTTTATGACTTCATATACGTTGGGCTTTAAAGCTTTTTCTATAGATTGCATAGGCAATTCTATTTCTTTATTATCTCCTGCGCAGGATTTCTGTCTTGTTTGTTGATGAATAAGGTTTCGTTCCAGAAGTTAATCATGTAGGTGCCTCTCACGCGTTTCTTCTCTTCTTGCCATCTAATAGTGCCGTTGAAGTCGTTCACTAATATAAGTCCATCGTCGATTTCCTCGATCTCCGGGATATGATCTGCATTGATAAAGCCACAGAGCGCTTGCTCTCCACTAACTAACTTAGGTATACAATTATTAGTGTTCAAGTTAACAATTTTTGATTTGTTACAAATTTTAATATTATTGTATCTTTTACAATTGTTGTTTATGGCATAGATTGTTTTATTACAATGAAACAGTTCGTTAAATTCTAAATTTATTATATTGTTGTTTTTCCCTACTGGCTTTATTATAGTATTTTTGCATTCTATTTCTTCTAAATTTGGAATTTTTACAATATAAAACAGAGTGGTTCCATTATGCAAAATGGATACATCTGCGAATTCTAGCATTTCTTCAATATTTAAAGGTGGCATGTTACTTTTATTAAAATTATCGTTTACTATCTCTATTTCTTTTTCGCCAAGAAGGAATGTATTTATTAAATTCAGTTTCGCCCATTGTATGGCGTACATAATATTAATTATTTCTTCTTTTATGAGCCTAATTTGATTTTGTAAGCTAATAGCTATCTCATCACTTATGAGAGATTCCTTTCTTATGCTATTGGTTAAATCATTTGAGATTTTCGTGAGTTTATTAATACGATCTTCTAATTGCCTGTTTATGATAAGCTGTTTATTGTCGTTTTCTATAAGTTTGTTTATGTTGTCGGTAAGCATTATTAAGTCGTCATTGTCCGGGCTGCCGGCTACATACTTCCAAGCTGTGCCTATAATGTTGATCGCTCTAGTCTTTCGTTTATGGAAAAGTGATATTGTGTCGAAAGTGACAATAGCTTGCGTTATTTCGTGCCGTAAAGTGTGGTATAAAGTATTGGTTCTTAAGTCTTTTTCGGTGTAAAAAAGGAGATTATCTAATGCGTTTTTGATCTGTTCTAGCTCTATGACTTGTACGATTCGTGTTGTCGATGTCTGTAGTTTCCCTATTCCTTTTAGAATTGTAATTGTTTGTGCGTCTGTGTAGTTCAAGATTTCCAAGTGTATTTTATTTATTTTTTATATTGCTTTTATGTATTATTTTGTCAGTTGTTGTTAGTACGGCTATGTTTCTATTTTCTTTAACTATTTCCTTTTTGTATCTGGGTGACAGTTTGGTACCTAATCTGGTATTGACTTTGACGAATATTTCTTGACCTGGTATATAAGTTCGTATGTCGTTACGTTTTTTGTTGATTCTGCATGTCGGTCGATTGTTTCTGTTTGAGTCTGTCAATGTTCTTTGTCATATTGGTCTGGGTCTGTAGTCACGTTTCTGCCGAAGAATATGTCTAATGGTCTCTTGTTAGTTGTCGAGTGTATAGTGTAGTTGTAGTCGTATATTGATTTGTTAAGTAGTTCTTCGAATGTTCTGTGTTCCTGTTTTCTTTTTTTGCATCTCATAATATCTGATATTGTTGAATGAAATCTCTCTACCTGCCCATTCACTGCGCTTTTGTAGGGTGGTGTTTTATAAACTTCTATATTTAATTGATCCTGCATCATAAAAGTGATTAAGGCTGAATTAAGGGATTTTTCATTATCTATTACAACGGCTTTAGGTACGCCAAAATAAAAAAGGATTTTATGAAGTGGTTTTTTAATGTCTTCTATTGCCCTAGATTTGATTATTCGTCCCTGAGCTAATTTCGAAAATTTGTCTACTGCCGTTAGTACTAAGTTTTTTTCTGTCATGTATATGTCGATGTGGATTGTGTGTCCTGGGTATTCGGGGATTGGTGTTTCTTTGAGTTTTGGGTTAGTGGGATGCCTATCGTATTTTTCTTCTTTACAAACCTGACACTGTTTGACTAATTCTGTTATTCGTTGCTTCATTTTTGGGAAATAGAATCTTTCACTGTGTGAATCTAATCTTGAAGTTACTAAAATGTTGGGGATATATCTGCTGAATTTAGTTCATTATTTCTTCTGAGGTTATTACTCCGTTGATTACGGATGGGTTTAGATGAACTTTCAGTATTTGCGTAAGGTCGTGTTCTGAGAAATTTGGACGAGTAATCGTATGCCTGTGGAATGTTGGGAATGGGATATGGAATTCGTAATTTGTTTCGTTGGCTCTACTGAGAAATATCTGGTTTTTGAATACGTTAATTGGAGCTTCTATGCTCGGAATTAAGTTGTGGCTTGAACTGTCTGCACTGTGCTGGGTGGAGGCTACTGATCCATTATTATTGATCACAGGGAGACGTGATAGCGCATCGGCTACAATGTTATCCCTACCTGGCTTATAGAGGAGTTCGTAATCGAACTCTTCTAGGTAAGCTTTCCACCTCTTTATCTTAGCGTTGCCGTTCCAACTGCTAAGAGAGTGGGTTAAGGGTTGATGGTCGGTGTATATTTTTACACTCGCTTTACCGTAGAGGTAATTCTTGAGAGCTTTTAAGGCCCAAATTATTGCCAACATTTCCCTTTCATTGGTGGCGTAGTTCTCCTCTGTTTTTAAGAGAGTTCTTGAGAGGAAACAAATGGGTAGCTTGTTTTGGGATAGGACAGCCCCAATAGCATAGTTGGACGCATCTGTTGTCAGATGAAATTCTTTGCTAAAGTCCGGGTAATGAAGTATTACCTCATTCGAAACTAGGGAATTTTGTATTTTATTTAATGCTTCGATCGCTTCTTCGTTGAGATTTATGAGCTTATTAGCTGATTGATTTTTGGACACCCGTCCATCTTCCCCTCTTAAAAGAGAGGTAAGGGGCTTTGCCTCCTATAATAGCTGGCGAGGCCAATAAACGATCTTAAATCTTTGAGTGTTTTTGGAAGTGGGTACTTCCTTATTGTCTCAATTTTGCTTGGATTAGTTTCTATCCCATTGTCTGAGATGACAAATCCCAGGAATTCTACTCTGCTTTTAAAGAACTCGCATTTGTCCAACTGACATTTCATGTTGGCTTCTTGTAGAGTTCTGAATATGGCGGCAAGGTGCTGCGCATGCGATTCATCATCTTTGCTAAAGATAATGATATCGTCAATATAAATGAAGCATATTTTTCCAATATGCTCACGAAGGATGTCGTCAAGAGCTCTCTGGAAAATTGAGGGCGCATTCTTGAGACCGAATGGGAGTCGTGTAAACTCGTATTTTCCGTTGTTAACGGAGAAGGCAGTTTTTTCTATGTCTGACTCCTTAAGGGGTATTTGATGAAAGCCGCTTTTCAAATCTAAGACAGAGAAAACTTTGTTATTGCCTAGCTGTGCTAGTACCTCGTTGATTTCGGGTATGGGGTATTTGTCTGCGGTAGTTTCTTTATTTAGTTTCCTGTAGTCTATAACCATGCGATATTTCTTTTGCCCGGAGGCATCTAATTTTTTCGGAACAATCCACACAGGTGAATTGTATGGGGATCGGGAGGGTCGGATGATTCCGTCCTCTAAAAGTTCTTTGATTTGGTTGTGTACTTCGTCTTTTAAAGACATTGGAAATTGGTAAAATTTTGAATATATGGGGGAGTCGGTTTTTGTTCGAATCTCTGCTCTGACGTTGGTTGTGTATGTCAGTTTTTCGTCCGGATTGGCGAATAGGTGTGGGTGCATTTTAACTAGTTGATTAAGGCTATTTTTTTGTTCGTTTGTCGTATGTTCTGTCCGTGAAATTAACGTGTTGACCGCCTCTATTTTTTTCTGCTTAATGGGTATGCCAATATTGTTCTCGATTATTAGTAGATTCTTGCTGCTTTGTATCACAGCATCTAGTTCCTTCAGACTATCGTTACCTAATATGGCGTCGAATGATTTTAGGGTGGGTAAGAGAAAGAATTTTATTTTTTTAACGTTTCTATTGAAAAGATTAGCGAACTTGTGGTGTGTAATTTAATTGCTTCCGCCGACTGTGACGGCTTCAAAGGGTTTTTCGTTTGGAATAGGTTCGGACACGAATTTCGGTTGGACGTAAATTCGGTTTGATCCTGTATCTATTAGTATTTTGAGTAATTTTCCGCTCCCCATATTACATTCTATGTAAGGAAGAGAGGAGCTCTTTATCCTAAAAAATTAATGTCTGAGTGTTCGTATTAGGTATTTTGTCCGTCATCTGTTTCTTCAATTTGTTGGGCGTATTCGTTTAATTGCTGCTCGTATTCAGTCTGCTGTTCGTAGTTTAGCATTGATTGTACGTATTCCTCCATGGTCACATAGTTGTCAGTGTTTTCTGTCTCGGTCTGTTCTTCTCCTGTTTGTATGTTGAAATTTCTTTGTTTTTTGTCCGTGGCGTTTGTTGGTGGTGGAGGTCTTTTCCCTACTTCAAATTGGGTCTGTTCATGTAATTTATTATCCTCGTGCGGATGCTTTGGTCCACGTCCATTGGCTCAGGACGTGGTTGGGGTTTTGGTGCAGAAGGTCTATTGGGTACGTATACCTGTTGTGGTTGCGTCTGGTAGGCTCGTTGGTTGGGGTATTGTGGAATCGGTCCATTATTGTTGTAAGTCGGTGGTCCATGGTTTGTATTGGTTGGCCAAGGTGTATGGATCGGGAGTTGGGGCCTGAAGCTAATGGGTGGTGGCCTAAAAGTTTGGGCGAAAGAAGGCTGAGCTGTTCGGGGTGGCAGTGTAGGTGGTGCTATATTTCTATTTGGGTTTCTGGCATGTGTCTGTTGATTTCTATTCAAAGCCATGTTAGTGCGATAGCTTTGATTCTCTAGTTTTAAACAATAGTGAAGGGCTGAAGGTAGATCTGCTGGCTCCTTTATTCCAAGAATCCGTGGTAAATCTCCCTTCAAACCTCTAATGAAGGTATCTAATGCTTTATCTCGATATATTTTTGTCATAAGGGTTTCGGATTCCCTATTTAACTCCATGCAGCCTACTTTATTTAATATCAGCGACAAGTGGTTGTAAACGACCTGGTAGAATTCTTCTACTGTTTGGTTGTTACCTTGCACTAACATTGTCATCTGATATTCTAATGTTCCCAGATCTCTTTTGTCCGCGTAGTGCAGCGTGAGACATTTGGAGATAGCGCTCCAATTTAGGGGAACATTATACGACTCGAGGGCCGTGTCGGCATTGCCAGTGATTTTGTTTCTCACTGTATGCAATATTCCAAAGTATTTTGGCGAACCTGCCACAGCTGCATAGGCTGAGAGTATACGATCTACACTCTTCTCCATGAGCTAAATTCCGCTGGATTACCGGAGAATTCTCTGAGGCTTTTAACTATGTCCGGAACTCTGTCTAAGTCATTCAAATTGTGGTTGGCAGTTATAGTTTGGTCGTCTACGTCACTAAACTCCCTAGAGGGGTTGACTAACTGCTTTACTAATGTGCTTAACTAAAATCTGGCTAACCGTGGCTGCTATCATCTGCTCTGCGTTATTCGCCATGACTCTATTTTGTAAATGTTCGTTTTGTCTATCGATATGTCGTTGTTGCTGTCTGTTCAAGTTATGTCCGCCTACCTGTGGTTGATCTGATACTATTGGGGGCCTAACTAAATTGCTTTCATTAGCCATAAACGAGATATATTACTTATATTGTATATTTTAAGATATTTTCGAAGTATATTTAAATCTAGTGTTAATTTTTTACTCTATATTTTGATTGAATTTTTGATCGTTTTTGTTTTCTTTTTAAAACCAGTGGCTTATTTCTTCCTTCTACTATGGAGGGTCCCTTGGGAGTTGCAAAGTTGGAAATAATTTATACTACATTCGTAGTCTTTATATTTGTTTATCGTTTTACACTTCTTTATCTTGCTTATTGTTCTACAATATTTGGTATTTATTATTCTTATAATTCTATTTCACCTTTGTGTTAGTTGTTCGTTTGTTTTTTTGTGTTTCACTTAATTTCTAACTTACAGTACTATTCCTGATGTGGCAACCTCCCCTGCCGGTCAAGATTTCATCCTTTTTGAAGCCTTTGGGTATCTAATGGGGATCCTGCGATCAGTCTTCGTTGAGAGTTTCCTGCGGGCGGGCCTTACAAGATGCGTTGTCCACCGATGGGCAAAATTGAACAATTAAGTTCCAATTGCCTTTCGCGAATTTCACCAATCGTTGAATTTAATCGACGAGCGTTGCACTGGTTTTATTTTCGCGTATAACCGACTAACGCGCACGTAGAAGCGTTTTGTTCTGTTGTAACACGAGCCGGTCCCTGCTCGGGCGCCAGTTAATTCCAAAGTTTATTAAACGATGAAAAAATATAATTTTTAGGGAAGCAAGACTTCCTTTATTTGATGTTAATTTGCAACTAAATAAACTTAAATCAATTCTAGCCCTAGTAACCTGTGGCTTAGCGGCAGCGGCGTTGGCAGTGGCGTCGCTGTTGATGTTGTTGGCCCGTTGGGCAATTCTTCTTGGAATTTTCGGCGGTTGCCAGTCGGCGCGTGGAGGAAATGGCACAGACACCAAGTCAGCATTTTGCTGCACTTCTTATGAGGTGTTGCAATGCTTCTTATTGGGACTGTATGAATTTATTTGTTGTTAACTTATATAAGTCGGTAAGATCGTATATACTTATTGGAGTTGCAGTTACTAATTGGTGAACTCTTTCCCTAAAATTTGGGTCTCGTAAATAAACTTCTGCTATCGCTTTGTTCGTACCCATTGAGCTTATTTGGGAAAGATCAAAAGTAAAAAGGAAATTATCGTTTTTATTTTATTTTATTTATTTTATATTTTATCTAAGTCGTTTGTACGACTCATATATTTTTTCTTTAGGCACCTATTGTGCACCTTGTACAATTTGAAAAAAGGCCAATACACATAAGCACTACTATAATTATACGTAGAATTGTTATTACTTTTAAGTCTGGTGTTTCCACCTCGACTTTATTAATAACATAGGCGGTGAAATCCACTGTCTTTGTGTCTATGAGGCCCTTTTTGGCCCAAGGGAATTTATGTGTTAAAGTTAGTAATGTCTCCGTTTTGGATGACAATGTGTTTGCTTACAATTTCCTACCTACTTTTTCGTATAGCTAGGCTATACTGCTATTCGGGCAGAAATGGTTCCGCTCAATTTTACAATTTGTTTTAAATTTAATTGTATTATACTTAGAGATAATTTTAACAGGTAGGTTGGTCGAGTTGTTGTCTTCATGGACCCTCGTTTAGCATCAGCTGGGCGTCGCCGAAAGTGGCACGCTGATGCTCCTTCGATGGCGCAAGCGGCTGTATTCCTTTCGCACTTGACTCAATGGCACAGCTTGTTGCGCTGACGGTACCGGTGCTGGTCTTCGCACAGGTTGTTGTTTGCCAGCTTTACAGGCTAGCGGGCTGGTCTTCTTTAGTTGGCAAGTATACTTGCAATGTATGCTGTAGAGTGGTCCCTCGCAATCTGCTGGGCATATTTGTCTCATCTTTGGGATCTGAGATGGTGGTGGTGGTGTTATTAATTGTTTCTTGCTTATGTTACTGATGGAGTGGTGAGTTGCGTCAATGGAGTTCTTTATTATCAGACTAGATTTTAAAAAACCTAATTCTGCCTGTAACTTTTGGGATGTTGCCCAAGCTGCCGGTAGTGGTTTTGTGAATAATAGCCACTTAATGTGGGCTATTCTTTTATTTATTTTAGATTTCTGACCACCCCTATGTTGTCCCATTGACGCACTCTACTCACTCTGTAATTTGTAGTTTTTCGGTCCACGATCCTCGCCATCCAGTTGATATCTAAAGCTAAATTGAATGCCAGTTTAAGCTGAATGCAAAAGCTACAAAAGGCAATAGTACAAATAGTCAAGCTACATGAATAAATGTCAACTTCGCATAAATAATAACACTGCTTTTGCGGCCAAGCAAGGGATCAGGTTACCACGCTGGCCAGGGCACTGAACGCTGGTATTTGATGTTTTAGCGTTATCAGTGCGGGGTCTGCCCGAGCAGTTTGGGGAGCGTGGGTTACCTGTTAACTTGCATGCAATGCGTCAGATCTGACCTCTTCATGGGTCATAACAATCTTGTTGGTCACAGGAGCATAATCGGCCTGCCAACCATTTCTAGCCCCTTCGCAGGGGACGTTGCGATGTCTTGTCATCGTAAGTACAGTCCAACCTATCTATGATGGTGTTACAGTTGAGTACTGTGTTATGTGATACCAGCAATGTTCTTTGTGTCCATCTTATATTATTTCTAATAAGTCTGCTGGTGCCATTAAATGGTTTAATGAGTTCATATGCATGGGTGGCTGATTGCCTCCAAGACACAATTACAAATAGGATGCCGTTGAACTCGGGAGCAGACTTATTTATGTCTAACTGTATTTCGCATCTAATGTCTGGGATTACGGAAATTCTCTGAAGGTTTCTATCTGAGATGTCTCTATACGCCAACTATTGAACTGCTCTCATTTCATTCAATTGTGATTGGAATCTTGGCTCTTGCGGGCTAAGGACTGCCTGACGGCGGCTTCAATTAAGACTTGAATTTGGGTTTGCTCTTGATCATTTTCAAACTCTTACTCACAACCGTCATATTATTTACTTTTATTTCCATATATGGACCTGACCAGCTATTTAGCGAACTGAATGAGTTAATAATTGACACCACAAGTAACATTTTAACACGATGCGGCTAATTATTTACAATCGGCAAAAATAGATTAAAAATGTTCACGTATATATATACCATAAAGAGGGTGTAATGTATTTGTGCAAATGTATGTAACAGGCAGAAGAAAGCATCACCGACCCCATAAAGTATATGTATATATTCTTGATCAGCATCTATAGTCAAGTCGATCTAGTCATGTTCGTCTGTCCGACCGTATGTATGAACGCAAAAATGCCAGAACTTATAAGAGCTGTATTCATGTACACACACACATTCATTCGCGTCTTTATTGAATTATATCAACAGCATTGCAATTGTGATTGTATTGTCTTCTGTACTGTGTGTATGTGTTGCTTTTTTAATTGTTTTTATTAATTAATCATAGTTAGTCTGGCTGTTAAGTGGGGACGATGGCGAGTAGAGTGGTATGTTATTATTCCAGTCCGTGTCCTATTGAGGGATCTGTATTTTTAAATGTATGTTTATTACTGCTAAAGCATACGAGCTCGTAGCGCGAGCTGCTTTTGGTGTTGGTAGAGGAGGGTTGAGGGTATCCCAATTGCTGCTGTTATTTCTTTCGGCTTTTCGATATTTCAAAAAAAACTGCATTTCGAAATTGCATGTTTATTTCGGGTCGTCAATTCCTTACTTGTGTTTTCGATAAGGGTGTGGTTCCGATTAGAGTAAGGCGCCAATCAGATAATTCGATTATCCCGCGACGAATATTTAGATATATCTTGCATATGGAGGAAAATGGTCTTCTGCTACGAAAATAAGGTTGGGAAAGCCGTAGACTTCCGAATCACTGGCTTTGTGGCTCAGTGATAGCATAAGTAATAATGTAGAGCTAAGCGGCAAGTATCGGAGTAATTATTGTACAAGTGACGAATACATATAACTAAACTAAAAGATACAAGCGAGCATAACCGGCATGCCGACTTGGCATAAGCGATAACGGTGTTCTTGCGACCCAGCCAAGTATTATGTTACTGTTGCTGTGCATAGCAGCTGGGGCACTGAAGCAAAACGTTTGATGCGAAAATTAATAATTATTTTGCTTCTAGCTTAATTGTAGGTGTTTCCTGCGTTATACAAATCCATGTCATGTTTAGTCAGGGTTTTCAGCTAATATCAAGCTGGACCATTGCACAAATAAAAGGCACACGTCCTGTATATTAACTGAAAATGATTTTTGGAACCTATCCCAACAAGTATTTTAAAAACATTACCGGGCAAAATGTTGTCATAGGCCAATTTTAAGAAATCGTAGAATATATTTAATATAATGAGCACCTTTAATAAATATGGCTATAATAATTAAATTAAAGCTAGTGTTGAAAAGCAAGCATTGTACAAAAAAAATCTTAGACAAAGAATATTAAATTGGGAAAAGTGAGAATCAAAAGAGGAAGGCTAAAAAAAAATGCGTTATATTTAAAATTATTGTCATTTTACTTGGATTAAAATATGTATGGCTTTGATAATTCAAACTATATTGTATCATAATTTAGTATATGTCTCAATATGCATATAATATTAGTATTTATACGTTGTAACCATAAATAAACTAGGTAGGTGTACATTTTAATTTGCTTATTGTTGTAAAGTGTTAATTAAAAAAAGAAATAAAATAAATAAATAAATTAAAAAACAAAATCAATTCCGGTATTCAAATCGTTTTACTTTATAAATATATTTTAGGAGTAAAATTGTTTTCTTTTCCTACCTTAATCCATATCTTTTTATTCCCTTAAATCCTTTGAAAATGGGATAAAATGGTATGGTTTTGTGAAAATTTATGTCACAGACACAAGGAAGCATCTTCGACCCAATAAAGTATATATATTCTTGGTCAGTATTATAAGCTAAGTTGATCTACCCAGATCCGTCCTCAAATGGCGAATGTCTGTCCTTATAGTGCCCACGTCATTATGTTGGCCTAATGCGACTTCGAATGTCACATGCAAATAAAGAAGATGAAGGGCAAACGAATCATAGGGGAATGCCTTAGCTTGCGCTTAACCTCTTAAATACATAAATACACGAATTGTTTCTGTAAAGATTTAATTCAAGCTAAAGAAAATCTCAGACAAGGGATAGAAACAGGGTCGTGTACCGATTTTTTGGAGCTGTTATTGATGTAACGAGATTTAAAATTGAGGAGAGAAATGTGTAACTGATATGGATGAGCCATTTTTGTATGCCTAAAAGAAAAGTACCTAGTTGGAAAAAAACGAAAATGCCAAAATACACGTACTCTTGATATTGACAAAGTTGCAAAATGGCTGTGTATTATGCAAACTAAACCTGACAACGGCGAAGGTAAGGCTTATTTTTTATTTTATTTTATTTATTAATGGTCGACAAAACGAGTGTCTTCCTAATTATTCAATACATCATTGTAAAAATTAAATGCTAAAAGTCTAATTAGAATACACCATTTTTAATTGCATCCCCGACCGATGAAGGTGTTTTATTTGCCCTACTAGCCAGCTATGACCCTTTTATTAGAGCCTACGGCTAAAAATTAAAAATAATCTTAAATTCCAATGTTATTTAAGAAATACAATAAATAGGAAAAAAGAAAGAAATAATAATTCATAAAGAAAATAAATTTATTCTAGATTTATAGAGTGGTAAGTAGATAGGATAAAGAGATTGTAACAGGAAATCCTCCGGTCAAAGCTGACTGTTGTTTACGTCTTAAATGCTACCGTTGCGTGGTCGTTGAAACCGCGGATGCGGTCAGCAGTTAACTTATATATCAAATGTAAATTTCGCTGAAATCGCGAAATCTTACAAAACTTGGCGGGTGGCTTTTTATTGTACTGCGACCGAATATTGCGCTGTGGCTGCATTCGACTGCAACATTCTTAATTTTTATATAAGTTAAATAATTCGCTGATCCCGCAACGAATAATTAGATACATCATACTTTCTAGCAAGCTGGTCTTCTGGGAGGGATTTTGGAATGACTTAGACTTCCGAGTCACTGGCCTTGTAGCTCAGTTTTAAAATAGAATAGTGTAGAGTTAAACGGCAAGTACCGGAGCAAGTATATTTATTGTGCCTTAAGAGATGAATACATAAAACTAAGCTCAAAGTTACAAGCGAGCTTACATTAACGCTAGCAGCATAAGTAACAATGTCATTGCCGACAAGCCGACTCAGACAAGCGATAACGCTGCTTTTGCGACACAGGCACGTATACTACCGTTGCTGACCATTGCAGCTGGGGCACTGAACCAAAGTATTTGATATGTAAGCGCTATGCATGTGCAGGTTGTTTAATAACTTAATGCAGTGCTACTTGTTAATTTGTTACAGTGGCTTTTGCTTGAAGAAACTTATTTTCTTAGTTTCCGCTGACCATGATCTATCCAAAAAATATATTCACTTTTTATTATTATTTAAATAATATTACCGACTTAAAAATACTGATTTTCTACTGAGTCAAGCTCAGTACATAACATACAAATTAAAATAAAACTGTTTGATTATTATTATTTATTCGCCAATCCGTCTGGATTTTACCGTGGGTATGAGAAAACTAATTTTACAATGATATCTTAAGTTATAATGAAGCCGCGACGTTTCGGCAGCGGCATGGGCAGATCGCTGACTCTGCGCCTCGTGCCGTTCTTCAGCAGGCACTTAGCGCGCGCATGTGCGGGATCATATTTCTATGGGCTGATCGTTGACCGGCCGGCACTGCACTGTCAGCGTCTTCTGCAAGCAACATTGTTGCGACGGCACCCGGTCGCCCAGTCGGACCAGCTGATGATAACTTACATAAATTGAAACGATTTTGTAGGTCCTAGCTTATTTTCTGGCTTTAGATATCCTCGGTTTATTCAACTATTATGAAATGAATCAAGAGCCAAAGAGCTTGTAGCTTATCTCTTTTTTGCTTCTCTTAGACTGAATACAAAGAAATATTTTCCTAAGCTCAGACCCTATTCTACTGTTGCATTTCAAAAGCGACGCCGGTATAATGCTGACCTTGCATTTCCGCAGTGTAAATGCAGAGCATAACAACACGTATATATATATTTTGAAATATTTGAAACAGGAACTTCTTTCCAGCTTAAAAATTAATTAAATTGTGGATCGTGTGGGCCGGTATCCGTATGTCTGCGTTGCTGATCTGTTGATTTTCTTCAGGTTAAAGCTTTTCAATCGCCTTGTGTCGTGGCAGTAAAACAATACAGGTATACTTCGGTAGAGCCGGAGTAGTGAGTTTATGACAACGATGTTATTCGCTATACGCTTGATACAAAACTGAATTACCAAACATAATAGAATTGGAACTTAATCCAGAGGGGGATATGGAAAAGTAATTGGCTACAAGGAATCTCACCACTTGCGACATATGCAAGTGTTTGGCCATCGTTCCCAATCGCTCCAATCCAGAGCGTTGTACCAAAGAATCTGATGCGTCAGCATTGTGCGCGCGCTGGTTGCTTAACACACAGGCGCGAGGGTTGCTTGTTAACAACTCCCGTCTCGCCGTCCTCGGTGGTGCTAATCTCGTCGATGACCCTTTGTATATTTATTAAAAAACGTCCTCTGTTGCAGGACTGATATGTGAAAATGAGCCCACAGAAGATGAGGCAGACTGCAACTCCAATCGCGAACCGGATTCTAGGAGACCCGCCGGATGTAACGTCGCCTCCCAGTCGTACCCCGTGATATTCTGTAGGAATGAACCATGCTTATAGCTTCATGGTGCTTCGAATACATAGTATTGTTATTATTACGGATTGCAAGAAAGACTATGGTGATTGGCTCGAGGTGGTTGGGTTGGACGCCGCAGATAGCCGAGTCGCCCGAGTATAGGTATCGTGCGCTGTCAACTTGTTGCATCGTTAATTGTAGATCAATCAATGCCTACCAGAACTTTATCGTCGTATTCTGCCAGTATGTTGTCCTGCATTTGTAATACGGTGTTCTTGTGCGCCACGGAAATGATGACTGAGATGACTTTCTTAGAAATAATTTTAACCTTAGGGTATTCAATTTGTATATGAATAACTAGCGGGTATAACCCGACCTTGCCCGTGGCACGCATAAAATAAATTTTCCAAACTCCATTTAAAATGATTTTGGAACTGATCGGACGGTAAACAAACAACTTTCATACAAACGTTTTCCGCCAATTTACCGCTGTTGTGGGTGGAATTTCTCAAATCACTGAGACACGTATTCATTAAATTCTTACCCAACCACCCAATCATTGACCCCGATTTCTACCAAGGAGGGATGGATATTCCTAAGAGTGCGAAACACCCATTAGATAAATTTTGAAAAAGACCTTTGAACATAATTTTGTAGCCGATCGGATAATAAATAATAAATAAACCTTCATACAACTGTTTTCTGCCAATTTACCACTGTTGCGGTTGGTATTTCCCAAAGCGCTGAAATACGTATTCAATAAGTTCTTCTGTAGAGCTTTGAAAACAAGTTTAAAGCAAATCGGACAAAACTTAAAAGTGCGAAAAGTGTGAAACACGTGTCAAATGATTTTTATATAACACAGATCTTTGGAAGTGAATTTGAGAGCGAAACGTCACCCTCCAAATTTTTGACCCCCATTTCCACCAAAGACGGATGGATTTTCCAAATAATGCGAAACACCCCTCAAATGAATTTAAACAAGTTTCTTTGAAAATTAGTTTGAGGCCGATCGGATGGTAAACAAAAAAGTTTCTTACAAACATTTTTCGCTAATATCACAATGTTGTGGGTGGAATTTCCCAAGCTCTGAAAATAAGTTTGAAGCAAATTTTTACCGGGGAAGCTTTGATTTTGCGAAAAGAGTGAAACAAGTCTCAAATGATTGTTCATATAGATCCTTGGATATGAATTTGAGCGCAAACCCACCAAATCTCTGGCCCCCATTTCCACCAAGGAGGAATGGATTTTTCGAAAAGAAACCACATATCTTTAAAAATGAGTTTGAGGCCGATCGGATGGTAAACAAAAAAAGTTTTCATAGAAACGTTTTTCGTGCTTTTTCCACACTTGCGGGCGGAATTCCCCGAAACCCCGTCTTAACGTGCATCTACATCACATAAGGTAACTACAGTGAAAATTTCAATTTCAGTTTCAAGATTTTTATATTAGATACTCCCATTAAACTTACTATAGGGACCTCAGTGAGCTGTGATTTGGCAAGCGTGATTGCTAGCATTTACTTCTGTATTGCAGTTATCAACATTTTGTTTCTCTCCAATAGCGTTTCATACAGATGCGAGGTATCTACCAAATCACCCTTTTTTGCTTTAAGTATTTTGTTAACTGTGTTGGTAAGTTAGGT
This sequence comes from Drosophila borealis, assembly GCA_035045885.1. Classification (NCBI taxonomy): domain Eukaryota; kingdom Metazoa; phylum Arthropoda; class Insecta; order Diptera; family Drosophilidae; genus Drosophila; species Drosophila borealis. The sequence continues at coordinate 395,232 of JAWNOR010000107.1, forward strand.
CTGTATTTTCGTTTCTGGGTTGAATACTACCTGTCTGGTAATCTTAATTTTTTAAAAATCTGAAGCATCCTGAGTGTCAGGACATTCAGTGCCGTATACAGGAAATCCAAGCTTCGGCTATCCATTGGTGTTTTATTAAAGCGGACAATACATCTTGGTGTATTATTAACAAAAAAATTGTCTACAATGTTAATAAAGTCGAGTGTCTTCCTTAACTCTTTTTTTTTTGCCTCCCCAGTGTCAATCAGAATTTTTAGTGTTCTGCCACCCAACTGTCGCTCGACGAACGGCAATTGGGAGCCATCCCTGTAAAATTCAATGGGTTATTGTCGGCTGCTGAACCACTTTCATGCTTTTTTTGAGTTTTGTCATGTGTGGCTTTATTCTGTGTTTATCCCCTATTGGTTAGTCGCCTGAGCTTGGACAGCAATGGATCGACATCCATGGGCCGGCCCTGTCTTCCGACGAAATGTGGATGTCTTTCTTAGCCTATTCCCTGTGTAGCCTGTAAACGGTTTCCCTTCTTATTACCCTCCGCTGCCTGACTTCTCTCTATAATTGCCTTGGCGTTTGAAGCAGGAAACTATACTATTCTCAGTCTCGCGAGCCAACGATTAAGCGAAAGGCGAATCTTTGGGATGTGCTAATTTCAAGGATCTCTTGAGACCAGACATAAAGGCGTTTAGAGCGCCATTTCCAACTTCTGCATTGAGCAAAGAGACTCTTTGATCGTCGACGACTTTGTTTGTGACGAGCGTGAGTTTCCTCTCGAATTCATCATTGTATAACCAGTTCTAGTTGCTGCCGGAGCGTCGGTGTATGTGCAATTCAATCTTGCTATAATTTCGTCAAAGTAAAGTACCGCACTGTGCGACGTTATCACGGATCTTGCTGCTCTGCAAAATGTATTGCGTAAAAAAAATACGGCTTCGTAGTTTACTTCATTACCAATATATCGTATAGGTACCTCATATGCTTCCTCGGCCGCCTGCATCCAAGATACATGTTCGTCTTGAGTTAGGTTAAACGTTCGAACTGACTTTACAATGCCTAATCTCTCATCACACTCTATATTTGGGTCACGTTCTGTTTGACGCTGACTGCCGCAACGATGACCGTTGTTTATGGTCTGTCAGGTCTTACGCAACGGGGTCTTAACTGCTGCCATTGCGTGTTTGTTGAGTGCTAGGTAATCAACCGCTAGCTTACAGAGGGTTGCAGTAGTTTTTGGCGTGCATTTTTGTCCGCGACTAACTGAGTTTCGCACTATTACATCTTTGGACAGAAAACATTAACGAATCTGCTTCTATAATTCTACTGAAAGAAGCTTCTATGGACTGATTAACTAAAACGCAATTCAAAATTTTCTGGTCCAAAATGATTGGGCTCATTATGTTTAATTTGGCAAGAGTGATAGTGAGCATTAAATTCTGGATGTCGGTAATGAACATTCTATTTCATGCTAATAGGGTTTTAAAACAGGTGTCTGTGTCTTTAAAATGAATTTTAAATTTTATTTAGCTGTTCATTTATTTGTATCTATATAATATTTGAATTTATCAGTGGGGCCTCCGTTTTTTTAATCTGTTCTAAGTCACTACCATCTAAAAACCTGTGCTAGCTTAAACCTTAACAATTTATGCATAAATTAATAAAAAATGAACTGTACGAAAAAAAACACAAATGCCTATTTTAAGTTGTCCTTGACCACCCATTTATCAGGACTGATATTGGCTTCTATTGGTACTAACCAAGAACTTCTCGCCAACTTCGAAGACCCTGTTTCTGTTTAATAATCATTGCCTGGTAATGGCGAGAGCTACCATTAAAGCGCTTGAACATTTTAGAGTCGGCGGAGGCTGACTGAAGCTATGATACGTAAGTTTCTTGTAAACCTACAAATTCAGGCAGACATTTGACCGCGTCTAAGAGCTCTTCACATTTGATGCCGTCGATGATCTAATCATCTTCATAAACCTCCACCTCCGACAACGTAATGTGGGTGCTTCGAAGTCTACCTGCTAAGTCGGTTATCAAAGTTTACTCATAGTGCATCGCTTGCGCAGCTTAGGCACTAGCGACTACACTCTGTATAATTGTTTTCAGCTGTTTTGCGATCATTTTACTTCGAAGTTCTTTAGCTTCTGGTGCTTGGGTGGGCAGTTCTATAACTCTTCCAAATCGGTCATCAATCGGACTTCATGGACACTATTTTTGTTTGTTCAGATTATATGAACCACTTTAATTGAAGCCCTATCGATTTATTTTTTGATCGTTTGCTTTACTTTGCCAATAAATATTTTTAATTTATTTTTAGTATGGGCGCCAGTAATTTTCAGAAAAGATTATTACAATAACAACGTAGACGTAGCATGTTTTGCCTATTTCATCTCTTAACTCGTCATCAATTGCTCTTTCTTAGGCTTTTTCTTTTTTATCGACGACCCATGTTGTCCGCTGACCCGGAATCAGGATTGAATTGAGAGACTTTTTAAAGCCATGGGTCATTCATGGGTCATAACAATCTTGTTGATCACAGGAGCGTAATCGGCCTGCCAACCATTTCTAGCCCCTTCGCAGGGGACGTAACGATGTTTTGTCATTGTAAGTACAGTCCAGTAAGTACAGTGTTACAGTTGAGTACTGTGTTATGTGATACCAGCAATGTTCTTTGTGTCCATCTTATATTATTTCTAATAAGTCTGCTGGTGCCATTAAATGGTTTAATAAGTTCATATGCATGGGTGGCTAATTGCCTCCAAGACACAATTACAAATAGGGTGCCGTTGAACTCGGGAGCAGACTTATTTATGCCTAACTGATTTTCACATCTGATGTCTGGGATCACGGAAATTCTCCGATTGGTTTCGTACTGAGATGTCTTTATACGCCAACTATTGAACTGCTCTTATTTCATTCAATTGTGATTGGAATCTTGCCTCTTGCAGGGCTAAGGCCTGCTTGACGGCGGTTGCAATAAAGACTTGAATTTGGTTTAGGTCCATGGGGGTTCCAATTTAGTTTTGCACTTGATAATTCTCAAACTCTAAGTCACAACCGTCGTCACTATCATATTATTTACTTTTATTTCCATATGTGGACCTGACCAGGTTTTTAGCGAACTAAATGAGTTAATAATTGACACCACAAGTCACATTTTAAACCGATGCGGCTAATTATTTACAATCGGCAAAAATAGATTAAAAATGTTCACGTATATATTTTTATACCATGAACCCATTAAAAATGGGTAGAGAGGGTGTAATGTATTGGTGCAAATGTATGTAACAGGCAGAAGAAAGCAACGCCGACTCCGTAAAGTATATATATTATTGATCAGCATCAATAGCCAAGTCGATCTAGTCATGTTTGTCTGTCCGACCGTATGTATGAACGCAAGCACGTCAGAATTTATAAGAGATAGGGAAGTGAAATTTTGAATGTAGTTCCTCCTAGTGCCTGCGCAGTACGAGTTTTTTTCCGATAATCGATAACATTTCCCGTTGCCAATTAATCGATAAAAATCAATATCGAAAAACTTTTTTTGAGAAAATCTCTTAGGTTTTTAAATCTAGAGTCACCAAACTTGACACGAAGCTTCTTGAATAGTATATATATTATTTTGTATTTATCGCCACCAATTTATGCCACACCCTTAATGCAATTGACTTTTGAATATTTCAACAAGATCGGTTAAGAAACACAAAAGGTATTATAGAAAACGGGTTTTGACTGGCCACGTGTTTGCGGCAGCTAGCGCAAATTGCTAGAAGTTCTGCATACGAGTACAAATTAGATATTTTAATTTTTGTTATGTTAGATGGCTGATCGGCGCATCAATAAAATTCGTTTGTTTATTTCCGGGCAGGCTGCCGCGGTTGTTTCAGAATTAAGACTAAAGATACAAAATAGCAAAAGCTAAAACTAAACATAAGAACTCCGGCTGCAGAACGTTGATGTTGCCGTAACTAAGAAAATTCGACGTAGGGGCCTCTTGCAGGGGTTCCAGTTCTCGGCGGGTGTTTAGCAATGCGCTGTCGCTGACCGCTGGGGCCGCTGCCGACCGCTGCGCGTGTCGCTGACCGCCAGAAACGCTGCGTGAGCGCTTTTCGACGGTAGAGGGCAGTATGTGGTTGACTACTCCCTTCCTAATGTGCGACCGTCCTCGATCGCACCAAGACTTTCCACCACCTCCTTGATTTCGCGGGGGTCGCTTCCTGAAGTGCTGTGTTAGAAAGATGAAACCACAAACAACAGCGCAAAGCTCCATCCCTACGCAGACTGATGCCCAAGCTCTAGAGTCGCTGTATAATTCGCTCTTTTTCCGGTTTATGAAGTTTAATTTCTCCTCGCTCAGATGGTGCAAATACGGGAGACGGAGCATCATGCTGTGGCCGCCGATGTTCAGCAGCGGGGATGATGCGACGCCAGGAAACCGGCTTTGAACGTTATTGAGAATAACGAATATTGAGTCGTTTACCAGCGCATAGCGATCAAATGAGGCTCGTCCCGGCTACTCTGGTTTCGATGCCTTCGTCGTAGCTCACAGTGGCCGGCCGGTCTTTGATAATAATGACGCCATCGTCTACTAAGGTCAGCGGATCGAGTTGACTCGGGCGTGTTTTGCAATGCGCCATGCCACCAGAATGTAGACTCTGAGCGCACGAGCCGTTCGCTGCTTGTCTGCAGAAGTTAGTCGTGCAATTCGTCAGGGCCAATACTTGGTCCTCACAATTCGCCACAATGTTGTGTGGGAGTTGCAGCCATTGTGGGCTACCGGAAATATTGTGACTTTCTTGCATATAAACTAGGATATTCGATTATGAAATGAACTACATCATTGGACTGTAAAATCTTTAAGCTAAATATAGTTAACAAGCTAGTGACAGTTGTATATGTGAAGTGGTCGACGAAGATTGATTCTAGGTCAGCATGATCAAGTATGGTGGGGTTTACGAGTTTCGTATTTCCGTGGACGGTATTCTGTTTTTGGTTAAAAAGGTCTCATACAGGTGACCCGTGTCAACCTGCTCTTTTTTTTAAGCCGTCTTTAACAAATAGGTAACGGTGTTTGTTAAACGTTTTATTTGTATTTGAGTTTTCGTGCTTATTATTTCCTGCCTATTGTTTGATTCGATCAACTGTGACTCTGCCATTCTTATGCTCTGTAATTCGTTTGCGTCGGGGGTGCACATTAATAGCGGATACGAAGTCTCGTACGTGTCCTGTGTCCACTTCTAACCATTTTCGCATATGAGATTGTGGGAATATGCCTATTAACTTTATGGTCTCGTCCGTCATTAGTCCGTAATTGGAGAGGTTTGCTGTGTGTCTTAAGTAATTATGTCCATCCCACGCAAGTACGTCCCCGTCTATAACCGGTATATAGTTCAAGTGAGAATAGTTCGTAATGCGAGCTGTCACGGAAGCCAGGAAGAGCAGGGTAATATGAATAGACCTGAATTTATAAAACGTAGATCTAATGTAAAAATGTATAAGAGGCGTTTACAAGGCAGTTCAAGGATTTATCGGAGGTTGTCATTGTGTACCACCACCCGTTTAATAAGGACTGTTGTTCCTAAAGCAGCTTCAACCATAAAGGGGCGAGCTTTTTCCTTAGCCTCCTGATGGATTTTATTAGAACCTTTCCCCCTATCTCGAAAATCCTGTTCTATCTTTCCCGTTAAATCCTTTGGCTCTGGGATTGTTGAGCCGTTTTGATTTTTGTAGCTACTTCTTGCCGTGTACTACGGGTCGGGGCGTGAAGAACATCCACCGGTTTTCTTTTTATGACGGAGTGCACCGATTTTTTGTACTTCGCCATAGCCTAGAGTGAAGGGTCGGTCGTTTGCTCGACCCACTTCTGGAACTTGATGCATCTAGCTATTTCTAGAAGTGTGCTATGAAACCTCTCAACTTGGCCGTTCGATGTACTATGGAAAGGGGGAGCATTGGCAATGCTGACCCCCAAATTATTCAAAAGTAAAGCTCTAATGGTTTCAGACTTAAATGCGGGCTTATTGTCACAGTACACCTGCATAGGATACGGAAAGAAGTTCACTAGTACCATGAGTGGCGCCGTCACGTCCTCGATAGTACGCGAAGCTATGGGTTGCGCATGTCAAGAAAAATTTCTTGTCGTTCGCAAAAACCTTAATATGTAACATTTCCCCAAGCGACGATGGGATTGGCGTTTGGCCAAGTTCTAGATTTTTCGGGTGTCTGTCGTATTTTGCTTGTGAGCAAATATTGCAGTCCGGGCCACCTCATTCGCAATTTTCGTCATTTTTGGAAAGTAGTATTCAGACATAACCTGTCTAACGTTTTCCTGTGCGGCTCTATGAGCGCTATTATGTTCAGCAGTCATGATCTCCCTTCTCTTGTTGCTATCGAAGACGTCGGCAACAATGTTATTACAATGCCAAAACTTCGTTGTGGGAAAGCTCTTTATGAACTCGTTCTGGAATCGGGCGAGAGTGGTGAAGTCGCAGTGAACTGCGTTTACAACATCTGGGCTTATCACCAATTTAATCTCGTCGATAAGGGATTTGGTATCGGTAAAGTTGATAGTGTGGCGAGTTTTTCCACCAAGCAAAATCTATTTTCTTTTTAATGGGAAGCGCGCTTCCACTAGAATAATCTGATTCCTAAAGTAAATTACAGGTTTCTCTGTCGTCTCGATGGTGTACGACAGGGATATTTCGCTGTGTATTGTAGCCGCATCGGATTCGCGCTCATTGTTCTCAAGCGCATTGACACTTTGGCGCGACAAGGCGTCAACGACGTGATTTTCTTTGCCTGGCTTGTAGCACATTTTTGCGCCGGTCTCGTCGATGCGAGCCTTCCAGCGCATAATGTTCGCGTTCGCTTCTGAAACCGCAAACGTGAGTGGTTGGTGATCCGTCAATATGTTAATGTGTCTCACCCCATAGATGTAGTGAAGAAGCTTTCCCAAGGCCCAAATAATGGCTAGTAAGTCACGCTCGTTAGTTACGTAATTCAATTCCCTGTCTTTCAATGTTTTGGAGATCATTGTTATCGGTCGCCCGTTTTGAGAGAAGACTGCCCCAATGCCATAATTTGATGCATCAGTAGTCAAGTCAAAAGGCTTTTTATAGTCCGGATACATTAACATTATATCTTCCGACGCTATAGTGTTTCTGAGTCTCTCGAACGCGTTGCGTTGAGCTTCACTCAGCTGAGAGAATTTTTTTCGACCTCTATTTACATATATACCCGTTTTCTCCTTTAAAGATGTCCGAGAGGGGCTTTGCTATAGCAGCAAAGGTCTTGATGAAACATCGGTAGGAGATGGCCAGGCCTAGAAATGATCTGACCGAGAAAAGAGTTTTTGTCTCGACATACTGCTAAATGGCCTTAACCTTTTCAAGCTCTGTCTTAGTGCCGCTGTTTGTCACAATAGACCCGAGTATTGCGACTTTTCTTGAGCCACTCTCATGTTGGATTCAATAATGCTTTTCAGAACCCAGTCAACGTGTTTGACGATGACATCATCGACATAAACATAGCAAGTCTTGCCGATTTGCTCGCGAAGAACGTAATCTATGGCTCTTTGAAAACTACTACCGGCGTTCGTTAAGCCGAAAGGAAGCCGACAAAATTCGTACTTCCCTCCATTTACGGAGAACGATGTTTTTCTCGATTTCACTCTGCTTAAGTTATTTTGTGGTATCAGGACATCAAGTCTAGGGTCGTAAAGAACCTAGCTTTACATAAGTTTGCCAACATCATCGAAATGCTAGGCATACGGTATTTGTCAGCCACCGTTTTCTGATTGAGCTTCCTAAAATTTATTACCAGGCGCTTCTTCCGATTGCCAATATCATTGATTTGCTAGGTATACGGTATTTGTCAGCCACCGTTTTTTGATTGAGCTTCCTTAAGTCGTTTACCAGGCGCTTCTCCCGATTGCCCGCGTCATCGACGCCTTTCTTGTCAACGTCCCATATCGGATTGTTGTAGGGCGAGCGTAACTTTCTGATTATGCCGTCCTTCAGCAGGTTGTCTCTTACACCAAACATTGGCAACAAATATTTCGTCATGATGTTGTTAGAACCGTGAATTCAGTGAACGGCAAACGGGATTACTGGGATTACGGACTTCCTGGGATTACGTTACATTAGCCACTCGTGAGGCTTGATATAATTCTTGGACGCGCCCGTCTCCATAAAAAATTTCATGCTCGTCCTCGCTACTTTGCGCCATATGAATGGCAGCAGGGACCCTAAAAAAGTGACATTATCACTATCGTATTCTGGCTCGCCTTTAGACTCGAGTTCAGTGAGTGCCTCGGAGGCAGACTCTTTGTACGTCTCCTCGGTTTGATGAGCGCTGGGAGTGATGTGATCCAACCTTTGCCTCCTTGAGCTGGTCATTCAGTCCGAGGTGTTCTACCTTCTACTGGGAATCGCATTGAGTTTACCCGTTTCGGAAGGCTTTTGGTAATAGGAAGGCTTGCTGGTACTTGGATGTAGATTGGTCTATATCCATTGGCTCAGGCTGGCCGTTATTAATGGGCTTGGCCTCTGGCAGATTGGACTGACGTTGAGCCACCTGCTTAAGAGCCGTACTCTTCCCTTGACCAAACTGTTTCTTTTGCTGCTGCTACTGGAGCCGCTGATCAGGTAATGATTGCCTTTTCTTCTAGGCCCCTAGCGAAATTAGCTGCGAAGGCGTACCTGTGGTTAGTCTTAACTTCCTGAGCCTTCGCCAATGCTGAAGGCAAATCAGGTGGCTGAGTTGCATACAAGACGTCTGTCAGGTTGCGTTTTAGACCAGATATGACTACCCGTAGTGCATCCTCTCTCAATTTCTGGCAAAGGCCACTCGCCATTGACGTAAGACATGTCGTAAGACATGTTTGCCTTATTTGTCAGCAAGGTCAACTTCTTTTCTACCTCGTCGTAGTATTCTAAAATGGTTAAATTACCTTGCCTGAGCGTACCCACTTATTGTTCTATGACGTGGGGCGCTAATCATTGTATGTCTAATCAAGGCTGGCAATAATGGCCTCAAAGCTTAGGACTGTAATGAAGGAGGTCAGAACGGCGTCGGATATATCCCTGATTTTGCTCCTAATTATAATGACGGCTTGGTAGTGACGTCATCTGCCGTTGTATCTCTAAAAAATTTTGTACGCGGCGTGCGCCGCTTGGCGCCACGCTACGTAAGTCTCCTGTGCACCGAGGAACTCGAGAAGACACTTTACTGTGTCTAGAGGCTCATTGCACTGGACTTCGTCCTAAATTTCTATATCTTTATAAATCTTGATTTGCGGAATTGCCACCTGTGTCGCCTTTAGTTGACTTGACAACTCACTATATTGTTGTGAGAACTTGTCTCAGAACGGCTTCTCACTGGTTGTACGTTTCAGCTTGAGCCGTCTAAGATTGCGCATAACTGTTGCGGGTCCATGTCTGTGTTTTCGGGTGGTCTAATTTTTAGGTTTTGTAAGCGTACTAGTAAACTTTCGTCGCTTTCGTCACCGTTAAAGCTCATAAATAAAACCCGAACATACAAACACACATTAAAAATTGTTATCTACTGGCAGAGGAGCACCCTGGCTGAACAGAAAAACAGTAATGCTTTCGACTCTCAAAAGAAATGTTATCAGATTTGTATACAATTTCTTATTTTACTTTTAATTTTTGTTATTTCTTTCTTCTTTAAAATATTTGTTATAAGGAAGATTGAAATGATTTGCTCTGACTGACTTCAATTTTCGCTCAGCATCTCACTTACATGGTTCTGAATTCCTTAGTATAAATGAGCAGCTGCCTCCAATGGTCCAACGCCTCATTTAGGCTGTCAGATATTATTTTGAACGTTGCATTTTTCACGGGTGTTACCGACTTTTTTGCGAGTTTGTTGTCCGATGGGCGCCAATTAGTTAATTTGATTCTTGTTATATTAGATCAATTTCTCTCCGACAGTTAAACGAGACGGAAGTGCGCAATAACCAAATCAAAGTGATTTACGATACAATATCGGCGTGCAATAATTTTTCTGACGCTAAGCGTCACTATTTAAGTTTTGGGCAATGCTGTAACGGCATTGCCGGCAACGATAATTTACAAAAAACTAAAACAATTATTATTATAATAAACAAACAGAAATTAACTTGCCCAAGGGCAATAAAACGCAGCGGAGGCGGCTGCAGCTGCATAGAAGCGAAAAAAAACTTTTTTTTATCTATTGCGCGCGCGCACCCTAGTGCGTATGCGTGTGATTGTGCGTGCATTTGTTTACGTTTTTGCAGTGCAGGTGTTACCTTTCAGGAAAGTTTTTGAGACTTCTGTGGACCGTTGCGGTAAATTCTGCAAGTAATAATACTTCTCAGTATGGACACGCAAAATGACTCAGAAATATACAACTTGTCACCATCGTTTATCGCCAAAATAAGATCTATAGGCGCCCAAGCGAGGCGACTAGACGAGCGGTATAAAAATGTGCTTTGCGAGAGCCAGATTCCCGCTACCTCCTCGAGTTCGGTCTACATCACGACCATAGCCAACGCCTCCGCTATTACCGCAGTCAGATACGCAGTGGCTTCAGCTACTTCTGCGACGGCAGGCAACACAGCAGGCCCCAACAATGCACAAGGCAGCAGCAGAAAGCCATCATGCCACCCTACAACCACCCCATGCGCCGCTAATATGCCCATCAACACCCCTGTTGCACCTGCAATTAACACCAGCACACAAGTTGGTACTGTGCCTTATTTCGATCCCCCGAGTTCGGAATGGCAAAAAGGCGGCACTGCCAGACGCAAGCGCCCTAGCGTTCCCCGCTCGCCTGACCAAACCAACAAAAAGGGAAAGACCAAAATCCTATCTAACCAGCAAACATCAATGGTAGTCCAAACTAGCCGGTCAAGCGAAGACATCCCATCTACGTCAAAAGATGCTCGTCTAAGGATGAATCGATTTGCAGCCCTTGACACTGCCGACAACGAGGCTGACGAAAATCAGAAAGATACGGAATTAGATGATATGGAGACAGAAGCCAGCATGCTGGAGGATCTACCACTGCCTGCGACAACTCCACCGCCTAAGTCTAGAAAACCTGGTCCCATCATGGTTCTGGGTATAACAGATATTCACAAATTCCAGGATGCCTTGGAACAAGTCATTCCACCTAGCAGCTACTCTGACTGGCTCAGGCCTAACTAGGCTATACACCATGGATGTTCCAACCTTCCGTAAAGTAATTGCTTTCATGGAAAAGTCTAAATAAATTTTCATCAAACAGATGGCGTCCTCTACAGCCCAAGGCTTTATAATAAAGGAAATGCTAGACAAAGGACACAAGGTAGTCAACATCTTCAATCCTAAAGGCAAGGCCTCAAATGGCACTGAGCAAAGCAGGCTAAATGTCTTTTTCTTAGACCTCAAACCGGTTCCCAACAATAAGGAAGCACTAAAAATAAACCTTTTGTGCCGTCAAGGAGTCTTAGTGGAGCGCCCCCGCCGATCTGCTGACGTTGTCCAATGCCACCACTGCCAAGATTATGGCCATTCTAAAAATTACTGCATGAAGCAATTCGTTTGTGGTAGATGTGCTGAAGAGCACCCAACAGGATCGCCCCTTTGCAAAGCAGTCCAGGAAGGCGACTTCTTTTGCGCCAACTGTGGCGGAAACCACTCTGGCAACTACAAAGGCTGTAAATGGTACATGGCCCGAATCAAGGTACGCAAGCCGGCCCCCCATATCTCGGCTACTCTCCACAAAGCGCATAATAACCACGCTCGGCAAAACAACAATGCAAATCAATTTATCCCCCCTCCCATGGTAGCTGGCAAATCTGTTTAATTTGCGGACATGCTCAAATCGGGCAAACCTTCCAACAGCCAGCGAAGAGGCGTCACCCAACGTATACCAGATGGTAAAGCGAACGAAAGGCAGCTCAACAACATCTACGGAAACAAACCGAGCGAGGATACCAACTCGAGAATTTCGGCTCTTGAAAAGGCCATGCTAAGGCTTACCACAAGAATAGACCAGACCCTTAATACGCTTCATAAAAACTCCGAAACTCAGCACATCCTGATGTCGCTAATTTCTCGCCTTATCCCATCAAAATGAGCCAATTAAGGATCGGATTATGGAACGCGGATGGCCTAAACAGAAAAATCCAGGAACAAAGGACTTTTCTCGCCACCCACGTCATTGACATAATGCTCCTAACGGAAACGCACAGGCAAATGTGCTCAAAAATATATGTCCCCGGTTATACTACATATATAACTCAACATCCCTGCAACTACCGCAGAGACTTGAGCCACCACCCCCTGGAACACATTTCCCAACCACATCTGCAGATGGCCGCAGTCAAGATAAGCACTAGCAGAGGTGACTTCACAATTGCTTCTTTTTACCTCCCGCCGGCTGTGCCATGGACCAAAGCCAAGTTTGAGTTCCTAATAATGAACCTAGGACAAAAATTCATTGCCGGAGGGGACTGGAATGCGAAACACAGACTATAGGGAAACAACAGAGTCTGTACGAGAGGGCAGAATTTGCACGAAGCCATCATCGACTGCAGATGCGATGTCTTGGCAACCGGAGATGCAACATACTACGCGTACAACTCGCAACGCACTCCTAGTGCCCTAGACTTCTTCATATATGGTGGCCTTAGGCAGAGCTCACTCTCCATCGAGACCAAATATGACCTCTCTTTGGACCATCTTCCTCTTTTGGCTTCTGTCCACACCAACCCTATGCAGCAGCCAAAAAGAAACAGTCTAGCCGAAAAATGGGGATGTTGAAATATTCCAGGTTGAACTCAAGGAGTACGTGCGCACTGGTGACCTAAGGGTAAACAGGATATATAGAAGGATATCCAACAGGCTCCAGGAAGTCCTCGCGGCCATAAGCAACCAGCAGTTCAGCAGAAAACTTATGGACGCAAGCCCAGATGCTAACACGGGATACAGCCTCTGGCAGCTGACAAAAAGCTTTAAAAGACAGCCCGTCCGCAAGAGTCCCATAAATAGAGAGGATTCCTGGGCCAGATCGAGCTTAGAACGCGCTGAAACTTTCGCCACGCACCTAGAGGAGCGATTTCAACCGTTCGATTCCCCTCACTCGCTCCATGAAGAATACATAGACAGGACCCTCGAAGCACCACAACAACCTGATCTGTCCACTCTCCAGGTGACCCTCAAAGAGGTCGAAACACATATTCAAGCGCTTAAGATTCGTAAAGCCCCTGGATCTGATGAACTGGGCATCAGAACAATAAAGCTGCTCCCCACCAAAGGCTTACTCTTCATTGTGCTCTTATATAATACAATGCTTCGAATCGGACACTTTCCAAGGCAATGGAAAAGCGCTCTGATTGCCATGATTCCAAAACCCAAAAAATCGCTCACGCAAGTCGAATCTTATCGACCAATCAGCCTGCTTCCGACCCTCTCCAAAATATTCGAAAGAATATTAATGGCCAGAGTGTCGGAGCTGGATTGTGTTAAGCGCATCATACCAAGGCATCAGTTCGGATTTCGAAGACGGCATGGGACACCGGAGCAGCTCCACCGAGTTGTGGATTTCATACTCGACAGCTTCGAGAACCTCGGCATTTGTTGACATCAAACAAGCGTTTGACCAGGTGTGGCACAAAGGACTCCTGTTCAAAATAAAAACTTTGCTTCTTCCCTCTCTTTTTCATGTAATCCACAGCTTCCTCAAAAACAGAAAGTTTGCGGTGGTAGTCGAAGGCACGTTCTCCCCCAGGGCAGCGTCCTTGCTCCGTGGCTCTACACTGTTTACACAGCCGACATGCCGACGGTGGACCCGACGACACTGGAGCATCCCGATAGCTTCAACCTCGCCACGTTCGCCGAGGATACAGCAATCCTCTCAAAAGGCAGCTGTGTTTACCAAGCCACTGACCAACCTCAAGAATACCTGCACGAGTTTGAGACGTGGGCATCAAAGTGGCGAATTGCCATCAACAGGCAAAAATCGATATGCTGCACATATATTGGCTAAAAGACTTTTCAGAAGAAAGCTGCGAAGACTCCGCAGAATCCACCCCATCGACCTCCCAAACCGGGTAATCATTTGAAAAAAATAAATAAAAATAATAATAATCATAATAAAAATATAAGATAAATTGAATAATTATAAAACTTATTAGGTAATATTAAGTATGTTTATCCCATTATAGTCAAGCTAGGTTAAGATTCTCATGAATAGTATCAATAAATTAGCTAATAAAGAGAGAGAAAAAAAAAAGTTATATTGGATGGCCGATCGGCGCATCAATAAAATAAGTGAGTAATCAATTCGTTCATTTATTTCCGGGAAGGCTGCTGCGGTTGTTTCAGAATTAAGAGAAAATACAAAATACAACACAAAATAGGAAAAGCTTAAACTACACCTAAGAACTCCGGCTGCAGAATGCTGATGTTGCCGTAACCAAGAAAATTCAGCGTAGAGGCCTCGTGCAGGTGATCCAGTTCTCAGCGGTTCAGCAATGCACTGTCGCTGACCGCTGCCGACCGCTGCGCGTGTCGCTGACCACCAGAAATGCTGCGTGAGCGCTTCTCGACGGTAGAAGGCAGTATGTGGTTAACTTACACACACATTAATGCTCGTCTTTATTGAATTCTATCAACAGCATTGCAATTGCGATTGTCTTCTGTACTGTAAGTATTGCTGCTTTTTTAGTTCGTTTTTTTATTAATTATGCATAGTTGGTATGGCTGTTAAGTAGGGAAGGTGGCATATACTGTGGTAAGTTACCAGTTCGTGTCCTACTGAGGGAACTGTACTTTTTAATTTATATTTATAACTGCTAAAGCATACGAGCTCGTAGCGCGAGCTGCTTTTAGTGTTCATTGAAGAGGGTACAGGGTATCCCAATTGCTGTTGTAAGCTTTTTATATTTGCCAGCTTTTCAATATTTTAGAAAAAACTGCATTTCGAATGTTTATTTCGGGTCGTAAATTCCATACTTTTGTTTTCGATAAGGGTGTGGTTCCGATTAGAGTTAGGCACCAATCGGATAATTCGATTATCCCGCGACGAATATTTAAATATATCTTGCATATGGAGCAAAATGGTCTTCAGCTACGAAGATAAGGTTGGGAAAGCCGTAGACTTCCGAATCTCTGGCTTTGTGGCTCAGTGATAGAATAAGTAATAATGTAGAGCTAAGCGGCAAGTATCGGAGTAATTATTGTATCTTCTTAAGTGACGAATACATATAACTAAACTAAAAGATACAAGCGAGCATAACCGGCATGCCGACTTGGCATAAGCGATAACGGTGTTCTTGCGACCCAGCCAAGTATCATGTTACTGTTGCTGTGCATAGCAGCTGGGGCACTGAAGCAAAACGTTTGGTGCGAAAATTAATAATTATTTTGCTTCTAGCTTAATTGTAGGGGTTTCTTGCGTTATACAAATCCATGTCATGTTTAGTCAAGGTTTTTAGCTAAAAGTTAAACATCTGCATTAACTGAATGGTCAATCTATATTTACTTAAGCTTAATTTTAAGTATTTGTTATATTTACACCCTTATAGGTCATAGTGTATGAGTGAATAAGTATTTTTAACTGCACAAATAAAAGACACACGTCCTGTATATTAACTGAAAATGATTTTTGGAACCTATCCCAACAAACATTTTAAAAACATTACCGGGCAAAATGTTGTCATAATTAACCAATTAGAAGAAATCGTAGAATATATATAATAAATTGAGCACCTTTAATATTACATAAAACTATGCATTTGTAAATATGGCTTTAATAATTAAATTAAAGCAACTTAGTGTTGTAACGCAAGCATTGTACAAAAAAAATATTTAACAAAGAATATTAAATTAAGAGAGGAACGCTATTTTTAAAATTATTGTAATTCTTCTTGAATTGAAATATGTATGGCTTTGATAATTCAAACTATATTGTTTTAGTATACATATGTCTCGTTGTTTATATAATATTAGTATTTATATAAATGACCACGTTGTAACCATAAATCAACTAAGTAGGTCTGTATTTTAATGGACTTATAGTTGTAAAGTGTAAATTAAATTTTAAAAAAATCAATACCAGTATTCAAATCGTTTTAATTTATAAATATATTTTAGGAGTAAAATTGTTTTCTTTCCCTACCTTAATCCATATCTTTTTATTCCCTTAAATCCTTTGAAAATGGGATAAAATGGTATGGTTTTGTGAAAATTTATGTCACAGACATAAAGTATATATGTATATTCTTGGTCAGTATTATAAGCCAAGTTGATCTAACCAGGTCCGTCCTCAAATAAGGAATGTCGGTCCTTATAGTGCCCCAGCAGTACCATTATTTAAAATCATCGTGAATTCCTCTATTTCGATGAATCCCGTGAAAATAGATATCGAAATGCTTGAGTATATCTAGGAGCCTATTAGAATGAAGACATTTTATGGTATACAGAAATCCACAATATCTTACTTTTTGCGTATCTCCCACTGTGCCCCCAAAAAGAATATGTCAGACAAGAGATACAAACAGGGTCGTGTACGGAATATCAAACTTTTTGGAGCATCTTTTGATGATACGAGATTTGAAATTGCAGTGAGACATGTGTAACTGACAGGGATGAGCCATTTTTTTATGCCTGAAAGAAAAGTACCTAGTTGGAAACAAATTTGTGAATAGATCGCACTCTCATCTCTAAACTTTACCGAAGATGGCAAAATACACGTGCGCTTTATATTGACAAAGTTGCAAAATGGCTGTGTATTATGCAAACTAAACCTGACAACGGCGAAGGTAAGGCTTATTTTTTATTTTATTTTATTTATTAATGGTCGACAAAACGAGTGTCTTCCTAATTATTCAATACATCATTGTAAAAATTAAATGCTAAAAGTCTAATTAGAATACACCATTTTTTAATTGCATCACCGACCGATGAAGGTGTTTTATTTGCCCTAACGGCTAGCTATGCCCCTTTTCACAGCTTTTTTTGTCAGTGATGCTATTAGAGCCTACGGCTAAAGAGAAGGTTGTAGAGAAATAGTGCTCTGAAGTAAAAATTTAAAAAAATCTTAAATTTTTATGTTGTTTAAAAAATACAACAAATAGGAAAAAAGAAAGTGTTTGGTCAAGTAATTGCAGAGACAATACCGACGGCTGCGGGCAGCAGCCAACAGCAGAAGATAACAATCTAAGAGCAAATAGTTTTGGCGCGCTCTTTGTAAGCTGCTGCCCACTCTCTTCGTTGGCTTTTTGCTTTCTGCATTGCTCTGCTTTGCATTGATTCCCGCTGCCCTTCGCTCTAAGCGGCGAGCGTCTTATTGGAGTTTCGTTTCGTTCGCTTCGTAGTTAGTTTTTCGATTGATCGCAACCTAGGCACAACTTATTCGAGTTGGCTGCCAAGCAACAATATAAATACTTATAAATTCTAATAAGTGCCCTGCGCGGCAAATAAATATATTTGAAAACAAATCTAAGTGCTTGAATTTCGCTGCACGCAAGCAGTGAGAATTAATTAGTTGCAAAAAAGCGTGCAACTACGCAGTTTGGTGAGCCCGACGTGAATTTACTTATAGTTCGTTCTTTTCGTATTAACTTTATTTATAATTTCGCTTGTGTACTTTAACAAACTCAAGTTGTTCGTTAAGTGCTACGTGCCTCAATAAACAATTTATCAATTTTGAGCACAACAGTGGTGAGCCGTTTGCTTGCGCATCTGCATACAGTTGGTTGTTATACATAAACGCCGTAGCAAAATCCCCGTTAAGCGTTGCGCGCTATAACCAGCTATACGTTATCTCGCTCGAACGCACACTTGTGCGCGCATTGTAGTTCGGCCGTGTGAACCTTGTTGCGCGCTACATTCATAATGTTTGATGAAGGTGAAAGTTCAAATGGAAATGATGAGGCGTCATCAGCTAATCAAGAGGCGGTTGGAACCCAGGCTGCTGTTCTTAAAAAGTTTTACAATTAAAGTGATCGATTAAAAACATTGTCCTCTGGACTTGATCCCGCTCGACTTCGCGATGTTGATGACTACGAGCTGCAAGATTACATAAGCATGGCATCTGGCTTGCAGGCGAAATTTGAAACAATCTATGATAGTTTGTTAGGTCTGAGTCATGCCAGCGTAGAAGGGGATCTTCAGACAAGGTTTGAGTCAACTTTAAGGCAGCTATGGGTGTCCCTTCAACGCGAGCGCGGAAATCGAATCAAGGTTCAGCAGATTCCGCATTGTTCCACTTTCAATTTAGCCGCAGCCGATGATTCGCGTTCTACCTTTGTTGTTCCAAACCGTAAGGGCGCGACGACACAACTGCGCGAATTTTCAGATAAGGTCAACTCTCATCTACGTGCTTTAAAATCGATGGGCAGTGTGGAACAGATCGCCGGTTGCGTCATAGTACACACGTTGCTGCAAAAACTAGACAGCGCTACGCAAGCTAGCTGGGAGGATGATGCGCCGTTGGACGTCATACCATTATGCGAGCAGTTTACAACCTTCATCAAGAGAGAGAGTTCTCAGTTGAGAGTGATTGACGTGTTTTACTTGTGCTCAAAGATTTTTATATATTTTTGCGCTTAAATCCTGCTTTTTATACCCTTGCAGAGGGTATTATAATTTTGTCGGGAAATGTGTAACGCATAGAAGGAGACATCTCCGAACCCATAAAGTATATATATTCTTGATCAGTATCAACAGCCGAGTTAATATAGCCATGTCCGTCTGTCTGTTTCTATGCGAACTAGTCTCTCAGTTTTGAAGCTATCTTTATGAAACTTTGCAGAATTCTCTCTTTCTGTTGCACGCAGTTCATATGTCAAAACCAGCTGGATCGGACCACTATATCATATAGCTGCCATAGGAACGATCGGTCGAAAAGTAGGTTCTTGTATGAAAAACATTTTTGTTTACAAAGATTTCTTGACTAAACTCGGTATTTATTAGTTTTACTACGCTTCCCATATATATGCAAAATCCTATTAAGATCGGACAACTATATCATATAGCTGCCATAGTAACGATCGGTCGAAAATTAAGTTTTTGTATGGAAAATTTTTATGTTTTTCAAGATATCTTGACCAAACTCGGTATTTATTAGTTTAACTAAGCTCCCAGTATATATGCAAAATTGTATTAAGATCGGGCAACTATATCATATAGCTGCCATAGGAACGATCGGTCAAAAATTAAGTGTTTGTAAGGAAAATTTTAATGTTTTTCAAGATATCTTGACCAAACTCGGTATTTATTAATTTTACTACGCTTCTCATTTACATGAAAAATCCTATAAAGATCGGACAACTATATCATATAGCTGCCATAGGAACGATCGGTCGAAAATTAAGTTGTTGTATGAAAAACTTTTTTTTTTTGACAAGGACATGGACGTAAGCCAGACAGAAGCAACCACAAAGTGCTTAGAATTCGTGATAACCGAAAAGGTTCGGCCTGCAAGGGTATTAAATCTTCGGCGTGCCGAAGATAGCCCTTCTTTCTCGTTATTTCCAAATTTTGCATTTTTTGTGCTTTATTTAAAAAGCTTTTATAACTTGTGCAAAGTGTTATCTGTTGTGCAACGTAAGTCTGTTAATTATTGCATTTATTAAACACGGCGTCAGTTCCGTATTGTGGTTATTGCCTGTTTTGATTCTTTTGCTTTGGTGCTCCCCTGTGCAAACACTTGTTTGTGCGTGTGTTCGCTGCTGCAAATTTCTTCTCGTGCATCGCGCTCTCGCAAATTTTTGCTGTTTCTTTTCGCTCCAAACAATTTTTTTGTGTACGAATAGTTATTTTTTGAGCGTATACTTGCTCTATTCTTGTGCACCGTGTTTCGTTTTGCTCTGCGCTCTCGCAACTTTTGCTTATTCTTTTAACGCTGGTAGTAATTATGTCGTGCTGTAAGAAACCTTGCACGTTCAAGCAGGCTGATGATTCTGCATTGCCGCAATTTGTTAATTGCTGGCTGTGTGAGATTATAATGCATGCTAAATGTGCAGGTCTCCCTGGGCGTGATTGCGACAAGATCGCTGCAATTGCCAAGAAGGGCTGCGGCGGTTTGCGTTGGTCGTGCCCAGAATGCATCGACAAGCAAATTGATTTCTGTAGAGTGTATACGTCTGTGAGAAATCAATTCTTAAAACTAAATAACGTGGCTAAGCAGCTCTCGAGTAGTTTTGACTCCAGTTTTGAGTTGCTTAGCAAATACAAATTCGAGTCTCCAACCAATCGCCGGCTGGAGCCACAATTTTTGCAGTTGCCCTCTCTGTCTGTCCAGACATCTTTGCCTCTGTTGTCCCTGCCGAGCATCTTGGATTCATCTCCAATGTTATCATAATCGCCTTCTCCGAGCGACTGCCCAAATATTACCCCAGTTTTATCCTCTGTAATAGTCCCATTAGACCCCGTACCTGAACCTGTCCCAATTAGCTCCTGGCCGCAAAGGTAGACCTGCGCGCAATCTTGCCTAGATTGTTAAAAACAATCATGGTGCCTCTTTGGCCCCACCAAATCCTGTTCTCCCTCCAGCCCCTTCAGCTCCTACGTTAACCGTTGTTGCCCCTCGTAGGCAAGTTTTTGTGTCTCGACTTTCGTCTGACACCACATCTGAGTCATTGGCAGCCTATATTGCTAGCAAATCTTCTGCTAGCGTGTCAATTACCAAATTTAACTTCTCAACTCCTCGTGAAATATTATCTTTCAAAATAAATGTTTCACATGATATGTTCCCAATCATTTGTGATCCCAAATTTTGGCCTCCACATATGATTGTCCACGAGTTCAAGCCAAAAAAGCGTAACCAGCCTGTCACCCTTCCAGTCCCTTCAATACACGGTACCATTTCTGCCCCAAAAAACTAACTTCTTCTTCTGACCAAGTCTTTATTCATTATCAAAATGTCAGAGGTCTTATTTCAAAACTTAAAAATCTTTTCACGGCCAGCACTTCTTTCGATTCGGATATAATCGCATTTTCCGAAACATGGTTAAACTTAACCATATCTGATTTTGAGGTTTTTTCGAATAATTTTATTTTACATAGAAATGATCGGCAGAGTCGGGGTGGTGGGGTATTAATTGCCGTTAAAGCCACTCTCCAGTCAGAACTTTTCTGTTTTAGTACGCCTACTGACGCTGAGATTGTCTCAGTCAAGGTGTCTTTTCCTAGACGGAATATTTATATTTCATGCTCTTATGTTCCTCCTTCTTCTAATATTCAAGTTTATATGAAACATATTTCTTGTATTAAAGAAGTTTCTTCACAAGTGCGTGATAATGACCTATTGACTATAATGACCGCTCGACTTCGCGATGTTGATGACTACGAGCTGCAAGATTACATAAGCATGGCATCTGGCTTGCAGGCGAAATTTGAAACAATCTATTATAGTTTGTTAGATCTGAGTCATGCCAGCGTAGAAGGGGATCTTCAGACAAGGTTTGAGTCAACTTTAAGGCAGCTATGGGTGTCCCTTCAACGCGAGCGCGGAAATCGAATCAAGGTTCAGCAAATTCCGCATTGTTCCACTTTCAATTCAGCCGCAGCCGATGATTCGCGTTCTACCTTTGTTGTTCCAAACCGTAAGGGCGCGACGACACAACTGCGCGAATTTTCAGATAAGGTCAACTCTCATCTACGTGCTTTAAAATCGATGGGCAGTGTGGAACAGATCGCCGGTTGCGTCATAGTACACACGTTGCTGCAAAAACTAGACAGCGCTACGCAGGCTAGCTGGGAGGATGATGCGCCGTTGGACGTCATACCATTATGCGAGCAGTTTACAACCTTCATCAAGAGAGAGAGTTCTCAGTTGAGAGTGATTGACGTGTTTTACTTGTGCTCAAAGATTTTTATATATTTTTGCGCTTAAATCCTGCTTTTTATACCCTTGCAGAGGGTATTATAATTTTGTCGGGAAATGTGTAACGCATAGAAGGAGACATCTCCGAACCCATAAAGTATATATATTCTTGATCAGTATCAACAGCCGAGTTAATATAGCCATGTCCGTCTGTCCGTCTGTCTGTTTCTATGCGAACTAGTCTCTCAGTTTTAAAGCTATCTTTATGAAACTTTGCAGAATTCTCTCTTTCTGTTGCACGCAGTTCATATGTCAAAACCAGCTGGATCGGACCACTATATCATATAGCTGCCATAGGAACGATCGGTCGAAAAGTAGGTTCTTGTATGAAAAACATTTTTGTTTATAAAGATTTCTTGACTAAACTCGGTATTTATTAGTTTTACTACGCTCCCCATATATATGCAAAATCCTATTAATATCGGGCAACTATATCATATAGCTGCCATAGGAACGATCGGTCGAAAAGTAGGTTCTTGTATGAAAAACATTTTTGTTTATAAAGATTTCTTGACTAAACTCGGTATTTATTAGTTTTACTACGCTCCCCATATATATGCAAAATCCTATTAAGATCGGACAACTATATCATACAGCTGCCATAGGAACGATCGGTCGAAAATTAAGTTTTTGTATGGAAAATTTTTATGTTTTTCAAGATATCTTGACCAAACTCGGTATTTATTAGTTTAACTAAGCTCCCAGTATATATGCAAAATTGTATTAAGATCGGGCAACTATATCATATAGCTGCCATAGGAACGATCGGTCAAAAATTAAGTGTTTGTAAGGAAAATTTTAATGTTTTTCAAGATATCTTGACCCAACTCGGTATTTATTAATTTTACTACGCTAATACCCCTTGCAGAGGGTATTATAATTTTGTCGGGAAATGTGTAACGCATAGAAGGAGATATCTCCGAACCCATAAAGTATATATATTCTTGATCAGTATCAACAGCCGAGTTAATATAGCCATGTCCGTCTGTCCGTCTGTCTGTTTCTATGCGAACTAGTCTCTCAGTTTTAAAGCTATCTTTATGAAACTTTGCAGAATTCTCTCTTTCTGTTGCACGCAGTTCATATGTCAAAACCAGCTGGATCGGACCACTATATCATATAGCTGCCATAGGAACGATCGGTCGAAAAGTAGGTTCTTGTATGAAAAACATTTTTGTTTATAAAGATTTCTTGACTAAACTCGGTATTTATTAGTTTTACTACGCTCCCCATATATATGCAAAATCCTATTAAGATCGGACAACTATATCATATAGCTGCCATAGTAACGATCGGTCGAAAATTAAGTTTTTGTATGGAAAATTTTTATGTTTTTCAAGATATCTTGACCAAACTCGGTATTTATTAGTTTAACTAAGCTCCCCATATAAATGCAACATTGTATTAAGATCGGGCAACTATATCATATAGCTGCCATAGGAACGATCGGTCAAAAATTAAGTGTTTGTAAGGAAAATTTTAATGTTTTTCAAGATATCTTGACCAAACTCGGTATTTATTAATTTTACTACGCTTCTCATTTACATGAAAAATCCTATAAAGATCGGACAACTATATCATATAGCTGCCATAGGAACGATCGGTCGAAAATTAAGTTGTTGTATGAAAAACTTTTTTTTTTGACAAGGACATGGACGTAAGCCAGACAGAAGCAACCACAAAGTGCTTAGAATTCGTGATAACCGAAAAGGTTCGGCCTGCAAGGGTATTAAATCCTCGGCGTGCCGAAGATAGCACTTCTTTCTCGTTATTTCCAAATTTTGCATTTTTTGTGCTTTATTTAAAAAGCTTTTATAACTTGTGCAAAGTGTTATCTGTTGTGCAACGTAAGTCTGTTAATTATTGCATTTATTAAACACGGCGTCAGTTCCGTATTGTTGTTATTGCCAGTTTTGATTCTTTTGCTTTGGTGCTCCCCTGTGCAAACACTTGTTTGTGCGTGTGTTCGCTGCTGCAAATTTCTTCTTGTGCATCGCGCTTTCGCAAATTTTTGCTGTTGCTTTTCGCTCCAAACAATTTTTTTGTGTACGAATAGTTATTTTTTGAGCGTATACTTGCTCTATTCTTGTGCACCGTGTTTCGTTTTGCTCTGCGCTCTCGCAACTTTTGCTTATTCTTTTAACGCTGGTAGTAATTATGTCGTGCTGTAAGAAACCTTGCACGTTCAAGCAGGCTGATGATTCTGCATTGCCGCAATTTGTTAATTGCTGGCTGTGTGAGATTATAATGCATGCTAAATGTGCAGGTCTCACTGGGCGTGATTGCGACAAGATCGCTGCAATTGCCAAGAAGGGCTGCGGCGGTTTGCGTTGGTCGTGCCCAGAATGCATCGACAAGCAAATTGATTTCTGTAGAGTGTATAAGTCTGTGAGAAATCAATTCTTAAAACTAAATAACGTGGCTAAGCAGCTCTCGAGTAGTATTGACTCCAGTTTTGAGTTGCTTAGCAAATACAAATTCGAGTCTCCAACCAATCGCCGGCTGGAGCCTCAATTTTTGCAGTTGCCCTCTCTGTCTGTCCAGACACCTTTGCTTCTGTTGTCCCTGCCGAGCATCTTGGATTCATCTCCAATGTTATCATAATCGCCTTCTCCGAGCGACTGCCCAAATATTACCCCAGTTTTATCCTCTGTAATAGTCCCATTAGACCCCGTACCTGAACCTGTCCCAAATAGCCAAACTGCCTCAGCTCCTGGCCGCAAAGGTAGACCTGTGCGCAATCTTGCCTAGATTGTTAAAAACAATCATGGTGCCTCTTTGGCCCCACCAAATCCTGTTCTCCCTCCAGCCCCTTCAGCTCCTACGTTAACCGTTGTTGCCCCTCGTAGGCAAGTTTTTGTGTCTCGACTTTCGCCTGACACCACATCTGAGTCATTGGCAGCCTATATTGCTAGCAAATCTTCTGCTAGCGTGTCAATTACCAAATTTAACTTCTCAACTCCTCGTGAAATATTATCTTTCAAAATAAATGTTTCACATGATATGTTCCCAATCATTTGTGATCCCAAATTTTGGCCTCCACATATGATTGTCCACGAGTTCAAGCCAAAAAAGCGTAACCAGCCTGTCACCCTTCCAGTCCCTTCAATACACGGTACCATTTCTGCCCCAAAAAACTAACTTCTTCTTCTGACCAAGTCTTTATTCATTATCAGAATGTCAGAGGTCTTATTTCAAAACTTAAAAATCTTTTCACGGCCAGCACTTCTTTCGATTCGGATATAATCGCATTTTCAGAAACATGGTTAAACTTAACCATATCTGATTTTGAGGTTATTTCGAATAATTTTATTTTACATAGAAATGATCGGCAGAGTCGGGGTGGTGGGGTATTAATTGCCGTTAAAGCCACTCTCCAGTCAGAACTTTTCTGTTTTAGTACGCCTACTGACGCTGAGATTGTCTCAGTCAAGGTGTCTTTTCCTAGACGGAATATTTATATTTCATGCTCTTATGTTCCTCCTTCTTCTGATATTCAAGTTTATATGAAACATATTTCCTGTATTAAAGAAGTTTCTTCACACGTGCGTGATAATGACCTATTTATTGTGTTGGGTGATTTTAATTTGCCGAACATCTCTTGGTCACTTTTCACTGCCGAAAATTATCTAGTGCCCTCAGGACAGCATGACTTTATAGATTGCGTGCTTGACCTTTCGTTGTTTCAAATCAATACAAAATCTAATCATTTGAATAGAACACTTGATCTTGTATTTGTTAACGATTACCTTATTTCTAATGTGTCTAGGTCCCCCCCTTTATCTCTTCCTGAGGATGTATATCATCCTACTTTAGAGGTTGCAATGTTCAATTGTAATCCTCTCATTTCGTGCTCATCAGCCAATAAGCCCCGCCGTTGCTTTCGCAAAGGAAATTATTCATTGCTGAATCAGCTTATTTATGCAACTGATTGGTCTTTCTTATATGACTCGGTTGACATGAATACTGCCATTAACTTTTTTTATAACAGTCAATTCCTTCGACTACCTCTTCAAAGCCACCTTGGTTTACTCCCAGATTAACGAATCTAAAAAATATAAAATCTAAATATTTTAAAAAGTTTAAAAAGTCTGGTTCGTGTACTGACTTGGCTAAATATTCCAAAGCCAAGTCTAACTTCTTTCTTCTGAATTCTCAATGCTGTGAGAATTATCTAACTCGTTGCAAAAGGCAATTTGCCCTAAATCCAAGACAGTTTTACAAATTTGTAAACTCGAAGCGTAAATCTTCAAGTTTGCCATCTTCTTTTGCTCTCGGGATTGATAAAGCTAGCAATGACTCTGATTCTGCTAACCTATTTGCTAATATTTTTCAATCAACTTATTCTTCAGTCTGTCCTAATAATAATTCTTACCCTTATACTATTACTTCCTCTAGTTCTATACCTCCCCCTATTATTTCCCATTCCTCTCTCCTTTTAGCTTTAAATTCTTCTTTCTCTCCTGGGCCTGTAGTTCTTCCCTTGTTTATCCATTGCTAAAGCTTTTTAATCTATCCCTTGAATCTTCTGCCTTTCCATCTCGTTGAAAAGAATCTTATAACATTCCTCTCCACAAGAAAGGTGGAAAGTCTGATATACTAAATTACAGGGCCATTGCAAAACTGTCCGCTATTCCTAAATTATTTGAAAAAATAATCACAATTTGCAGCATTTCTGCAAGCAGTTGTTTCCCCTGTTCAACATGGGTCGTAAAGAATCGGTCTACTACGACCAATCTGCTTGAGTTTACTTCCTTGGTAAATGATGCTCTTCTTTCGAAAATGCAAACTGATGTCATTTACACTGACTTCAGTAAGGCGTTTGACTCCGTGCACCATGACATTTTACTTTTCAAACTTGACCGAATAGGTTTTCCTCCGTCTCTTTTGCTTTGGATTAGTTCTTATTTAAAAGGTAGGACCCAAAGAGTAATGCTGAGGCTGACTACCTCTAAACAGGTTCACGTTACTTCTGGTAGTCATCTTGGACCTTTACTTTTTACTCTTATTATAAATGATCTTCCCTCTCTATAAATGATCTTCCCTCTGTTATATCACATGCCCGTGTACTCATGTATGCGGACGACGTGAAACTTATTCTATTATACACCAATCCCCTACATCATTCTCGTCTTCAAGACGATTTGAACGCTATGCAACTTTGGTGCTCGGCCAATCAATTGCATCTGAATTGTTCAAAGTGTATGTTTATGACATTTAATCGTACTACACCTTATCTTGTTAGTTATACAATCGACAATACCCCATTGCAACGTATACTAACAGTTAAGGATCAAGGCGATCTTTTTGATTCTAAACTCTGTTTCAATCTTCACATAGATACCATCGTTAATGAGGCAAAAGGTGTACTTGGATTGATTAAACGATGGTCTAAAGAGTTTAACGATCCTTTTATAACGAAACTTCTGTACATCTCTCTTGTTCGCCCTATCCCTGAATACTGCTCTTGCATCTGGTCTCCGCAGTATAACAATAGCCAGAATCGTATTGAATCTGTTCAGAAGAAATTACTGCTTTTTGCCTTACGAGGTTTAAATTGGGACCCTAATCTTCGGTTGCCATCCTATTCCAGCAGGCTGCTTCTTCTTAATCTTCCGTCGATAACCAACCGTAGGACAATTCTCGGTGTTGTCTTTCTACATAAGTTGGTTGTTGGCGATATAGATTCTCCTTTTCTGTTAGGGCGTCTTCAATTCTCTGTTCCGGCTAGACCAACCAGAAATTACCGGCCCTTATTCCTATCGACGTGCACAACAGACTACGCTATGCACATTTCTTTTCGCGTGCTATGTAAAAATTACAATAGTTTGCATCACGTTTTCTCTACCGAACTTTCTCTACCCCTAATAAAATCGTTGCTTTCATACCTTCGGGAAGTCACTGACCATTCCCAGCTATGAGCAGGGGCATGTCTAGCCGGACTGGCTGTAAATTTTCCCCCACCGGGTCGGTGATTTCCCATTACTTTCCCAATACGATCTACTATTAACAATCTTCCTCCTTTATTTTCTCCTATTTATGGTATATTCTTAAATAATGTAGCAAATTAACATTATTTTTAATTTTACGTAAGAACACTTTTTCCTACTTACACCCTTCTTTTTAGATGTAGGCTCTAATAGCTTCACTGACAAAATTAGCTGTGAAAAGGGGCACAGCTGGCCGGACTGGCAAATAAAACACCTCCATCGGTCGGTGATGCTATTTAAAATTTGTGTTCTCTATCTAGGCTATTAGCATTTAATTTTTCTAATTGTATTTATAATGTGTTGAATAATTGGAAGACACTCGTTTTGTCGACCACATATAAATAAATAAATCGAGAGGCGTTGCCAAAGGCTGGAAAATGCGGATCACGCTACGGCAATGTACACGCCTAGCTCCCAGATCGGCCAGAACAACAGTAGTAGAAGAACGTTTGTAGTGACTAGGGATAGAACGAGTGCTTGTGTGTTTTGTGAAGTCGCAGGCCACTCTATTTATAAATGTTTGCAATTCGCAAATTTATCGCCCTCGCTGCGCCTTCACGAAGCCAAGCGGCTTGCGCTGTGCCTAAACTGCCTGCAAAGGGGACATCAGCTAAGAGTCTGCAGCTCCAGCACTTGCAGAGTTTGTGGAAGCAAACATCATAGCTTGTTGCATCTTGGCAACACAAGCAGTCACATCGCTGCTTCTAGCCCAAACAATGCTCAAGATACCGAAACTTATTCGTCATCCCAAAACACCTTGGCGGCACTTTTATCTTCGCCTCTCACTACCGCCCAGCATCACAACACGATGTTGTCCTGCTTGCCACTGCCGTCATCAACTTGAAAAATCGCGCTGGCTCCTTGGTGCCCTGTCGTGCGTTGCTCGACTCTGGGTCGCAGTTGCACATCATCACCTCTCGTCTTGCTCATCAGCTCCAGCTGCGCAAATTCAAGTCAACAGCAATCGTCTCTGGCATTGGTGATGCAGCATTTGCGTCCGATGGTTTTTCGGTCAACATCAATGTCAAATCTCGAGTGTCGGAGTAGTCCACATGCATCCCGGCCTTGATTGCACCATCCATCGCCGATAATCAGCCTGGCTTCACTCTTGACTCTGCATCATGGAACATTCCATCAAATATACAACTAGCTGATCCTGAATTCTTTAAATCTCAGCAAATCGACATGTTGATTGGAGCCAGTCTGTTCTTCGATCTGCTATGCGTCGGCCAGATTAAACTAGCTGCTGGACTGCCGATGTTGCAAAAGACTCGCCTTGGTTGGGTGGCTACGGGAGGTGCTTCACATGCAGGAAAATCATCATTCATGGCCATGAGATCAATGGTGAATCCAGATCTGCTGGTTGACTCGCATCTGCAGCCGAATACACAGATTGATGAATTAATCTGTCGTTTTTGGGAATTGGAATGCTGCACCGAGCCTGAGTCCTTACCAAACAAGGAGGAACGCGACTGGGAGGCACACTTTCAGGCCAATTTTAAATTTCTGTCGACTATCGATTATTCAGTTCGTTTACCGCTACGACTAGGCATGTATTAGCTGAGTGACTCCTATTAACAGGCGGCTCGTCGATTCCGGAACTTAGAAAGGAAACTAGACCGCAATCCAGTATTGAAAACCCAGTATGCAACATTTATCAAGGAATATCTTGACTTGGGTCATATGTCACTTGTTACCTTAGCTGCACTGGGCCAATGCAAGTACTACCTGCCACATCACTACGTGCTGAAGGAGGATAGCACTACAACCAAGCTAAGGGTCATGTTTGATGGCTCGGCAGCTACTACCTCTGGACACTCGCTGAATGATGCACTGATGGCAGATCCTACCATCCAACCGAAGCTGTTTTCGATACTGATGCGGTTTCGTACATTTTCTGACGCCCTGACAGGCGATATATTCAAAATGTATTGATGCGTACGAGTCGAGCCCGCAGACAGTTTTTTTCAAATTAGACACCGTCACCTACGGTACAAAACCAGCATCGTTTCTCTCAGTGCGAGCTATGCACCAACTGGCTATGGATGAGCAGAAAACATTCCCTATTGGCTCTGACATTGTTAAAAGAGACTTCTACGTGGATGATCTCATTTCTGGTGGTAGCTGTGTTCAAGAAGCAGTTGTGATATTGAAGACAACGTCTGGACTACTCGCCAAGGAGAACTTTAAGCTGCGAACATGGTGTTCTAGCGACACAACTGTACTCCAAAACATACCGGAAGAGGATAGAGAATCCTGCTTAAGTTCGACGATGGCAGTGACATCACGAAAACGTTAGGCATCGTTTGGGATCCCGCTTCAGACTGTTTCCTTTTCTTTTCTCTCCACTGAAGCTGCCCTCCAGACTGACAAAACAGTCAATACTATCCGCAATTGCTCGCTTTTACGGCCCCCTTGGTCTTGCTGGTCCCGTAATAAAAAAATCTAAAATTTTTATGCAGGATCTCTGGAGAGAAAAACTGGACTGGGATGAGAGCCTGCCCGTACACTTAAGCACCGACTGGGTCAACTTCTGCGCTGATTTTGAGCATACTCAGCAATTCCAGTATCCCCGTCGTGCACTGTCATCAGTACAGTGGAGATTCACGGATTTTGTGATGCCAGCCTGAGCGCTTATGGAGCATGCGTCTATGGCAACACCAGCGTACGTCTCTTATGCTTCAAATCGCGTGTCGCGCCCGTGAAAACCATCTCTGTACTAAAGCTGGAACTCTGCGGAGCTGCATTGTTGGCTCAACTTCTCAGCGAAATATGCCAAATGAAAGCGTTCGACTGTCGGTATTACTGTTGGTCAGACTCTGTATTCCTCGGAACTGCAGCGCGACTTGATCTCTCGATTGGCTGCAAGTTTATTAATTCGTTTTCCAAGCTGCAACGGGTCTTTGCTTCTATTTACAAATTTGAAAATTGAATCCGAGGAGCTGAACTAACTATTGACCACCTGCATCATGGCACACATTGGTTGCTGTGGTCAGCGCAAATGGCTACTCTTAGCGATGACTACAAGGCACTGAAGGAAAGAAGGCATGTCAAACCGTCTAGCTCAGTGGCCTCTTTTGCACCATTCCTTAACGACTTCGGCCTACTCCGCGTCGGTGGACGGCAGAAAAACTCGTCGTTTGACTTCTTAGCGTGACCTCCAATTATATTGCCCCGTCACAAACTGTGACGCGAGCAATCAAAGTTCAACTTACATACAGGACCTCGCGTCTTATTGTATTCGATTCGGCCAGTACTGGATACTGGCCAATTGGCGGTCGTAAAACAGTCTCCAGTATTGTTGCCAAATGCACAATCTGTTTTCGTGCCAAGCCACGATTGGCAGAGCATATAATGGCAGACCTACCAGCTGATCGTCTTGACACATCATACCCTTTTATGGTCACTGGCGTTGATTGCGGTGGAACATTTTACTACAAGAGTGAAAGGCGCAACAGGCCACCAGTGAAATGATATATCAGTTTGTTCATATGCTTCACTACAAAGGCGGTGCACTTAGAGCTTGTTTAGGATTTGTCCACAACATCGTTTCTAAACGCCCGAAAACGGTTCATCCTGACTCGCTCTCGACCATCAAGGATCTGGTCCGACAATGCGAAAATCAACGTAGGTGCAAAGAATGAACTAGCAGATCTGAGCCCCTAGCAGATCTATGCCACTGTGAAAATTGCTAAGTATCATTTTTATCAATCTGTTGGCCCTTTCATTTTGGATTTCGATTCGCTACGCACGCGCGTCTGCCGCAATTATTAATTCTCGACCATTACTTTCACTTTCAGAGCATCCAGGTGATCTTGACGTCTTGGGTACCATCTTCATCATACATTGAGCCCGATCTAAGGCAGCTTAACTTCAATCGGCCTAACTATTTTTAGCGCGTCACATATCTCCAACAAGTATTCTGGGCCCGTTGGCGTGAAGAATTTTTAACGCTTCTTTAACAGCGCTCCAAATGGCGCACTCCTCAGCCTGGAATCTCCATTAACGATGTTGTCCTTGTAAAGGATGAGAATCTACCGCCGCTAGAGTGCAAGAGCTGATCTCTGGATCTGATGCGGTATCCAGAGTTGCAGTGCTTCAAACTGCGACTAGAGTCATACGCAGAGCTGTACGAAAGCTGTGTTTGCTGCCCAAACAGGATGATGTTGAAAGCCCTTGCCTTCCATCGGAGGGAGAATGTTTGGTCAAGTAACAGCAGAGACAACACCGACGGCTGCGGGCAGTAGCCAACAGCAGAAGATAACAATGATAATTACAGCCTAAGAGCAAATTGTTTTTGCGCGCTCTTTGTAAGCTGCTGCCCACTCTCTTCGTTGGCTTTTTGCTTTCTGCATTGCTCTGCTTTGCATTGATTCCCGCTGCCCTTCGCTCTAAGCGGCGAGCGTCTTATTGGAGTTTCGTTTCGTTCGCTTCGTAGTTAGTTTTTCGATTGATCGCAACCTAGGCACAACTAATTCGAGTTGGCTGTCAAGCAACAATATAAAAACTTATAAATTCTCATAAGTGCCCTGCGCGGTAAATAAATATATTTGAAAACAAATCCAAGTGTTTGAATTTCGCTGCACACAAGCAGTGAGAATTAATTAGCTGCAAAAAAGCGTGCAACTACACAAAAAGAAGGAAATCATTAATAAAGGAAAGAAATTTATTCTAGATTTTTAGAGTGTTAAGTAGATAGGATAAAGAGATAGTAATGGGAAATCCCCCGGTGGGGGAAAATTTATAGCCTGTCCGCTATATATAGCTATGCCCATACTCATTGATGGGAATGGTCAGTGAGTGCCCGAAGGTATCCTGAAAGCATCGATTTTATTAGGGGTAGAGAAAGTTCGGTGGAGAAAACGTGATACAAACCGTTTTGCATAACACGCGAAATGAATTGTGCATGGCGTGATTGTTGTGCACGTAGGAAGACGGTATGTCTAGACGGAACAGAGAATTGAAGACGACGTAGCAGAAAAGAAGAATATTTGGTTGGTTAACCACGGTAGATCAAGAAGAAGAAGCCTGCTTGAGTAGGATGACATCCGAAGATTGGGGTCCCAATTTAAACCTCGTAAGGCAAAAAGCAGAAATTGCTTCTGAACAGATTTAATACGATCCTGGCTATTGTTATACACGCAAGAGCAGTAGTCAAAATAGGGCGAACAAGAGAGATGTATAGGAGCTTCTTTATGAAAGGATCATTAAACTCTTTAGACCAATGTTTAATGAATCCAAGTACATATTTGGCCTCATTAACGATGGTATTTATATGAAGATTGAAGCAGAGCTTAGAATCATAAAGAACGCCTTGATCTTTAACTGTTAGTATACGTTGCAATGGGGTATTGTCGATTCTATAACTGACAAGATAAAGTGTAGTACGATTGAAGGTCATAAACATACACTTTGAACAATTTGAAGCAATTGATTGGCCGAACACCAAAGTTGCATCGCGTTCAAATCATCTTGTAGGCGAGAATGATGTAGGGGATTAGTGTATGATAGAATAAGTTTCACATCGTCTGCATACATAAGTACACGGGCATGTGATATAACCGGGGGGAGATCAATTATAAAAAGTGTAAAGAAATTCATTCCAATGAGATGGAAAGACAGAAGATTCAAGGGATAGATTAAAAAGCCTTAGGAATGGACGAAGAAGGGAAGAACTACACTCCTTGAGTAGACAACTAGGAATTTTGTCCGGCCCAGGAGAGTAAGAAGACTTTAAAGAATTTATAGCAGAAAGCAGAGAGGAATGGGAAATAATAGGAGATAGTATAGAACTTGAAGTAATAATATAAGGGTAAGAATTATTATTAGGACAGACTGAAGAGTAAGTTGATTGAAAAAAATTAGCAAATAGGTTAGCAAAATCAGAATCATTGCTAGCTTTAACCATCCCGAGAGAAAAACAAGTAGGCAAACTTGAAGATTTACGCTTCAAGTTTACAAAATTATAAAACTGTCTTGTATTTTGAGCAAATTTATTTTTGCAACAAGTAAGATAATACTCGTAATACTGAGAATTCAGAAAAATGAAGTTCGACTTGGCTATAAAATATTTACCCAAGTCAATACTCCAACCAGACTTATTAAGCTTTTTAAAATATTTAGACTTAATATTTTTAGGTTTGATAGGCTGGGGGTAACCCAGGGTGGCTTTGAGGAAGCAGTTGAAGGAATTGAATTGGAAATAGAAATATCTCAAAGATAGTTCAGGGTGTTGTACAAAATATTAATAGCAGTATTCATATCAAACGAGTCATATAAAAAAGTCCAATCGGTTGCATGGATACGTTGATTGAGCAAGGAATAGTTTCCTTTGCGAAAGCAACGGCGGGGCTTATTGGTAGCTGATGAGTGAGAATTAAGAGCTTTGCAATTGAACATTGCAACCTCTAAAGTAAGACGATATAAATCCTCAGGAAGAGATAAAGGAGCGGACCTGAAATATTGTAACTAAGGTAGTCGGTAACAAATTCAAGATCAAGTGCTCCATTCAAATGATTAGAAATTGAATTGATATGAAACAACGAAAGGTCTAGCATGATAAATTTCGGCAGTGAATAATGACCAAAAGATATTCGGTAAATTAAAATCACCCAATACTTTAAATAGGTCATTATCACGCACGTGTGTAGAAACTTCTTTAATAAAAGTAATATGATTCATATAAACTTGAAAATGAGAAGAAGATATAAATATCGCGTGATGGAAAAGCTACCTTAACTGAGACAATCTCAGCGTTAGTAGGCGGAGTAAAACAGAATGATTCTGACTGGCGAGTGGCTTGAACGTCAATCGAGTCGGCCGATCATTTCTATGCACAATGAAATTGTCCGAGGACCTCTGATATTCTGATAATGAATGGAAACTTGGTTGGAAGACGAAGTTAGTTTTTTGTGGAAGTAACGGTATCTTGTATCGAAGGGACCGGAACGGTGACAGGCTGTCATCTCCAGATTTGCTGTGACAAAAGTTCAGTTATCCAATGTGGGGCATCCAAATG
Source organism: Drosophila borealis (assembly GCA_035045885.1). NCBI lineage: Eukaryota > Metazoa > Arthropoda > Insecta > Diptera > Drosophilidae > Drosophila > Drosophila borealis. The sequence continues at coordinate 430,101 of JAWNOR010000107.1, forward strand.
TTTTGGAGACCACAGCAGATGGTGTTCCCACTTTCACACTTTTAGTGGGTTTTCTACAAAAAAAAACAAGTAAGAAGTGATTAACAGAATCGAAAGCCTTACAAAAGTCAGTATAGATTGCATCATTTTTTTAAAACCATAAATTACTAGGGAATAATAGAGCTGCATACAAATTGCAGACAAAAAGAAAGGATTCTCTCAGAGGCTTTAAAAAAAGCCGACAATTGTTGCATGGGGAGTCGCTAAGATTTATCGATATTCGTGCGGGCCCTAAGCACTTTAGAAGGCCCCAAATTTTGCAGGGGTGGCAACGCCTAGCTCAGGGTCCACTGCCTTGAGCGAAAAAAAGTTGGGAGAGCATAGGCCGTTGCCCGCCCGATTCGCTTGTAGGGTAATGAGCAGATCGCATGCCCTTGGTAATGCCATTGGCCTTCATCTGGGCCGTTACCTAAAACTGCAGCTTTGCATATGGGCAGCAACGGTGACCACCGTTAAATGTATGCGTGTCTCGAATTTCGGCTCCTATGATGTTGCTGTCCAAATGTACAGCAGGGAGTCGATTTTGAGAAGCGGTACCATACGGTAGGGTTGTGCGCAAGCGCACCGTTTTATAATTCCGGCCACGCGAAGCAGAACTTGGTACCATAAATATTATAACTGCCGAGATCGGCTATTAGACGTCTGGAAAATGCGCAAAAAGAATACGTCCCTTATTATATATATACAATGCACACAAATGTATAATTTAGTGGCGGGGCATTAAAAGAAAACTTTGTGTTGTGCACCAAAAATTTATTGCTCAGCCCAGCCTCAAAATTATCAGCGGCTAGTAGGACTATAATAACAAAATAAATAGCTCATGTAAAAAATAGTTGTGCCCAGGTACCGAAATTTAAACCTTAAACATACATGCGACAGTATCCGCCCGGAAGACCTCATGCCAAGAACCAAGAACCTCTCGAACCAGAGAGGCCAGCAGGTCACACCAAGGTCAGGTTCCGGCTCAACAGCGCAGTTATTGCCGGCGCTAACCCGAAGGATAGGCTAAAGAGCTGCCACCGGCGAGACCACGCACACACCATCCGAGTGAGTCTGTTCCATTTCGTCCTTCCTAGCCCCAAACAATAGGCAGATTCAGACGCAGACTCAGATTCGAGCTCCCTGAAAGAGAGCAGATTTTTGCAGTTATTAAATTTAGTTTTTTTTGGTTAATTATATATGTACTTACGCCTAGTTTCACTTCAGAAAAAATTCCTAAAGTACGAACAGTGAGGGAAATGCCCCAAAAGTTATTGCGTCAGTCAAATAAATAAAAAAAATTGATTTTTGTTACCTTGTGCACGTCTCAGGTAGGGCGGGTACGCTGGGTCCGGAGCCGGGACCCGATCTGAAGAAGTTAAGTGGATAAGTAGTGTTTTTTTGTTAGTTTATATTAGCACCTCAACTTTGTTGTTTACATTTCTTGTTGTCATAGCTGTTTATATTGTTCATTTGTTAGAAGTTCCGCCTGTTTGATGTGTATCGATTATGTAGTTCATTTTGGATAGTGTTGTGTAGGTCTGTTTTGCTAAAGATGTTGTAGCTTGTTGATATCGATTTTGCGGACTGCGGGTCAGGGTGGGACTACACCCAGAGAACCGATGAGCCAGCCGGCGCGGCCCAAAGAGAAACAAGCAGTCACGTAACAAAATGGTGCCCAATTTGAAGAAGCACCCGGCTTCTTTGAAGTCGTGGCGGAAATAAAAAAAAATAAATAAAAATAGCAACGCAGGTACAGAGAAAAGTCTACCTTGGCTTTAAGAACCACCAGAAGTAACACAGAAGCCAAATAGACTTAAAGGTAGCGTTCCTGACGAATGCTTTAATGTTGTCCACTTTCCAGATTATGCGTAGACAAGTAGCCTGTGTTTGGATTTGTCACCTCTCCTCCAAAGTATATGAAATTGAATTAAAAACATAACAAATTCTTTTTGTGAGTTATTTTTGTGGTCGATGTTTATTCATTGCCTTATTTGTTATTGTAGGTAAGATTATGTTTTCGATAGTCATTTGCCGATATTTATTTATTTATTATTCAATATTAGTAAGATTTGTTGGTGGATGTGTAGTTATTTATTTATTTAATAGGAATTATTCGTAAAATTTTTTTGTAGTAGGGTTAGTAAACCTTACAGAAGAGAGGGGTACAGTTTTCTGAAGGGATTAGTATTTGTGGGTGGATGTGTATTGTAGGTAAGATTTGGTTGTCGATAGGAATTTGCCGATTATTATTTATTTATTATTCAATATTAGTAAGATTTGTTGGTGGATGAGTAGTTATTTATTTATTTAATAGGAAGTTTTCGTGAAATTTTTTTGTAGTAGGGTTAGTAAGCCTTACAGAAGAGAGGTGTACAGTTTTCTGAAGGGATTAGTATGGCTGAGGAACAGGTGTCTGACTTGGTTTCGAGCGCTGACGGAGAGTCGACATTGAAACCGCCACGTCTGGCAGGAGGTTTGGTGAGAACGCCAATAAATTTCCGGGATTTCCTGAGAGACAGATTACGGCGGAGAGTCATCTGGTAGACTGAGAGAAGGAATTGGCGCAACAATATAGACCTCCACGGAACCTGGAATTCCCAAAAGCGACGAAGGACTCAGTACCCTCATCGGCAGCGAATGCGCCAATAGCCCAAGCACACCAGAAATATCTGCATGCCCTGTCATCTGGTATCAGTGAGTCCATCCGCAAGGAGACACGTTGTGCCGGGACCGCGAACAGGCGCCAACCCGAAAGAGCGAGAAGGGAGCACGAGGCATTTTCAACACCGAAGCCACACAGAAAAGGCGCGCGAGGAGCAGAGTATTCATCCAGCAGCCCAGAATTCGCTGCAGATACTCAGGCGAGGAACTGGCGTAATCCGAATAATCGCCACTTCCGAGTAGAGGACCGGAAAGCGGATAACTTTTAGCCGGAGGAAGTATATGCCAACGAACGGGAAACGGCGTATCTGAAGCTCGAGCGGTGGAACGTCGAGGTCGACGGCGAGGACGCAACGAATTCTGTCGAGGACTTCATGTTCCAGCTGGAGTTCCTGAAGAGGCAATATCAATGCCCGTGGAAGGAACCCCTGCGCGGTTTTCACCTGCTCCCTCCCTCGACAGCTAGATGCAACAGCGACATGCTCGCTTGGACAAGTTTTGGGGCTATCAGACGGAGCATGATGTGATGCAGGAGCTACTACAGCGAGAGCAACAGAACAGCGAAGGGGTGGATGGTGACAGCCACCACATGCGTCAGCTCGCCGCGCAAATCCATAAGCCGCTGAGAGACTGCGAATTGATGAAAATTATAAAGCGTGGTTTGAAAAAGAGTCTGGCAAAATATATCTATGCTGTGGATGTACTCACCGTGGATGAGCTGCGTTACTCGCAAGGAACGAAGCCGACAGTGTATGAGGTTGAAGTACCACCATATCATGCGGAAACGCCGCCTAGAGAACTGGAGGAGGCCTTCGTGCGAGGCAGGAACTCATCCCGGCTTGTATGCTGGAACTGTCGGCATTTCGACCATGTTTTTAGAGAATGCCTGCTTAAAGAGCGGAAGATATTCGTCTATAGAGGCGAAAAGCTGGACACATTCTGCTCACGGTGTGAAATTTGTCCGGGAAACCTCAGAGGGAGGGCGATGATGGCGGGGCAGACGCGTTCGGGGACGGCGACCGCGGAAAAGCAGGAGAAGAGCAGCTACCAAAGCCAATAGTCTTTGAAAAGGAATCCAAATAGACCATAAGGACCAGGATAAGGCTATGTATGTAGATATGAACAAAGGAAGAACAATAAGGGGCTTACCATATGAAGAACGTGTTCGGGCATACCTGTCGGCCCGAAATAAAATTTTTGGTGAGCGTCAGCTGTAGGGGATGACGCTGGCCACCCGAAGACTGGTAGAGGCTCGTGAGAGCTTCCGCAGATGCAGGATTACGAGGCGCCAGGTCATTGTAGCTGTGAGACGGGAGGATAGCATAGACCCACGCGTATTCGCCGAAGTAGACGTCACTGGGGTCTTTAGGTGATCATGAGATTTCTCATTTGCACCCAGCAGACAAAATACACCTTATTAGACAGCGAGTCCATAGCCAGCTACACCTGGCTTACGAAAGAAGTCATCGTCAGTATTCCAGCCCGAGTATTCCAGTCGGAACCAGGCCAAGAAGTCTACAGGCGCAACTTCGTACTGAGCGACTTTGGGAAGGCTTTTCACGCCAAATTTGCTAGGAAATTTCTAAAAGCCCAAATAGTGCTTCGGGTAGGAAACAACTCGTACTTGCTAGAAGACTTGCAAGGGAAGCACCTAGGAGTGTTTCATGCCAAGGATATGCGTGTGTAGACCAAGGTCGTGGTGTGCCTCACGTTGGTCGCGGCTCAGCGTAAGGAAAGTGATAGGCCGGCCAGGCTGAGCGCAGACGAAGGCAGGACTTCGAACCCATTGCTCCCAATGTTCCCGTCAGAGACTTTGCGTCGTTTGGAATCCTTGGGTGATGTTGCATGGGGAGCGCCCCAAATATCGCAGGGGTGGCAACGCCTAGCTCAGGATGCACTGCCTTGAGCGAAAAAAAAGGTGGGAGAGCATAGGCGATAATGGGAGGTAGGGAACTGAGCGGATCGCATGCCCTTGGCAATGCTCCTGGCCTTCCTCTGGGCCGTTGTCCTAAAACTGCAGCTTTGCATATGGGCAGCAACGGTGACCACCGTTAAATGTATGCGTGTGCCGATTTTCGGCACATATGATGTTGCTGCCCAATTGTACATCAGAAAGTCGATTTTGAGAAGCGGTACCATACGGTAGGGTTGTGCGCAAGCGCACCGTTTTATAATTCCGGCCACGCGAAGCAGAACTTGGTACCATAAATATTATATCTGCCGAGATCGGCTATTAGACGTCTGGAAAATGCGCAATAAGAATACGTCCCTTATTATATATATACAATGCACACAAATGTATAATTTAGTGGCGGGGCATTAAAAGAAAACTTTGTGTTGTGCACCAAAAATTTATTGCTCAGCCCAGCCTCAAAATTATCAGCGGCTAGTAGGACTATAATAACAAAATAAATAGCTCATGTAAAAAATAGTTGTGCCCAGGTACCGAAATTTAAACCTTAAACATACATGCGACAGTATCCGCCCGGAAGACCTCATGCCAAGAACCAAGAACCTCTCGAACCAGAGAGGCCAGCAGGTCACACCAAGGTCAGGTTCCGGCTCAACAGCGCAGTTATTGCCGGCGCTAACCCGAAGGATAGGCTTAAAAGCTGCCACCGGCGAGACCACGCACACACCATCCGAGTGAGTCTGTTCCATTTCGTCCTTCCTGGCCCCAAACAATAGGCAGATTCAGACGCAGACTCAGATTCGAGCTCCCTGAAAGAGAGCAGATTTTTGCAGTTATTCAATTTAGTTTTTTTTGGTTAATTATATATGTACTCACGCCTAGTTTCACTTCAGAAAAAATTCCTAAAGTACGAACAGTGAGGGAAATGCCCCAAAAGTTATTGCGTCAGTCAAATAAATAAAAAAAATTGATTTTTGTTACCTTGTGCACGTCTCAGGTAGGGCGGGTACGCTGGGTCCGGAGCCGGGACCCGATCTGGAGAAGTTAAGTGGATAAGTAGTGTTTTTTTGTTAGTTTATATTAGCACCTCAACTTTGTTGTTTACATTTCTTGTTGTCATAGCTGTTTATATTGTTCATTTGTTAGAAGTTCCGCCTGTTTGATGTGTATCGATTATGTAGTTCATTTTGGATAGTGTTGTGTAGGTCTGTTTTGCTAAAGATGTTGTAGCTTGTTGATATCGATTTTGCGGACTGCGGGTCAGGGTGGGACTACACCCAGAGAACCGATGAGCCAGCCGGCGCGGCCCAAAGAGAAACAAGCAGTCACGTAACAAAATGGTGCCCAATTTGAAGAAGCACCCGGCTTCTTTGAAGTCGTGGCGGAAATAAAAAAAAATAAATAAAAATAGCAACGCAGGTACAGAGAAAAGTCTACCTTGGCTTTAAGAACCACCAGAAGTAACACAGAAGCCAAATAGACTTCAAGGTAGCGTTCCTGACGAATGCTTTAATGTTGTCCACTTTCCAGATTATGCGTAGACAAGTTAGCCTGTGTTTGGATTTGTCACCTCTCCTCCAAAGTATATGAAATTGAATTAAAAACATAACAAATTCTTTTTGTGAGTTATTTTTGTGGTCGATGTTTATTCATTGCCTTATTTGTTATTGTAGGTAAGATTATGTTTTCGATAGGCATTTGCCGATATTTATTTATTTATTATTCAATATTAGTAAGATTTGTTGGTGGATGTGTAGTTATTTATTTATTTAATAGGAATTATTCGTAAAATTTTTTTGTAGTAGGGTTAGTAAACCTTACAGAAGAGAGGGGTACAGTTTTCTGAAGGGATTAGTATTTGTGGGTGGATGTGTATTGTAGGTAAGATTTGGTTGTCGATAGGAATTTGCCGATTATTATTTATTTATTATTCAATATTAGTAAGATTTGTTGGTGGATGTGTAGTTATTTATTTATTTAATAGGAAGTTTTCGTGAAATTTTTTTGTAGTAGGGTTAGTAAGCCTTACAGAAGAGAGGTGTACAGTTTTCTGAAGGGATTAGTATGGCTGAGGAACAGGTGTCTGACTGGGTTTCGGGCGCTGACGGAGAGTCGACATTGAAACCGCCACGTCTGGCAGGAGGTTTGGTGAGAACGCCAATAAATTTCCGGGATTTCCTGAGAGACAGATTACGGCGGAGAGTCATCTGGTAGACTGAGAGAAGGAATTGGCGCAACAATATAGACCTCCACGGAACCTGGAATTCCCAAAAGCGACGAAGGACTCAGTACCCTCATCGGCAGCGAATGCGCCAATAGCCCAAGCACACCAGACATATCTGCATGCCCTGTCATCTGGTATCAGCGAGTCCATCCGCAAGGAGATGAGAACAGGCTTCATATAGATGATGAAAGGCCTCATTAATGTGCTTTGGCCGCCAGGGAGCCACGTCGGAGAGCCTAACACTGCACCGATGCCGCCGAGACACGTTCTGCCGGGACCGCGAACAGGCGCCAACCCGAAAGGGCGAGAAGGGAGCACGAGGCATTTTCACCACCGAAGCCACACAGAAAAGGCGCGCGAGGAGCAGAGTATTCATCCAGCAGCCCAGAATTCGCTGCAGATACTCAGGCGAGGAACTGGCGTAATCCGAATAATCGCCACTTCCGAGTAGAGGACCGGAAAGCGGATAACTTTCAGCCAGAGGAAGTATATGCCAACGAACGGGAAACGGCGTATCTGAAGCTCGAGCGGTGGAACGTCGAGGTCGACGGCGAGGACGCAATGAATTCTGTCGAGGACTTCATGTTCCAGCTGGAGTTCCTGAAGAGGCAATATCAATGCCCGTGGAAGGAACCCCTGCGCGGTTTCCACCTGCTCCCTCCCTCGACAGCTAGATGCAACAGCGACATGCTCGCTTGGACAAGTTTTGGGGCTATCAGACGGAGCATGATGTGATGCAGGAGCTACTACAGCGAGAGCAACAGAACAGCGAAGGGGTGGATGGTGACAGCCACCACATGCGTCAGCTCGCCGCGCAAATCCATAAGCCGCTGAGAGACTGCGAACTGATGAAAATTATAAAGCGTGGTTTGAAAAAGAGTCTGGCAAAATATATCTATGCTGTGGATGTACTCACCGTGGATGAGCTGCGTTATTCGCAAGGAACGAAGCCGACAGTGCATGAGGTTGAAGTACCACCATATCGTGCGGAAACGCCGCCTAGAGAACTGGAGGAGGCCTTCGTGCGAGGCAGGAACTCATCCCGGCTTGTATGCTGGAACTGTCGGCATTTCGACCATGTTTTTAGAGAATGCCTGCTCAAAGAGCGGAAGATATTCGTCTATAGGGGCGAAAAGCTGGACACATTCTGCTCACGGTGCGAAATTTGTCCGGGAAACCTCAGAGGGAGGGCGATGATGGCGGGGCAGACGCGTTCGGGGACGGCGACCGCGGAAAAGCAGGAGAAGAGCAGCTACCAAAGCCAATAGTCTTTGAAAAGGAATCCAATATAGACCATAAGGACCAGGATAAGGCTATGTATGTAGATATGAACAAAGGAAGAACAATAAGGGGCTTACCATATGAAGAACGTGTTCGGGCATACCTGTCGGCCCGAAATAAAATTTTTGGTGAGCGTCAGCTGTAGGGGATGACGCTGGCCACCCGAAGACTAGTAAAGGCTCGTGATAGCTTCCGCAGATGCAGGATTACGAGGCGCCAGGTCATTGTAGCTGTGAGACGGGAGGATAGCATAGACCCACGCGTATTCGCCGAAGTAGACGTCACTGGGGTCTTTAGGTGATCATGAGATTTCTCATTTGCACCCAGCAGACAAAATACACCTTATTAGACAGCGAGTCCATAGCCAGCTACACCTGGCTTACGAAAGAAGTCATCGGCAGTATTCCAGCCCGAGTATTCCAGTCGGAACCAGGCCAAGAAGTCTACAAACGCAACTTCGTACTGAGCGACTTTGGGAAGGCTTTTCACGCCAAATTTGCTAGGAAATTTCTAAAAGCCCAAATAGTGCTTCGGGTAGGAAACAACTCGTACTTGCTAGAAGACTTGCAAGGGAAGCACCTAGGAGTGTTTCATGCCAAGGATATGCGTGTGTAGACCAAGGTCGTGGTGTGCCTCACGTTGGTCGCGGCTCAGCGTAAGGAAAGTGATAGGCCGGCCAGGCTGAGCGCAGACGAAGGCAGGACTTCGAACCCATTGCTCCCAATGTTCCCGTCAGAGACTTTGCGTCGTTTGGAATCCTTGGGTGATGTTGCATGGGGAGCGCCCCAAATATCGCAGGGGTGGCAACGCCTAGCTCAGGATGCACTGCCTTGAGCGAAAAAAAAGGTGGGAGAGCATAGGCGATAATGGGAGGTAGGGAACTGAGCGGATCGCATGCCCTTGGCAATGCTCCTGGCCTTCCTCTGGGCCGTTGTCCTAAAACTGCAGCTTTGCATATGGGCAGCAACGGTGACCACCGTTAAATGTATGCGTGTGCCGATTTTCGGCACATATGATGTAGCTGCCCAATTGTACATCAGGAAGTCGATTTTGAGAAGCGGTACCATACGGTCGGGCTGTGCGCAATCGCACCGTTTTATAATTCCGGCCACGCGAAGCAGAACTTGGTACCATAAATATTATATCTGTCGAGATCGGCTATTAGACGTCTGGAAAATGCGCAAAAAGAATACGTCCCTTATTATATATATACAATGCACACAAATGTATAATTTAGTGGCGGGGCATTAAATTAAAACTTTGTGTTGTGCACCAAAAATTTATTGCTCAGCCCAGCCTCAAAATTATCAGCGGCTAGTAGGACTATAATAACAAAATAAATAGCTCATGTAAAAAATAGTTGTGCCCAGGTACCGAAATTTAAACCTTAAACATACATGCGACAGTATCCACCCGGAAGACCTCATGCCGTCCAAGAACCTCTCGAACCAGAGAGGCCAGCAGGTCACACCAAGGTCAGGTTCCGGCTCAACAGCGCAGTTATTGCCGGCGCTATCCCGGAGGATAGGCTAAAAAGCTGCCACCGGCGAGACCACGCACACACCATCCGAGTGAGTCTGTTCCATTTCGTCCTTCCTAGCCCCAAACAATAGGCAGATTCAGACGCAGACTCAGATTCGAGCTCCCTGAAAGAGAGCAGATTTTTGCAGTTATTAAATTTAGTTTTTTTTGGTTAATTATATATGTACTTACGCCTAGTTTCACTTCAGAAAAAATTCCTAAAGTACGAACAGTGAGGGAAATGCCCCAAAAGTTATTGCGTCAGTCAAATAAATAAAAAAAATTGATTTTTGTTACCTTGTGCACGTCTCAGGTAGGGCGGGTACGCTGGGTCCGGAGCCGGGACCCGATCTGGAGAAGTTAAGTGGATAAGTAGTGTTTTTTTGTTAGTTTATATTAGCACCTCAACTTTGTTGTTTACATTTCTTGTTGTCATAGCTGTTTATATTGTTCATTTGTTAGAAGTTCCGCCTGTTTGATGTGTATCGATTATGTAGTTCATTTTGGATAGTGTTGTGTAGGTCTGTTTTGCTAAAGATGTTGTAGCTTGTTGATATCGATTTTGCGGACTGCGGGTCAGGGTGGGACTACACCCAGAGAACCGATGAGCCAGCCGGCGCGGCCCAAAGAGAAACAAGCAGTCACGTAACAAAATGGTGCCCAATTTGAAGAAGCACCCGGCTTCTTTGAAGTCGTGGCGGAAATAAAAAAAAAATAAATAAAAATAGCAACGCAGGTACAGAGAAAAGTCTACCTTGGCTTTAAGAACCACCAGAAGTAACACAGAAGCCAAATAGACTTCAAGGTAGCGTTCCTGACGAATGCTTTAATGTTGTCCACTTTCCAGATTATGCGTAGACAAGTTAGCCTGTGTTTGGATTTGTCACCTCCCCTCCAAAGTATATAAAATTGAATTAAAAACATAAAAAATTCTTTTTGTGAGTTATTTTTGTGGTCGATGTTTATTCATTGCCTTATTTGTTATTGTAGGTAAGATTATGTTTTCGATAGGCATTTGCCGATATTTATTTATTTATTATTCAATATTAGTAAGATTTGTTGGTGGATGTGTAGTTATTTATTTATTTAATAGGAATTATTCGTAAAATTTTTTTGTAGTAGGGTTAGTAAGCCTTACAGAAGAGAGGGGTACAGTTTTCTGAAGGGATTAGTATTTGTGGGTGGATGTGTATTGTAGGTAAGATTTGGTTGTCGATAGGAATTTGCCGATTATTATTTATTTATTATTCAATATTAGTAAGATTTGTTGGTGGATGTGTAGTTATTTATTTATTTAATAGGAAGTTTTCGTGAAATTTTTTTGTAGTAGGGTTAGTAAGCCTTACAGAAGAGAGGTGTACAGTTTTCTGAAGGGATTAGTATGGCTGAGGAACAGGTGTCTGACTGGGTTTCGGGCGCTGACGGAGAGTCGACATTGAAACCGCCACGTCTGGCAGGAGGTTTGGTGAGAACGCCAATAAATTTCCGGGATTTCCTGAGAGACAGATTACGGCGGAGAGTCATCTGGTAGACTGAGAGAAGGAATTGGCGCAACAATATAGACCTCCACGGAACCTGGAATTCCCAAAAGCGACGAAGGACTCAGTACCCTCATCGGCAGCGAATGCGCCAATAGCCCAAGCACACCAGACATATCTGCATGCCCTGTCATCTGGTATCAGCGAGTCCATCCGCAAGGAGATGAGAACAGGCTTCATATAGATGATGAAAGGCCTCATTAATGTGCTTTGGCCGCCAGGGAGCCACGTCGGAGAGCCTAACACTGCACCGATGCCGCCGAGACACGTTCTGCCGGGACCGCGAACAGGCGCCAACCCGAAAGGGCGAGAAGGGAGCACGAGGCATTTTCACCACCGAAGCCACACAGAAAAGGCGCGCGAGGAGCAGAGTATTCATCCAGCAGCCCAGAATTCGCTGCAGATACTCAGGCGAGGAACTGGCGTAATCCGAATAATCGCCACTTCCGAGTAGAGGACCGGAAAGCGGATAACTTTCAGCCGGAGGAAGTATATGCCAACGAACGGGAAACGGCGTATCTGAAGCTCGAGCGGTGGAACGTCGAGGTCGACGGCGAGGACGCAATGAATTCTGTCGAGGACTTCATGTTCCAGCTGGAGTTCCTGAAGAGGCAATATCAATGCCCGTGGAAGGAACCCCTGCGCGGTTTCCACCTGCTCCCTCCCTCGACAGCTAGATGCAACAGCGACATGCTCGCTTGGACAAGTTTTGGGGCTATCAGACGGAGCATGATGTGATGCAGGAGCTACTACAGCGAGAGCAACAGAACAGCGAAGGGGTGGATGGTGACAGCCACCACATGCGTCAGCTCGCCGCGTAAATCCATAAGCCGCTGAGAGACTGCGAACTGATGAAAATTATAAAGCGTGGTTTGAAAAAGAGCCTGGCAAAATATATCTATGCTGTGGATGTACTCACCGTGGATGAGCTGCGTTACTCGCAAGGAACGAAGCCGACAGTGTATGAGGTTGAAGTACCACCATATCGTGCGGAAACGCCGCCTAGAGAACTGGAGGAGGCCTTCGTGCGAGGCAGGAACTCATCCCGGCTTGTATGCTGGAACTGTCGGCATTTCGACCATGTTTTTAGAGAATGCCTGCTCAAAGAGCGGAAGATATTCGTCTATAGGGGCGAAAAGCTGGACACATTCTGCTCACGGTGCGAAATTTGTCCGGGAAACCTCAGAGGGAGGGCGATGATGGCGGGGCAGACGCGTTCGGGGACGGCGACCGCGGAAAAGCAGGAGAAGAGCAGCTACCAAAGCCAATAGTCTTTGAAAAGGAATCCAATATAGACCATAAGGACCAGGATAAGGCTATGTATGTAGATATGAACAAAGGAAGAACAATAAGGGGCTTACCATATGAAGAACGTGTTCGGGCATACCTGTCGGCCCGAAATAAAATTTTTGGTGAGCGTCAGCTGTAGGGGATGACGCTGGCCACCCGAAGACTAGTAAAGGCTCGTGATAGCTTCCGCAGATGCAGGATTACGAGGCGCCAGGTCATTGTAGCTGTGAGACGGGAGGATAGCATAGACCCACGCGTATTCGCCGAAGTAGACGTCACTGGGGTCTTTAGGTGATCATGAGATTTCTCATTTGCACCCAGCAGACAAAATACACCTTATTAGACAGCGAGTCCATAGCCAGCTACACCTGGCTTACGAAAGAAGTCATCGGCAGTATTCCAGCCCGAGTATTCCAGTCGGAACCAGGCCAAGAAGTCTACAGACGCAACTTCGTACTGAGCGACTTTGGGAAGGCTTTTCACGCCAAATTTGCTAGGAAATTTTTAAAAGCCCAAATAGTGCTTCGGGTAGGAAACAACTCGTACTTGCTAGAAGACTTGCAAGGGAAGCACCTAGGAGTGTTTCATGCCAAGGATATGCGTGTGTAGACCAAGGTCGTGGTGTGCCTCACGTTGGTCGCGGCTCAGCGTAAGGAAAGTGATAGGCCGGCCAGGCTGAGCGCAGACGAAGGCAGGACTTCGAACCCATTGCTCCCAATGTTCCCGTCAGAGACTTTGCGTCGTTTGGAATCCTTGGGTGATGTTGCATGGGGAGCGCCCCAAATATCGCAGGGGTGGCAACGCCTAGCTCAGGATGCACTGCCTTGAGCGAAAAAAAGGTGGGAGAGCATAGGCGATAATGGGAGGTAGGGAACTGAGCGGATCGCATGCCCTTGGCAATGCTCCTGGCCTTCCTCTGGGCCGTTGTCCTAAAACTGCAGCTTTGCATATGGGCAGCAACGGTGACCACCGTTAAATGTATGCGTGTGCCGATTTTCGGCACATATGATGTTGCTGCCCAATTGTACATCAGGAAGTCGATTTTGAGATGCGGTACCATACGGTCGGGTTGTGCGCAAGCGCACCGTTTTATAATTCCGGCCACGCGAAGCAGAACTTGGTACCATAAATATTATATCTGTCGAGATCGGCTATTAGACGTCTGGAAAATGCGCAAAAAGAATACGTCCCTTATTATATATATACAATGCACACAAATGTATAATTTAGTGGCGGGGCATTAAATTAAAACTTTGTGTTGTGCACCAAAAATTTATTGCTCAGCCCAGCCTCAAAATTATCAGCGGCTAGTAGGACTATAATAACAAAATAAATAGCTCATGTAAAAAATAGTTGTGCCCAGGTACCGAAATTTAAACCTTAAACATACATGCGACAGTATCCACCCGGAAGACCTCATGCCGTCCAAGAACCTCTCGAACCAGAGAGGCCAGCAGGTCACACCAAGGTCAGGTTCCGGCTCAACAGCGCAGTTATTGCCGGCGCTATCCCGGAGGATAGGCTAAAAAGCTGCCACCGGCGAGACCACGCACACACCATCCGAGTGAGTCTGTTCCATTTCGTCCTTCCTAGCCCCAAACAATAGGCAGATTCAGACGCAGACTCAGATTCGAGCTCCCTGAAAGAGAGCAGATTTTTGCAGTTATTAATTTAAGTTTTTTTTGTTAATTATTTGTTAATTATAAATATACTTACGCCTGGTTTCCCCTTAGAATAAATTACTAAAGTGCGAATAGTGAGGGAAAAGCCCCATATATAAATTAGTACACTTATGTTAGCAACTTTGGATTTGCCAGTTGCATTGATAAATGCATATAAAAAATTAGTTAACTAAAGGGAGACTTCAAGGGACGATACGTCGCGCTTTTATTGTTTCCAAACTTACATTAAAGAATACAATTTTTATTAATATAAGCAATGCCTGCAGAGACGCCGTCGCAGAGACGAGTCGCCGGCGCTGCCGCAGAGCCGCCACCACCGCTCTCGCGAAAGCGCAGCGTTAGTGCCTCGTGTGCGGTATCGGATGACCACCGCGGCCGGCAACATAGTTGCGACAAATCCGTCGCGACTTGACTCTGGTCATTGTTTATCCCAGAACGATGCGTCAGCAAATACCAACAGTCAGTGGTTAACTACTCCCCCTTTTGAAAACCGACCGTCCTCGGTCGCGTTTAAGTTTTCCAAAATATTCGAGGTCTTCCGGGAGTTTCTACGCTTGATTGTCAGCCTATGAAGCCAGTAGACTCCAGCTTCTACAGCATAGGCCAACAGCATTATGCCGAGGGAAACTGCCAATGTATTTCCGACTGCAACACTGTCTCTTACCTCTTTGATGTAGTTAAGGTTATTTTCACACTATCGAGTCGCAGAGTATCGTGGGAGTATCGTCCCGCTAATACCGGGAACCGGCAAGGGACGAGAAGGTGACAAGGTTTGTCCCATCTATCTTCATTGCGGCGCAGTCGTCGTAGGAGAGTATTGCGCTACGATCGTTAATGATGATGATGCCGTCGTCCACTATGGTGACAGGGATAAGATGACTCGGCTGCGTTTGGCAATGGGCTGTACCCCCTGCATGGAGGCCTTGTGGCAACTGGCTACGGCCAACATCTGCCCGTCGCAATCGGCCAGATTGTCGTGGGCGAAAACAGTTCTGTTTTCCTGAAGTCGCTTGCGTCCGGGGTGCTCCTACAACTTTAAGGGCTGTTCCCAAGAAGTCAAGGTTTCTTACCTTGCGATAGTGCACATCGAGAGCGGACAACATGTCCAGTACTTGTCCAGTGTCAATTTCCAGCAATTTTCTCATATGGGATTGTGGAAGAATTCCCGTCAATTTCATGGTCTCCTGTCATTGTCCTATAGTACGTGAGATTGGTAGTGTGACGTAAGTATCTGTAACTGTCCCAAAGTAGAATGTCCCCGTTCATAATCCATCACATGATTGAAAGTATGGTGAACGTAATACTAAAATGTTGAAACTACTATTATGAAAATGGTAATGAAAAAATTGTGCTCTAAATTCAACGGAGGTTGTCCTTGCGGACCACCCTCCCCTCAATGAGGACTATTGCCCTCAAGTCCGCATCAACCTTTTTTTCGATGTACAAAGGCGATAACTTGTTGCCAAGTCTGCGGTTCGTCTTTACCTGGACCTTTTCTCCTACCTCGAAGACTCTGTTCTGACGCATTTTATTAACCCTGGCGTACTGCTGAATTTGGGCCCTTTCTATCTTTCCTCTAACCTCGCGGGTAAATTCCGGCAGAGAGTTAAGCAAGATTTCCTTAGGCTTCTTTTCAAAAATTGAGTGAATGGAATTGTTATACTCGATAGTGGCCTGCAGGAAAAGGTCGATTGTGTCGACCCCTTTGGAGCTCCCTTTGGAGCTTTAAGCACCTAGCTATCTCCAGAAGAGTGCTGTGGAAGCGCTTTACCTGACCATTAGACGTGCTTTGAAGGGGAGGCGCATTTACCGCTCTTACGCCGTAATTATTGAATAGTAGAGACCTGATAGTCTATGACTTGAATGCGAGCTCATTGTCGCAATATACCTGCTTAGCCGAAGGGAAAATATTCATCAAGACCAGCAGAGGTGGTCTCGTGTCTTCTATCGTTCGAGACGCGATAGGCTGGACTACCGCAAACTTCAAGAACTTGTCAACGCAAGTAAGGAAGAATTTTTGTCCGTGGAGAAATTGTCGATGTGCAACATTTCTCCAGTTTGAGAGGGAAGTGGCGTCTGGCCGAGTTCCTGCTTCTTTGGGTGTCTGTCGTATTTAGCTTTTGTGCAAATCTTACAGTTAAGGACTACCTCATTAGCCAATTTGGTCATTTTAGGAAAATAGTATTCCGTCATGACCTGTTTCACATTCTCCTGAGCCGCCCTATGGGCTCGATTGTGTTCCTGAGTGATGATTTCTCTTCTATCACTGACGTCGACCACGAAGGCTTTGCAATACCAAAACTTCGTAGTCGGAAAGGCGCTTACCACCTCGTGCTGGAAACTGGACAAGATTGAGAGTACAGTGAAACGCATTAGCCACGTTTGGGTTAGTGATGGCCTTTATCGTTTCGATGAGGGCGACCCTATCAGTAAAGTTTATCAAATGGCAAGTTTTTTCGCCGTAAAGTATGAAAGTCCTCTTTAGGGGAAAGCGTGATTGCTCTAATACTATTTGGTTCCAGAAGCAGTTTGGAGCTTCTCCGTCGAAGCGATTGTGTAAGACAGGGACAATTCACTGTGAATCGTAGCCGCGTCAGATTCTGACTCATCGCGGTTGCCCTAAAGGGTGTCCACGTTCTGGCGCGACAGCGCGTCAGCTACATGATTTTCTTTACCAGGCTTATAGAAAAGCGTGGCCCCTGTTTCATCAATGCCCGCTTTCCAGCGCTTTATTTTTGTATTGGGATTGCTCTCAGATACCGAGAACGTGAGAGGTTGGTGATTAGTGAATATATGTATGTCCCTAAGCCCGTAAAGAAAGTGCCGTAACTTACCCAATGCCCAGACGATGGCAAGCAACTCCCGCTCTTAGCGAAGTGTGCTTCCCTATCTTTTAAGGACCGGGATATTATAGTCATGGGGCGACCATTTTGCGACAAGACAGCACCTATGCCGTAGGCTGAAGCGTCTGTGGTCAAGCTCAATGGTTTTTTATGGTCCGGGTACATCAGTATAACGTCTTCCGACGCTAATATGTTCCTAAGCTTCTGGAACGCGTTGCGCTGAGCATCGTTGAATTATATAGGGACCTTTCTAGACTTGTACTTGCTAATGGATCCGTTTTCCCCTATTAGGATGTCAGAGATTGGTTTCGCTATTGCTGCAAAGTCTTTGATAAAGCAGCGGTAATAGCTTGCCAAACCCAAAAAGGATCTTAATTCAAACACCTTACTCGGCTCAGCGTATTCCCGAATGGCTTTCACCTTTTCTGGATCAGACTTTGCATCATCTTTTGTCACTATAAGGCCTTCTCGTGCGCCACACGCATGTTCGCGTTTAAAAGGCTCCCTCATACCCAGTCGACATGCCTGACATAGTGCGATTCGTTTTCCGAAAACACGATGACGTCGTCTACATAAACGTAGCAAGATTTTCCAATCTGCTCCCGCAGAACGTCATCTATGGTTCTCGGAAAAATGCTCGCTGCATTCTTCAAACCAAAGGGAAGTCGACTAAGCTCGCACTTCCCACCATTGATCGAAAAGGCCGGTGATAACCTGATTTCAGGTCGAGCGTCATGAAGTATTTTGCTTCACCCAGATTAGCCAGTATCATTGTGATACTTGACATTGGGTATTTGTCGGCAACAGTCTTGAGGTTGAGCTAAAGTCTATCGCGAGACGTTTTTTTCTATTGCCTAACTCGTCTATGCCTTTCCTATCGACCACATACAACGGATTGTTGTATGGCGATTTCGACTTTCTGATTATGCCATTTTTAAGTAGTTCGTTGACTTCTCTATGATACGGGTATAGCTTTGAGTAGACCACATTTTCGTCGGTCGTACGGATGTGGCCACAACAGCCGTGTTATAAGGCAGCGCCTCGTTGGAGTCCGTAAAAGCCTTGTTGTTTCGGTGAAGCACTCGCAGGAAATCTGCCTTCACCGCAGGTGGTGCCTCGACTTCTTTGTTCTTCGTGTGATTGACGCTCACACATTTGTGGTACTGCATTCCGAGGTCGCACCAAATTTTAACATACTTTTTATTAGGCATAAAACCGCTCCCACCTGCTTTCGCAGGTCCACCCCTATAATTCCATCAAAAATTGATAAGGAATCAAGTAGGAAAAATATGTGTCGCACCCAAACATAGATAACTTGCATTTTTCGGCGATGTTGTTGGTTAAAAATTAAAAATTTCATAGCTATCCCCGCTATTCTCCGTCGAATGAACGGTAGCAGGGACCTTCCCCTAAAAAATGAGCGCTATCGCTATCATCTCTTGTGCCGCGTCGGTATACCCTGCGCTCTCAGCCTCGCTTGCCTGGACGTGGTCTACCCTTTGCTTCCTTTGGCCTGTCGCGCGTTCCGATCCGGCAGGGCGTTTATTTTCCTGACCTTGGCTGGCGTTAAACCAAGCCGAGCCCTGGGAATACAAAACGTTTGTGGGCTGCTCAAACTTGGAAGAAGAAGGGTCGACTTCCATGGGAACTGGGGCATTATCGGCCCCAGCTCTATTCTGGGCTTTGTCTGTGGATTGGCCGTTCTGGTTCCTGAAATGAGGATTCTTGCCCTGGCCTCCCTGAGAGAATTGCTTTTTTTTATTGCCGCTGTTGTTGCTGGCGCCCTTGTGGGCGTTGCTCTGGACAAACTCGCTCTTCTTGCCCCCCAGCAAAGCTTGTCGCGAAAGCATATCTCTCGTGATTAGCCTCGACCTCCTGGGCTAGCGCTAGTGCCGTCGGCAGATCTGAAGGGTGAGCCGAAAACAACACATCGGTTAGACTGCGTTTTAGTTCAGAGATAAATACGCGAAGTGCGTCACCCCTGAATTTTTCGCACATGCCCGCTGCCAGATTGCTGTCATAAGACATATGGGCTTTGTTCGTGAGTAACGTGAGCTTCTTTTCAACCTGATCGTAGTACTGCAGAATGGATATGCCGCCCTGCCTAAGCATACCCATTTCCTGTTCAACCACATGGATAGGCCGCTTGTCACTATAAGTAAAGTCCATCCTCGCTATGATGGCCTCAAATTTTTACGGCGTGTTAAACGAGGCGACAACTGCATCTGCTGGGCCTCTCACTTTACTCCTAATGATTATGGTGGCTTGGTAGTGACGTGAACTTCCGTCGTGTTTTTTGAAAATTTTATAGGCAGCAAGCGCGGCCTGCCTCCAGGACACGTAAGTGTCTTGAGTCCCATGGAACTCAGTAAGACATTATACCACGTCGAGCGGCTCGTTACATTCCACCCCGTCTATGATTTCAACTTCCTTGTAAACCTTCACTTCTGGCACTGAAAGTTGTGTGTTTCTTAACTTACTCGACACCTGCGCAATCTGATGTTGAAGCTTCTGCCTTAGCGAAGTTTCCCTATACGCAAATTCTTGCGCTTGCGCTCCGCACTGCGGCATCAATTATCGCACGCAACTGCTCTGGATTCATAACTGAGTCGATTTCTGCATCAGGTTCAGTCGGGACGACACAATCTGATACCTACAATGTACCAAATCCCCCTATTAACCTCGCTAGAATACTTTCGTCGCTATCGATTTGGCTTTTTTCTTCATTTTTATTTAATATGTTTTAAACGATCAACGTTTATATTGTTTTTTAAAACCGTTTAATCGCGTGTTTTTAATTTTTAATTTTTTGGTGCATTTATGCCTGCAACTTTGGATTTGCCAGTTGCATTGATAAATACATATAAAAAATGAGTTAACTATAGGGAGAATTCAAGGGACGATACGTCGCCCTTTTATTGTTTTCAAACTTAGACTTCAGAATACAATTTTTATTAATATAAGCAAGGCCTGCAGAGACACCGTCGCCGCCCCAGAGTCGCCGCCGCTGCCGCAGATTCTGTAAAAGAATTGAAATTTTAGAAAATAATATCCATTATTATTAATTATGAGATAATGCAAATAATTATAAGCACCTGTTAAAGTGGGAGAAATGTCCGGTAGTAGTATCCGGAAGTATGAAATAGCAGAGTGGAGATATCCTGTAAAG
Organism: Drosophila borealis; assembly: GCA_035045885.1. NCBI lineage: Eukaryota > Metazoa > Arthropoda > Insecta > Diptera > Drosophilidae > Drosophila > Drosophila borealis. The sequence continues at coordinate 450,243 of JAWNOR010000107.1, forward strand.
ATATAAGAAATAACATTAATTGTTAATAATTATGAGAAATGGGATACTGATGGGGAGAGGGGGCGTGACGGCCGACACGGGTTGATGAAGGCCATCTAGTGGCCAAAATGAGGGAGAGGAGTGTAGGTGATCGTCTCAAGTAGGGCGGGTACGCTGGGTCCGGAACCGGGACCCGATCTGGATAAGTTAAGTAGACCAGTAGAGTTTGGTTTTGCTAATTTATATTAGCATATCACCTTTGTTATTTACATTTCTAGTTGTCATAGCTGTTTATGTTGTTCATTTGCTCCGATGCATACATGTACACACACACACACACACATTCATGCGTGTCTGCTTTTTGTGGTTCTGGGTATCCCCTAGTCGGGAGCTCCCGACATTTGCACAAATACAATATACCCTGATTACCCATTTTCAATGGGTTCAGGGTATAATTATTGAGATTGAAAATAAAATGTTGCATAGCCGATTAGTTGTTGACCTAGTTGTTGACTCCACCTTTGTAGGCATATTCTCTTCAAACCAGCTCAGTTTCGACTCGAAAGTAGGCCTACATAATGTTAAAAAAATATCAGGCAAAATATTTCATTTGGTGTATAACAACACTTACTTTCCTTTAATTGACTTAATTCAGATAATAAGCTCGTCGTATTTTGGATGGCGGCAAAAATGTAGTGAGCTACGAAAATAGTCCAAATTACAGACTAGCAGGTAACATATTGACATAATTTAACATTTTATATCAGAGGTCGCAAATAACAGTCAACACTTATTTTCAATGCGGTCGGGTCTCGAATAAACAGAAAAAAACGAAGCAAATTCGGTTTTGCCCTCCATCGAACTCATTATTTCCTAGCAAATGTGTACTCTGTTTGTGCTTTTGCTTGAGCAATACAGCTGTTATGTCTGACAGTAAGATTTTAACAGGACACATTCGGTCGGTCGCACAGAAATGTGTGTTTTTTGAAAAGCAAAACGAACAAAGTGGAAGCGAAAAGTGTCTTTTCTTGTTGTTGTCGTGTGACGATATCAATGAAAGCTAGAGCCAGAGAGAGTGAGAGAGTGAAAAAGAGGGCATGACATAATACAGTTAAGATGTAGGCAAGCTATTTTAAATATGTAGGTGTGCATGCATATATTTTAATATATAAGAAAACTCCAATTAAATAATTTCTAGTTTGTTTATACATATATGTTTATGTGCATGGGTATTTTTATTAAATATTAAGCTTAACAATTAAAAATGCATGCAATTTTATTAGACACACACATGCACAAAAGACACTTTGGCAGTAATTTTTTCTGTTCAGTGTTCGTGGAATAACATTGCCCGAAAAAATACGAATAAAAGTGTATTTGTTCGTGCCAGAGTCTACTACATAGAAACAGAACTTTGTGTGTTTTCTTTCTCCCTTATACATTCTGTCTGACAATAACTGTTATTTTACAATAACTGCATTTTACAGACAATCCGAAAGTGTTGACTGTTATTTGCGACCTCTGTTTTATATATATTATATTCATTTTTATTTCATCTATTTTCAGACATCTAACATTCCATCAAATACTCAAGGACATAGTATTTCAAATAATCAATCCAATAATTCCGGTAATGTAATGAGACAATTTTGCGTTAAATGCATATTTAATAGATTTTTTAAAATTTTTTTGCAGAAATATTGAACCTATTAAGAAAAAGTTTTGACAATATGAATGAGATGATGACAAAATGGATCGCCAAGGGGCAAAAATTAAGAAATGAAATATCTATTTTAAAGGGACGAGTTTGAGGAGAGACGCATAAGGCGAAATTTATGTTGCCAAGTTCACCAAACGCTACTCTTGGGGACTTTGAGGCATTTGAAGAATGTCTTAAAGATGAGAAGTCCGTCAAGAATTTGGTAAGAAAACTTTAAATTAAATAATTTTACTATCATTGAAATAGTCGCAAGTTCTTAGAAAACTTAAGACAAATTCATCAGGAGGTTCTGGCGGCAGTTAGTTAGAGACGATGTTGCAAAACAATGCTCCTGGTGGGGGGCGGAGAAAAAAATGTGCGTTAGAGGCCTTCCAGTAAGCATTACTTTTATAACCTGTATATATGCAAATTAATATTATTTTGTTATTGTCTACAGATGCTTTTAAAGGCAAGCTTGCCTGGAGGACGGCGATTTCGACTGCGTAACATAGAAATATTTTCAATACAGGAAAGAGTGGCGCTCGTAGAAAAATCTGATGTCAAAAAAATGAAAATATAATTTTTTTCTTTTATTAATAATAAATAATAAATATATTTTATTAATGTGATAACCTAAATCATTATAAAGTTGCCAAAAAATGCGTTTAAATTTTAAATTAAATAAATGATTTTTATTTTTAAATAAAATTTGAATTAAAAATTAATATTAAAAAAAAATATTTTATGGGAACAAAATGTACATGAAACAAAAAATGTTTCGTAAATCATATTTCATGCGAGCGGTTTGCTGTAGCTTTTAAGAGACTCTTTAAATATTGCTACCGGTATAAAAAAATATTTATTTAGCTGAAAAACGATAATCAAAGGTTGTATGGGCAAAGTATTTGGTTATGCTATGTAACACTTTGACAACACTGGCTACCAATCTATATCCAATACAATCGATTCTCCATTGCGACAGGATCGCTAGGATCGAATCAATGTCGTATCAGAGGGATTTTCTTCCACACTTTCCACACGATCAAAAGCTTTTCGCAGGGATGAGTTCGGTCTACTCTACTTTGGTCCCTAGTGATTCGCGAACTTACATGACTTGCATGAAAGCAGTATCCGAAAGGTTAACCCGCACTATCACCGCACTGATCGACAACTGAGCCACAAATTTGCCTTTCTGCTAACGCAATGTAGGCTCTGCTTGAAGGAAGACAAAACAACAATGCACATTCACTTGTTCAGACATTAATTGGGATGGAAGGAAGCATCTGCGCAAAGAGTTTGTTTCCCCAGCTCGGATCAAAGCTTGCTTTTCTTCATAAGGTCGAGCACTGTTGCTAACGTAGGGCGCAGCCAAGGCATAACAAACCTTGTTCTCAGTCTCTTTTGTGAGAGTCCCCTTCATATTATTATAATTAACCGCGAGCGACACAATCAACGAATTAAGTATATATATGTATATGTTTTCATTTTTAAAGGTACAATTAAGTCTCTGTAACTAATGTTTATTTTTTGAAACTCTACTACCAAGTGAAAAGTAGAAATCTATTAAAAATCCTTAAAAAAACACTAATAATAAAGTTCCTCGAAAATTTAAGCTAAATATTGTAAGTAAGTTTACTTACCAGTATGGCTTCTCCTGCATTCCAATTTCTAACTGATGATACAATGCATTTTGGTTTTCAAACAGATTAATGGGGAAGCACACCAGCAGTATTGCCAATTAAGCCGCATTTTCTGGAAAAATCTGCCCATTTTATACCTTATTATCCGATTATAATAGGTAACAAACAAATTTGCATGGTCACCATCAATGAACGAGTCGATCTAGCCATGTCCGTATGTCTGTCCGTTTACCTGTACTTACGAACGCCCCGATTTAATAACCTTTAGAGCTGGAGAGCACCTCTTAGGTTTTAAGAGCTAGTCACCAATTTTAGCATTCAACTTCTCATACGGTATACACATTTATTTTTTAGATACCGCCCTTTGATCGAGCAAAATCAAATGAACGTATTTGAATTGAAGGCCATAATTTTAGTGCTGTCTTTTTTTGCGAATATAAAAGCATAATGTACTAATTCAATAAGAAGTATTGCAGAAAATTTCATCAAGATCGTGCGATCATTGTCATCTTGGCAAACCGTGTGACCGCTACCGCAAAACCCAAGAGTTTCCGCATACATGTGCCCACATACAATCATATGAGTTTGTCTTCCTCGAATTATATATACATATAAGTTAACACGCGCAATGCCAACAATCCAATCTTGCGAATCCTATACAGGACCCTATAAGGTAAAAGGGCAAAACCAGCCACTGGTTTTTACAAAATAAATTTAAATATAAATAAATCAATTTCAAAACAAAAAAAAAACCTAATTCCTTCAATCACAAACTTCCAAAATTTCAAATATATTAATTGTCAATAATATTAAGCTCTGTAGATATCGACAAGTTACCTTTCCCTTACAATCAAAATTTTATGGAAAACCCAAGCAATTTAATAAGACCCCCAATGATGAATACAGAACAAGTACCCCAACCCTCAAACCCAATCTTGCAGCAGCAACAACACAGACAAATGATAAGGCAGGAAACACACCAACAACATGTCATGGCCAGAAACAATCAGAGAAAAATGAAGGAAACGGAAATTAAAAGTCTATATTTTAATTTAGTAGAAAAGACTTACCGATAAGCAGCCGCCTAAAACCAAACTTATCTCACCCATTCTTATTATGTGCACGTTCATATCTGTAAAAATACAAAAGATATAAATAAGTAGCAAACGTTAAAAGTAGTCGAAATAGTTAGGTATATTGAATTTGGTGATGCCGAAGGGGGAAAAGGAGAAACATACTTTGAACAGAAGGTTTAGGTGCGGGATAGAATATATAAGAGGTAGAGGGTCGGAATTTCTGACTCCGATAACGCGCTCCCAATCCCAAAGAATCCAAGCCCGATATCTATCCGAACTGTATAGCAGCTCACACTCGGAGGCCATGGATAACTCCGTGGAACCGCGGGATGCCAACAGAGATTGTGTCATGGGAGACAGCGAGGGAGAGTCCACGTCAGCAGTAGCTCAAGAGCAACAGGGAGTGGCCACAATCCCCAGCGAAATATCATCGTCTATAAATTTGACGTTGTTCCAGGCCCAAGAGACATACCGCAAAACCATGGCCTCGGAATTCGCATCGTTACAGGCGCAGATGAAGGAGGACATGCTTCAATCCATGACGCAGATAAGCGACAGCCTGGCGAAGATGCGAGCTGTCACTGGAACACGACAACGTGAGGACAGGATTCATCCGGATTTCATCCGAATTATTTCATTCTGCCCATGAGCCGAAGACTGAAGTGGTGCATATTCGCAGATGGGGCCTGGTGTTCGATGGCGGAACAAGAAGTATGCCGGTATCGGAATTCATCTTTCGGCTGGAGCATATGCAACTGAGTGACCAGGTTCCGTGGAGAGAAGGGTTGCGCGATTTCAATGTCCTAATGGAGGGTCAGGCGAAGGAGTGGTATTGGATGCATCTTCGTACATCCGGGATTCCCGATTGGCCAAATTTGAGCAACGCATTACAGCAACACTTCCAGACCAGGCGTTCAAATTTTGAGCTGGAGCACGAATTGCGGGAAAGGAAACAAATCCAGGCGAGACAATCGATGAGTACATCCAGGCGATGCTAGGTCTGCGCCCTCGATTGGCAACGCCGTTTCCCGATCATGACCCAATATAGGTTATAAAATGAACATTAGGGATGCTGTTTCCAGAGTTATATACTCCATTTACATTACCAACATAGAGAGGTTGCGCGAAGAATGCCATGATGCAGAGCGCCTGCTGAAAAGTCGTTGGAAGCCAGTCAATACGACATATGACCAGACACGGCAAGTCCGAAGCAGACCACAAGTTCACGAGGTATATGCGTCGGAGGAAGAACCAGGAGGCGAAGCGCAACAACTTCACGAGGTATATGCGTCGGAGGAAGAACCAGGAGGCGAAGCGCAACAAGAGGAGCGAGTGGAGGCTTTGTATAGGCCGCGCGAGGGAGGCTGCGATAAGCTCACGTGTGGGAACTGTGCCCAGAGAGGACACACATTTTGGGAGTGCGAATCCAAGACCAGAAACATTTTTTGCTATAAATGTGGTCTACCAGGTGTTGTACTTCCCAAATGTCCGGAGTGTCAGGCGGAAAACAACCAGAGGAGCCTGACGCAAGTGGAGGAGTCGCGCTTCAAGCCGTTAGGGGTATTTCATGCCAAGGACCTGAAATAGTTGGCATAAGTTTGTGCCTGGCTAAAGCTCTTAAAATGTATGCGCACCTCGAAATATGCCACGCAGCCGAATCTCAGGGTGTGGGCGATGGCCTACGTTGGCGCCAGCGAAACACGACAACAGCTGCAGCAATAAAGCCCGATTTCCACTCCTGTTTAAAGGGCAAGCATCCAAACCGGAGTGTGGTGTTACGGGCAGCAATACGATTAAAAAAATATATATTTAAATACCACACCAAACAATATGCTGTTTTTGGATTGCCGGTTGAAGGAAAGCGATAAATTCAAGGGGTGCACAATTATCGGAGCCACCAGTCCCTTAGCGTGACTCTAGACATATTTGAAAGGGAGAGCGGCTTTTGTTGTTGGGAGCAAATAAAGTGAGAGGAGAAAAGATCCAGAGTCAAGTGCAAGCCGGAAGAGAATCTAAAGAATACAAAAAATTATATGTATGTTAAATTAAATTTATTAGTGTCGCCAAAACTGAAGTCCCACAACACGGGAGGTGCCACAGGCGAGGATCAGGTCACTAGAAGAGCCGCCACCTCTGGGTGCCCTCAGGTTTTTTCATAGTTTTAAATAATCAAAATTGATAAAAAAAAATTAAGAAATAGCAGTCGGAAAATTTATATTAAACTAGCGGGTATAACCCGGCCTTGCCCGTGGCATGTATGTTAAAAATCAATGTTCTCAAACAAATTTGAAATGATTTTGAAACTGACCGGACGGTAAACAAATAACTTTCATACAAACGTTTTCCGTCAATTTACCACTGTAGCGAGTGGAATTTCTCAAATCGCTGAAACACGTATTTATTGCATTCTTATGTAGAGCTTTGAAAATAAGTTTGAAGCAAATCGGACACAAATTAAAACTTCGCACAAAAAATCTTTGAGTCGCATTCCACCCGAAAAATTTTGGATTCTGCGAAAAGTTTGAAAGACGTCTCAATTGATTTTTCTTATAGATCTCTGGAAATGAATTTGAGCGCGAAACGTCACCCACCAAATCTTTGACCTCCATTTCCACCAAGGAGGAACGGATTTTTCGAAAAGTGTGAAACACCCCTCAAATGAATTTGAACAAAGATCTTTGAAACTAAGTGTGGGGCCGATCGGCTGGTAAACAACAAACTTTCATACAACCGCTTTCCGGCAATTTACCACTGTTGCGGGTGGAATTTTCCAAATCGCTGAAATACGTATTTATTAAGTTCTTATGTAGAGCTTTGACAATAAGTTTGAAGCAAATCGGATACAACTTAAAACTTCGCCCAAAAAATCTTTAAATCGCATTCCCCCCGAAGAAGTTTGAATTCTGCGAAAAGTGTGAAACACGTATCAAATGATTTTTCTTATAAATCTCTGGAAATGAATTTGAGCGCGAAACTTCACCCACCAAATCTTTGACCTCCATTTGCACCAAGGAGGAACCGATTTTCCAAAAAGTGCGAAACACCCCCCAAATGAATTTGAACAAAGATCGTTGAAAATAAGTTTGAGGCCGATCGGATGGTAAACAAAAAAGTTACATACAAACGTTTTTCGCGATTTTTCCACACTTGCGGGTGGAATTTCCCGAATCCCCGTCTTAACGTGCACCTACATCACATAAGGTAGCTACAGTGAAAATTTCAGCTTCCTAGCTCTTACGGTTTGGGCTGTGCGTTGATCACCAATCAGTCAGTCAGTCAGTCAGTCAGTCAGGACAAACAGTTTTATATATAGAGATGAACATAATTTTATATTCATTTAATTATTATTATCATAATTATTCCTTTTATTTATTATTAATTATAAGAGAGTGCTAATATTTATAGGTAGAGGCCACGCGCAGGCGGCGACAACATGAAATAATTAATCGTCATAATTTTAATTTATGATAAAATTAAAAATGATTTATTCGTCCTAGGTGTTAGTGTCGTCAAGCCGTTTTCGCGGTTGCCTACAAAGGCCAGTGATTATAATCGTCTGGTTACGCAGCCAAAACAACTGGAGCGACCTCGCAACTGATAAGAGCAGCATCTTAATTTTATCTTATAATACTCGCTCTGCAAAGCAATTGCCTAAATTTCGCTCTTAAGAATTCATTTAGATAGAGCTGCCGCTCTTCGCTGTAACGATCGTTTTATTGCCCTAGCTTTACTTATGCGAAGGCCTCGATGCTGCGCATCGAGTTAGTTAAGTTAGTTCGCTTCATGCATTTGGTACGCATCGGCCACTTGCATTACTCAAAATTATAACTAATAATTGTCGCTTCGCTAAAATTGGCACATACTAATTCGGGTTCGCTTGCCTATATATAAACTATTGTTCTTAAATAATAAGCACAGACCAATTCGGGTCTGCCTGCTTCTCGTAACTTTAAGAAATATAAAAACAATTTTGAACACAAAAAATAATTAGTTAATTATTTATATTTGTGAAAGCTATTGAAAAAGCTCAATAGCGCAACATTTTGGTGACCCCGACGTGAATTTATTTTTGTTGTTGTAAAATTATTTGCTTTACATTAAAGCAATAATCTTAAAAGACACCACCTGGCATTTCGTTTTGTGCACTTTATATACATACATACTTATCGCCGTCGCTTTGCCTACTCTTTCGGTCGCTTAAAGTCTTTGCTCATTCGTGCGGTACTTATGTAAAAGCTATTGCCGTTGCTTCGTTACATAGCTTGACACTTGCGTTCGCCGAAGTTCTTATTGTACAACTATTGTTTTTTGAACGGTTTGCATGTACTAGCGATCACCGTTGTTAGTTACTCAGCTAGTTTCGCACGCGCTTTCTATCACGCTTCTAATGGCAACCGAAAATAATGCCTCTAGTGCAGTGCCCTCTGCAAACTGGGGGACCTTTCTGAAGCGCAAAGCCATTTCAATTTATGACGGTTTGCAAACACTTCGAAATGCTATAACTAATTCGCCACTTAGTGCAATTGATGAATGCGGTCTTAGTGTTAGGCTGAAGCAAATCGAGCGGCTTCAGACCTCATTTATATTACTCACACTAGCCTCGAAGAACTAGACTTTGATGAAATCGGTAACCAATTGCGTGAGGACTTCGACGAGTTAGCATTTTCTATGGAAATTTCGGTTCGGAGTGAAATTGCGAAACGTGTCTCAATATTGCCCTGCTCAACATTTCGCGACCAATCTGTGCTGCCGTCGCAGACAGTTAGAGCTAAGGCACCGCCGACACTACCCTCAATAAAGTTGCCTACGTTCAGTGGTGGTTACACAGAATGGGCCGACTTTTATTCTATGTTCACAACCGTCATAGAAAATCATCCTGATCTAGCAGATATCGAAAAGCTGCAGCATCTTCGATCGTGCCTGAAGGATACAGCGCTGGACGCGATTCGATCATTGGAAATAGCAAACGATAATTATGCCATAGCACTTAATTTATTGGAGAAAAGGTTTAATAACAGACGTTTGGTTTTTCAGGCACACATACTTGAGATATTGGGGCTCAAGAGGGTGGCAGGTGGATCGGCCGTGTCGCTAAGGGAATCATCCGACCAATTCAACGCACATATTCGCGCGTTAAAGAGCATGGGCAACTCCGAACAAATCGCTGGATGCATCATTGTGCAGATTATTTTACAAACGCTGGACCGAATATCACAAGCCAAATGGGAAGAAAGGCTAGAGGATTCGTAGTTCGTCAACTTAATACCATCGTGGGAGAGTATGGCTACGTTTCTGGAGCAGAGATGCCGAACAATGGAAACAGTAAATTTTGCTATGGCAAGCTATGCCCCTAGCCATCAGGTGGGAAAAACTAGAGCAATTAACACCAGTAGATCTCGGATTTTGCGGCGTGACTTTTACGTTGATGACCTCATTTCAGGGGGTGATTTAATTCAAGAAGCAAAGGAAATTCTTAATCAGACGGCTGGAATCTTGGCAAGTGGGGGCTTCAAGTTGCGAAAGTGGTGCTCAAACAATGCTGCTGTACTGAAAGGGATATCCGTAGAGGACAGAGAATCTTCTCTAAAGTTTGATGATGGTAGCGACATCACCAAAACTCTTGGACTCGCTTGGGACTCAGCGTCGGATCGGTTGTTGTTTTCTTTTTCGTCCATTCAGCAGAGATCTAAACCATCCAAAAGATCAATACTATCGACCATAACTCGCTTGGACTCATAGGGCCGGTACTTGCCAAGGCTAAAATCTTTTTGCACCAGATCTGGAAGGAGAAGCTTGAGTGGGACGAGAGCTTGCCATCATCACTAGCAACAGCTTGGCATGATCTTTGCTGCAGTTTTGAGAAGGCACAGTTTCTTAAATTTCCTCGTCTCGTGTCAATACCTGCAGCAGAGTTAGAAGTTCACGGTTTCTGCGACGCCAGCATCGAAGCATATGGGGCCTGTGCCTACGTCCTTTCTCGACGAACATCGGCCAGTTGTCAGTTGTTGTGTTCCAAATCGCGTGTAGCTCCTCTGAAAACAATCACAGTTCCAAAGCTAGAGCTCTGTTGCGCCGTCTTATTATCTAATCTCATGCGTGAGATATCTAAAATGAATCTGTTCGATGGAAAATTCTACTGTTGGTCGGATTCTTCTGTATGCCTTTCCTGGATAAGGACCGAGCCCTGCAAGCTCAATGTGTTTGTGGCTAATCGCGTCACAGCAGTTCAAGAGCTAACTAATGGCATGGAATGACGTTACGTGCCTACTTCACTCAACCCGGCAGATATACTCTCGAGAGGATCTACGCCCAGTGAATTAGATCAATCGTCACTGTGGTTCAACGGCCCAGAATTTCTAGTTAAAAACAAATTGGACTGGCCTGCTTCTTGCTTGTCAGAAAGGACAGAACTCGAACTTAAAAAAAGGGTTTTTATTGCGTCATCTCCCTTCGTTGATATAACTGCCACTTGTAAATACGTCAACTCATTTGATACAATGCAGCGTATATTCGGATGTATTTATAAATTCATACACAGAAGCAGGCATCCTGGACTAACAGTGTCTGATATACAACATGGGACCCAACTCTTACTAAGGCTCGTCCAGAGAGCACACCTGTGGGAAGAGATCAAATCATTGCAATCGAGAAGAGTTGTTAAACCGTCCAGTTGTATTGCATCACTTAACCCCTTTTTGGATGATTTCGGCATTCTTAGAGTTGATGGGCGCTTGAAAAACTCTTCGCTGGATTTCGACGCTCGTCATCCAATAATTCTCCCGTGTCACCATCCCATCACAGACTCAGTCATCACACGGTTTCACAATCGGGACTTACACGCTGGTCCACGGGCACTTCTTGCTCATAGTCGGTTGCAGTATTGGCCGATTGGTGGAAGGAAGACCGTATCCAAGGTGGTTGGAAAATGAGTGAGATGCTTTCGTGCCAAGCCTCGATTAATAGAGCATATAATGGCTGATCTGCCCAAAGAACGTTTGACTGCTTGTCGAGCCTTTGAAGTCTGTGGCGTTGACTATTGTGGACCATTTTTCTATAAGCCAGACGTACGAAATAAAGCTCCAGTCAAATGTTACATGGCTGTCTTCGTCTGCTTCGCGACTAAAGCGGTTCACCTGGAACTGGTCAAGGATCTGTCAACAGCTTCATTCTTGAATGCGCTTAAGAGGTTTATATCGACTCGAGGCAGGCCATCTTAGATATGGTCGGATAACGCTACCAACTTTGTCGGCGCCAAAAACGAGCTTCTGGATCTCAAGCGTCTATTCATAAGTCGCAATCATATTGAGTCAGTGCATAAATTTTGCATGGCTGATTCCATTGATTGGAAATTTATACCTCCTCGTTCACCGCATTTTGGCGGCCTTTGGGAAGCAGCAGTGAAGACAGCGAAACATCATTTTTATCGTGCTGTTGGATCTTGTGTTCTCAACTTCGAAGAGTTTCGCACCCTAGTCTGCCACATAGCATCGATAATTAATTCCAGGCCATTGTTTCCTCTTTCAGAAGATCCAGCAGATCTAGATGTGCTCACTCCAGCTCATTTCTTGTTTGGTGGACCCATCTCATCGTTCGTTGAACCTGATGAGACGCACCTTCAATTCAATCGTCTGGATGGTTGGCAACGCGTAACATACCTCCAACAACTGTTTTGGTCTCGCTGGCGTGAAGAATACTTAACACTGCTTCAGCAGCGCTCCAAATGGCGTACTCCGAAAACAGGCCTATGCGTCAACGACATAGTCCTCGTAAAGGATGAAAATCTGCCGCCTCCAAGGTGGCCACTGGCGAGAATCACGGAGTTAATCGTGGAAAAGGATGGAGTCGCTCGAGTAGCCATTTTGCGCACCGCAACAGGAGAAACGAGAAGAGCTGCAAACAAGCTATGCCTATTGCCCATCAGTGAATCTGTTGAAAGCCCATGCCTTCCAACGGGGGAGAATGTCTGGTTACGCAGCCAAAACAACTGGAGCGACCTCGCAACTGATAAGATCAGCATCTTAATTTTATCTTATAATACTCGCTCTGCAAAGCAATTGCCTAAATTTCGCTCTTAAGAATTCATTTACATAGAGCTGCCGCTCTTCGCTGTAACGATCGTTTTATTGCCCTAGCTTTACTTATGCGAAGGCCTCGAGTTAGTTAAGTTAGTTCGCTTCATGCATTTGGTACGCATCGGCCACTTGCATTACTCAAAATTATAACTAATAATTGTCGCTTCGCTAAAATTGGCACATACTAATTCGGGTTCGCTTGCCTATATATAAACTATTGTTCTTAAATAATAAGCACAGACCAATTCGGGTCTGCCTGCTTCTCGTAACTTTAAGAAATATAAAAACAATTTTGAACACAACAAATAAATAGTTAATTACTTCTATTTGTGAAAGCTATTGAAAAAGCTCAATAGCGCAACAATAATAATTGTGAAAAATGTTAATTTAATTAATGTCTTTGTGTAAGCAATAGTGAAAATGTTCGAGTAAGAAGTTATGGTGGGTGGGATAAGGGTGTAAGGCGGGTGTCCGTCAAGATTTGGGAGTTGACAGGTGCATTTATGGCCAACTCATGGTGGGGAGGGCTCTGCTGTCCACCGTATGCATGTTTTCAGGTTGTCCGATTGTGTGTTCGAAAAGTAACCGAAATTCGTTAGTCTGAATTTAAATATAAATTATTTTGTTAACCGACTCTTCCATTTATCGAGGTCTTACTCCCCCCTGGCTGATCTCTGCCTAGCCGGTAAATCGATAAAAGGAATGTGAACGACAAATCGGATCATAACAAATGGCGCCCAGTGGGAAATAGGGATTGCGTGAGAAATCGAGTACCCATTGTAAATTACAATAGTTGTGCATTTTTGTCAAGTCTGTCCGTTGTCAGTCAGCTGTTTGGATCGCGGGGAGGATCCTAAAGCCTCACCTGTTGCTGCCACGGCTGAAATGTCAAGACAAGACATCAAAGAGGTACGAGAAAAGTTCCAAACCTCGAAGAATCCGAAGTAGAATTCCGTAAACTGGTCCCAAAGTGGAGGCAATAAATTCACTGCTGCGCTGCCGTTTACGGATCTGCCAAGGATAATAAGAATATCCATTAGATTTTTTTTGCATACAATTTCAAAAAGAAAATATTTTAGTTTACAGTCCATATCTGCAAGAACATAGGCTGTAGTCCGAGCAGGTGCCTTTAAAGATGCCACATGCAATCGTTGTCCAGCCTTGTTTTAGCTACAATTCATGTCAAAGCCAGGAGACAAAATGAAAAAATGTAGGAAAGCGGGAATTAAAAGTTTATATTTTACTTTAGTAGAAAAGACTTACCGATAAGCAGCCGCCTAAAACCAAACTTATCTCACCCATTCTTGTTATGTGCACGTTCATATCTGTAAAAATACAAAAGATATAAATAAGTAGCAAACGTTAAAAGTAGTCGAAATAGTTAGGTATATTGAATTTGGTGATGCCGAAGGGGGAAAAGGAGAAACATACTTTGAACAGAAGGTTTAGGAGCGCGATAGAATACATATGAGGTAGAGGGTCGGAATTTCGGTCCTCGATAACGCGCTTCCAATCCCAAAGAATCCAAGCCCGATATCTATCCGAGCTGGATAGCAGCTCACACTCGGAGGCCATGGATAACTTCGTGGATGCCAACAGAGGTTGTGTCATGGGAGACAGCGAGGGACAATCCACGTCAGCTGCAGCTCAGGAGCAACAGGGAGTGGCCACAATCCCCAGCAAAATAGCATCGGCTATAAATTTGGCGTTGTTCCAGGCCCAAGAGACATACCGCTAAACCATGGCCATGAAGGAGGACATGCTTCAATTCATGACGCAGATAAGCGACAGCCTGGCGGAGATGCGAGTTGACACTGGAAACCGACAGCGTGAGGAATTGGCAGCTCAACGATTGTGGCAATCGTGCAGTCGTGCATAGCAGCAAGGACACAAGCTGGAATCCCGTCGTAGCAGCAACGATAGTCGACTGTCTGCACATCCGGTTAGGGAAATCGACCATCGATTACTGGAAGCCCCTCAGAGGGGCTAAACAAATCCGGTGAGCTGGACAGACAGCGCTCCGCACGAGTTCCGAGACGCCGGAGGGCAGGATTGTTTCATGCGAATCTCTGTCCATGAGCCGAAGACTGAAGTGGTGAATATTCGGATATGGGGTCTGTTCGATGGAGGAACTAGAAGTATGCCGGTATCAGAGTTCATCTTTAGGCTGAAGCATATGCAACTGACTTAGCAGGTTCCGTGGAAAGAAGTATTGCGCGATTCCCACGTCCTGGTTGAGCGAAAGGAAGCAGAATCCAGGCGACACAATCGACGAGTACATCTAGGCGAAGCTAGGTCTGCGCTCTCGATTGGCAACGCCTTTTTTCGATCATGACCTAATTTAGGTTCTAAAAATGAATATAAGGGATGCTGTTTCCAGAGCTATATAACCCATTTACATCACCAACATGGAGAGGTTGCGAGAAGAATACCATGATGCAAAAAGACTGATTGTCGCCCGACTTGCAAGCCTTATGGATCACATGGCCATCCTTCCTGATCACCAATTTGGGTTCAGAGGAAGGCATGGCGCTGTTGATCAGGTGCCCAGAGTGATTACCATATTCTTAAGGCTTACGACGACAAAGACTGCTGCTATGGAGTCTTTGTAGGCGTAAAGCAGGCCTTCGACCGAGTCTGGATCAGAGAGCTGCATGAATGGCAAAAAAAACCACGTTCAAATGAACAATGCCAAAAATGAGTTGAGTGAAATTGAATGCGAAGCCGAATATGTTTGAATGAGTGAGTGCGGCCACGTAGAACTCGAACGCACAAAATTGAAACGAAAGAAACCGAATTGAATGAGTGCGAATGCGTTGGAATAAGAGGCTGCTTTTCGAATGCATTCGGGTTTTTAATTGTTGTTGTCTTGTCGCGGATAAAGAAAAAGACGAAAAAGGAAAAGAAGAAAGAAAAAACGAAAGTCAATGTAATTTTTGTTCGTATTTATTTAGCTTATTACTAAACATATATTAAATTAATATTTGCATGTAAAAACATTATTTATTTATGATGTCTGGATTGGTAGCTATTAAGCAGCGCTTTTCGGTTATTAAATTTCTAGCGTTTGAAAATGAACGTTCCGAAGCTGCGCTGCTCGCTGGAATGCAGAATATTTTGCAGCTTGTTTTGTACAAAAGAGGAAAAAAGTTTTTGTGCATATTCCACCAAGCTAAAGCATCAAAACTAGTTGTGTATGTAACATTAAGATTTGAATATCCTGCAATTTCTTGTTCAACTTGGTCTTTATATATATATCTCTATATATAAAACTGTTTGTCCTGACTGACTGACTGATTGGTGATCAACGCACAGCCCAAACCGTAAGAGCTAGGAAGCTGAAATTTTCACTGTAGCTACCTTATGTGATGTAGGTGCACGCTAAGACGGGGTTTCAGGAAATTCCACCCGCAAGTGTGGAAAAATCGCGAAAAACTCTTGTATGTAACTTTTTTGTTTGCCATCCGATCAGCCTCAAACTTATTTTCAAAGATCTTTGTTCAAATTCATTTGAGGTGGGTGTTTCACGCTTTTAGGAAAATCCGTTCCTCCTTGGTGGAAATGGAGGTCAAAGATTTGGTGGGTGGCGTTTTGCGCTCAAATTCGTTTCCAAAGATCTATAAGAAAAATCATTTGAGACGTGTTTCACACTTTTTGCAGAATCCAAACTTTTTCGGGTGGAATGCGACTCAAAGATTTTTTGTACGAAGTTTTAAATTGTGTCCGATGTGCTTCAAACTTATTTTCAAAGCTCTACATAAAAATGTAATAAATACGTGTTTCAGCGATTTGGGAAATTCCACTCGCAACAGTGGTAAATTGGCGGAAAACGTTTGTATGAAAGTTGTTTGTTTACCGTCCGATCAGTTTCAAAATCATTTCAAATTTGTTTGAGAACATTGATTTTATAACATACGTGCCACGGGCAAGGCCGGGTTATACCCGCTAGTATATATATATATATATATATATATATATATATATATATATATATATATATATATATATATATATATATATATATATATATATATATATATATATATATATATATATATATATATATATATATATATATATATATATATATATATATACATATATATATAAAATTCATTTACATATATATATACATATACATATACATATATATATCTCTATATATATAACTGTTTGTCCTGACTGACTGACTGACTGACTGACTGACTGATTGGTGATCAACGCACAGCCCAAACCGTAAGAGCTAGGAAGCTGAAATTTTCACTGTAGCTACCTTATGTGATGTAGGTGCACGTTAAGACGGGGTTTCGGGAAATTCCACCCGCAAGTGTGGAAAAATCGCGAAAAACGTTTGTATGTAACTTTTTTGTTTACCATCCGATCGGTCTCAAACTCATTCTTTTTTTAAAGATCTATGTTCAAATTCATTTGAGGGGTGTTTCACACTTTTAGGAAAATCCGTTCCTCCTTGGTGCAAATGGAGGTCAAAGATTTGGTGGGTGAAGTTTCGCGCTCAAATTCATTTCCAGAGATCTATAAGAAAAATCATTTGATACGTGTTTCACACTTTTCGCAGAATTCAAACTTCTTCGGGGGGAATGCGATTTAAAGATTTTTTGGGCGAAGTTTTAAGTTGTATCCGATTTGCTTCAAACTTATTGTCAAAGCTCTACATAAGAACTTAATAAATACGTATTTCAGCGATTTGGAAAATTCCACCCGCAACAGTGGTAAATTGGCGGAAAACGGTTGTATGAAAGTTTTTTGTTTACCTTCCGATCGGCCCCACACTTATTTTCAAAGATCTTTGCTCAAATTCATTTGAGGGGTGTTTCACACTTTTAGGAAAATCCGTTCCTCCTTGGTGGAAATGGAGGTCAAAGATTTGGTGGGCGACGTTTCGCGCTCAAATTCATTTCCAGAGATCTATAAGAAAAATCATTTGATACGTGTTTCACACTTTTCGCAGAATTCAAACTTCTTCGGGGGGAACGCGATTTAAAGATTTTTTGGGCGAAGTTTTAAGTTGTATCCGATTTGCTTCAAACTTATTTTCAAAGCTCTACATAAGAACTTAATAAATACGTATTTCAGCGATTTGGAAAATTCCACCCGCAACAGTGGTAAATTGGCGGAAAACGGTTGTATGAAAGTTTTTTGTTTACTATCCGATCGGCCCCACACTTATTTTCAAAGATCTGTGTTCAAATTCATTTAAGGGGTGTTTCACACTTTTCGAAAAATCCGTTCCTCATTGGTGGAAATGGAGGTTAAAAATTTGGTGGGTGACGTTTCGCGCTCAAATTCGTTTCCAAAGATCTATAAGAAAAATCATTTGAGACGTGTTTCACACTTTTTGCAGAATCCAAACTTTTTCGGGTGGAATGCGGCTCAAAGATTTTTTGTACGAAGTTTTAAATTGTGTCCGATTTGCTTCAAACTTATTTTCAAAGCTCTCCATAAGAATGTAATAAATACGTGTTTCAGCGATTTGGGAAATTCCACTCGCAACAGTGGTAAACTGGCGGAAAACGTTTGTATGAAAGTTGTTTGTTTACCGTCCGATCAGTTTCAAAATCATTTCAAATTTGTTTGAGAACATTGATTTTATAACATACGTGCCACGGGCAAGGCCGGGTTATACCCGCTAGTATATAAATATATATATATACATATATATATATATATATATATATATATATATATATATATATATATATATATATATATATATATATATATATATATATATATATATATATATATATTATCAGCAAATTCATCATAAGCTGAATGTGTTTCTGTTGTGTTATAAACACTGTCTTTAAGAAAATATTGTATGTATAATGTTTTTGCACTCGTTAATAACGGTTTCCTTTTCAGTGTGAAAATTGTATCAATTTGTTTGTGGGTGGGAAAAGAAATGTAGCTATGTTGTGATATATTGTCAAATTTGGAATTACTGTCGTTGAAATTTGGGTTTCTAGTGCGAACTTAAGTGATTGAATAATCTCAATATCATGGCATTCGGTCTGACAGGTTTTCTTTAATTTATATATATTCGGCACAGTCAAGTGAATAGTTGGACGTTTGCTTGCTTCAAGTTTTTTTGAAACATTTTCAAAAACTTCTAATAGGCGAACAATGGAACCCAAATGAATAATGTTCATGCCTTCAATTCTGGATGTCTTATTTTTTTCTTTTAGAATAGTTGTTATGTCAATCCAATTAATTTCAATTGATTTTAGCAAATAGTAAACTGTGTTCCAGCGAGTTGGGCAAAAGCTTTCTAAAGAGAATTCTTAAAAGAATCCTTAATGAATTCATTCCAGACTTTTTAAAATATTTTACCAGCTTGCTACAAGTTGTGATGATATTCCCCATCTCAGGAACAGCAGCGATAGCTTTTTCATCAGCATTGTTCAGCAAATGGTTGACGCAATGAATTTTCTCCAAATCTCGAAAGGCTTTAATCATATTAGACCCACGATCGGTTACAATTATTGGATTGTCCACTTCAAGGTCACATCCGAAACCTTTCAATATCTCCCCTATTTTTGCCCGAATATTTGAACCTGTGCATGGCATTTCTTTCATTGACTTCATGGCCATTAAACGCTCAACAAGAACTCCCTCCTTTATGTAGTGCACAGTACAGGACAAATACGATGTTTGCAAATAATTATCAGTCCATATGTCACTAGGGATGGCATATCGAAAGGCTTTATATTTTTTTATTTCGGTTTTTATTGGGCAAAAGTGTGACTCATAAATCATTGTTATATTTTAAGATATTGTTGTTGGATGTGGTAACAATTTATCAACGTCGACATTAGAACCAAACGTTGCTCCAACCTTAATTAAAAATGATGCAAACTTCTTAAGGCCGGAGTCGTCTATAATTTTTAATGGACGACAGTTCTGAACAACCCAATCGGTAACAACAGCTACACCCTCATGTTTCGTTGCTGGACTTACATCAACAGGTGAAGCTTTGCAAAATTTACTGCCGTTTACTAAATAACATTTATGCTTGACCAGCTTGTGCTTCCTGTAAACTTAAAAACAGAAAAGCACATCTTACAGGCAACAAGTTCAGCCAATTCCTCTCCATTTTCGTTTATTATTTTTGAGAAAAATTGCCACACCTCGCTTCAGCCTCTCTTCTCAGTAAGGGTATACATTCCAATATGGAGCTTCTCCTTTATATTCTCTCCGCTTTTCTCCTTTGCACCCCCTGCGCTTTTTGAAACCTATATACATATGTCAAGCAAATTAAATTAAAACTGAAAAATAAACACACAAAAAACACTTACTGACAGTTCACAAATACTCAGTTATTAATCTGAGCTCGAACAAAACAAACAAAACAAGCTATTAAACAAAATACATTTATTATATATTTAAAAACAAAAACAAAACAAAAACATCTAAATGCGCATGCAAAATACATACAGTCTGGGCACCGTTTTTTTCTCCGTCCATTTCTTTTGACTGCTTGCTTCTGTTGTATTGAACGAAATAAAGGCACACAAAAACTCGAGTAATTCGGGTTTCTTCGGCTGTGCCAAATTTTTCATTCCGCTTTACGCTTTATTTATTCTCACTCATTTTGCTGAATGCCGTCTGGTATGAGACACAACACGCACTCACATTGTAAATCATGCGTTTCATTGTGTGCCTCGCAATCACTCAATTCAATTCAATTCGAGTCCATTCAATTTAACATATGTTGTGAGTGAAGCCATGCAGCTCTCTAGTCTGGATTGATAGATTGCTCCAGAAAATCAAGGCGTGCCTTCATTCTACTTCTGCGCTCGTATCTAACAGAGCGAAAGTTCGAAGTCACAGTTAAGGCAGCAATCTTTCTTGTTCGCACGATGAAAACGGGTGACCCCCAAGACAGCGCACTGGGAACCTTTCTCTGCAATTTGTACACGGCAGACATCGCCACTCCGGATGACTTACCACCCCAGGTAAACACTGATGGCCACATTTGCCGATGACGTGGCAATATTTTACTCCGCCCACTGCAAATGCGATACCGGAAGTGAAAGTTTACAAAGAGGCCGATATCATAGATGGGGTTGAATGCAACGAGCGGTTGACGCGGTAAAGTGCCTTGCTGAGTTCCATGGGACACAGGACACTTACGTATCTTGGAGGCGGGCCGCGCATGGCGCCTACAGATTTTTCAGAAAATACAACGGAAGCTCCCGTCACTACCAAGCCATCTTAATAATTAGAAGTAAAATTAGAGGTTCGGTGGACGAGGTTCTCGCTTCGTTTAACATACCGTTAAACTTCGAGGCCGTCATAGCAAGGTTGGACTTCACAAATAGTGACAAGCGGCCTATCCATGTGATCGAGCAGGTAATGGGCACGCTTAGGCTGGGCGGCATGTCCATCCTAGAATACTACGGTGAGGTTGAAAAAAAACTCACGTTACTCACAAACAAGGCCAATATGACTTATGATATGACTCTGGCCACGGACATGTGTGAAAAATTCAGGGGTGATGTGCTCCGCGTATTCGTCTCTGGACTTAAACGCAGTTTAACCGACGTGTTGTTTGCGGTTCACCCTTCGACTTTGCCGACGGCGCTGGCACTAGCCCAGGAGGTCGAGGCTAGTCACGAGAGATATGCTTTCGCGGCAAGCTTTACCAGGAGGTAAGAGGAAAGAAGTCATCCAGAGCAGCGACTGCAAGGGCGCCAGCAACAGCAACACCAGGCAAAAAAACAATTTCCTTAAGGTGACCAGGGCAAGAATCCTCATTTCAAGAGACAGAACGGTTAGTACACAGATAAAGTCCAGAATAGAGCGGATGTCGATAATGACCCAGTACCCATTGAAGTCGACCCTTTTTCCTCAAAGTATAGGCAGCCAACAAACTACCAGAAATCGCAGGGCTCAGCTTAGTTAAACGCCAACCAGGGTCAGGGAAATAAGCGTCCCACCGGAACTGACCGCGTGACAGACCAAGGAAGCAAAAGATGGATCACATCACATCACAAGCGATCCAGAGGGCGCGGAATATTGCGACTCAGCATATGGCGAATATGAATATGGCGTAGATTACGAAAGCGATAGCTATAATCTTTTAGGGGAAAGTCCGTGCCGCCGTTCATACGGCGGAGAATAGTGGGGACAGATATGAGATTCTTAATCGACACGGGTGCAGCCAAATATTACATCAGGCCGCACAAGCGACTAAAAGGCGTCATCCCTGTCGAATCCCCTCTTGTTGTCCATTCCATTCATGGGTCAAACAACACCGCTGAAAAATGCAACTTGTCCATGCTTGGGTGCGACCGGTTTTTTTCCTACTTGATTCCTTATCCACGTTCGATGGAATCATAGGGCTGGACCTGCTAAAGCAGGTGAACGCAGTTTTATGCTTAAAAGAGGGCATGTTAAAATATGGTGCGACTTCGGAGGCGTTGCAGTACCACAAATGTGTGAGCGTCAATCACACGAAGAACAAAGAAGTCGAGGCACCACCTGCGGTGAAGGCAGATTTCCTGCGAGGGCTTCACCGAAACAACAAGGCTTTTACGGACTCCAACGAGGCGCTGCCTTATAACACGGCTGTTGTGGCCACATCCGTACGACCGACGAAAATGTGGTCTACTCAAAGCTATACCCGTATCCTAGAGGTGTGGAGGATTTTGTCATTTCAGAAGTCAACGAACTACTTAAAAATGGCATAATCAGAAAGTCGAAATCGCCATACAACAATCCGCTGTGGGTGGTCGATAGGAAAGGCATAGACGAGTTAGGCAATAGAAAAAAACGTCTCGCGATAGACTTTAGCTCAACCTCGAGACTGTTGCCGACAAATACCCAATGCCAAGTATCACAATGATACTGGCTAATCTGGGTAAAGCAAAATACTTCATGACGCTCGACCTGAAATCAGGTTATCACCGCCCTTTTCGATCAATGGTGGGAAGTGCGAGCTTAGTCGACTTCCCTTTGGTTTGAAGAATGCAGCGAGCATTTTTCCGAGAACCATAGATGACGTTCTGCGGGAGCAGATTGGAAAATCTTGCTACGTTTATGTAGACGACGTCATCGTGTTTTCGGAAAGCGAGGCGGACAATGTCAGGCATGTCGACTGGGCATTAGGGAGCCTTTTAAACGCGAACATGCGTGTGGCGCACGAGAAGTCACGTTTTTTTTAAAGAAAGCGTCGAGTACCTCGTCCTTATAGTGGCAAAAGATGATGCAAAGTCAGATCCAGAAAAGGTGAAAGCCATTCGGGAATACGCTGAGCCGAGTAAGGTGTTTGAATTAAGATCCTTTTTGGGTTTGGCAAGCTATTACCGCTGCTTTATCAAAGACTTTGCAGCAATAGCGAAACCAATCTCTGACATCCTAATAGGGGAAAACGGATCCATTAGCAAGTACAAGTCTACAAAGGTCCCTATATAATTCAACGATGCTCAGCGCAACGTGTTCCAGAAGCTTAGGAACATATTAGCGTCGGAAGACGTTATACTGATGTACCCGGGCTTGACCACAGACGCTTCAGCCTACGGCATAGGTGCTGTCTTGTCGCAAAATGGTCGCCCCATGACTATAATATCCCGGTCCTTAAAATATAGGGAAGCACACTTCGCTAAGAGCGGGAGTTGCTTGCCATCGTCTGGGCATTGGGTAAGTTACGGCACTTTCTTTACGGGTTTAGGGACATACATATTTTCACTAATCACCAACCTCTCACGTTCTCGGTATCTGAGAGCAATCCCAATACAAAAATAAAGCGCCGGAAAGCGGGCATTGATGAAACAGGGGCCACGCTTTTCTATAAGCCTGGTAAAGAAAATCATGTAGCTGACGCGCTGTCGCGCCAGAACGTGGACACCCTTTAGGGCAACCGCGATGAGTCAGAATCTGACGCGGCTACGATTCACAGTGAATTGTCCCTGTCTTACACAATCGCTTCGACGGAGAAGCTCCAAACTGCTTCTGGAACCAAATAGTATTAGAGCAATCACGCTTTCCTCTAAAGAGGACTTTCATACTTTACGGCGAAAAAACTTGCCATTTGATAAACTTTACTGATAGGGTCGCCCTCATCGAAACGATAAAGGCCATCACTAACCCAAACGTGGCTAATGCGTTTCACTGTACTCTCAATCTTGTCCAGTTTCCAGCACGAGGTGGTAAGCGCCTTTCCGACTACGAAGTTTTGGTATTGCAAAGCCTTCGTGGTCGACGTGTTCGACGTCAGTGATAGAAGAGAAATCATCACTCAGGAACACAATCGAGCCCATAGGGCGGCTCAGGAGAATGTGAAACAGGTCATGACGGAATACTATTTTCCTAAAATGACCAAATTGGCTAATGAGGTAGTCCTTAACTGTAAGATTTGCACAAAAGCTAAATACGACAGACACCCAAAGAAGCAGGAACTCAGCCAGACGCCACTTCCCTCTCAAACTGGAGAAATGTTGCACATCGACAATTTCTCCACGGACAAAAATTCTTCCTTACTTGCGTTGACAAGTTCTCGAAGTTTGCGGTAGTCCAGCCTATCGCGTCTCGAACGATAGAAGACACGAGACCACCTCTGCTGGTCTTGAAGAATATTTTCCCTTCGGCTAAGCAGGTATATTGCGACAATGAGCTCGCATTCAAGTCATAGACTATCAGGTCTCTACTATTCAATAATTACGGCGTAAGAGCGGTAAATGCGCCTCCCCTTCAAAGCTCGCTAAGGAAATCTTGCTTAACTCTCTGCCGGAATCTACCCGCGAGGTTAGAGGAAAGATAAAAAGGGCCTAAATTCAGCAGTACGCCAGGGTTAATAAAATGCGTCAGAACAGAGTCTTCGAGGTAGGAGAAAAGGTCCTGGTAAAGTTATCGCCTTTGTACATCGAAAAAAAGGTTGAAGCGGACTTGAGGACAATAGTCCTCATTGAGGGGAGGGTGGTCCACAAGGACAACCTCCGTTGAATTTAGAGCACAATTTTTCCATTACCATTTTCATAACAGTAATTTTAACATTTTAGTATTACGTTCACCATACTTTCAATCATGTCCATGACAACGGCACAGTGGACTACTCGCACGCGGACTACATACCGATTATGGACGGGGACATTCTACTTTGGGACAGTTACGCATATTACGTCACACTACCAATCTCACGTACTATAGGACAATGACAGGAGACCATGAAACTGACGGGAATGTTTCCATAATCCCATATGAGGAAATTGCTGGAAATTGACACTGGACATGTACTGGACATGTTGTCCGCTCTCGACGTGCACCATCGCAAGGTAAGAAGCCTTGACTTCTTAAAGCCCTTAAAGTTGTAGCGGGCACCCCGGACGCAAGCAGCTTAAGGAAAACAGAACTGACTCAGATGCAGCTGGTCACTGCAAGCAATAGACAAATTTTTATAAATTCTAGGATGAAGAAAAATATTATTCAACTGACCGACACAGTTAACAGAATTATTAAGTCCTCAAAAGATAAGCAGGCCGATACCGGCCACCTCTTCGAAACCTTAAGCACACGCAATAGAATGATGATAACAGAAATAGGAAACCTTATGCTTACTTTAATGTTAGAAAAAATAAATGTTATAAACCCAACTATAATAGATCATTCTGATCCTATGAATATTCTCACTGACCAAATCACAGGGAACCCTATTACTGACATTTTGAAAGTATCTAATATTAAGGTAGAACATAAGGATAATGTTATAAGTTTCATAATAAGCAAGCAATGCAGGAAAACACAAATTTTCTCAGTCGCCCACAATGGTTCTGTACTTCAACTCCACGACAATCTGGCCGATTGCGACGGGCAGATGTTGGTCGTAGCCAATTGTTCACAAACTGCAATTGCCACATTCTGCAAGCGGTCCAAGAGCAGCAGTTGCGCACAAGGTCTCCATGCAGGGGGTACAGCCCATTGCCAAACGCAGCCGAGTCATCTTATCCCTGTCACCATAGTGGACGACGGCATCATCATCATTAACGATCGTAGCGCAATACTCTCCTACGACGACTTCGCCGCAATGAAGATAGATGGGACAAGCCTTGTCACCTTCTCTCCCGGTATTAGCGGGACGATACTCACACGATACTCGGCGACTCGATACTCAGCCTTCCCTACATTCACCTACAGTGAAAATAACCTTAACTGCATCAAAGAGGTTAGAGACAGTGTTGCAGTCGGAAATACATTGGCGGTTTCCCTCGGCATAATGCTGTTGGCCTGTGCTGTAGAAGCTGGAGTCTACTGGCTCCATAGGCTGACAATCAAGCGTAGAAACTCCCGGAAGACTTCGAATATTTTGGAAAACTTAAACGCGACCGAGGACGGTCGGTCTTCGAGAGGGGGAGTAGTTAACCACTGAC
Organism: Drosophila borealis; assembly: GCA_035045885.1. Classification (NCBI taxonomy): domain Eukaryota; kingdom Metazoa; phylum Arthropoda; class Insecta; order Diptera; family Drosophilidae; genus Drosophila; species Drosophila borealis. The sequence goes on from JAWNOR010000107.1 coordinate 476,094, forward strand.
TGTTGGTATTTGCTGACCCATCGTTCTGAGAAAGCCAATGGCCAGAGTCAAGTCGCGACGGATATGTCGCAACTATATTGCCGGCCGCGGTGGTCATCCGATACCGCACACGAGGCGCTAACGCTGCACTTTCGCGAGAGCGGTGGCGGCGGCTCTGCGGCAGCGGCGGCGACTCTGGGGCAGCGACGGTGTCTCTGCAGGCATTGCTTATATTAATAAAAATTGTATTCTGTAGTCTAAGTTTAGAAACAATAAAAGCGCGACGTATCGTCCCTTGAAGTCTCCCTTTAGTTAACTCATTTTTTATATGTATTTATTAATGCAACTGGCAAATCCAAAGTTGCAGGCATAAATGCACTAATTGGCGCCCAACCTAAAAAACCAAAAAATTAAAAATTAAAAACACGCGATAAAACGGTTTTAAAATACAATATAAACGTTAATCGTTTAAAATATATTAAATAAAAATAAAAATAAAGAAAAAAGCCAAATCGGCAGCTCTTCTTGTGACAGCAGCGGTGGAATTCGTCAAAATACTTGCACCAACTATAGAATCATCTCTGGTTGTGACAGCAGCGGTGGAATTCGTCAAAATATGTACAACAACAATAGAATCATGTAAGTGATTTGTGAAGTGAGAATGCAAAATTTGAAGAACAAAATTTTCAAATACGCACAAAATTAATTTCGTTAAAGTAAGAAAAGGAGTGTATATTTTTGATTGATAAAATAATTTATGAAAATTATTTTTAAAAAAAAATAATAAAAAGTATAATAATATAGAAAATACAAAATTCTACCAGCTTAACCTTTTATGTGTTGCTCGGTTTCATATAGAGGTTTAAATTCGAATGAGCGACTCTGACTCCGACGTAGACTTGCACGAACACTACGATAGCGACGAAAGTATTCTAGCGAGGTTAATAGAGGGATTTAGTAGTAGGTTTTTGTAGGTATTTGTAAGTATCAGATTGTGTCGTCCCGACTGAACATAATGCAGAAACGGACTCAGTTATGAATGCAGAGCAGTTGCGTGTGATAATTGATGCCGCAGTGCGGAGCGCACTCACAGCGCAGGCGCAAGAATTTGCGAATAGGGAAACTTCGCTAAGGCAGAAGCTTCAACATCAGATTGCGCAGGTGTCGAATAAGTTAAGAAACACACAACTTTCAGTGCCAGAAGTGAAGGTTTACAAGGAAGTTGAAATCATAGACGGGGTGGAATGTAACGAGCCGCTCGACGTGGTATAATGTCTTACTGAGTTCCATGGGACTCAAGACACTTACGTGTCCTGGAGGCAGGCCGCGCTTGCTGCCTATAAAATTTTCAAAATACACGACGGAAGTTCACGTCACTACCAAGCCACCATAATCATTAGGAGTAAAGTGAGAGGCCCAGCAGATGCAGTTGTCGCCTCGTCTAACACGCCGTAAAAATTTGAGGCCATCATAGCGAGGATGGACTTTACTTATAGTGACAAGCGGCCTATCCATGTGGATGAAGAGGAAATGGGTATGCTTAGGCAGGGCGGCATATCCATTCTGCAGTACTACGATCAGGTTGAAAAGAAGCTCACGTTACTCACGAACAAAGCCCATATGTCTTATGACGGCAATCTGGCAGCGGGCATGTGCGAAAAATTCAGGGGTGACGCACTTCGCGTATTTATCTCTGGACTAAAACGCAGTCTAACCGATGTGTTGTTTTCGGCTCACCCTTCAGATCTGCCGACGGCACTAGCGCTAGCCCAGGAGGTCGAGGCTAATCACGAGAGATATGCTTTCGCGACAAGCTTTGCTGGGGGCAAGAAGAGCGAGTTTGTCCAGAGCAACGCCCACAAGGGCGCCAGCAACAACAACGGCAAGAAAAAAAGCAATTCTCAGGGAGGCCAGGGCAAGAATCCTCATTTCAGGAACCAGAACGGCCAATCCACAGACAAAGTCCAGAATAGAGCTGAAGGTCCCTGCTACCGTTTATTCGACGGAGAATAGCGGGGATAGCTATGAAATTTTTAATTTTTAACCAACAACATCGCCGAAAAATGCAAGTTATCTATGTTTGGGTGCGACACATATTTTTTCCTACTTGATTCCTTATCAATTTTTGATGGAATTATAGGGGTGGACCTGCTAAAGCAGGTGGGAGCGGTTTTATGCCTAATAAAAAGTATGTTAAAATTTGGTGCGACTTCGGAATCGTTTCAGTACCACAAATGTGTGAGCGTCAATCACACGAAGAACAAAGAAGTCGAGGCACCACCTGCGGTGAAGGCAGATTTCCTGCGAGTGCTTCACCGAAACAACAAGGCTTTTACGGACTCTAACGAGGCGCTGCCTTATCACACAGCTTTCGTGGCCACAATTCATACGACCGACGAAAATGTGGTCTACTCAGAGCTATACCCCTATCCCATGGGTGTTGGGCCAGCTGAGTTGGGCAATAGAAATAAACGTCTAGTGATAGACTTTAAGAAGCTCAACCGCAAAACAATTGCCGACAAATACCCAATGCGAAGCATCACCATGATATTGGCTAGTTAGGGTAGGGCCAAATATTTTACGACGCTCAATCTGAAATCAGGTTATCACCAGATTACTCTGGCCGAGCAAGATCGTGAAAAAAAGGCTTTTTCGATTAACGGTGGGAAATTGTCATATAAATTTTGTAGACACCCCTTTGGTTTGAAGTCGTTCTTCGCGACGTTCTTTTTCGGAAAACGAGTCGGATCCTGTCAGGCTTGTCGACTGGGTTTTAAAAAGAGGCAAACATGCGTGTGGCGCATGAGCAGTCACAATTTTTTAAAGAAAGCGTCGAGTATCTCGGCTTTATTGTGACTAAGGATGTTGCGAAGTCAGATCCGGAAATGGTAAAAGCTATCCGGCAATACGCTGAGCCGACTGCAGTATTCGGTGTAAGATCTTTTTTGCATTTGGCAAGCTGCTTTATCAAAGACTTTGCGGAAATAACAAAACCGATCTCCGACATCCCGAAAGGAGATAACAGGTCAATTAGCAAGTACAAATCAAGAAAGATATCAGTACAGTTCAACGAGGCTTAGCGTTCCAGAAACTTAAAAACATTTAAGCGTCAGAAGACGTTATACTAATGTTCCCATACTACAAAAAACCGTTTAATTTGACCACAGACGCCTCGAGCGAGAGTTGCTTGCCGTCGTCCGGGCATTGGGCAAACTGCGACACTTTCTTTACGGGGTTAGGAATATAAACATTTTCACTGACCACCAGCCTCTCACGTTCTCGGTATCCGAGAGCAATCCCAATGCATAAATAAAGCGCTGAAAATCGCGCATTGATGAAACAGGGCCTAAGCTTTACTATAAGCCTGGTTAAGAAAATCATGTAGCTGTCGCGCCCCTGCAGGGCAATCGCGACGAGCCAAAATCTGACGCGGCTACGATTCACAGTGAATTGTGGGAATACTATTTCCCTAAAATGACCAAATTGGCTAACGAGGTTGTCTTGAATTGTAAACTTTGCACAAAAGCAAAATACGACAGACACCCGAAAAAACAGGAACTCGGCCAGACTCTAGTCCCCTCACAAGTTGGAGAAATGTTACATATCGAAATTTTTCCCACAGACAAAAAATTCTTTTTGACTTGCGTAGACAAATTCTACAAGTTTGCGGTGGTCGAACGATAGAAAACACGCGACCGCCTATGCTGGTTTTAATGAATATTTTCCCGTTGGCGAAGCAGGTGTATTGCGGCAATGAGCTCGTATTCAAGTCAAACCCCATTAAGGCTCTGCTATTGAATAATTACGGCGTGAGCGTGGTAAACGCGGCTCCCCTTCATAGCACGTCTAATGGGCAGGTAGAGCGCTTTCACAGCTGGAAATAGCCAGATGTTTAAAGTCTCAAAGGGGTACAGTTGACACAGTCGACCTTATCCTGCAGGCCACTATCGAATATAACAGCTCAATCCACTCAGTAGCTTAGAAGAGGCCTATTATATCTTGATATCTTGCTTATCTCTTCACCGGAATGTACCCGCGAGGTTAGGGGTAAGATAAAAGGAGCCCAAATTTAGCAGAACGCCAGCGTTAACCATAGGCGTCAGAACAGAGTCTTCAAAGTAGGTGAAAACGTCCTGGTAAAGACAAACCGCAGATTAAGCAACAAGCTATCGCCTTTTTGTGTCGAAAATAAGGTTGAAGCGGACTTGGGGACAACGGTCCTCATTGAGGGGCGGGTGGTCCATAACCTCCGTTGACGTTTTAAAAAATGAGAAAACAATTTTCACTGTCTTTTTATTAATATTTGTTTTTACATTTTAGGATTACGTTTATCATACTTTCAATCATCACCATGACGACAGCACGGGTGACTGACTACACGCACGCGGACTACATACCGATCACTGACGGGGACATCTTACTATGGGACAGCTACGGGTACTTACGTCACACTACCAACCTCACGGAACATAAGACAATGACTGATGTGCACGCTCTCGATGTGCACCATCGTAAGGTGAGAAGCCTTGACTTCTTGGAATCAGCCCTTAAGGTTGTAGCGGGTACTCCGGAAACAAACGAGTTTGGGAAAATAGAACTGACGCAGACCAAGCTGGTCACTGAAAGCAATAAACAGATTTCCATAAACTCCAAAGTACAAGAAAAGATTAACCAACTGAACCACACTGTAAACAAAATTCCCAAATCCTTAAAAGATAAGCAGGCCGACACAGGCCACCTTTGTGAAACCCTAAGCACACACAACAGAATGATGATATCAGAAAAAGGGAACCTTATGCTTACTTTAACCTTTGAAAAAATAAATGTAATAAAGCCAACAATAATTGATCACTCTGATTCAATGAATATTCTCACTGACCAAGTCACAAGGACTCCCATTACAGACATTTTGAAAGTATCTAATATTAAAGTAGAACATAAGAAAAATGTAATAAGTTTCATAATCGAGTTCCCCATAATAAGCAAGCAATGCAGAAAGATGACAATTTTCCCAGTCGCCCACAATGGTTCTGTACTTCAACTCCACGACAATCTGGTGGCCGATCGCGACGGGCAGATGTTGGCCGTAGCCAATTGTTCACAAGCCGCAACTGCCACATTCTGCAAGTGGTCCAAGACCAGCAGTTGCGCACAAGGGCTAAATGCAGGGGGTACAGCCCATTGCCAAACGCAACCGAGTCATCTTATCCCTGTCACCATAGTGGACGACGGCATCATCATTATTACGGACGTAGCGCAACACTCATCTACTACGACTGCGCCGCGATAAAGATAGATGAGACAAACCTTGTCATCTTCTCGTCCCATGCCACGAGCTCTACACACACACACTCAAATGTGTGCGTATGACCCGATCAAGGGAATTTTCTTCAAAAGGCGACTAGCGCTGTCTTTGTTTTTTCGGCATTTTTGCGGTGGACTTGCGGCCGCAAAAGCCACAAGTGTGTGAACAGTCAATGAAAACTGGTGAACCACACTTGTCGCCTTTTGCTTCCATAGCCACATAAGGCACAAAATTGAAGAAAATATTTCTTGCTCGCGACAAACGCCGTGATCTACTTGTGCGCACATCCACAAAACACAAACAGATGTATGTTTGTAGATCTCGGGGGTTTTTGAGAAGCTATGTGGAGAGAATGAGATGCACACAAGTGCGCAAATCAATGAGTGAGATCGAAGCATACTCTGCACATGCATACACACATATGTATGTTTTTGGGATGTAAGGAATTAAAAACTAAGATACATATATTGTGGAAAGGCATCAGCTGCAGCGACGTTGTGCGCTGAGCGAGATGCGGCTTCATACTGAACGTTCGGCTTTTGAGGCCGGCGTTCGGCTGCCACTCTCAGCAGTCTTACTCTCTCTAGGCATAACAAAATAGTCGCAGGCACCCTTGGGGTTCCCTCGTTGCGATCTATCGTGTTTCGATCATTCGGCTGTTTGAAGTATCTATGCATTGTATGGCTAGTAGTTGTAGGTAAAAAACAAGTAAAAGATGTCTAGTCGGGAGTGCACAATTAGGAGATACCCCGAACCATCTTCTACCAACAAAAAATGCTGCTCGCGCTAGAGGGGTGGCTGGGGCGATAGCTATAAAATGACAGATACTTGATCTGTATATACTATTCTAGAAGCTCTAAAAGCTACATGTCAAATATGGTGACTCTAGCCTTTAAGACATGAGAGATTTGTTGAACAAATATGATTTCTATATCGATTTTTATCGTTTGCCTGGCAATGCGTCAAGTTATCGATTATCGATAAGAAACTCGTACTGCGCAGGCACTAGGAGGCCCTTCATTCCTCATTTCAAGACTCTAGCTCTTAATAGTTCTGGCGGACAGACAGAAAGACATGGCTAGATCGACTCGGCTGTTGATGATGTGATGATCAAGAATATATATACTTTATAGGGTAGGAAATGCTACCTTCTGCCTGTTATATACATTTTCACAAAACTATTATACGATTTTTACCCATCTGCAATGGGTTCAGGGTATAAAAACGCACACACAATAAATCAAAAAACAAAATCTTACCGTTTTGCGATTCCTGGAGACATTTGATAGTTTTTTGTTATAAATAAATATATAAATAAATTTATAAATTTCTTATAAATCAAATATTATGCTATGCCACGTTATGTTTGGCGTAATAATTAAAAGTGCCGCTATGTTGGGGCTGCCAACTTATGAAGCGTGCTAACCTATGGGAACGCAAAGATGCCACCTTGTGAGAATAATTAAAAAATCGGTTAGCTTTTGTCCGCATGACAATGAATATTTTGTAAATTTCTTATTTTTATAAAATGACAATTTTATATATTATTTTAAATTTTACAATTTGGGCCATTATCTGTTTAAATATAAATATATAATACTACCGGGTATAACCCGGCCTTGCCCGTGGTACGTATATTATAAAATCAATGTTTTCAAAAAGCTTTGAAAACGATTTTGAAACTGGCAACTTTGATGCAAATCGCACAAAACTTAAAATTCACCAAAAAAATCCTTGAAATTCGTTTTCCACCGAAGGAGTTTAGATTTTGAGAAAAATGTGAAATACGTCTCAAATGATTTTTCTTATAGATCTTTGGAAATAAATTTGAGCACAAAACGTCATCCACCAAATCTTCGACCCCCATTTCCACCAAGGAGGAACGTATTTTTCGAAAAGTGTGAAACACCCCTTAAATGAATTTGAACAAAGATCTTTGAAAATAAGTTTGAGGCCGATCGGATGGTAAACAAAAAACATTCATACAAACGTTTTACGCCAATTTACCACTGTTGCCAGTGGAATTTCCCAAATCGCTGAAACACGTATTCATTAAATTTTTATGTAAAGCTTTGAAAATATGAAAGCAAATCGGACACAATTTAAAACTTTGCACGAATTGGAATTGCTCGAAACCCAGTCTTAACGTGCACCTACATCACATAAGGTAACTACAGTGAAAATTTCAGCTTCCTAACTCTTACGGTTTGGGCTGTGCGTTGATCACCAATCAGTCAGTCAGTCAGTCAGTCAGTCAGTCAGGACAAACAGTTTTATATATGGAGATATATGCAAATTAAAGATTTTTATTGTAAGCTTATTTACGAACTTTTCATTCAATGTGTTACGGAACTGTTTGTTTCTCATTGGACCGCGCCGGCTAAGTCATCGGTGCTCTGGGTGTAGTCCCATCCCTGGCCCGCAGTCCGCACAATCGATATCAACAAGCTACAACATCTACAGCAAAACAGACCTACACAACACCATCCACAACGAACCACAAAATCGATAAACATCAAACAGCCGGAACTTTTAACAAATGAACAACATAAACCGCTGTGGCAACAAGAAATGTAAACAACAAATGTGAGACGCTGATATAAATTAACAAAAAAAAAAACTCTTCTGATCCACTTTACTTTTCCACATCGGGTCCCGGTTTCGGACCTAGCGTACCCGCCCTACCTGAGACGATCACCTACACTCGTCTCCCTCATTTTGGCCACTAGATGGCCTTCATCAACCCGTGTCGGCAGTCATGCCCCCCTCTCCCACCAATGGATATTTAGCCGGATATTGCTTTCCTTCAGTATGTGCAAATAATTGGTTGCATTTATTATATCTATTAACAATCAATATCTCTTATTTCACTTATCTTCACAGGATGTCTCCAAGCTTCTATTTCTGGTTTCATGCAAGTGGACACTTCTATTCAACTTCAACAGGTACGTATAATTATTTGCATCATCTTATTGACAAATAATATGATTTTCTAAAATTGTATTTATTGCCGAACAACACAAAGAAAGGACGTCACCGAAAGCTGATGCCGTTAGGAACAAGGTGGGAAAACAAATGTTATAAATATTAAATTGAGCAATTGACTCCCCACACGTTCACGAACGTATATATACATATATATATGTATATGTGTGTTACCACGCAGGGAAAAAATGGTATGTTGGAAAGATGCTTAAATAAAAAAAGATATTAGTAGGGATTAAATCGCTTAAATACACTTAACCTACTTAAAGAGCTCCCTGGGGCGCTAAGGGCGATGGAAATAAATTAATATATATATATATATATATATATATATATATATATATATATATATATATATATATATATATATATATATATATATATATATATATATATATATACCGAAAGCTGATGCCGTTAGGAACAACATGGGAAAACAAATGTTATAAATATTAAATTGAGCAATTGACTCCCCACACGTTCACGCACGTATATATACATATATATATGTATATGTGTGTTACCACGCAGGGAAAAAATGGTATGTTGGAAAGATGCTTAAATAAAAAAAGATATTAGTAGGGATTAAATCGCTTAAATACACTTAACCTACTTAAAGAGCTCCCTGGGGCGCTAAGGGCGATGGAAATAAATGATATATATATATATATATATATATATATATATATATATATATATATATATATATATATATATATATATATATATATACATATGTATGGATCGTGTGGAATCGAAATTACTTGGTTTTTTTTCTTTTTTTAGATGTCAGACGCAATAACTTTTGAGGTCTTTCTTTCACTGTCGGAGATCAATGATGTTTTTCTTAAAATGTAATGACGATAGATTGCATATATACATATACGTATGTACACATAAGGCCAACAAACTTAACTCAATTTAATTATTTCAAAATCTTTTCTCATTCAGGAGTCTCAAATATAAGTCTGTTTCTGCCTCTGCGTGTTGCTCGGCGCGAGGCTGGGCGTTATAGATCGGACTGTGGCCGCTTCGTCTCCTGGTCGACTCTCGGTTTTCGCGAAGGGGCGAAAAGACGCTGGTAGTCGTCGACGTGGGCTCTGGCTCGGATCCATCTCGCTTCGGTGAGATTGGCCGGGCCACAGATGACGGGCTTGCGAGGCGCGAGAAACAGCCTATCGTCCTCTGCGTGCTCCTTGGCTGGCACTTTTATTGTTATTTTATTTCCTTTTTCTTTTTTGGCCGATCTGGATCTTTTGTGCGCGGCACTTGGATGGCCGCATTCAGGTTTGTTTTTGCTCGGTAATGTCACTGTATTTTCTTTGCGGCCTTATATGTATATTTTTGTTTTTGTTTTCTTGTCGGCACAATGTTTTAATCAAAAATTAATTATTAAGCCGAAAATAATTATTTTTTATTGTTAATATGTGCCGTCGGCCAATTCGGGCGGTGAAAAACTTTCCCTCGAGTAATTTTTGCACGGGGCCGACATGATAAAGAAAACTGATGTTGCTTTCGAGCACGGCACGTCCGCCGTTGACCGCTGACAAAATCGAATTTCCTTTCCAGGCGACAGATATCATATTTTTTACCCTGAACCCATTGAAAATGAGAAAAAGGGCATAATGTATTTGTACAAATGCATGTAACAGGCAGTTGGAAGCATCTCGGACCCCATAAATTATATATATTCTTGATCAGCATCAAGAGCCGTAGGTCCTCCTAGTGCCCGCGCAGATCGAGTTTGTTTCCAATATTCGATAACTTTCCCCGTTTCCAAGTAATCGATTAAAATCGATATTGAAATCCTGTTTTAAGAGCAAGTTGGGTAAATAATAAGAGCAAGATTCACCAAACTTGACATGCAGCTTCTAGAATAGAATATATATATCAAGTATCTTTCATTTAATACCTATCGCCACCTCCCCGCTACCACCGCAAAGCTATAAATCAATTTTAGCCACAATTTATATGCAATTGACTTTTTGAGAATACACAAATATTCTATATTCTAATTCTACAATAGGATGTACTGTCGAAAATTTCATTAAGATCGGTTAAGAAACACAAAAGTTATGTGCGCACGTGTTAGCAGCAGCTAGCGCAAATTCCTAGAATTTCTGTATACACGTACACACACGCATTCATGCGCGTCTGCTTTGAATTCTATCAACAGCATTGCAAATGCGATTGTATTGTTTTCTGTGCTGCTATTTTAATTGGTTTTGTCTCATTTAAACTTAATTATAGGTGTGGCTGTTGAGTAGGGACAGTGGCAAATAGTGCAGTGTGTAGCGAGAACGAACCCTACCGAGGAAACTGTTTTTTTTTTTTGGCTGGTGTGCCTGCAACTGATAACAGCAGCATCTTAATTTTATCTTATAATACTCGCTCTGCAAAGCAATTGCCTAAATTTCGCTCTTAAGAATTAATTAACATAGAGCTGCCGCTCTTCGCTGTTACGATCGTTTTATTGCCCTAGCTTTACTTATGCGAAGGCCTCGATGCTGCGCATCGAGTTAGTTAAGTTAGTTCGCTTCAGCATTTGGTACGCATCGGCCACTTGCATTACTCAAAATTATAACTAATAATTGTCGCTTCGCTAAAATTGGCACATACTAATTCGGGTTCGCTTGCCTATATATAAACAATTGTTCTTAAATAATAAGCACAGACCAATTCGGGTCTGCCTGCTTCTCGTAACTTTAAGAAATATAAAAACAATTTTGAACACAACAAATAAATAGTTAATTACTTCTATTTGTGAAAGCTATTGAAAAAGCTCAATAGCGCAACAATAATAATTGTGAAAAATGTTAATTTAATTAATGTCTTTGTGTAAGCAACAGTGAAAATGTTCGAGTAAGAAGTTATGGTGGGTGGGATAAGGGTGTAAGGCGGGTGTCCGTCAAGATTTGGGAGTTGACAGGTGCATTTATGGCCAACTCATGGTGGGGAGGGCTCTGCTGTCCACCGTATGCATGTTTTCAGGTTGTCCGATTGTGTGTTCGAAAAGTAACCGAAATCCGTTAGTCTGAATTTAAATATAAATTATTTTGTTAACCGACTCTTCCATTTATCGAGGTCTTACTCCCCCTGGCTGATCTCTGCCTAGCCGGTAAATCGATAAAAGGAATGTGAACGACAAATCGGATCATAACAAATGGCGCCCAGTGGGAAATAGGGATTGCGTGTGAAATCGAGTACCCATTGTAAATTACAAAAGTTGTGCATTTTTGTCAAGTCTGTCCGTTGACAGTCAGCTGTTTGGACCGCGGGGAGGATCCTAAAGCCTCACCTGTTGCTGCCACGGCTGAAATGTCAAGACAAGACATCAAAGAGGTACGAGAAAAGTTCCAAACCTCGAAGAATCCGAAGTAGAATTCCGTAAACTAGTCCCAAAGTGGAGGCAATAAATTCACTGCTGCGCTGCCGTTTACGGATCTGCCAAGGATAATAAGAATATCCATTAGATTTTTTTTGCATACAATTTCAATAAGAAAATATTTTAGTTTACAGTCCATATCTGCAAGAACATAGGCTGTGGTCCGAGCAGGTGCCTTTAAAGATGCCACATGCAATCGTTGTCCAGCCTTGTTTTAGCTACAATTCATGTCAAAGCCAGGAGACAAAATGAAAAAATGTAGGAAAGCGGGAATTAAAAGTTTATATTTTACTTTAGTAGAAAAGACTTACCGATAAGCAGCCGCCTAAAACTAAACTTATCTCACCCATTCTTGTTATGTGCACGTTCATATCTGTAAAAATACAAAAGATATAAATAAGTAGCAAACGTTAAAAGTAGTCGAAATAGTTAGGTATATTGAATTTGGTGATGCCGAAGGGGGAAAAGGAGAAACATACTTTGAACAGAAGGTTTAGGAGCGCGATAGAATACATATGAGGTAGAGGGTCGGAATTTCGGTCCTCGATAACGCGCTTCCAATCCCAAAGAATCCAAGCCCGATATCTATCCGAGCTGGATAGCAGCTCACACTCGGAGGCCATGGATAACTTCGTGGATGCCAACAGAGGTTGTGTCATGGGAGACAGCGAGGGACAATCCACGTCAGCTGCAGCTCAGGAGCAACAGGGAGTGGCCACAATCCCCAGCAAAATAGCATCGGCTATAAATTTGGCGTTGTTCCAGGCCCAAGAGACATACCGCTAAACCATGGCCATGAAGGAGGACATGCTTCAATTCATGACGCAGATAAGCGACAGCCTGGCGGAGATGCGAGTTGACACTGGAAACCGACAGCGTGAGGAATTGGCAGCTCAACGATTGTGGCAATCGTGCAGTCGTGCATAGCAGCAAGGACACAAGCTGGAATCCCGTCGTAGCAGCAACGATAGTCGACTGTCTGCACATCCGGTTAGGGAAATCGACCATCGATTACTGGAAGCCCCTCAGAGGGGCTAAACAAATCCGGTGAGCTGGACAGACAGCGCTCCGCACGAGTTCCGAGACGCCGGAGGGCAGGATTGTTTCATGCGAATCTCTGCCCATGAGCCGAAGACTGAAGTGGTGAATATTCGGATATAGGGTCTGTTCGATGGAGGAACTAGAAGTATGCCGGTATCAGAGTTCATCTTTAGGCTGAAGCATATGCAACTGACTTAGCAGGTTCCGTGGAAAGAAGTATTGCGCGATTCCCACGTCCTGGTTGAGCGAAAGGAAGCAGAATCCAGGCGACACAATCGACGAGTACATCTAGGCGAAGCTAGGTCTGCGCTCTCGATTGGCAACGCCTTTTTTCGATCATGACCTAATTTAGGTTCTAAAAATGAATATAAGGGATGCTGTTTCCAGAGCTATATAACCCATTTACATCACCAACATGGAGAGGTTGCGAGAAGAATACCATGATGCAAAAAGACTGATTGTCGCCCGACTTGCAAGCCTTATGGATCACATGGCCATCCTTCCTGATCACCAATTTGGGTTCAGAGGAAGGCATGGCGCTGTTGATCAGGTGCCCAGAGTGATTACCATATTCTTAAGGCTTACGACGACAAAGACTACTGCTATGGAGTCTTTGTAGGCGTAAAGCAGGCCTTCGACCGAGTCTGGATCAGAGAGCTGCATGAATGGCAAAAAAAACCACGTTCAAATGAACAATGCCAAAAATGAGTTGAGTGAAATTGAATGCGAAGCCGAATATGTTTGAATGAGTGAGTGCGGCCACGTAGAACTCGAACGCACAAAATTGAAACGAAAGAAACCGAATTGAATGAGTGCGAATGCGTTGGAATAAGAGGCTGCTTTTCGAATGCATTCGGGTTTTTAATTGTTGTTGTCTTGTCGCGGATAAAGAAAAAGACGAAAAAGGAAAAGAAGAAAGAAAAAACGAAAGTCAATGTAATTTTTGTTCGTATTTATTTAGCTTATTACTAAACATATATTAAATTAATATTTGCATGTAAAAACATTATTTATTTATGATGTCTGGATTGGTAGCTATTAGGCAGCGCTTTTCGGTTATTAAATTTCTAGCGTTTGAAAATGAACGTTCCGAAGCTGCGCTGCTCGCTGGAATGCAGAATATTTTGTGGCTTGTTTTGTACAAAAGAGGAAAAAAGTTTTTGTGCATATTCCACCAAGCTAAAGCATCAAAACTAGTTGTGTATGTAACATTAAGATTTGAATATCCTGCAATTTCTTGTTCAACTTGGTCTTTATATATATATCTCTATATATAAAACTGTTTGTCCTGACTGACTGACTGATTGGTGATCAACGCACAGCCCAAACCGTAAGAGCTAGGAAGCTGAAATTTTCACTGTAGCTACCTTATGTGATGTAGGTGCACGCTAAGACGGGGTTTCAGGAAATTCCACCCGCAAGTGTGGAAAAATCGCGAAAAACTCTTGTATGTAACTTTTTTGTTTGCCATCCGATCAGCCTCAAACTTATTTTCAAAGATCTGTGTTCAAATTCATTTAAGGGGTGTTTCACACTTTTCGAAAAATCCGTTCCTCATTGGTGGAAATGGAGGTCAAAAATTTGGTGGGTGACGTTTCGCGCTCAAATTCGTTTCCAAAGATCTATAAGAAAAATCATTTGAGACGTGTTTCACACTTTTTGCAGAATCCAAACTTTTTCGGGTGGAATGCGGCTCAAAGATTTTTTGTACGAAGTTTTAAATTGTGTCCGATTTGCTTCAAACTTATTTTCAAAGCTCTCCATAAGAATGTAATAAATACGTGTTTCAGCGATTTGGGAAATTCCACTCGCAACAGTGGTAAACTGGCGGAAAACGTTTGTATGAAAGTTGTTTGTTTACCGTCCGATCAGTTTCAAAATCATTTCAAATTTGTTTGAGAACATTGATTTTATAACATACGTGCCACGGGCAAGGCCGGGTTATACCCGCTAGTATATAAATATATATATATACATATATATATATATATATATATATATATATATATATATATATATATATATATATATATATATATATATATATATATATATATATATATATATATATATATATATATATATATATATATATATATATTATCAGCAAATTCATCATAAGCTGAATGTGTTTCTGTTGTGTTATAAACACTGTCTTTAAGAAAATATTGTATGTATAATGTTTTTGCACTCGTTAATAACGGTTTCCTTTTCAGTGTGAAAATTGTATCAATTTGTTTGTGGGTGGGAAAAGAAATGTAGCTATGTTGTGATATATTGTCAAATTTGGAATTACTGTCGTTGAAATTTGGGTTTCTAGTGCGAACTTAAGTGATTGAATAATCTCAATATCATGGCATTCGGTCTGACAGGTTTTCTTTAATTTATATATATTCGGCACAGTCAAGTGAATAGTTGGACGTTTGCTTGCTTCAAGTTTTTTTGAAACATTTTCAAAAACTTCTAATAGGCGAACAATGGAACCCAAATGAATAATGTTCATGCCTTCAATTCTGGATGTCTTATTTTTTTCTTTTAGAATAGTTGTTATGTCAATCCAATTAATTTCAATTGATTTTAGCAAATAGTAAACTGTGTTCCAGCGAGTTGGGCAAAAGCTTTCTAAAGAGAATTCTTAAAAGAATCCTTAATGAATTCATTCCAGACTTTTTAAAATATTTTACCAGCTTGCTACAAGTTGTGATGATATTCCCCATCTCAGGAACAGCAGCGATAGCTTTTTCATCAGCATTGTTCAGCAAATGGTTGACGCAATGAATTTTCTCCAAATCTCGAAAGGCTTTAATCATATTAGACCCACGATCGGTTACAATTATGGGATTGTCCACTTCAAGGTCACATCCGAAACCTTTCAATATCTCCCCTATTTTTGCCCGAATATTTGAACCTGTGCATTTCATTTCTTTCATTGACTTCATGGCCATTAAACGCTCAACAAGAACTCCCTCCTTTATGTAGTGCACAGTACAGGACAAATACGATGTTTGCAAATAATTATCAGTCCATATGTCACTAGGGATGGCATATCGAAAGGCTTTATATTTTTTTATTTCGGTTTTTATTGGGCAAAAGTGTGACTCATAAATCATTGTTATATTTTAAGATATTGTTGTTGGATGTGGTAACAATTTATCAACGTCGACATTAGAACCAAACGTTGCTCCAACCTTAATTAAAAATGATGCAAACTTCTTAAGGCCGGAGTCGTCTATAATTTTTAATGGACGACAGTTCTGAACAACCCAATCGGTAACAACAGCTACACCCTCATGTTTCGTTGCTGGACTTACATCAACAGGTGAAGCTTTGCAAAATTTACTGCCGTTTACTAAATAACATTTATGCTTGACCAGCTTGTGCTTCCTGTAAACTTAAAAACAGAAAAGCACATCTTACAGGCAACAAGTTCAGCCAATTCCTCTCCATTTTCGTTTATTATTTTTGAGAAAAATTGCCACACCTCGCTTCAGCCTCTCTTCTCAGTAAGGGTATACATTCCAATATGGAGCTTCTCCTTTATATTCTCTCCGCTTTTCTCCTTTGCACCCCCTGCGCTTTTTGAAACCTATATACATATGTCAAGCAAATTAAATTAAAACTGAAAAATAAACACACAAAAAACACTTACTGACAGTTCACAAATACTCAGTTATTAATCTGAGCTCGAACAAAACAAACAAAACAAGCTATTAAACAAAATACATTTATTATATATTTAAAAACAAAAACAAAACAAAAACATCTAAATGCGCATGCAAAATACATACAGTCTGGGCACCGTTTTTTTCTCCGTCCATTTCTTTTGACGGCTTGCTTCTGTTGTATTGAACGAAATAAAGGCACACAAAAACTCGAGTAATTCGGGTTTCTTCGGCTGTGCCAAATTTTTCATTCCGCTTTACGCTTTATTTATTCTCACTCATTTTGCTGAATGCCGTCTGGTATGAGACACAACACGCACTCACATTGTAAATCATGCGTTTCATTGTGTGCCTCGCAATCACTCAATTCAATTCAATTCGAGTCCATTCAATTTAACATATGTTGTGAGTGAAGCCATGCAGCTCTCTAGTCTGGATTGATAGATTGCTCCAGAAAATCAAGGCGTGCCTTCATTCTACTTCTGCGCTCGTATCTAACAGAGCGAAAGTTCGAAGTCACAGTTAAGGCAGCAATCTTTCTTGTTCGCACGATGAAAACGGGTGACCCCCAAGACAGCGCACTGGGAACCTTTCTCTGCAATTTGTACACGGCAGACATCCCCACTCCGGATGACTTACACGAGTTTGCCACCCCAGGCAAACACTGATGGCCACATTTGCCGATGACGTGGCAATATTTTACTCCGCTCACTGCAAATGCGATACCGGAAGTGAAAGTTTACAAAGAGGCCAATATCATAGATGGGGTTGAATGCAACGAGCGGTTGACGCGGTAAAGTGCCTTGCTGAGTTCCATGGGACACAGGACACTTACGTATCTTGGAGGCGGGCCGCGCATGGCGCCTACAGATTTTTCAGAAAATACAACGGAAGCTCCCGTCGCTACCAAGCCATCTTAATAACTAGAAGTAAAATTAGAGGTTCGGTGGACGAGGTTCTCGCTTCGTTTAACATACCGTTAAACTTCGAGGCCGTCATAGCAAGGTTGGACTTCACAAATAGTGACAAGCGGCCTATCCATGTGATCGAGCAGGTAATGGGCACGCTTAGGCTGGGCGGCATGTCCATCCTAGAATACTACGGTGAGGTTGAAAAAAAACTCACGTTACTCACAAACAAGGCCAATATGACTTATGATATGACTTTGGCCACGGACATGTGTGAAAAATTCAGGCGTGATGTGCTCCGCGTATTCGTCTCTGGACTTAAACGCAGTTTAACCGACGTGTTGTTTGCGGTTCACCCTTCGACTTTGCCGACGGCGCTGGCACTAGCCCATGAGGTCGAGGCTAGTCACGAGAGATATGCTTTCGCGGCAAGCTTTACCAGGAGGTAAAAGGAAAGAAGTCGTCCAGAGCAGCGACTGCAAGGGCGCCAGCAACAGCAACACCAGGCAAAAAAACAATTTCCTTAAGGTGACCAGGGCAAGAATCCTCATTTCAAGAGACAGAACGGTTAGTACACAGATAAAGTCCAGAATAGAGCGGATGTCGATAATGACCCAGTACCCATTGAAGTCGACCCTTTTTCCTCAAAGTATAGGCAGCCAACAAACTACCAGAAATCGCAGGGCTCAGCTTAGTTAAACGCCAACCAGGGTCAGGGAAATAAGCGTCCCACCGGAACTGACCGCGTGACAGACCAAGGAAGCAAAAGATGGATCACATCACATCACAAGCGATCCAGAGGGCGCGGAATATTGCGACTCAGCATATGGCGAATATGAATATGGCGTAGATTACGAAAGCGATAGCTATAATCTTTTAGGGGAAAGTCCGTGCCGCCGTTCATACGGCGGAGAATAGTGGGTACAGATATGAGATTCTTAATCGACACGGGTGCAGCCAAATATTACATCAGGCCGCACAAGCGACTAAAAGGCGTCATCCCTGTCGAATCCCCTTTTGTTGTCCATTCCATTCATGGGTCAAACAACACCGCTGAAAAATGCAACTTGTCCATGCTTGGGTGCGACCGGTTTTTTCCTACTTGATTCCTTATCCACGTTCGATGGAATCATAGGGCTGGACCTGCTAAAGCAGGTGAACGCAGTTTTATGCTTAAAAGAGGGCATGTTAAAATATGGTGCGACTTCGGAGGCGTTGCAGTACCACAAATGTGTGAGCGTCAATCACACGAAGAACAAAGAAGTCGAGGCACCACCTGCGGTGAAGGCAGATTTCCTGCGAGGGCTTCACCGAAACAACAAGGCTTTTACGGACTCCAACGAGGCGCTGCCTTATAACACGGCTGTTGTGGCCACATCCGTACGACCGACGAAAATGTGGTCTACTCAAAGCTATACCCGTATCCTAGAGGTGTGGAGGATTTTGTCATTTCAGAAGTCAACGAACTACTTAAAAATGGCATAATCAGAAAGTCGAAATCGCCATACAACAATCCGCTGTGGGTGGTCGATAGGAAAGGCATAGACGAGTTAGGCAATAGAAAAAAACGTCTCGCGATAGACTTTAGCTCAACCTCGAGACTGTTGCCGACAAATACCCAATGCCAAGTATCACAATGATACTGGCTAATCTGGGTAAAGCAAAATACTTCATGACGCTCGACCTGAAATCAGGTTATCACCGCCCTTTTCGATCAATGGTGGGAAGTGCGAGCTTAGTCGACTTCCCTTTGGTTTGAAGAATGCAGCGAGCATTTTTCCGAGAACCATAGATGACGTTCTGCGGGAGCAGATTGGAAAATCTTGCTACGTTTATGTAGACGACGTCATCGTGTTTTCGGAAAGCGAGGCGGACAATGTCAGGCATGTCGACTGGGCATTAGGGAGCCTTTTAAACGCGAACATGCGTGTGGCGCACGAGAAGTCACGTTTTTTTTAAAGAAAGCGTCGAGTACCTCGTCCTTATAGTGGCAAAAGATGATGCAAAGTCAGATCCAGAAAAGGTGAAAGCCATTCGGGAATACGCTGAGCCGAGTAAGGTGTTTGAATTAAGATCCTTTTTGGGTTTGGCAAGCTATTACCGCTGCTTTATCAAAGACTTTGCAGCAATAGCGAAACCAATCTCTGACATCCTAACAGGGGAAAACGGATCCATTAGCAAGTACAAGTCTACAAAGGTCCCTATATAATTCAACGATGCTCAGCGCAACGTGTTCCAGAAGCTTAGGAACATATTAGCGTCGGAAGACGTTATACTGATGTACCCGGGCTTGACCACAGACGCTTCAGCCTACGGCATAGGTGCTGTCTTGTCGCAAAATGGTCGCCCCATGACTATAATATCCCGGTCCTTAAAAGATAGGGAAGCACACTTCGCTAAGAGCGGGAGTTGCTTGCCATCGTCTGGGCATTGGGTAAGTTACGGCACTTTCTTTACGGGTTTAGGGACATACATATTTTCACTAATCACCAACCTCTCACGTTCTCGGTATCTGAGAGCAATCCCAATACAAAAATAAAGCGCTGGAAAGCGGGCATTGATGAAACAGGGGCCACGCTTTTCTATAAGCCTGGTAAAGAAAATCATGTAGCTGACGCGCTGTCGCGCCAGAACGTGGACACCCTTTAGGGCAACCGCGATGAGTCAGAATCTGACGCGGCTACGATTCACAGTGAATTGTCCCTGTCTTACACAATCGCTTCGACGGAGAAGCTCCAAACTGCTTCTGGAACCAAATAGTATTAGAGCAATCACGCTTTCCTCTAAAGAGGACTTTCATACTTTACGGCGAAAAAACTTGCCATTTGATAAACTTTACTGATAGGGTCGCCCTCATCGAAACGATAAAGGCCATCACTAACCCAAACGTGGCTAATGCGTTTCACTGTACTCTCAATCTTGTCCAGTTTCCAGCACGAGGTGGTAAGCGCCTTTCCGACTACGAAGTTTTGGTATTGCAAAGCCTTCGTGGTCGACGTGTTCGACGTCAGTGATAGAAGAGAAATCATCACTCAGGAACACAATCGAGCCCATAGGGCGGCTCAGGAGAATGTGAAACAGGTCATGACGGAATACTATTTTCCTAAAATGACCAAATTGGCTAATGAGGTAGTCCTTAACTGTAAGATTTGCACAAAAGCTAAATACGACAGACACCCAAAGAAGCAGGAACTCAGCCAGACGCCACTTCCCTCTCAAACTGGAGAAATGTTGCACATCGACAATTTCTCCACGGACAAAAATTCTTCCTTACTTGCGTTGACAAGTTCTCGAAGTTTGCGGTAGTCCAGCCTATCGCGTCTCGAACGATAGAAGACACGAGACCACCTCTGCTGGTCTTGAAGAATATTTTCCCTTCGGCTAAGCAGGTATATTGCGACAATGAGCTCGCATTCAAGTCATAGACTATCAGGTCTCTACTATTCAATAATTACGGCGTAAGAGCGGTAAATGCGCCTCCCCTTCAAAGCTCGTCTAATGGTCAGGTAAAGCGCTTCCACAGCACTCTTCTGGAGATAGCTAGGTGCTTAAAGCTCCAAAGGGAGCTCCAAAGGGGTCGACACAATCGACCTTTTCCTGCAGGCCACTATCGAGTATAACAATTCCATTCACTCAAGTTTTGAGAAGAAGCCTAAGGAAATCTTGCTTAACTCTCTGCCGGAATCTACCCGCGAGGTTAGAGGAAAGATAGAAAGGGCCTAAATTCAGCAGTACGCCAGGGTTAATAAAATGCGTCAGAACAGAGTCTTCGAGGTAGGAGAAAAGGTCCTGGTAAAGTTATCGCCTTTGTACATCGAAAAAAAGGTTGAAGCGGACTTGAGGACAATAGTCCTCATTGAGGGGAGGGTGGTCCACAAGGACAACCTCCGTTGAATTTAGAGCACAATTTTTCCATTACCATTTTCATAACAGTAATTTTAACATTTTAGTATTACGTTCACCATACTTTCAATCATGTCCATGACAACGGCACAGTGGACTACTCGCACGCGGACTACATACCGATTATGGACGGGGACATTCTACTTTGGGACAGTTACGCATATTACGTCACACTACCAATCTCACGTACTATAGGACAATGACAGGAGACCATGAAACTGACGGGAATGTTTCCATAATCCCATATGAGGAAATTGCTGGAAATTGACACTGGACATGTACTGGACATGTTGTCCGCTCTCGACGTGCACCATCGCAAGGTAAGAAGCCTTGACTTCTTAAAGCCCTTAAAGTTGTAGCGGGCACCCCGGACGCAAGCAGCTTAAGGAAAACAGAACTGACTCAGATGCAGCTGGTCACTGCAAGCAATAGACAAATTTTTATAAATTCTAGGATGAAGAAAAATATTATTCAACTGACCGACACAGTTAACAGAATTATTAAGTCCTCAAAAGATAAGCAGGCCGATACCGGCCACCTCTTCGAAACCTTAAGCACACGCAATAGAATGATGATAACAGAAATAGGAAACCTTATGCTTACTTTAATGTTAGAAAAAATAAATGTTATAAACCCAACTATAATAGATCATTCTGATCCTATGAATATTCTCACTGACCAAATCACAGGGAACCCTATTACTGACATTTTGAAAGTATCTAATATTAAGGTAGAACATAAGGATAATGTTATAAGTTTCATAATAAGCAAGCAATGCAGGAAAACACAAATTTTCTCAGTCGCCCACAATGGTTCTGTACTTCAACTCCACGACAATCTGGCCGATTGCGACGGGCAGATGTTGGTCGTAGCCAATTGTTCACAAACTGCAATTGCCACATTCTGCAAGCGGTCCAAGAGCAGCAGTTGCGCACAAGGTCTCCATGCAGGGGGTACAGCCCATTGCCAAACGCAGCCGAGTCATCTTATCCCTGTCACCATAGTGGACGACGGCATCATCATCATTAACGATCGTAGCGCAATACTCTCCTACGACGACTGCGCCGCAATGAAGATAGATGGGACAAGCCTTGTCACCTTCTCTCCCGGTATTAGCGGGACGATACTCACACGATACTCGGCGACTCGATACTCAGCCTTCCCTACATTCACCTACAGTGAAAATAACCTTAACTGCATCAAAGAGGTTAGAGACAGTGTTGCAGTCGGAAATACATTGGCGGTTTCCCTCGGCATAATGCTGTTGGCCTGTGCTGTAGAAGCTGGAGTCTACTGGCTCCATAGGCTGACAATCAAGCGTAGAAACTTCCGGAAGACTTCGAATATTTTGGAAAACTTAAACGCGACCGAGGACGGTCGGTCTTCGAGAGGGGGAGTATTTAACCACTGACTGTTGGTATTTGCTGACCCATCGTTCTGAGAAAGCCAATGGCCAGAGTCAAGTCGCGACGGATATGTCGCAACTATATTGCCGGCCGCGGTGGTCATCCGATACCGCACACGAGGCGCTAACGCTGCACTTTCGCGAGAGCGGTGGCGACGGCTCTGCGGCAGCGGCGGCGACTCTGGGGCAGCGACGGTGTCTCTGCAGGCATTGCTTATATTAATAAAAATTGTATTCTGTAGTCTAAGTTTAGAAACAATAAAAGCGCGACGTATCGTCCCTTGAAGTCTCCCTTTAGTTAACTCATTTTTTATATGTATTTATTAATGCAACTGGCAAATCCAAAGTTGCAGGCATAAATGCACTAATTGGCGCCCAACCTAAAAAACCAAAAAATTAAAAATTAAAAACACGCGATAAAACGGCTTTAAAATACAATATAAACGTTAATCGTTTAAAATATATTAAATAAAAATAAAAATAAAGAAAAAAGCCAAATCGGCAGCTCTTCTTGTGACAGCAGCGGTGGAATTCGTCAAAATACTTGCACCAACTATAGAATCATCTCTGGTTGTGACAGCAGCGGTGGAATAAAACGGCTTTAAAATACAATATAAACGTTAATCGTTTAAAATATATTAAATAAAAATAAAAATAAAGAAAAAAGCCAAATCGGCAGCTCTTCTTGTGACAGCAGCGGTGGAATTCGTCAAAATACTTGCACCAACTATAGAATCATCTCTGGTTGTGACAGCAGCGGTGGAATTCGTCAAAATATGTACAACAACAATAGAATCATGTAAGTGATTTGTGAAGTGAGAATGCAAAATTTGAAGAACAAAATTTTCAAATACGCACAAAATTAATTTCGTTAAAGTAAGAAAAGGAGTGTATATTTTTGATTGATAAAATAATTTATGAAAATTATTTTTTAAAAAAAATAATAAAAAGTATAATAATATAGAAAATAAAAAATTCTACCAGCTTAACCTTTTATGTGTTGCTCGGTTTCATATAGAGGTTTAAATTCGAATGAGCGACTCTGACTCCGACGTAGACTTGCACGAACACTACGATAGCGACGAAAGTATTCTAGCGAGGTTAATAGAGGGATTTAGTAGTAGGTTTTTGTAGGTATTTGTAAGTATCAGATTGTGTCGTCCCGACTGAACATAATGCAGAAACGGACTCAGTTATGAATGCAGAGCAGTTGCGTGTGATAATTGATGCCGCAGTGCGGAGCGCACTCACAGCGCAGACGCAAGAATTTGCGAATAGGGAAACTTCGCTAAGGCAGAAGCTTCAACATCAGATTGCGCAGGTGTCGAATAAGTTAAGAAACACACAACTTTCAGTGCCAGAAGTGAAGGTTTACAAGGAAGTTGAAATCATAGACGGGGTGGAATGCAACGAGCCGCTCGACGTGGTATAATGTCTTACTGAGTTCCATGGGACTCAAGACACTTACGTGTCCTGGAGGCAGGCCGCGCTTGCTGCCTATAAAATTTTCAAAAAACACGACGGAAGTTCACGTCACTACCAAGCCACCATAATCATTAGGAGTAAAGTGAGAGGCCCAGCAGATGCAGTTGTCGCCTCGTTTAACACGCCGTAAAAATTTGAGGCCATCATAGCGAGGATGGACTTTACTTATAGTGACAAGCGGCCTATCCATGTGGTTGAACAGGAAATGGGTATGCTTAGGCAGGGCGGCATATCCATTCTGCAGTACTACGATCAGGTTGAAAAGAAGCTCACGTTACTCACGAACAAAGCCCATATGTCTTATGACGGCAATCTGGCAGCGGGCATGTGCGAAAAATTCAGGGGTGACGCACTTCGCGTATTTATCTCTGGACTAAAACGCAGTCTAACCGATGTGTTGTTTTCGGCTCACCCTTCAGATCTGCCGACGGCACTAGCGCTAGCCCAGGAGGTCGAGGCTAATCACGAGAGATATGCTTTCGCGACAAGCTTTGCTGGGGGCAAGAAGAGCGAGTTTGTCCAGAGCAACGCCCACAAGGGCGCCAGCAACAACAACGGCAAGAAAAAAAGCAATTCTCTCAGGGAGGCCAGGGCAAGAATCCTCATTTCAGGAACCAGAACGGCCAATCCACAGACAAAGTCCAGAATAGAGCTGAAGGTCCCTGCTACCGTTCATTCGACGGAGAATAGCGGGAATAGCTATGAAATTTTTAATTTTTAACCAACAACATCGCCGAAAAATGCAAGTTATCTATGTTTGGGTGCGACACATATTTTTTCCTACTTGATTCCTTATCAATTTTTGATGGAATTATAGGGGTGGACCTGCTAAAGCAGGTGGGAGCGGTTTTATGCCTAATAAAAAGTATGTTAAAATTTGGTGCGACTTCGGAATCGTTTCAGTACCACAAATGTGTGAGCGTCAATCACACGAAGAACAAAGAAGTCGAGGCACCACCTGCGGTGAAGGCAGATTTCCTGCGAGTGCTTCACCGAAACAACAAGGCTTTTACGGACTCTAACGAGGCGCTGCCTTATCACACAGCTTTCGTGGCCACAATTCATACGACCGACGAAAATGTGGTCTACTCAGAGCTATACCCCTATCCCATGGGTGTTGGGCCAGCTGAGTTGGGCAATAGAAATAAACGTCTAGTGATAGACTTTAAGAAGCTCAACCGCAAAACAATTGCCGACAAATACCCAATGCGAAGCATCACCATGATATTGGCTAGTTAGGGTAGGGCCAAATATTTTACGACGCTCAACCTGAAATCAGGTTATCACCAGATTACTCTGGCCGAGCAAGATCGTAAAAAAAATTGTCATATAAATTTTGTAGACACCCCTTTGGTTTGAAGTCGTTCTTCGCGACGTTCTTTTTCGGAAAACGAGTCGGATCCTGTCAGGCTTGTCGACTGGGTTTTAAAAGAGGCAAACATGCGTGTGGCGCATGAGCAGTCACAATTTTTTAAAGAAAGCGTCGAGTATCTCGGCTTTATTGTGACTAAGGATGTTGCGAAGTCAGATCCGGAAATGGTAAAAGCTATCCGGCAATACGCTGAGCCGACTGCAGTATTCGGTGTAAGATCTTTTTTGCATTTGGCAAGCTGCTTTATCAAAGACTTTGCGGAAATAACAAAACCGATCTCCGACATCCCGAAAGGAGATAACAGGTCAATTAGCAAGTACAAATCAAGAAAGATATCAGTACAGTTCAACGAGGCTTAGCGTTCCAGAAACTTAAAAACATTTAAGCGTCAGAAGACGTTATACTAATGTTCCCATACTACAAAAAAACGTTTAATTTGACCACAGACGCCTCGAGCGAGAGTTGCTTGCCGTCGTCCGGGCATTGGGCAAACTGCGACACTTTCTTTACGGGGTTAGGAATATAAACATTTTCACTGACCACCAGCCTCTCACGTTCTCGGTATCCGAGAGCAATCCCAATGCATAAATAAAGCGCTAAAAATCGCGCATTGATGAAACAGGGCCTAAGCTTTACTATAAGCCTGGTTAAGAAAATCATGTAGCTGTCGCGCCCCTGCAGGGCAATCGCGACGAGCCAAAATCTGACGCGGCTACGATTCACAGTGAATTGTGGGAATACTATTTCCCTAAAATGACCAAATTGGCTAACGAGGTTGTCTTGAATTGTAAACTTTGCACAAAAGCAAAATACGACAGACACCCGAAAAAACAGGAACTCGGCCAGACTCTAGTCCCCTCACAAGTTGGAGAAATGTTACATATCGAAATTTTTCCCACAGACAAAAAATTCTTTTTGACTTGCGTAGACAAATTCTACAAGTTTGCGGTGGTCGAACGATAGAAAACACGCGACCGCCTATGCTGGTTTTAATGAATATTTTCCCGTTGGCGAAGCAGGTGTATTGCGGCAATGAGCTCGTATTCAAGTCAAACCCCATTAAGGCTCTGCTATTGAATAATTACGGCGTGAGCGTGGTAAGCGCGGCTCCCCTTCATAGCACGTCTAATGGTCAGGTAGAGCGCTTTCACAGCTGGAAATAGCCAGATGTTTAAAGTCTCAAAGGGGTACAGTTGACACAGTCGACCTTATCCTGCAGGCCACTATCGAATATAACAGCTCAATCCACTCAGTAGTTTAGAAGAGGCCTATTATATCTTGATATCTTGCTTAACTCTTCACCGGAATGTACCCGCGAGGTTAGGGGTAAGATAAAAGGAGCCCAAATTTAGCAGAACGCCAGCGTTAACCATAGGCGTCAGAACAGAGTCTTCAAAGTAGGTGAAAACGTCCTGGTAAAGACAAACCGCAGATTAAGCAACAAGCTATCGCCTTTTTGTGTCGAAAATAAGGTTGAAGCGGACTTGGGGACAACGGTCCTCATTGAGGGGCGGGTGGTCCATAACCTCCGTTGACGTTTTAAAAAATGAGAAAACAATTTTCACTGTCTTTTTATTAATATTTGTTTTTACATTTTAGGATTACGTTTATCATACTTTCAATCATCACCATGACGACAGCACGGGTGACTGACTACACGCACGCGGACTACATACCGATCACTGACGGGGACATCTTACTATGGGACAGCTACGGGTACTTACGTCACACTACCAACCTCACGGAACATAAGACAATGACTGATGTGCACGCTCTCGATGTGCACCATCGTAAGGTGAGAAGCCTTGACTTCTTGGAATCAGCCCTTAAGGTTGTAGCGGGTACTCCGGAAACAAACGAGTTTGGGAAAATAGAACTGACGCAGACCAAGCTGGTCACTGAAAGCAATAAACAGATTTCCATAAACTCCAAAGTACAAGAAAAGATTAACCAACTGAACCACACTGTAAACAAAATTCTCAAATCCTTAAAAGATAAGCAGGCCGACACAGGCCACCTTTGTGAAACCCTAAGCACACACAACAGAATGATGATATCAGAAAAAGGGAACCTTATGCTTACTTTAACCTTTGAAAAAATAAATGTAATAAAGCCAACAATAATTGATCACTCTGATTCAATGAATATTCTCACTGACCAAGTCACAAGGACTCCCATTGCAGACATTTTGAAAGTATCTAATATTAAAGTAGAACATAAGAAAAATGTAATAAGTTTCATAATCGAGTTCCCCATAATAAGCAAGCAATGCAGAAAGATGACAATTTTCCCAGTCGCCCACAATGGTTCTGTACTTCAACTCCACGACAATCTGGTGGCCGATCGCGACGGGCAGATGTTGGCCGTAGCCAATTGTTCACAAGCCGCAACTGCCACATTCTGCAAGTGGTCCAAGACCAGCAGTTGCGCACAAGGGCTAAATGCAGGGGGTACAGCCCATTGCCAAACGCAACCGAGTCATCTTATCCCTGTCACCATAGTGGACGACGGCATCATCATTATTACGGACGTAGCGCAACACTCATCTACTACGACTGCGCCGCGATAAAGATAGATGAGACAAACCTTGTCATCTTCTCGTCCCATGCCACGAGCTCTACACACACACACTCAAATGTGTGCGTATGACCCGATCAAGGGAATTTTCTTCAAAAGGCGACTGGCGCTGTCTTTGTTTTTTCGGCATTTTTGCGGTGGACTTGCGGCCGCAAAAGCCACAAGTGTGTGAACAGTCAATGAAAACTGGTGAACCACACTTGTCGCCTTTTGCTTCCATAGCCACATAAGGCACAAAATTGAAGAAAATATTTCTGGCTCGCGACGCTGAGCGAGATGCGGCTTCATACTGAACGTTCGGCTTTTGAGGCCGGCGTTCGGCTGCCACTCTCAGCAGTCTTACTCTCTCTAGGCATAACAAAATAGTCGCAGGCACCCTTGGGGTTCCCTTGTTGCGATCTATCGTGTTTCGATCATTCGGCTGTTTGAAGTATCTATGCATTGTATGGCTAGTAGTTGTAGGTAAAAAACAAGTAAAAGATGTCTAGTCGGGAGTGCACAACTAGGAGATACCCCGAACCATCTTCTACCAACAAAAAATGCTGCTCGCGCTAGAGGGGTGGCTGGGGCGATAGCTATAAAATGACAGATACTTGATCTGTATATACTATTCTAGAAGCTCTAAAAGCTACATGTCAAATATGGTGACTCTAGCCTTTAAGACATGAGAGATTTGTTGAACAAATATGATTTCTATATCGATTTTTATCGTTTGCCTGGCAATGCGTCAAGTTATCGATTATCGATAAGAAACTCGTACTGCGCAGGCCCTTCATTCCTCATTTCAAGACTCTAGCTCTTAATAGTTCTGGCGGACAGACAGAAAGACATGGCTAGATCGACTCGGCTGTTGATGATGTGATGATCAAGAATATATATACTTTATAGGGTAGGAGATGCTACCTTCTGCCTGTTATATACATTTTCACAAAACCATTATACGATTTTTACCCATCTGCAATGAGTTCAGGGTATAAAAACGCACACACAATAAATCAAAAAACAAAATCTTACCGTTTTGCGATTCCTGGAGACATTTGATAGTTTTTTGTTATAAATAAATATATAAATAAATTTATAAATTTCTTATAAATCAAATATTATGCTATGCCACGTTATGTTTGGCGTAATAATTAAAAGTGCCGCTATGTTGGGGCTGCCAACTTATGAAGCGTGCTAACCTATGGGAACGCAAAGATGCCACCTTGTGAGAATAATTAAAAAATCGGTTAGCTTTTGTCCGCATGACAATGAATATTTTGTAAATTTCTTATTTTTATAAAATGACAATTTTATATATTATTTTAAATTTTACAATTTGGGCCATTATCTGTTTAAATATAAATATATAATACTACCGGGTATAACCCGGCCTTGCCCGTGGTACGTATATTATAAAATCAATGTTTTCAAAAAGCTTTGAAAACGATTTTGAAACTGGCAACTTTGATGCAAATCGCACAAAACTTAAAATTCACCAAAAAAATCCTTGAAATTCGTTTTCCACCGAAGGAGTTTAGATTTTGAGAAAAATGTGAAATACGTCTCAAATGATTTTTCTTATAGATCTTTGGAAATAAATTTGAGCACAAAACGTCATCCACCAAATCTTCGACCCCCATTTCCACCAAGGAGGAACGTATTTTTCGAAAAGTGTGAAACACCCCTTAAATGAATTTGAACAAAGATCTTTGAAAATAAGTTTGAGGCCGATCGGATGGTAAACAAAAAACATTCATACAAACGTTTTACGCCAATTTACCACTGTTGCCAGTGGAATTTCCCAAATCGCTGAAACACGTATTCATTAAATTTTTATGTAAAGCTTTGAAAATATGAAAGCAAATCGGACACAATTTAAAACTTTGCACGAATTGGAATTGCTCGAAACCCAGTCTTAACGTGCACCTACATCACATAAGGTAACTACAGTGAAAATTTCAGCTTCCTAACTCTTACGGTTTGGGCTGTGCGTTGATCACCAATCAGTCAGTCAGTCAGTCAGTCAGTCAGGACAAACAGTTTTATATATAGAGATATATGCAAATTAAAGATTTTTATTGTAAGCTTATTTACGAACTATTCATTCAATGTGTTACGGAACTGTTTGTTTCTCATTGGACCGCGCCGGCTAAGTCATCGGTGCTCTGGGTGTAGTCCCATCCCTGGCCCGCAGTCCGCACAATCGATATCAACAAGCTACAACATCTACAGCAAAACAGACCTACACAACACCATCCACAACGAACCACAAAATCGATAAACATCAAACAGCCGGAACTTTTAACAAATGAACAACATAAACCGCTGTGGCAACAAGAAATGTAAACAACAAAGGTGAGACGCTGATATAAATTAACAAAAAAAAAACTCTTCTGATCCACTTTACTTTTCCACATCGGGTCCCGGTTTCGGACCTAGCGTACCCGCCCTACCTGAGACGATCACCTACACTCGTCTCCCTCATTTTGGCCACTAGATGGCCTTCATCAACCCGTGTCGGCAGTCATGCCCCCCTCTCCCACCAATGGATATTTAGCCGGATATTGCTTTCCTTCAGTATGTGCAAATAATTGGTTGCATTTATTATATCTATTAACAATCAATATCTCTTATTTCACTTATCTTCACAGGATGTCTCCAAGCTTCTATTTCTGGTTTCATGCAAGTGGACACTTCTATTCAACTTCAACAGGTACGTATAATTATTTGCATCATCTTATTGACAAATAATATGATTTTCTAAAATTGTATTTATTGCCGAACAACACAAAGAAAGGACGTCACCGAAAGCTGATGCCGTTAGGAACAAGGTGGGAAAACAAATGTTATAAATATTAAATTGAGCAATTGACTCCCCACACGTTCACGCACGTATATATACATATATATATGTATATGTGTGTTACCACGCAGGGAAAAAATGGTATGTTGGAAAGATGCTTAAATAAAAAAAGATATTAGTAGGGATTAAATCGCTTAAATACACTTAACCTACTTAAAGAGCTCCCTGGGGCGCTAAGGGCGATGGAAATAAATGATATATATATATATATATATATATATATATATATATATATATATATATATATATATGTATATATATATATATATATATATATATATATATATATATATATATATATATATACATATGTATGGATCGTGTGGAATCGAAATTACTTGGTTTTTTTTCTTATTTTAGATGTCAGACGCAATAACTTTTGAGGTCTTTCTTTCACTGTCGGAGATCAATGATGTTTTTCTTAAAATGTAATGACGATAGATTGCATATATACATATACGTATGTACACATAAGGCCAACAAACTTAACTCAATTTAATTATTTCAAAATCTTTTCTCATTCAGGAGTCTCAAATATAAGTCTGTTTCTGCCTCTGCGTGTTGCTCGGCGCGAGGCTGGGCGTTATAGATCGGACTGTGGCCGCTTCGTCTCCTGGTCGACTCTCGGTTTTCGCGAAGGGGCGAAAAGACGCTGGTAGTCGTCGACGTGGGCTCTGGCTCGGATCCATCTCGCTTCGGTGAGATTGGCCGGGCCACAGATGACGGGCTTGTGAGGCGCGAGAAACAGCCTATCGTCCTCTGCGTGCTCCTTGGCTGGCACTTTTATTGTTATTTTATTTCCTTTTTCTTTTTTGGCCGATCTGGATCTTTTGTGCGCGGCACTTGGATGGCCGCATTCAGGTTTGTTTTTGCTCGGTAATGTCACTGTATTTTCTTTGCGGCCTTATATGTATATTTTTGTTTTTGTTTTCTTGTCGGCACAATGTTTTAATCAAAAATTAATTATTAAGCCGAAAATAATTATTTTTTATTGTTAATATGTGCCGTCGGCCAATTCGGGCGGTGAAAAACTTTCCCTCGAGTAATTTTTGCACGGGGCCGACATGATAAAGAAAACTGATGTTGCTTTCGAGCACGGCACGTCCGCCGTTGACCGCTGACAAAATCGAATTTCCTTTCCAGGCGACAGATATCATATTTTTTACCCTGAACCCATTGAAAATGAGAAAAAGGGCATAATGTATTTGTACAAATGCATGTAACAGGCAGTTGGAAGCATCTCGGACCCCATAAATTATATATATTCTTGATCAGCATCAAGAGCCGTAGGTCCTCCTAGTGCCCGCGCAGATCGAGTTTGTTTCCAATATTCGATAACTTTCCCCGTTTCCAAGTAATCGATTAAAATCGATATTGAAATCCTGTTTTTAGAGCAAGTTGGGTAAATAATAAGAGCAAGATTCACCAAACTTGACATGCAGCTTCTAGAATAGTATATATATATCAAGTATCTTTCATTTAATACCTATCGCCACCTCCCCGCTACCACCGCAAAGCTATAAATCAATTTTGACTTTTTGAGAATACACAAATATTCTATATTCTAATTCTACAATAGGATGTACTGTCGAAAATTTCATTAAGATCGGTTAAGAAACACAAAAGTTATGTGCGCACGTGTTAGCAGCAGCTAGCGCAAATTCCTAGAATTTCTGTATACACGTACACACACGCATTCATGCGCGTCTGCTTTGAATTCTATCAACAGCATTGCAAATGCGATTGTATTGTTTTCTGTGCTGCTATTTTAATTGGTTTTGTCTCATTTAAACTTAATTATAGGTGTGGCTGTTGAGTAGGGACAGTGGCAAATAGTGCAGTGTGTAGCGAGAACGAACCCTACCGAGGAAACTGTTTTTTTTTTTGGCTGGTGTGCCTGCAACTGATAACAGCAGCATCTTAATTTTATCTTATAATACTCGCTCTGCAAAGCAATTGCCTAAATTTCGCTCTTAAGAATTCATTTACATAGAGCTGCCGCTCTTCGCTGTTACGATCGTTTTATTGCCCTAGCTTTACTTATGCGAAGGCCTCGATGCTGCGCATCGAGTTAGTTAAGTTAGTTCGCTTCAGCATTTGGTACGCATCGGCCACTTGCATTACTCAAAATTATAACTAATAATTGTCGCTTCGCTAAAATTGGCACATACTAATTCGGGTTCGCTTGCCTATATATAAACAATTGTTCTTAAATAATAAGCACAGACCAATTCGGGTCTGCCTGCTTCTCGTAACTTTAAGAAATATAAAAACAATTTTGAACACAACAAATAAATAGTTAATTACTTCTATTTGTGAAAGCTATTGAAAAAGCTCAATAGCGCAACAATAATAATTGTGAAAAATGTTAATTTAATTAATGTCTTTGTGTAAGCAACAGTGAAAATGTTCGAGTAAGAAGTTATGGTGGGTGGGATAAGGGTTTAAGGCGGGTGTCCGTCAAGATTTGGGAGTTGACAGGTGCATTTATGGCCAACTCATGGTGGGGAGGGCTCTGCTGTCCACCGTATGCATGTTTTCAGGTTGTCCGATTGTGTGTTCGAAAAGTAACCGAAATCCGTTAGTCTGAATTTAAATATAAATTATTTTGTTAACCGACTCTTCCATTTATCGAGGTCTTACTCCCCCCTGGCTGATCTCTGCCTAGCCGGTAAATCGATAAAAGGAATGTGAACGACAAATCGGATCATAACAAATGGCGCCCAGTGGGAAATAGGGATTGCGTTTGAAATCGAGTACCCATTGTAAATTACAAAAGTTGTGCATTTTTGTCAAGTCTGTCCGTTGACAGTCAGCTGTTTGGACCGCGGGGAGGATCCTAAAGCCTCACCTGTTGCTGCCACGGCTGAAATGTCAAGACAAGACATCAAAGAGGTACGAGAAAAGTTCCAAACCTCGAAGAATCCGAAGTAGAATTCCGTAAACTAGTCCCAAAGTGGAGGCAATAAATTCACTGCTGCGCTGCCGTTTACGGATCTGCCAAGGATAATAAGAATATCCATTAGATTTTTTTTGCATACAATTTCAATAAGAAAATATTTTAGTTTACAGTCCATATCTGCAAGAACATAGGCTGTGGTCCGAGCAGGTGCCTTTAAAGATGCCACATGCAATCGTTGTCCAGCCTTGTTTTAGCTACAATTCATGTCAAAGCCAGGAGACAAAATGAAAAAATGTAGGAAAGCGGGAACTAAAAGTTTATATTTTACTTTAGTAGAAAAGACTTACCGATAAGCAGCCGCCTAAAACCAAACTTATCTCACCCATTCTTGTTATGTGCACGTTCATATCTGTAAAAATACAAAAGATATAAATAAGTAGCAAACGTTAAAAGTAGTCGAAATAGTTAGGTATATTGAATTTGGTGATGCCGAATGGGGAAAAGGAGAAACATGGATAACTTCGTGGATGCCAACAGAGGAGAGGTTGCGAGAAGAATACCATGATGCAAAAAGACTGATTGTCGCTAGTCACGAGAGATATGCTTTCGCGGCAAGCTTTACCAGGAGGTAAGAGGAAAGAAGTCGTCCAGAGCAGCGACTGCAAGGGCGCCAGCAACAGCAACACCAGGCAAAAAAACAATTTCCTTAACCAGGGCAAGAATCCTCATTTCAAGAGACAGAACGGTTAGTACACAGATAAAGTCCAGAATAGAGCGGATGTCGATAATGACCCAGTACCCATTGAAGTCGACCCTTCTTCCTCAAAGTATAGGCAGCCAACAAACTACCAGAAATCGCAGGGCTCAGCTTAGTTAAACGCCAACCAGGGTCAGGGAAATAAGCGTCCCACCGGAACTGACCGCGTGACAGACCAAGGAAGCAAAAGATGGATCACATCACATCACAAGCGATCCAGAGGGCGCGGAATATTGCGACTCAGCATATGGCGAATATGAATATGGCGTAGATTACGAAAGCGATAGCTATAATCTTTTAGGGAAAGTCCGTGCCGCCGTTCATACGGCGGAGAATAGTGGGGACAGATATGAGATTCTTAATCGACACGGGTGCAGCCAAATATTACATCAGGCCGCACAAGCGACTAAAAGGCGTCATCCCTGTCGAATCCCCTTTTGTTGTCCATTCCATTCATGGGTCAAACAACACCGCTGAAAAATGCAACTTGTCCATGCTTGGGTGCGACCGGTTTTTTTTCCTAGTTGATTCCTTATCCACGTTCGATGGAATCATAGGGCTGGACCTGCTAAAGCAGGTGGGCGCAGTTTTATGCTTAAAAGAGGGCATGTTAAAATATGGTGCGACTTCGGAGGCGTTTCAGTACCACAAATGTGTGAGCGTCAATCACACGAAGAACAAAGAAGTCGAGGCACCACCTGCGGCGAAGGCAGATTTCCTGCGAGGGCTTCACCGAAACAACAAGGCTTTTACGGACTCCAACGAGGCGCTGCCTTATAACACGGCTGTTGTGGCCACATCCGTACGACCGACGAAAATGTGGTCTACTCAAAGCTATACCCGTATCCTAGAGGTGTGGAGGATTTTGTCATTTCAGAAGTCAACGAACTACTTAAAAATGGCATAATCAGAAAGTCGAAATCGCCATACAACAATCCGCTGTGGGTGGTCGATAGGAAAGGCATAGACGAGTTAGGCAATAGAAAA
Source organism: Drosophila borealis (assembly GCA_035045885.1). Taxonomy (NCBI): domain Eukaryota; kingdom Metazoa; phylum Arthropoda; class Insecta; order Diptera; family Drosophilidae; genus Drosophila; species Drosophila borealis. Next base: position 511,592 of record JAWNOR010000107.1, read on the forward strand.
AAACGTCTCGCGATAGACTTTAGCTCAACCTCAAGACTGTTGCCGACAAATACCCAATGCCAAGTATCACAATGATACTGGCTAATCTGGGTAAAGCAAAATACTTCATGACGCTCGACCTGAAATCAGGTTATCACCGGCCTTTTCGATCAATGGTGGGAAGTGCGAGCTTAGTCGACTTCCCTTTGGTTTGAAGAATGCAGCGAGCATTTTTCTGAGAACCATAGATGACGTTCTGCGGGAGCAGATTGGAAAATCTTGCTACGTTTATGTAGACGACGTCATCGTGTTTTCGGAAAGCGAGGCGGACAATGTCAGGCATGTCGACTGGGCATTAGGGAGCCTTTTAAACGCGAACATGCGTGTGGCGCACGAGAAGTCACGTTTTTTTTAAAGAAAGCGTCGAGCACCTCGTCCTTATAGTGGCAAAAGATGATGCAAAGTCAGATCCAGAAAAGGTGAAAGCCATTCGGGAATACGCTGAGCCGAGTAAGGTGTTTGAATTAAGATCCTTTTTGGGTTTGGCAAGCTATTACCGCTGCTTTATCAAAGACTTTGCAGCAATAGCGAAACCAATCTCTGACATCCTAATAGGGGAAAACGGATCCATTAGCAAGTACAAGTCTAGAAAGGTCCCTATATAATTCAACGATGCTCAGCGCAACGTGTTCCAGAAGCTTAGGAACATATTAGCGTCGGAAGACGTTATATTGATGTACCCGGACTATAAAAAACCATTGGGCTTGACCACAGACGCTTCAGCCTACGGCATAGGTGCTGTCTTGTCGCAAAATGGTCGCCCCATGACTATAATATCCCGGTCCTTAAAAGATAGGGAAGCACACTTCGCTAAGAGCGGGAGTTGCTTGCCATCGTCTGGGCATTGGGTAAGTTACGGCACTTTCTTTACGGGTTTAGAGACATACATATTTTCACTAATCACCAACCTCTCACGTTCTCGGTATCTGAGAGCAATCCCAATGCAAAAATAAAGCGCTGGAAAGCGGGCATTGATGAAACAGGGGCCACGCTTTTCTATAAGCCTGGTATAGAAAATCATGTAGCTGACGCGATGTCGCGCCAGAACGTGGACACCCTTTAGGGCAACCGCGATGAGTCAGAATCTGACGCGGCTACGATTCACAGTGAATTGTCCCTGTCTTACACAATCGCTTCGACGGAGAAGCTCCAAACTGCTTCTGGAACCAAATAGTATTAGAGGAATCACGCTTTCCTCTAAAGAGGACTTTCATACTTTACGGCGAAAAAACTTGCCATTTGATAAACTTTACTGATAGGGTCGCCCTCATCGAAACGATAAAGGCCATCACTAACCCAAACGTGGCTAATGCGTTTCACTGTACTCTCAATCTTGTCCAGTTTCCAGCACGAGGTGGTAAGCGCCTTTCCGACTACGTAGTTTTGGTATTGCAAAGCCTTCGTGGTCGACGTGTTCGACGTCAGTGATAGAAGAGAAATCATCACTCAGGAACACAATCGAGCCCATAGGGCGGCTCAGGAGAATGTGAAACAGGTCATGACGGAATACTATTTTCCTAAAATGACCAAATTGGCTAATGAGGTAGTCCTTAACTGTAAGATTTGCACAAAAGCTAAATACGACAGACACCCAAAGAAGCAGGAACTCAGCCAGACGCCACTTCCCTCTCAAACTGGAGAAATGTTGCACATCGACAATTTCTCCACGGACAAAAATTCTTCCTTACTTGCGATGACAAGTTCTCGAAGTTTGCGGTAGTCCAGCCTATCGCGTCTCGAACGATAGAAGACACGCGACCGCCTATGCTGGTTTTAATGAATATTTTCCCTTCGGCTAAGCAGGTATATTGCGACAATGAGCTCGCATTCAAGTCATAGACTATCAGTTCTCTACTATTCAATAATTACGGCGTAAGAGCGGTAAATGCGCCTCCCCTTCATAGGTGCTTAAACTCCAAAGGGAGCTCCAAAGGGGTCGACACAATCGACCTTTTCCTGCAGGCCACTATCGAGTATAACAATTCCATTCACTCAATTTTTGAGAAGAAGCCTAAGAAAATCTTGCTTAACTCTCTGCCGGAATCTACCCGCGAGGTTAGAGGAAAGATAGAAAGGGCCTAAATTCAGCAGTACGCCAGGGTTAATAAAATGCGTCAGAGCAGAGTCTTCGCGGTAGGAGAAAAGGTCCTGGTAAAGACGAACCGCAGACTAGGCAACAAGTTGTCGCCTTTGTACATCGAAAAAAAGGTTGAAGCGGACTTGAGGACAATAGTCCTCATTGAGGGGAGGGTGGTCCACAAGGACAACCTCCGTTGAATTTAGAGCACAATTTTTCCATTACCATTTTCATAACAGTAGTTTTAACATTTTAGTATGACGTTCACCATACTTTCAATCATGTCCATGACAACGGCACAGTGGACTACTCGCAACGCGGACTACATACCGATTATGGACGGGGACATTCTACTTTGGGACAGTTACGGATATTACGTCACACTACCAATTGCCACATTCTGCAAGCGGTCCAAGAGCAGCAATTGCGCACAAGGTCTCCATGCAGGGGGTACAGCCCATTGCCAAACGCAGCCGAGTCATCTTATCTCTGTCACCATAGTGGACGACGGCATCATCATCATTAACGATCGTAGCGCAATACTCTCCTACGACGACTGAGCCGCAATGAAGATAGATGGGACAAGCTTTGTCACCTTCTCTCCCGGTATTAGCGGGACGATACTCACACGATACTCGGCGACTCGATACTCAGCCTTCCCTACATTCACCTACAGTGAAAATAACCTTAACTGCATCAAAGAGGTTAGAGACAGTGTTGCAGTCGGAAATACATTGGCGGTTTCCCTCGGCATAATGCTGTTGGCCTGTGCTGTAGAAGCTGGAGTCTACTGGCTCCATAGGCTGACAATCAAGCGTAGAAACTCCCGGAAGACTTCGAATATATTGGAAAACTTAAACGCGACCAAGGACGGTCGGTCTTCGAGAGGGGGAGTAGTTAACCACTGACTGTTGGTATTTGCTGACCCATCGTTCTGAGAAAGCCAATGGCCAGAGTCAAGTCGCGACGGATATGTCGCAACTATATTGCCGGCCGCGGTGGTCACCCGATACCGCACACGAGGCGCTAACGCTGCACTTTCGCGAGAGCGGTGGCGGCGGCTCTGCGGCAGTGGCGGCGACTCTGGGGCAGCGACGGTGTCTCTGCAGGCATTGCTTATATTAATAAAAATTGTATTCTGTAGTCTAAGTTTAGAAACAATAAAAGCGCGACGTATCGTCCCTTGAAGTCTCCCTTTAGTTAACTCATTTTTTATATGTATTTATTTATGCAACTGGCAAATCCAAAGTTGCAGGCATAAATGCACTAATTGGCGCCCAACCTAAAAAACCAAAAAATTAAAAATTAAAAACACGCGATAAAACGGTTTTAAAAAACAATATAAACGTTAATCGTTTAAAACATATTAAATAAAAATAAAAATAAAGAAAAAAGCCAAATCGGCAGCTCTTCTTGTGACAGCAGCGGTGGAATTCGTAAAAAATCCTTGCACCAACTATAGAATCATCTCTGGTTGTGACAGCAGCGGTGAAATTCGTCAAAATATGTACAACAACAATAGAATCATGTAAGTGATTTGTGAAGTGAGAATGCAAAATTTGAAGAACAAAATTTTCAAATACGCACAAAATTAATTTCGTTAAAGTAAGAAAAGGAGTGTATATTTTTGATTGATAAAATAATTTATGAAAATTATTTTTTAAAAAAAATAATAAAAAGTATAATAATATAGAAAATAAAAAATTCTACCAGCTTAACCTTTTATGTGTTGCTCGGTTTCATATAGAGGTTTAAATTCGAATGAGCGACTCTGACTCCGACGTAGAATTGCACGAACACTACGATAGCGACGAAAGTATTCTAGCGAGGTTAATAGAGGGATTTAGTAGTAGGTTTTTGTAGGTATTTGTAAGTATCAGATTGTGTCGTCCCGACTGAACATAATGCAGAAACGGACTCAGTTATGAATCCAGAGCAGTTGCGTGTGATAATTGATGCCGCAGTGCGGAGCGCACTCACAGCGCAGGCGCAAGAATTTGCGAATAGGGAAACTTCGCTAAGGCAGAAGCTTCAACATCAGATTGCGTAGGTGTCGAATAAGTTAAGAAACACACAACTTTCAGTGCCAGAAGTGAAGGTTTACAAGGAAGTTGAAATCATAGACGGGGTGGAATGTAACGAGCCGCTCGACGTGGTATAATGTCTTACTGAGTTCCATGGGACTCAAGACACTTACGTGTCCTGGAGGCAGGCCGCGCTTGCTGCCTATAAAATTTTCAAAAAACACGACGGAAGTTCACGTCACTATCAAGCCACCATAATCATTAGGAGTAAAGTGAGAGGCCCAGCAGATGCAGTTGTCGCCTCGTTTAACACGCCGTAAAAATTTGAGGCCATCATAGCGAGGATATACTTTACTTATAGTGACAAGCGGCCTATCCATGTGGTTGAACAGGAAATGGGTATGCTTAGGCAGGGCGGCATATCCATTCTGCAGTACTACGATCAGGTTGAAAAGAAGCTCACGTTACTATCGAACAAAGCCCATATGTCTTATGACAGCAATCTGGCAGCGGGCATGTGCGAAAAATTCAGGGGTGACGCACTTCGCGTATATATCTCTGGACTAAAACGCAGTCTAACCGATGTGTTGTTTTCGGCTCACCCTTCAGATCTGCCGACGGCACTAGCGCTAGCCCAGGAGGTCGAGGCTAATCACGAGAGATATGCTTTCGCGACAAGCTTTGCTGGGGGGCAAGAAGAGCGAGTTTGTCCAGAGCAACGCCCACAAGGGCGCCAGCAACAACAGCGGCAAGAAAAAAAGCAATTCTCTCAGGGAGGCCAGGGCAAGAATCCTCATTTCAGGAACCAGAACGGCCAATCCACAGACAAAGCCCAGAATAGAGCTGGGGCCGATAATGCCCCAGTTCCCATGGAAGTCGACCCTTCTTCTTCCAAGTTTAAGCAGCCCACAAACGTTTTGTATTCCCAGGGCTCGGCTTAGTTTAACGCCAGCCAAGGTCAGGAAAATAAACGCCCTGCCGGATCGGAACGCGCGACAGGCCAAAGGAGGCAAAGGGTAGACCACGTCCAGGCAAGCGAGGCTGAGAGCGCAGGGTATACCGACGCGGCACAAGAGATGATAGCGATAGCGCTCATTTTTTAGGGGAAGGTCCCTGCTACCGTTCATTCGACGGAGAATAGCGGGGATAGCTATGAAATTTTTAATTTTTAACCAACAACATCGCCGAAAAATGCAAGTTATCTATGTTTGGGTGCGACACATATTTTTTCCTACTTGATTCCTTATCAATTTTTGATGTAATTATAGGGGTGGACCTGCTAAAGCAGGTGGGAGCGGTTTTATGCCTAATAAAAAGTATGTTAAAATTTGGTGCGACTTCGGAATGCAGTACCACAAATGTGTGAGCGTCAATCACACGAAGAACAAAGAAGTCGAGGCACCACCTGCGGTGAAGGCAGATTTCCTGCGAGTGCTTCACCGAAACAACAAGGCTTTTACGGACTCTAACAAGGCGCTGCCTTATCACACAGCTTTCGTGGCCACAATTCATACGACCGACGAAAACGTGGTCTACTCAGAGCTATACCCCTATCCCATGGGTGTTGGGCCAGCTGAGTTGGGCAATAGAAATAAACGTCTAGTGATAGACTTTAGGAAGCTCAACCGCAAAACAATTGCCGACAAATACCCAATGCGAAGCATCACCATGATATTGGCTATCGGTGTAAGATCTTTTTTGCATTTGGCAAGCTTTTCCCAATGCAAAAATAAAGCGCTGAAAATCGCGCATTGATGAAACAGGGCCTAAGCTTTACTATAAGCCTGGTTAAGAAAATCATGTAGCTGTCGCGCCCCTGCAGGGCAATCGCGACGAGCCAAAATCTGACGCGGCTACGATTCACAGTGAATTGTGGGAATACTATTTCCCTAAAATGACAAAATTGGCTAACGAGGTTGTCTTGAATTGTAAACTTTGCACAAAAGCAAAATACGACAGACACCCGAAAAAACAGGAACTCAGCCAGACTCCAGTCCCCCTACAAGCTGGAGAAATGTTACATATCAAAATTTTCCCCACAGACAAAAAATTCTTTTTGACTTGCGTAGACAAATTCTACAAGTTTGCGGTGGTCGAACGATAGAAAACACACGACCGCCTATGCTGGTTTTAATGAATATTTTCCCGTTGGCGAAGCAGGTGTATTGCGGCAATGAGCTCGTATTCTAGTCAAACCCCATTAAGGCTCTGCTATTGAATAATTACGGCGTGAGCGTAGTAAACGCGGCTCCCCTTCATAGCACGTCTAATGGGCAGGTAGAGCGCTTTCCCAGCTGGAAATAGCCAGATGTTTAAAGTCTCAAAGGGGTATAGTTGACACAGTCGACCTTATCCTGCAGGCCACTATCGAATATAACAGCTCAATCCACTCAGTAGTTTAGAAGAGGCCTATTATATCTTGATATCTTGCTTAACTCTTCACCGGAATGTACCCGCGAGGTTAGGGGTAAGATAAAAGGAGCCCAAATTTAGCAGAACGCCAGCGTTAACCATAGGCGTCAGAACAGAGTCTTCAAAGTAGGTGAAAACGTCCTGGTAAAGACAAACCGCAGATTAAGCAACAAGCTATCGCCTTTTTGTGTCGAAAATAAGGTTGAAGCGGACTTGGGGACAACGGTCCTCATTGAGGGGCGGGTGGTCCATAACCTCCGTTGACGTTTTAAAAAATGAGAAAACAATTTTCACTGTCTTTTTATTAATATTTGTTTTAACATTTTAGGATTACGTTTATCATACTTTCAATCATCACCATGACGACAGCACGGGTGACTGACTACACGCACGCGGACTACATACCGATCACTGACGGGGACATCTTACTATGGGACAGCTACGGGTACTTACGTCACACTACCAACCTCACGGAACATAAGACAATGACTGATGTGCACGCTCTCGATGTGCACCATCGTAAGGTGAGAAGCCTTGACTTCTTGGAATCAGCCCTTAAGGTTGTAGCGGGTACTCCGGAAACAAACGAGTTTGGGAAAATAGAACTGACGCAGACCAAGCTGGTCACTGAAAGCAATAAACAGATTTCCATAAACTCCAAAGTACAAGAAAAGATTAACCAACTGAACCACACTGTAAACAAAATTCTCAAATCCTTAAAAGATAAGCAGGCCGACACAGGCCAACTTTGTGAAACCCTAAACACACGCAACAGAATGATGATATCAGAAAAAGGGAACCTTATGCTTACTTTAACCTTTGAAAAAATAAATGTAATAAAGCCAACAATAATTGATCACTCTGATTCAATGAATATTCTCACTGACCAAGTCACAAGGACTCCCATTACAGACATTTTGAAAGTATCTAATATTAAAGTAGAACATAAGAAAAATGTAATAAGTTTCATAATCGAGTTCCCCATAATAAGCAAGCAATGCAGAAAGATGACAATTTTCCCAGTCGCCCACAATGGTTCTGTACTTCAACTCCACGACAATCTGGTGGCCGATCGCGACGGGCAGATGTTGGCCGTAGCCAATTGTTCACAAGCCGCAACTGCCACATTCTGCAAGTGGTCCAAGACCAGCAGTTGCGCACAAGGGCTAAATGCAGGGGGTACAGCCCATTGCCAAACGCAACCGAGTCATCTTATCCCTGTCACCATAGTGGACGACGGCATCATCATTATTACGGACGTAGCGCAACACTCATCTACTACGACTGCGCCGCGATAAAGATAGATGAGACAAACCTTGTCATCTTCTCGTCCCATGCCACGAGCTCTACACACACACACTCAAATGTGTGCGTATGACCCGATCAAGGGAATTTTCTTCAAAAGGCGACTGGCGCTGTCTTTGTTTTTTCGGCATTTTTGCGGTGGACTTGCGGCCGCAAAAGCCACAAGTGTGTGAACAGTCAATGAAAACTGGTGAACCACACTTGTCGCCTTTTGCTTCCATAGCCACATAAGGCACAAAATTGAAGAAAATATTTCTGGCTCGCGACGCTGAGCGAGATGCGGCTTCATACTGAACGTTCGGCTTTTGAGGCCGGCGTTCGGCTGCCACTCTCAGCAGTCTTACTCTCTCTAGGCATAACAAAATAGTCGCAGGCACCCTTGGGGTTCCCTCGTTGCGATCTATCGTGTTTCGATCATTCGGCTGTTTGACGTATCTATGCATTGTATGGCTAGTAGTTGTAGGTAAAAAACAAGTAAAAGATGTCTAGTCGGGAGTGCACGACTAGGAGATACCCCGAACCATCTTCCACCAACAAAAAATGCTGCTCGCGCTAGAGGGGTGGCTGGGGCGATAGCTATAAAATGACAGATACTTGATCTGTATATACTATTCTAGAAGCTCTAAAAGCTACATGTCAAATATGGTGACTCTAGCCTTTAAGACATGAGAGATTTGTTGAACAAATATGATTTCTATATCGATTTTTATCGTTTGCCTGGCAATGCGTCAAGTTATCGATTATCGATAAGAAACTCGTACTGCGCAGGCACTTGGAGGCCCTTCATTCCTCATTTCAAGACTCTAGCTCTTAATAGTTCTGACGGACAGACAGAAAGACATGGCTAGATCGACTCGGCTGTTGATGATGTGATGATCAAGAATATATATACTTTATAGGGTAGGAGATGCTACCTTTTGCCTGTTATATACATTTTCACAAAACCATTATACGATTTTTACCCATCTGCAATGGGTTCAGGGTATAAAAACGCACACACAATAAATCAAAAAACAAAATCTTACCGTTTTGCGATTCCTGGAGACATTTGATAGTTTTTTGTTATAAATAAATATATAAATAAATTTATAAATTTCTTATAAATCAAATATTATGCAATGCCACGTTATGTTTGGCGTAATAATTAAAAGTGCCGCTATGTTGGGGCTGCCAACTTATGAAGCGTGCTAACCTATGGGAACGCAAAGATGCCACCTTGTGAGAATAATTAAAAAATCGGTTAGCTTTTGTCCGCATGACAATGAATATTTTGTAAATTTCTTATTTTTATAAAATGACAATTTTATATATTATTTTAAATTTTACAATTTGGGCCATTATCTGTTTAAATATAAATATATAATACTACCGGGTATAACCCGGCCTTGCCCGTGGTACGTATATTATAAAATCAATGTTTTCAAAAAGCTTTGAAAATGATTTTGAAACTGGCAACTTTGATGCAAATCGCACAAAACTTAAAATTCACCAAAAAAATCTTTGAAATTCGTTTTCCACCGAAGGAGTTTAGATTTTGAGAAAAATGTGAAATACGTCTCAAATGATTTTTATTATAGATCTTTGGAAATAAATTTGAGCACAAAACGTCATCCACCAAATCTTCGACCCCCATTTCCACCAAGGAGGAACGTATTTTTCGAAAAGTGTGAAACACCCCTTAAATGAATTTGAACAAAGATCTTTGAAAATAAGTTTGAGGCCGATCAGATGGTAAACAAAAAACATTCATACAAACGTTTTACGCCAATTTACCACTGTTGCCATTGGAATTTCCCAAATCGCTGAAACACGTATTCATTAAATTCTTATGTAGAGCTTTGAAAATAAGTTTGAAGCAAATCGGACACAATTTAAAACTTTGCACGAATTGGAATTGCTCGAAACCCAGTCTTAACGTGCACCTACATCACATAAGGTAACTACAGTGAAAATTTCAGCTTCCTAACTCTTACGGTTTGGGCTGTGCGTTGATCACCAATCAGTCAGTCAGTCAGTCAGTCAGGACAAACAGTTTTATATATGGAGATATATGCAAATTAAAGATTTTTATTGTAAGCTTATTTACGAACTATTCATTCAATGTATTACGGAACTGTTTGTTTCTCGTTGGACCGCGCCGGCTAAGTCATCGGTGCTCTGGGTGTAGTCCCATCCCTGGCCCGCAGTCCGCACAATCGATATCAACAAGCTACAACATCTACAGCAAAACAGACCTACACAACACCATCCACAACGAACCACAAAATCGATAAACATCAAACAGCCGGAACTTTTAACAAATGAACAACATAAACCGCTGTGGCAACAAGAAATGTAAACAACAAAGGTGAGACGCTGATATAAATTAACAAAAAAAAAACTCTTCTGATCCACTTTACTTTTCCACATCGGGTCCCGGTTTCGGACCTAGCGTACCCGCCCTACCTGAGACGATCACCTACACTCGTCTCCCTCATTTTGGCCACTAGATGGCCTTCATCAACCCGTGTCGGCAGTCATGCCCCCCTCTCCCACCAATGGATATTTAGCCGGATATTGCTTTCCTTCAGTATGTGCAAATAATTGGTTGCATTTATTATATCTATTAACAATCAATATCTCTTATTTCACTTATCTTCACAGGATGTCTCCAAGCTTCTATTTCTGGTTTCATGCAAGTGGACACTTCTATTCAACTTCAACAGGTACGTATAATTATTTGCATCATCTTATTGACAAATAATATGATTTTCTAAAATTGTATTTATTGCCGAACAACACAAAGAAAGGACGTCACCGAAAGCTGATGCCGTTAGGAACAAGGTGGGAAAACAAATGTTATAAATATTAAATTGAGCAATTGACTCCCCACACGTTCACGCACGTATATATACATATATATATGTATATGTGTGTTACCACGCAGGGAAAAAATGGTATGTTGGAAAGATGCTTAAATAAAAAAAGATATTAGTAGGGATTAAATCGCTTAAATACACTTAACTTACTTGAAGAGCTCCCTGGGGCGCTAAGGGCGATGGAAATAAATGATATATATATATATATATATATATATACATATGTATGGATCGTGTGGAATAGAAATTACTTGGTTTTTTTTCTTTTTTTAGATGTCAGACGCAATAACTTTTGAGGTCTTTCTTTCACTGTCGGAGATCAATGATGTTTTTCTTAAAATGTAATGACGATAGATGGCATATATACATATACGTATGTACACATAAGGCCAACAAACTTAACTCAATTTAATTATTTCAAAATCTTTTCTCATTCAGGAGTCTCAAATATAAGTCTGTTTCTGCCTCTGCGTGTTGCTCGGCGCGAGGCTGGGCGTTATAGATCGGACTGTGGCCGCTTCGTCTCCTGGTCGACTCTCGGTTTTCGCGAAGGGGCGAAAAGACGCTGGTAGTCGTCGACGTGGGCTCTGGCTCGGATCCATCTCGCTTCGGTGAGATTGGCCGGGCCACAGATGACGGGCTTGTGAGGCGCGAGAAACAGCCTATCGTCCTCTGCGTGCTCCTTGGCTGGCACTTTTATTGTTATTTTATTTCCTTTTTCTTTTTTGGCCGATCTGGATCTTTTGTGCGCGGCACTTGGATGGCCGCATTCAGGTTTGTTTTTGCTCGGTAATGTCACTGTCTTTTCTTTGCGGCCTTATATGTATATTTTTGTTTCCTTTATTGTCTTGTCGGCACAATGTTTTAATCAAAAATTAATTATTAAACCGAAAATAATTCTTTTTTATTGTTAATATGTGCCGTCGGCCAATTCGGCCGGTGAAAAACTTTCCCTCGAGTAATTTTTGCACGGGGCCGACATGATAAAGAAAACTGATGTTGCTTTCGAGCACGGCACGTCCGCCGTTGACCGCTGACAAAATCGAATTTCCTTTCCAGGCGACAGATATCATATTTTTTACCCTGAACCCATTGAAAATGAGAAAAAGGGCATAATGTATTTGTACAAATGCATGTAACAGGCAGTTGGAAGCATCTCGGACCCCATAAATTATATATATTCTTGATCAGCATCAAGAGCCGTAGGTCCTCCTAGTGCCCGCGCAGATCGAGTTTGTTTCCAATATTCGATAACTTTCCCCGTTTCCAAGTAATCGATTAAAATCGATATTGAAATCCTGTTTTAAGAGCAAGTTGGGTAAATAATAAGAGCAAGATTCACCAAACTTGACATGCAGCTTCTAGAATAGAATATATATATCAAGTATCTTTCATTTAATACCTATCGCCACCTCACCGCTACCACCGCAAAGCTATAAATCAATTTTAGCCACAATTTATATGCAATTGACTTTTTGAGAATACACAAATATTCTATATTCTAATTCTACAATAGGATGTACTGTCGAAAATTTCATTAAGATCGGTTAAGAAACACAAAAGTTATGTGCGCACGTGTTAGCAGCAGCTAGCGCAAATTCCTAGAATTTCTGTATACACGTACACACACGCATTCATGCGCGTCTGCTTTGAATTCTATCAACAGCATTGCAAATGCGATTGTATTGTTTTCTGTGCTGCTATTTTAATTGGTTTTGTCTCATTTAAACTTAATTATAGGTGTGGCTGTTGAGTAGGGACAGTGGCAAATAGTGCAGTGTGTAGCGAGAACGAACCCTACCGAGGAAACTGTTTTTTTTTTGGCTGGTGTGCCTGCAACTGATAACAGCAGCATCTTAATTTTATCTTATAATACTCGCTCTGCAAAGCAATTGCCTAAATTTCGCTCTTAAGAATTCATTTACATAGAGCTGCCGCTCTTCGCTGTTACGATCGTTTTATTGCCCTAGCTTTACTTATGCGAAGGCCTCGATGCTGCGCATCGAGTTAGTTAAGTTAGTTCGCTTCAGCATTTGGTACGCATCGGCCACTTGCATTACTCAAAATTATAACTAATAATTGTCGCTTCGCTAAAATTGGCACATACTAATTCGGGTTCGCTTGCCTATATATAAACAATTGTTCTTAAATAATAAGCACAGACCAATTCGGGTCTGCCTGCTTCTCGTAACTTTAAGAAATATAAAAACAAGTTTGAACACAACAAATAAATAGTTAATTACTTCTATTTGTGAAAGCTATTGAAAAAGCTCAATAGCGCAACAATAATAATTGTGAAAAATGTTAATCCCCCTGGCTGATCTCTGCCTAGCCGGTAAATCGATAAAAGGAATGTGAACGACAAATCGGATCATAACAAATGGCGCCCAGTGGGAAATAGGGATTGCGTGTGAAATCGAGTACCCATTGTAAATTACAAAAGTTGTGCATTTTTGTCAAGTCTGTCCGTTGACAGTCAGCTGTTTGGACCGCGGGGAGGATCCTAAAGCCTCACCTGTTGCTGCCACGGCTGAAATGTCAAGACAGGACATCAAAGAGGTACGAGAAAAGTTCCAAACCTCGAAGAATCCGAAGTAGAATTCCGTAAACTAGTCCCAAAGTGGAGGCAATAAATTCACTGCTGCGCTGCCGTTTACGGATCTGCCAAGGATAATAAGAATATCCATTAGATTTTTTTTGCATACAATTTCAATAAGAAAATATTTTAGTTTACAGTCTATATCTGCAAGAACATAGGCTGTGGTCCGAGACAGGTGCCTTTAAAGATGCCACATGCAATCGTTGTCCAGCCTTGTTTTAGCTACAATTCATGTCAAAGCCAGGAGACAAAATGAAAAAATGTAGGAAAGCGGGAATTAAAAGTTTATATTTTACTTTAGTAGAAAAGACTTACCGATAAGCAGCCGCCTAAAACCAAACTTATCTCACCCATTCTTGTTATGTGCACGTTCATATCTGTAAAAATACAAAAGATATAAATAAGTAGCAAACGTTAAAAGTAGTCGAAATAGTTAGGTATATTGAATTTGGTGATGCCGAAGGGGGAAAAGGAGAAACATACTTTGAACAGAAGGTTTAGGAGCGCGATAGAATACATATGAGGTAGAGGGTCGGAATTTCGGACCTCGATAACGCGCTTCCAATCCCAAAGAATCCAAGCCCGATATCTATCCGAGCTGGATAGCAGCTCACACTCGGAGGCCATGGATAACTTCGTGGATGCCAACAGAGGTTGTGTCATGGGAGACAGCGAGGGCTATAAATTTGGCGTTGTTCCAGGCCCAAGAGACATACCGCTAAACCATGGCCATGAAGGAGGACATGCTTCAATTCATGACGCAGATAAGCGACAGCCTGGCGGAGATGCGAGTTGACACTGGAAACCGACAGCGTGAGGAATTGGCAGCTCAACGATTGTGGCAATCGTGCAGTCGTGCATAGCAGCAAGGACACAAGCTGGAATCCCGTCGTAGCAGCAACGATAGTCGACTGTCTGCACATCCGGTTAGGGAAATCGACCATCGATTACTGGAAGCCCCTCAGAGGGGCTAAACAAATCCGGTGAGCTGGACAGACAGCGCTCCGCACGAGTTCCGAGACGCCGGAGGGCAGGATTGTTTCATGCGAATCTCTGCCCATGAGCCGAAGACTGAAGTGGTGAATATTCGGATATGGGGTCTGTTCGATGGAGGAAATAGAAGTATGCCGGTATCAGAGTTCATCTTTAGGCTGAAGCATATGCAACTGACTTAGCAGGTTCCGTGGAAAGAAGTATTGCGCGATTCCCACGTCCTGGTTGAGCGAAAGGAAGCAGAATCCAGGCGACACAATCGACGAGTACATCTAGGCGAAGCTAGGTCTGCGCTCTCGATTGGCAACGCCTTTTTTCGATCATGACCTAATTTAGGTTCTAAAAATGAATATAAGGGATGCTGTTTCCAGAGCTATATAACCCATTTACATCACCAACATGGAGAGGTTGCGAGAAGAATACCATGATGCAAAAAGACTGATTGTCGCCCGACTTGCAAGCCTTATGGATCACATGGCCATCCTTCCTGACCACCAATTTGGGTTCAGAGGAAGGCATGGCGCTGTTGATCAGGTGCCCAGAGTGATTACCATATTCTTAAGGCTTACGACGACAAAGACTACTGCTATGGAGTCTTTGTAGGCGTAAAGCAGGCCTTCGACCGAGTCTGGATCAGAGAGCTGCATGAATGGCAAAAAAAACCACGTTCAAATGAACAATGCCAAAAATGAGTTGAGTGAAATTGAATGCGAAGCCGAATATGTTTGAATGAGTGAGTGCGGCCACGTAGAACTCGAACGCACAAAATTGAAACGAAAGAAACCGAATTGAATGAGTGCGAATGCGTTGGAATAAGAGGCTGCTTTTCGAATGCATTCGGGTTTTTAATTGTTGTTGTCTTGTCGCGGATAAAGAAAAAGACGAAAAAGGAAAAGGAAAAGAAGAAAGAAAAAACGAAAGTCAATGTAATTTTTGTTCGTATTTATTTAGCTTATTACTAAACATATATTAAATTAATATTTGCATGTAAAAACATTATTTATTTATGATGTCTGGATTGGTAGCTATTAAGCAGCGCTTTTCGGTTATTAAATTTCTAGCGTTTGAAAATGAACGTTCCGAAGCTGCGCTGCTCGCTGGAATGCAGAATATTTTGCAGCTTGTTTTGTACAAAAGAGGAAAAAGTTTTTGTGCATATTCCACCAAGCTAAAGCATCAAAACTAGTTGTGTATGTAACATTAAGATTTGAATATCCTGCAATTTCTTGTTCAACTTGGTCTTTATATATATATCTCTATATATAAAACTGTTTGTCCTGACTGACTGACTGATTGGTGATCAACGCACAGCCCAAACCGTAAGAGCTAGGAAGCTGAAATTTTCACTGTAGCTACCTTATGTGATGTAGGTGCACGTTAAGACGGGGTTTCGGGAAATTCCACCCGCAAGTGTGGAAAAATCGCGAAAAACGTTTGTGTGTAACTTTTTCTTTACCATCGGATCGGCCTCAAATTTATTTTCAAAGATCTTTGTTCAAATTCATTTGAGGGGTGTTTCTCACTTTTAAGAAAATCCATTCCTCCATGTAAAGATTTGGTGGGTGACGTTTCGCGCTCAAATTCGTTTCCAGAGATCTATAAGAAAAATCATTTGAGACGTGTTTTACACTTTTCGCAGAATTCAAACTTCTTCGGGGGGAATGCGATTTAAAGATTTTTTGTGCGAAGTTCTAAGTTGTGTCCGATTTGCTTCAAACTTATTTTCAAACGGAGTCGTCTATAATTTTTAATGGACGACAGTTCTGAACAACGCAATTGGTAACAACAGCTACACCCTCATGTTTCGTTGCTGGACTTACATCAACAGGTGAAGCTTTGCAAAATTTACTGCCGTTTACTAAATAACATTTATGCTTGACCAGCTTGTGCTTCCTGTAAACTTAAAAACAGAAAAGCACATCTTACAGGCAACAAGTTCAGCCAATTCCTCTCCATTTTCGTTTATTATTTTTGAGAAAAATTGCCACACCTCGCTTCAGCCTCTCTTCTCAGTAAGGGTATACATTCCAATATGGAGCTTCTCCTTTATATTCTCTCCGCTTTTCTCCTTTGCACCCCCTGCGCTTTTTGAAACCTATATACATATGTCAAGCAAATTAAATTAAAACTGAAAAATAAACACACAAAAAACACTTACTGACAGTTCACAAATACTCAGTTATTAATCTGAGCTCGAACAAAACAAACAAAACAAGCTATTAAACAAAATACATTTATTATATATTTAAAAACAAAAACAAAACAAAAACATCTAAATGCGCATGCAAAATACATACAGTCTGGGCACCGTTTTTTTCTCCGTCCATTTCTTTTGACGGCTTGCTTCTGTTGTATTGAACGAAATAAAGGCACACAAAAACTCGAGTAATTCGGGTTTCTTCGGCTGTGCCAAATTTTTCATTCCGCTTTACGCTTTATTTATTCTCACTCATTTTGCTGAATGCCGTCTGGTATGAGACACAACACGCACTCACATTGTAAATCATGCGTTTCATTGTGTGCCTCGCAATCACTCAATTCAATTCAATTCGAGTCCATTCAATTTAACATATGTTGTGAGTGAAGCCATGCAGCTCTCTAGTCTGGATTGATAGATTGCTCCAGAAAATCAAGGCGTGCCTTCATTCTACTTCTGCGCTCGTATCTAACGGAGCGAAAGTTCGAAGTCACAGTTAAGGCAGCAATCTTTCTTGTTCGCACGATGAAAACGGGTGACCCCCAAGACAGCGCACTGGGAACCTTTCTCTGCAATTTGTACACGGCAGACATCCCCACTCCGGATGACTTACACGAGTTTGCCACCCCAGGCAAACACTGATGGCCACATTTGCCGATGACGTGGCAATATTTTACTCCGCTCACTGCAAATGCGATACCGGAAGTGAAAGTTTACAAAGAGGCCAATATCATAGATGGGGTTGAATGCAACGAGCGGTTGACGCGGTAAAGTGCCTTGCTGAGTTCCATGGGACACAGGACACTTACGTATCTTGGAGGCGGGCCGCGCATGGCGCCTACAGATTTTTCAGAAAATACAACGGAAGCTCCCGTCGCTACCAAGCCATCTTAATAACTAGAAGTAAAATTAGAGGTTCGGTGGACGAGGTTCTCGCTTCGTTTAACATACCGTTAAACTTCGAGGCCGTCATAGCAAGGTTGGACTTCACAAATAGTGACAAGCGGCCTATCCATGTGATCGAGCAGGTAATGGGCACGCTTAGGCTGGGCGGCATGTCCATCCTAGAATACTACGGTGAGGTTGAAAAAAAACTCACGTTACTCACAAACAAGGCCAATATGACTTATGATATGACTTTGGCCACGGACATGTGTGAAAAATTCAGGGGTGATGTGCTCCGCGTATTCGTCTCTGGACTTAAACGCAGTTTAACCGACGTGTTGTTTGCGGTTCACCCTTCGACTTTGCCGACGGCGCTGGCACTAGCCCAGGAGGTCGAGGCTAGTCACGAGAGATATGCTTTCGCGGCAAGCTTTACCAGGAGGTAAAAGGAAAGAAGTCGTCCAGAGCAGCGACTGCAAGGGTGCCAGCAACAGCAACACCAGGCAAAAAAACAATTTCCTTAAGGTGACCAGGGCAAGAATCCTCATTTCAAGAGACAGAACGGTTAGTACACAGATAAAGTCCAGAATAGAGCGGATGTCGATAATGACCCAGTACCCATTGAAGTCGACCCTTCTTCCTCAAAGTATAGGCAGCCAACAAACTACCAGAAATCGCAGGGCTCAGCTTAGTTAAACGCCAACCAGGGTCAGGGAAATAAGCGTCCCACCGGAACTGACCGCGTGACAGACCAAGGAAGCAAAAGATGGATCACATCACATCACAAGCGATCCAGAGGGCACGGAATATTGCGACTCAGCATATGGCGAATATGAATATGGCGTAGATTACGAAAGCGATAGCTATAATCTTTTAGGGGAAGGTCCGTGCCGCCGTTCATACGGCGGAGAATAGTGGGGACAGATATGAGATTCTTAATCGACACGGGTGCAGCCAAATATTACATCAGGCCGCACAAGCGACTAAAAGGCGTCATCCCTGTCGAATTCCCTTTTGTTGTCCATTTCATTCATGGGTCAAACAACACCGCTGAAAAATGCAACTTGTCCATGCTTGGGTGCGACCGGTTTTTTTCCTACTTGATTCCTTATCTACGTTCGATGGAATCATAGGGCTGGACCTGCTAAAGCAGGTGAACGCAGTTTTATGCTTAAAAGAGGGCATGTTAAAATATGGTGCGACTTCGGAGGCGTTGCAGTACCACAAATGTGTGAGTGTCAATCACACGAAGAACAAAGAAGTCGAGGCACCACCTGCGGTGAAGGCAGATTTCCTGCGAGGGCTTCACCGAAACAACAAGGCTTTTACGGACTCCAACGAGGCGCTGCCTTATAACACTGCTGCTGTGGCCACATCCGTACGACCGACGAAAATGTGGTCTACTCAAAGCTATACCCGTATCATAGAGGTGTGGAGGATTTTGTCATTTCAGAAGTCAACGAACTACTTAAAAATGGCATAATCAGAAAGTCGAAATCGCCATACAACAATCCGCTGTGGGTGGTCGATAGGAAAGGCATAGACGAGTTAGGCAATAGAAAAAAACGTCTCGCGATAGACTTTAGCTCAACCTCGAGACTGTTGCCGACAAATACCCAATGCCAAGTATCACAATGATACTGGCTAATCTGGGTAAAGCAAAATACTTCATGACGCTCGACCTGAAATCAGGTTATCACCGCCCTTTTCGATCAATGGTGGGAAGTGCGAGCTTAGTCGACTTCCCTTTGGTTTGAAGAATGCAGCGAGCATTTTTCCGAGAACCATAGATGACGTTCTGCGGGAGCAGATTGGAAAATCTTGCTACGTTTATGTAGACGACGTCATCGTGTTTTCGGAAAGCGAGGCGGACAATGTCAGGCATGTCGACTGGGCATTAGGGAGCCTTTTAAACGCGAACATGCGTGTGGCGCACGAGAAGTCACGTTTTTTTTAAAGAAAGCGTCGAGTACCTCGTCCTTATAGTGGCAAAAGATGATGCAAAGTCAGATCCAGAAAAGGTGAAAGCCATTCGGGAATACGCTGAGCCGAGTAAGGTGTTTGAATTAAGATCCTTTTTGGGTTTGGCAAGCTATTACCGCTGCTTTATCAAAGACTTTGCAGCAATAGCGAAACCAATCTCTGACATCCTAATAGGGGAAAACGGATACATTAGCAAGTACAAGTCTAGAAAGGTCCCTATATAATTCAACGATGCTCAGCGCAACGCGTTCCAGAAGCTTAGGAACATATTAGCGTCGGAAGACGTTATACTGATGTACCCAGACTATAAAAAACCATTGGGCTTGACCACAGACGCTTCAGCCTACGGCATAGGTGCTGTCTTGTCGCAAAATGGTCGCCCCATGACTATAATATCCCGGTCCTTAAAAGATAGGGAAGCACACTTCGCTAAGAGCGGGAGTTGCTTGCCATCGTCTGGGCATTGGGTAAGTTACGGCACTTTCTTTCTCACGTTCTCGGTATCTGAGAGCAATCCCAATGTAAAAATAAAGCGCTGGAAAGCGGGCATTGATGAAACAGGGGCCACGCTTTTCTATAAGCCTGGTAAAGAAAATCATGTAGCTGACGCGCTGTCGCGCCAGAACGTGGACACCCTTTAGGGCAACCGCGATGAGTCAGAATCTGACGCGGCTACGATTCACAGTGAATTGTCCCTGTCTTACACAATCGCTTCGACGGAGAAGCTCCAAACTGCTTCTGGAACCAAATAGTATTAGAGCAATCACGCTTTCCTCTAAAGAGGACTTTCATACTTTACGGCCAAAAAACTTGCCATTTGATAAACTTTACTGATAGGGTCGCCCTCATCGAAACGATAAAGGCCATCACTAACCCAAACGTGGCTAATGCGTTTCACTGTACTCTCAATCTTGTCCAGTTTCCAGCACGAGGTGGTAAGCGCCTTTCCGACTACGAAGTTTTGGTATTGCAAAGCCTTCGTGGTCGACGTGTTCGACGTCAGTGATAGAAGAGAAATCATCACTCAGGAACACAATCGAGCCCATAGGGCGGCTCAGGAGAATGTGAAACAGGTCATGACGGAATACTATTTTCCTAAAATGACCAAATTGGCTAATGAGGTAGTCCTTAACTGAAAGATTTGCACAAAAGCTAAATACGACAGACACCCAAAGAAGCAGGAACTCAGCCAGACGCCACTTCCCTCTCAAACTGGAGAAATGTTGCACATCGACAATTTCTCCACGGACAAAAATTCTTCCTTACTTGCGTTGACAAGTTCTCGAAGTTCTCGACACGAGACCACCTCTGCTGGTCTTGATGAATATTTTCCCTTCGGCTAAGCAGGTATATTGTGACAATGAGCTCGCATTTAAGTTATAGACTATCAGGTCTCTACTATTCAATAATTACGGCGTAAGAGCGGTAAATGCGCCTCCCCTTCATAGCACGTCTAATGGTCAGGTAAAGCGCTTTCACAGCAGAGATAGCTAGGTGCTTAAAGCTCCAAAGGGAGCTCCAAAGGGGTCGACACAATCGACCTTTTCCTGCAGGCCACTATCGAGTATAACAATTCCATTCACTCAATTTTTGAGAAGAAGCCTAAGGAAATCTTGCTTAACTCTCTGCCGGAATCTACCCGCGAGGTTAGAGGAAAGATAGAAAGGGCCTAAATTCAGCAGTACGCCAGGGTTAATAAAATGCGTCAGAACAGAGTCTTCGAGGTAGGAGAAAAGGTCCTGGTAAAGTTATCGCCTTTGTACATCGAAAAAAAGGTTGAAGCGGACTTGAGGACAATAGTCCTCATTGAGGGGAGGGTGGTCCACAAGGACAACCTCCGTTGAATTTAGAGCACAATTTTTCCATTACCATTTTCATAACAGTAGTTTTAACATTTTAGTATTACGTTCACCATACTTTCAATCATGTCCATGACAACGGCACAGTGGACTACTCGCACGCGGACTACATACCGATTATGGACGGGGACATTCTACTTTGGGACAGTTACGGATATTACGTCACACTACCAATCTCACGTACTATAGGACAATGACAGGAGACCATGAAACTGACGGGAATGTTTCCATAATCCCATATGAGGAAATTGCTGGAAATTGACACTGGACATGTACTGGACATGTTGTCCGCTCTCGATGTGCACCATCGCAATGTAAGAAGCCTTGACTTCTTAAAGCCCTTAAAGTTGTAGCGGGCACCCCGGACGCAAGCAGCTTCAGGAAAACAGAACTGACTCAGATGCAGCTGGTCACTGCAAGCAATAGACAAATTTTTATAAATTCTAGGATGCAGAAAAATATTATTCAACCACCTCTTCGAAACCTTAAGCACACGCAATAGAATGATGATAACAGAAATAGGAAACCTTATGCTTACTTTAATGTTAGAAAAAATAAATGTTATAAACCCAACTATAATAGATCATTCTGATCCTATGAATATTCTCACTGACCAAATCACAGGGAACCCTATTACTGACATTTTGAAAGTATCTAATATTAAGGTAGAACATAAGGATAATGTAATAAGTTTCATAATAAGCAAGCAATGCAGGAAAACACAAATTTTCTCAGTCGCCCACAATGGTTCTGTACTTCAACTCCACGACAATGTGGCCGATTGCGACGGGCAGATGTTGGTCGTAGCCAATTGTTCACAAACTGCAATTGCCACATTCTGCAAGCGGTCCAAGAGCAGCAGTTGCGCACAAGGTCTCCATGCAGGGGGTACAGCCCATTGCCAAACGCAGCCGAGTCATCTTATCCCTGTCACCATAGTGGACGACGGCATCATCATCATTAACGATCGTAGCGCAATACTCTCCTACGACGACTGCGCCGCAATGAAGATAGATGGGACAAGCCTTGTCACCTTCTCTCCCGGTATTAGCGGGACGATACTCACACGATACTCGGCGACTCGATACTCAGCCTTCCCTACATTCACCTACAGTGAAAATAACCTTAACTGCATCAAAGAGGTAAGAGACAGTGTTGCAGTCGGAAATACATTGGCGGTTTCCCTCGGCATAATGCTGTTGGCCTGTGCTGTAGAAGCTGGAGTCTACTGGCTCCATAGGCTGACAATCAAGCGTAGAAACTCCCGGAAGACTTCGAATATATTGGAAAACTTAAACGCGACCGAGGACGGTCGGTCTTCGAGAGGGGGAGTAGTTAACCACTGACTGTTGGTATTTGCTGACCCATCGTTCTGAGAAAGCCAATGGCCAGAGTCAAGTCGCGACGGATATGTCGCAACTATATTGCCGGCCGCGGTGGTCATCCGATACCGCACACGAGGCGCTAACGCTGCACTTTCGCGAGAGCGGTGGCGGCGGCTCTGCGGCAGCGGCGGCGACTCTGGGGCAGCGACGGTGTCTCTGCAGGCATAGCTTATGTTAATAAAAATTGTATTCTGTAGTCTAAGTTTAGAAACAATAAAAGCGCGACGTATCGTCCCTTGAAGTCTCCCTTTAGTTAACTCATTTTTTATATGTATTTATTAATGCAACTGGCAAATCCAAAGTTGCAGGCATAAATGCACTAATTGGCGCCCAACCTAAAAAACCAAAAAATTAAAAATTAAAAACACGCGATAAAACGGTTTTAAAAAACAATATAAACGTTAATAGTTTAAAACATATTAAATAAAAATAAAAATAAAGAAAAAAGCCAAATCGGCAGCTCTTCTTGTGACAGCAGCGGTGGAATTCGTAAAAAATCCTTGCACCAACTATAGAATCATCTCTGGTTGTGACAGCAGCGGTGGAATTCGTCATAATATGTACAACAACAATAGAATCATGTAAGTGATTTGTGAAGTGAGAATGCAAAATTTGAAGAACAAAATTTTCAAATACGCACAAAATTAATTTCGTTAAAGTAAGAAAAGGAGTGTATATTTTTGATTGATAAAATAATTTATGAAAATTATTTTTAAAAAAAAATAATAAAAAGTATAATAATATAGAAAATAAAAAATTCTACCAGCTTAACCTTTTATGTGTTGCTCGGTTTCATATAGAGGTTTAAATTCGAATGAGCGACTCTGACTCCGACGTAGACTTGCACGAACACTACGATAGCGAAGAAAGTATTCTAGCGAGGTTAATAGAGGGATTTAGTAGTAGGTATTTGTAAGTATCAGATTGTGTCGTCCCGACTGAACATAATGCAGAAACGGACTCAGTTATGAATGCAGAGCAGTTGCGTGTGATAATTGATGCCGCAGTGCGGAGCGCACTCACAGCGCAGGCGCAAGAATTTGCGAATAGGGAAACTTCGCTAAGGCAGAAGCTTCAACATCAGATTGCGCAGGTGTCGAGTAAGTTAAGAAACACACAACTTTCAGTGCCAGAAGTGAAGGTTTACAAGGAAGTTGAAATCATAGACGGGGTGGAATGTAACGAGCCGCTCGACGTGGTATAATGTCTTACTGAGTTCCATGGGACTCAAGACACTTACGTGTCCTGGAGGCAGGCCGCGCTTGCTGCCTATAAAATTTTCAAAAAACACGACGGAAGTTCACGTCACTACCAAGCCACCATAATCATTAGGAGTAAAGTGAGAGGCCCAGCAGATGCAGTTGTCGCCTCGTTTAACACGCCGTAAAAATTTGAGGCCATCATAGCGAGGATGGACTTTACTTATAGTGACAAGCGGCCTATCCATGTGGTTGAACAGGAAATGGGTATGCTTAGGCAGGGCGGCATATCCATTCTGCAGTACTACGATCAGGTTGAAAAGAAGCTCACGTTACTCACGAACAAAGCCCATATGTCTTATGACAGCAATCTGGCAGCGGGCATGTGCGAAAAATTCAGGGGTGACGCACTTCGCGTATTTATCTCTGAACTAAAACGCAGTCTAACCGATGTGTTGTTTTCGGCTCACCCTTCAGATCTGCCGACGGCACTAGCGCTAGCCCAGGAGGTCGAGGCTAATCACGAGAGATATGCTTTCGCGACAAGCTTTGCTGGGGGGCAAGAAGAGCGAGTTTGTCCAGAGCAACGCCCACAAGGGCGCCAGCAACAACAGCGGCAATAAAAAAAGCAATTCTCTCAGGGAGGCCAGGGCAAGAATCCTCATTTCAGGAACCAGAACGGCCAATCCACAGACAAAGCCCAGAATAGAGCTGGGGCCGATAATGCCCCAGTTCCCATGGAAGTCGACCCTTCTTCTTCCAAGTTTAAGCAGCCCACAAACTTTTTGTATTCCCAGGGCTCGGCTTAGTTTAACGCCAGCCAAGGTCAGGAAAATAAACGCCCTGCCGGATCGGAACGCGCGACAGGCCAAAGGAGGCAAAGGGTAGACCACGTCCAGGCAAGCGAGGCTGAGAGCGCAGGGTATACCGACGCGGCACAAGAGATGATAGCGATAGCGCTCATTTTTTAGGGGAAGGTCCCTGCTACCGTTCATTCGATGGAGAATAGCGGGGATAGCTATGAAATTTTTAATTTTTAACCAACAACATCGCCGAAAAATGCAAGTTATCTATGTTTGGGTTTGACACATATTTTTTCCTACTTGATTCCTTATCAATTTTTGATGGAATTATAGGGGTGGACCTGCTAAAGCAGGTGGGAGCGGTTTTATGCCTAATAAAAAGTATGTTAAAATTTAGTGCGACTTCGGAATCGTTTCAGTACCACAAATGTGTGAGCGTCAATCACACGAAGAACAAAGAAGTCGAGGCACCACCTGCGGTGAAGGCAGATTTCCTGCGAGTGCTTCACCGAAACAACAAGGCTTTTACGGACTCTAACAAGGCGCTGCCTTATCACACAGCTTTCGTGGCCACAATTCATACGACCGACGAAAACGTGGTCTACTCAGAGCTATACCCCTATCCCATGGGTGTTGGGCCAGCTGAGTTGGGCAATAGAAATAAACGTCTAGTGATAGACTTTAGGAAGCTCAACCGCAAAACAATTGCCGACAAATACCCAATGCGAAGCATCACCATGATATTGGCTAGTTAGGGTAGGGCCAAATATTTTACGACGCTCAACCTGAAATCAGGTTATCACCAGATTACTCTGGCCGAGCAAGATCGTGAAAAAAAGGCTTTTTCGATTAACGGTGGGAAATTGTCATACAAATTTTGTAGACACCCCTTTGGTTTGAAGTCGTTCTTCGCGACGTTCTTTTTCGGAAAACGAGTCGGATCCTGTCAGGCTTGTCGACTGGGTTTTAAAAAGCCTTTTCGAGGCAAACATGCGTGTGGCGCATGAGCAGTCACAATTTTTTAAAGAAAGCGTCGAGTATCTCGGCTTTATTGTGACTAAGGATGTTGCGAAGTCAGATCCGGAAATGGTAAAAGCTATCCGGCAATACGCTGAGCCGACTGCAGTATTCGGTGTAAGATCTTTTTTGCATTTGGCAAGCTGCTTTATCAAAGACTTTGCGGAAATAACAAAACCGATCTCCGACATCCCAAAAGGAGATAACGGGTCAATTAGCAAGTACAAATCAAGAAAGATATCAGTACAGTTCGACGAGGCTTAGCGTTCCAGAAACTTAAAAACATTTAAGCGTCAGAAGACGTTATACTAATGTTCCCATACTACAAAAAACCGTTTAATTTGACCACAGACGCCTCGAGCGAGAGTTGCTTGCCGTCGTCCGGGCATTGGGCAAACTGCGACACTCTCTTTACGGGGTTAGGAATATAAACATTTTCACTGACCACCAGCCTCTCACGTTCTCGGTATCCGAGAGCAATCCCAATGCAAAAATAAAGCGCTGAAAATCGCGCATTGATGAAACAGGGGCCACGCTTTTCTATAAGCCTGGTAAAGAAAATCATGTATCTGTCGCGCCCCTGCAGGGCAATCGCGACGAGCCAAAATCTGACGCGGCTACGATTCACAGTGAATTGTGGGAATACTATTTCCCTAAAATGACCAAATTGGCTAACGAGGTTGTCTTGAATTGTAAACTTTGCACAAAAGCAAAATTCGACAGACACCCGAAAAAACAGGAACTCAGCCAGACTCCAGTCCCCTTACAAGCTGGAGAAATGTTACATATCAAAATTTTTCCCACAGACAAAAAATTCTTTTTGACTTGCGTAGACAAATTCTACAAGTTTGCGGTGGTCGAACGATAGAAAACACGCGACCGCCTATGCTGGTTTCAATGAATATTTTCCCGTTGGCGAAGCAGGTGTATTGCGGCAATGAGCTCGTATTCAAGTCAAAAACTATTAAGGCTCTGCTATTGAATAATTACGGCGTGAGCGTGGTAAACGCGGCTCCCCTTCATATCACGTCTAATGGGCAGGTAGAGCGCTTTCCCAGCTGGAAATAGCCAGATGTTTAAAGTCTCAAAGGGGTTTAGTTGACACAGTCGACTTCATCCTGCAGGCCACTATCGAATATAACAGCTCAATCCACTCAGTAGTTTAGAAGAGGCCTATTATATCTTGATATCTTGCTTAACTCTTCACCGGAATGTACCCGCCAGGTAAGGGGTAAGATAGAAGGAGCCCAAATTTAGCAGAACGCCAGCGTTAACCATAGGCGTCAGAACAGAGTCTTCAAAGTAGGTGAAAACGTCCTGGTAAAGACAAACCGCAGATTAAGCAACAAGCTATCGCCTTTTTGTGTCGAAAATAAGGTTGAAGCGGACTTGGGGACAACGGTCCTCATTGAGGGGCGGGTGGTCCATAACCTCCGTTGACGTTTTAAAAAATTAGAAAACAATTTTCACTGTCTTTTTATTAATATTTGTTTTAACATTTTAGGATTACGTTTATCATACTTTCAATCATCACCATGACGACAGCACGGGTGACTGACTACACGCACGCGGACTACATACCGATCACTGACGGGGACATCTTACTATGGGACAGCTACGGGTACTTACGTCACACTACCAACCTCACGGAACGTAAGACAATGACTGATGTGCACGCTCTCGATGTGCACCATCGTAAGGTGAGAAGCCTTGACTTCTTGGAATCAGCACTTAAGGTTGTAGCGGGTACTCCGGAAACAAACGAGTTTGGGAAAATAGAACTGACGCAGACCAAGCTGGTCACTGAAAGCAATAAACAGATTTCCATAAACTCCAAAGTACAAGAAAAGATTAACCAACTGAACCACACTGTAAACAAAATTCTCAAATCCTTAAAAGATAAGCAGGCCGACACAGGCCACCTTTGTGAAACCCTAAGCACACGCAACAGAATGTTGATATCAGAAAAAGGGAACCTTATGCTTACTTTAACCTTTGAAAAAATAAATGTAATAAAGCCAACAATAATTGATCACTCTGATTCAATGAATATTCTCACTGACCAAGTCACAAGGACTCCCATTACAGACATTTTGAAAGTATCTAATATTAAAGTAGAACATAAGAAAAATGTAATAAGTTTCATAATCGAGTTCCCCATAATAAGCAAGCAATGCAGAAAGATGACAATTTTCCCAGTCGCCCACAATGGTTCTGTACTTCAACTCCATGACAATCTGGTGGCCGATCGCGACGGGCAGATGTTGGCCGTAGCCAATTGTTCACAAGCCGCAACTGCCACATTCTGCAAGTGGTCCAAGACCAGCAGTTGCGCACAAGGGCTAAATGCAGGGGGTACAGCCCATTGCCAAACGCAACCGAGTCTTCTTATCCCTGTCACCATAGTGGACGACGGCATCATCATTATTACGGACGTAGCGCAACACTCATCTACTACGACTGCGCCGCGATAAAGATAGATGAGACAAACCTTGTCATCTTCTCGTCCCATGCCACGAGCTCTACACACACACACTCAAATGTGTGCGTATGACCCGATCAAGGGAATTTTCTTCAATAGGCGACTGGCACTGTCTTTGTTTTTTGGCATTTTTGCGGTGGACTTGCGGCCGCAAAAGCCACAAGTGTGTGAACAGTCGATGAAAACTGGTGAACCACACTTGTCGCCTTTTGCTTCCATAGCCACATAAGGCACAAAATTGAAGAAAATATTTCTTGCTCGCGACGCTGAGCGAGATGCGGCTTCATACTGAACGTTCGGCTTTTGAGGCCGGCGTTCGGCTGCCACTCTCAGCAGTCTTACTCTCTCTAGGCATAACAAAATAGTCGCAGGCACCCTTGGGGCTCCCTCGTTGCGATCTATCGTGTTTCGATCATTCGGCTGTTTGACGTATCTATGCATTGTATGGCTAGTAGTTGTAGGTAAAAAACAAGTAAAAGATGTCTAGTCGGGAGTGCACGACTAGGAGATATCCCGAACCATCTTCTACCAACAAAAAATGCTGCTCGCGCTAGAGGGGTGGCTGGGG
Source organism: Drosophila borealis (assembly GCA_035045885.1). NCBI lineage: Eukaryota > Metazoa > Arthropoda > Insecta > Diptera > Drosophilidae > Drosophila > Drosophila borealis. The sequence continues at coordinate 540,277 of JAWNOR010000107.1, forward strand.
CGATAGCTATAAAATGACAGATACTTGATCTGTATATACTATTCTAGAAGCTCTAAAAGCTACATGTCAAATATGGTGACTCTAGCCTTTAAGACATGAGAGATTTGTTGAACAAATATGATTTTTATATCGATTTTTATCGTTTATCGATTATCGATAAGAAACTCGTACTGCGCAGGCACTAGGAGGCCCTTCATTCCTCATTTCAAGACTCTAGCTCTTAATAGTTCTGACGGACAGACAGAAAGACATGGCTAGATCGACTCGGCTGTTGATGATGTGATGATCAAGAATATATATACTTTATAGGGTAGGAGATGCTACCTTTTGCCTGTTATATACATTTTCACAAAACCATTATACGATTTTTACCCATCTGCAATGGGTTCAGGGTATAAAAACGCACACACAATAAATCAAAAAACAAAATCTTACCGTTTTGAGATTCCTGGAGACATTTGATAGTTTTTTGTTATAAATAAATATATATATAAATATAAATATAAATATATATATAAATTTCTTATAAATCAAATATTATGCTATGCCACGTTATGTTTGGCGTAATAATTAAAAGTGCCGCTATGTTGGGGCTGCCAACTTATGAAGCGTGCTAACCTATGGGAACACAAAGATGCCACCTTGTGAGAATAATTAAAAAATCGGTTAGCTTTTGTCCGCATGACAATGAATATTTTGTAAATTTCTTATTTTTATAAAATGACAATTTTATATATTATTTTAAATTTTACAATTTGGGCCATTATCTGTGTAAATATAAATATATAATACTACCGGGTATAACCCGGCCTTGCCCGTGGTACGTATATTATAAAATCAATGTTTTCAAAAAGCTTTGAAAACGATTTTGAAACTGGCAACTTTGATGCAAATCGCACAAAACTTAAAATTCACCAAAAAAATCTTTGAAATTCGTTTTCCACCGAAGGAGTTTAGATTTTGAGAAAAATGTGAAATACGTCTCAAATGATTTTTATTATAGATCTTTGGAAATAAATTTGAGCACAAAACGTCATCCACCAAATCTTCGACCCCCATTTCCACCAAGGAGGAACGTATTTTTCGAAAAGTGTGAAACACCCCTTAAATGAATTTGAACAAAGATCTTTGAAAATAAGTTTGAGGCCGATCAGATGGTAAACAAAAAACATTCATACAAACGTTTTACGCCAATTTACCACTGTTGCCAGTGGAATTTCCCAAATCGCTGAAACACGTATTCATTAAATTTTTATGTAGAGCTTTGAAAATAAGTTTGAAGCAAATCGGACACAATTTAAAACTTTGCACGAATTGGAATTGCTCGAAACCCAGTCTTAACGTGCACCTACATCACATAAGGTAACTACAGTGAAAATTTCAGCTTCCTAACTCTTACGGTTTGGGCTGTGCGTTGATCACCAATCAGTCAGTCAGTCAGTCAGTCAGGACAAACAGTTTTATATATAGAGATATATGCAAATTAAAGATTTTTATTGTAAGCTTATTTACGAACTATTCATTCAATGTGTTACGGAACTGTTTGTTTCTCATTGGACCGCGCCGGCTAAGTCATCGGTGCTCTGGGTGTAGTCCCATCCCTGGCCCGCAGTCCGCACAATCGATATCAACAAGCTACAACATCTACAGCCACAAAATCGATAAACATCAAACAGCCGGAACTTTTAACAAATGAACACCATAAGCCGCTGTGGCAACAAGAAATGTAAACAACAAAGGTGAGACGCTGATATAAATTAACAAAAAAAAACTCTTCTGATCCACTTTACTTTTCCACATCGGGTCCCGGTTTCGGACCTAGCGTACCCGCCCTACCTGAGACGATCACCTACACTCATTTTGACCACTAGATGGCCTTCATCAACCCGTGTCGGCAGTCATGCCCCCCTCTCCCACCAATGGATATTTAGCCGGATATTGCTTTCCTTCAGTATGTGCAAATAATTGGTTGCATTTATTATATCTATTAACAATCAATATCTCTTATTTCACTTATCTTCACAGGATGTCTCCAAGCTTCTATTTCTGGTTTCATGCAAGTGGACACTTCTATTCAACTTCAACAGGTACGTATAATTATTTGCATCATCTTATTGACAAATAATATGATTTTCTAAAATTGTATTTATTGCCGAACAACACAAAGAAAGGACGTCACCGAAAGCTGATGCCGTTAGGAACAAGGTGGGAAAACAAATGTTATAAATATTAAATTGAGCAATTGACTCCCCACACGTTCACGCACGTATATATACATATATATATGTATATGTGTGTTACCACGCAGGAAAAAATGGTATGTTGGAAAGATGCTTAAATAAAAAAAGATATTAGTAGGGATTAAATCGCTTAAATACACTTAACTTACTTGAAGAGCTCCCTGGGGCGCTAAGGGCGATGGAAATAAATGATATATATATATATATATATATATATATACATATGTATGGATCGTGTGGAATAGAAATTACTTGGTTTTTTTTCTTTTTTTAGATGTCAGACGCAATAACTTTTGAGGTCTTTCTTTCACTGTCGGAGATCAATGATGTTTTTCTTAAAATGTAATGACGATAGATTGCATATATACATATACGTATGTACACATAAGGCCAACAAACTTAACTCAATTTAATTATTTCAAAATCTTTTCTCATTCAGGAGTCTCAAATATAAGTCTGTTTCTGCCTCTGCGTGCTGCTCGGCGCGAGGCTGGGCGTTATAGATCGGACTGTGGCCGCTTCGTCTCCTGGTCGACTCTCGGTTTTCGCGAAGGGGCGAAAAGACGCTGGTAGTCGTCGACGTGGGCTCTGGCTCGGATCCATCTCGCTTCGGTGAGATTGGCCGGGCCACAGATGACGGGCTTGCGAGGCGCGAGAAACAGCCTATCGTCCTCTGCGTGCTCCTTGGCTGGCACTTTTATTGTTATTTTATTTCCTTTTTCTTTTTTGGCCGATCTGGATCTTTTCTGCGCGGCACTTGGATGGCCGCATTCAGGTTTGTTTTTGCTCGGTAATGTCACTGTCTTTTCTTTGCGGCCTTATATGTATATTTTTGTTTCCTTTATTGTCTTGTCGGCACAATGTTTTAATCAAAAATTAATTATTAAACCGAAAATAATTCTTTTTTATTGTTAATATGTGCCGTCAGCCAATTCGGCCGGTGAAAAACTTTCCCTCGAGTAATTTTTGCACGGGGCCGACATGATAAAGAAAACTGATGTTGCTTTCGAGCACGGCACGTCCGCCGTTGACCGCTGACAAAATCGAATTTCCTTTCCAGGCGACAGATATCATATTTTTTACCCTGAACCCATTGAAAATGAGAAAAAGGGCATAATGTATTTGTACAAATGCATGTAACAGGCAGTTGGAAGCATCTCGGACCCCATAAATTATATATATTCTTGACCAGCATCAAGAGCCGTAGGTCCTCCTAGTGCCCGCGCAGATCGAGTTTGTTTCCAATATTCGATAACTTTCCCCGTTTCCAAGTAATCGATTAAAATCGATATTGAAATCCTGTTTTAAGAGCAAGTTGGGTAAATAATAAGAGCAAGATTCACCAAACTTGACATGCAGCTTCTAGAATAGAATATATATATCAAGTATCTTTCATTTAATACCTATCGCCACCTCACCGCTACCACCGCAAAGCTATAAATCAATTTTAGCCACAATTTATATGCAATTGACTTTTTGAGAATACACAAATATTCTATATTCTAATTCTACAATAGGATGTACTGTCGAAAATTTCATTAAGATCGGTTAAGAAACACAAAAGTTATGTGCGCACGTGTTAGCAGCAGCTAGCGCAAATTCCTAGAATTTCTGTATACACGTACACACACGCATTCATGCGCGTCTGCTTTGAATTCTATCAACAGCATTGCAAATGCGATTGTATTGTTTTCTGTGCTGCTATTTTAATTGGTTTTGTCTCATTTAAACTTAATTATAGGTGTGGCTGTTGAGTAGGGACAGTGGCAAATAGTGCAGTGTGTAGCGAGAACGAACCCTACCGAGGAAACTGTTTTTTTTTTTTTGGCTGGTGTGTCTGTTGCGTAGAGGCAGCATCAAGTAATGCACATTAGAACCACCATACTCAGGCCCGTATGAAGTGGCCGAACGATCGTTTGTCATTAAAATAAATGGTAAAAATTTCGCCGTTTTTACTGACTGCCTGAAGCCGGCTTTTATATCAAAGGACGATGATGCTGTCAACGATTCTCAACCAAAGGTGTTGAGCACCTATTCAAATAACCGCAAGGTTAGGTTCGCTCCCGACTTGGTCACTAAAGTGAGGGTAGCTGTGGCAACACCGAGATGAGCTTAAAATTATCGTTACCGATAACGAATGGTATCATCAGCGAATCGGAAGCACGACGACGATTTAGACTACAACTAATTTAAGAAAACTAAACCTTGTACGTTTAATAATAAACTAATTGGTCAGGATAACTAAAAGTTATTGCATACAAATAAATTAACTTTGAGCCATAAGAAAAAAATGTAATTGCTAAATATATATATATGTCGGAGCATTGCTATTGTTATTGTTATTGTTATTCGAATTTAAGTACAGCAACATGAATATTGTATGAGTCGAAATTAAAAGAAAGAAGAATAGAGAAAACAGAGTAACTGTCATTGTCGACTTGTATTTCTTATATCACTGAGAGTCGGTGAGAGGACTAACTGTTAATACTCTCGCTGAGTGAGACCCGTGCCTAAGTTGTTAGTGTGTTGCATTCTTCTTTCGGTTTCGTTCTGTACATGAACCGAAGAAGAATGTGAGTGAAACTGGACTATCTATTTGCGAAGGGTGTGCGGGAGAGCAGGATGGCAAATGTGTCATTAGCAAACGGCGCATTAGAATTTGGCGACAGGCGTGCGTGTATGCAAAGAAGAAGTCGGTAGTCAGTCTTGGTAAAATATTGAAAGAGCACAGACGCAGAATATTTACCAAACGCTTAAAAATAAAACTATGGCACCAACGAAGGGGACGGGGCTCGCTGCTCAAAGTGTGAAAAATTCTGACCCTACGGCCGCTTCGACATATATATATATATATATATATATAAATTCTGACCCTACCCTATATATATATATATATATATATATATAAATTCTGACCCTACCCTATATATATATATATATATATATATAAATTCTGACCCTACCCTATATATATATATATATATATATATATATATATATATATATATATATATATATATATATATATATATGTCGAAGCGGCCGTAGGGTCAGAATTTTTCACACTTTGAGCAGCGAGCCCCGTCCCCTTCGTTGGTGCCATAGTTTTATTTTTAAGCGTTTGGTAAATATTCTGCGTCTGTGCTCTTTCAATATTTTACCAAGACTGACTACCGACTTCTTCTTTGCATACACGCACGCCTGTCGCCAAATTCTAATGCGCCGTTTGCTAATGACACATTTGCCATCCTGCTCTCCCGCACACCCTTCGCAAATAGATAGTCCAGTTTCACTCACATTCTTCTTCGGTTCATGTACAGAACGAAACCGAAAGAAGAATGCAACACACTAACAACTTAGGCACGGGTCTCACTCAGCGAGAGTATTAACAGTTAGTCCTCTCACCGACTCTCAGTGATATAAGAAATACAAGTCGACAATGACAGTTACTCTGTTTTCTCTATTCTTCTTTCTTTTAATTTCGACTCATACAATATTCATGTTGCTGTACTTAAATTCGAATAACAATAACAATAACAATAGCAATGCTCCGACATATATATATATTTAGCAATTACATTTTTTTCTTATGGCTCAAAGTTAATTTATTTGTATGCAATAACTTTTAGTTATCCTGACCAATTAGTTTATTATTAAACGTACAAGGTTTAGTTTTCTTAAATTAGTTGTAGTCTAAATCGTCGTCGTGCTTCCGATTCGCTGATGATACCATTCGTTATCGGTAACGATAATTTTAAGCTCATCTCGGTGTTGCCACAGCTACCCTCACTTTAGTGACCAAGTCGGGAGCGAACCTAACCTTGCGGTTATTTGAATAGGTGCTCAACACCTTTGGTTGAGAATCGTTGACAGCATCATCGTCCTTTGATATAAAAGCCGGCTTCAGGCAGTCAGTAAAAACGGCGAAATTTTTACCATTTATTTTAATGACAAACGATCGTTCGGCCACTTCATACGGGCCTGAGTATGGTGGTTCTAATGTGCATTACTTGATGCTGCCTCTACGCAACAGACACACCAGCCAAAAAAAAAAAAAACAGTTTCCTCGGTAGGGTTCGTTCTCGCTACACACTGCACTATTTGCCACTGTCCCTACTCAACAGCCACACCTATAATTAAGTTTAAATGAGACAAAACCAATTAAAATAGCAGCACAGAAAACAATACAATCGCATTTGCAATGCTGTTGATAGAATTCAAAGCAGACGCGCATGAATGCGTGTGTGTACGTGTATACAGAAATTCTAGGAATTTGCGCTAGCTGCTGCTAACACGTGCGCACATAACTTTTGTGTTTCTTAACCGATCTTAATGAAATTTTCGACAGTACATCCTATTGTAGAATTAGAATATAGAATATTTGTGTATTCTCAAAAAGTCAATTGCATATAAATTGTGGCTAAAATTGATTTATAGCTTTGCGGTGGTAGCGGTGAGGTGGCGATAGGTATTAAATGAAAGATACTTGATATATATATTCTATTCTAGAAGCTGCATGTCAAGTTTGGTGAATCTTGCTCTTATTATTTACCCAACTTGCTCTTAAAACAGGATTTCAATATCGATTTTAATCGATTACTTGGAAACGGGGAAAGTTATCGAATATTGGAAACAAACTCGATCTGCGCGGGCACTAGGAGGACCTACGGCTCTTGATGCTGGTCAAGAATATATATAATTTATGGGGTCCGAGATGCTTCCAACTGCCTGTTACATGCATTTGTACAAATACATTATGCCCTTTTTCTCATTTTCAATGGGTTCAGGGTAAAAAATATGATATCTGTCGCCTGGAAAGGAAATTCGATTTTGTCAGCGGTCAACGGCGGACGTGCCGTGCTCGAAAGCAACATCAGTTTTCTTTATCATGTCGGCCCCGTGCAAAAATTACTCGAGGGAAAGTTTTTCACCGGCCGAATTGGCTGACGGCACATATTAACAATAAAAAAGAATTATTTTCGGTTTAATAATTAATTTTTGATTAAAACATTGTGCCGACAAGACAATAAAGGAAACAAAAATATACATATAAGGCCGCAAAGAAAAGACAGTGACATTACCGAGCAAAAACAAACCTGAATGCGGCCATCCAAGTGCCGCGCAGAAAAGATCCAGATCGGCCAAAAAAGAAAAAGGAAATAAAATAACAATAAAAGTGCCAGCCAAGGAGCACGCAGAGGACGATAGGCTGTTTCTCGCGCCTCGCAAGCCCGTCATCTGTGGCCCGGCCAATCTCACCGAAGCGAGATGGATCCGAGCCAGAGCCCACGTCGACGACTACCAGCGTCTTTTCGCCCCTTCGCGAAAACCGAGAGTCGACCAGGAGACGAAGCGGCCACAGTCCGATCTATAACGCCCAGCCTCGCGCCGAGCAGCACGCAGAGGCAGAAACAGACTTATATTTGAGACTCCTGAATGAGAAAAGATTTTGAAATAATTAAATTGAGTTAAGTTTGTTGGCCTTATGTGTACATACGTATATGTATATATGCAATCTATCGTCATTACATTTTAAGAAAAACATCATTGATCTCCGACAGTGAAAGAAAGACCTCAAAAGTTATTGCGTCTGACATCTAAAAAAAGAAAAAAAACCAAGTAATTTCTATTCCACACGATCCATACATATGTATATATATATATATATATATATATATCATTTATTTCCATCGCCCTTAGCGCCCCAGGGAGCTCTTCAAGTAAGTTAAGTGTATTTAAGCGATTTAATCCCTACTAATATCTTTTTTTATTTAAGCATCTTTCCAACATACCATTTTTTCCCTGCGTGGTAACACACATATACATATATATATGTATATATACGTGCGTGAACGTGTGGGGAGTCAATTGCTCAATTTAATATTTATAACATTTGTTTTCCCACCTTGTTCCTAACGGCATCAGCTTTCGGTGACGTCCTTTCTTTGTGTTGTTCGGCAATAAATACAATTTTAGAAAATCATATTATTTGTCAATAAGATGATGCAAATAATTATACGTACCTGTTGAAGTTGAATAGAAGTGTCCACTTGCATGAAACCAGAAATAGAAGCTTGGAGACATCCTGTGAAGATAAGTGAAATAAGAGATATTGATTGTTAATAGATATAATAAATGCAACCAATTATTTGCACATACTGAAGGAAAGCAATATCCGGCTAAATATCCATTGGTGGGAGAGGGGGGCATGACTGCCGACACGGGTTGATGAAGGCCATCTAGTGGTCAAAATGAGTGTAGGTGATCGTCTCAGGTAGGGCGGGTACGCTAGGTCCGAAACCGGGACCCGATGTGGAAAAGTAAAGTGGATCAGAAGAGTTTTTTTTTGTTAATTTATATCAGCGTCTCACCTTTGTTGTTTACATTTCTTGTTGCCACAGCGGCTTATGGTGTTCATTTGTTAAAAGTTCCGGCTGTTTGATGTTTATCGATTTTGTGGCTGTAGATGTTGTAGCTTGTTGATATCGATTGTGCGGACTGCGGGCCAGGGATGGGACTACACCCAGAGCACCGATGACTTAGCCGGCGCGGTCCAATGAGAAACAAACAGTTCCGTAACACATTGAATGAATAGTTCGTAAATAAGCTTACAATAAAAATCTTTAATTTGCATATATCTCTATATATAAAACTGTTTGTCCTGACTGATATATATATATATATATATATATATATATATATATATATATATATATATATATATATATCTTGCGTCTGTTTCAACGCTAGTACCTTCACTGGCACTGTCTCTTGCGTCTGTTTCAACGCCAACACCTGTACCTTCACTGGTACCGATTGCGTCTGTTTCAACGCTATTACTCATCATATCCTCATCCATCTCCGCAGAAACTGTCTCGACCGGTAACGCTCTTAAACACTCATGAGGATACTTGTAGGTTCGCTTGCTTGTTAATGACTTCAAACAATATCGGTCTCCTTCAAGTACTTCTGTTATGACAAATGGGCCTTTAAATTTGGGATCTAGTTTGGTCTGATTTCTCTCTTCAAACTTGAGCAGAACATGATCACCCACTTTATGCTTTACAACGTTTGCTTTGCCTTTATCGCTTCTGTTCTTATCATAATAGGCATTATTCTCTATATTATCTTTTGCTTGTGCTCTTAGATTTTGTAGATTATCATATTTTTCATCAACAATGTTCGATAGCATCCCCAATGGTCTTACATCTTTTCCAATTAAAAGCTGTAACGGACTAAACTTAGTGACCCGATTGACTGTGCAATTTATTGCTAACTGTACCTCTTTTAATGCCTCTTGCCACAAACGTTGGCCCGTCTCTACCGCTGTTAGTAAACTTTTAAGTGTACTCATTACGCGTTCGACCTGTCCATTTGCTCGACTAGCTCCTTTGGCAATTAAATGCAACTCGATATTATGTGCAGAGCAAAATTCCTTAAACCCAGATCCTGCAAAGCATCGTCCCTGATCTGTTATGATACGGGATGGTACACCAATCATGGAAATAACCACCTTCAGTGATACTATACAATTAGCTGCATCTATCTTCAGTGTATGGTGCAAATAAACGTACTTTGTAAATATCTATAAAGACTATAACATACTTTTTTTGGTCGTTCTTGCCACTTGGTTTACCGGTGATGTCTACATGTACCGTATGCCAGGGTATTTCGATTTTAGGAATCGGATGCATCTCTTGTTTAATTTTCCCAGATTGCGGTTTCGATAGCTTGCACGTGCTGCAATTATCAACAAACTTTCGTACGTATTTCGTCATACCTTCAAACCAGTAGCAACTGTACACTTTATCGAGGGTCTTTTCCCAACCAAGGTGCATTATAGCCTCATCAGATCTTGGAACTACAGGTAACCAACGGGTTCTACCATTTCTTTGAATTTTACGATACAGCAGGCCTAGTCTCAACTCATACGTACTGGCAACATTCTCGTTTAATTCATAGTTTTTTAGTTTAGAGATTAAAGATGTCATTTCGAGATCTCGTTGCTGTTCAGCTATAAGCCAGGTGTCACTTAATTCAGTTAAATCTACGCGCATTTCAGGAGCTTTGACAGGAAACTGTAGCTTTTTTGTTATTGGGTTTCTTGAGAAGAAGTCTACATGCGCCATGCGTTTTCGTACGTATCTTTTGTTGACTTGCCTTTAAAGAGTTACAGTCAGTATATACTGTAAATTTGATATCTTTTAAATAATGTTGATAATATTTTACTGCGTTAAATACTGCCAAGGTTTCCAAAAGATATGAGTTATACCTTGACTCTGGTGGGGTTGTACATTTACTGTAATACTCGATAACATGGTTTCTATCTTTTATTTTGTGCATGAGTATTGCACCATAACCCACAGAGCTAGCATCTGTATGCAGCTCAACCGGATATTGTGGATCGAAAATAATTAATACCGGGCTACGGGTCAGTGCAAAGATTATCTCCTTTCTCACTACTTCATGACTTTCTTTCCAATAAAAACTAATATTGTCTTTAGACGTAAGACAAAATAGAGGCTTTAAAGTTTCGGGGAATTTCGGCACGAATTGTCTAAAGTATGATGCTAATCCAATGAACTTTCTTAGCTGCGTAACCGTTTGCGGCGGTGGCAATTCAACTAATGCCTGCAATTTTCGAGGATTAGGTCTAAGCTCACCTGCCTCTACTTCGTAACCCAAATACTCTATTTTTGATTTTAAAAATGTATATTTTTTGAAATTAAATGAGAATCTAGCTTGAATAAGAATTTCTATGACTTTCTGCAATCTTGAAATTGCCTCATCTTTAGTTTCGGCCACGACCAATACATCATCTATGTAAACCACAACATACGAATACGAAAGTGGCCCCAACGCTTTTAATGTTGCCCGCTGAAACACCGACGGAGAATTTTTTAAACCAAACGGCATTGCCAAAAACTCAAATTGCCCTTCTGGTGTTACAAATGCTGTACGCTCTACTGAATCTGGGTGAATAGGTATTTGGTAAAATCCGCTGGCCATGTCCAAACAAGAAATATACCTTCCCCCACGTAACCTTGCAATTTGGTCGGAGATAAGAGGCAATGGAAATTTATCCGAAACTGTGTTAGCGTTAAGCTCCCTATAGTCGACGCATAAGCGATCAGTTCCGTTTTTCTTTCTTACCAATAAAATCGGACTCGCAAATGGGGAACAGCTCGGTCTTATAATATTTGCCGCCATCAACTCATTAATTTTTTCGCGAACAGTTTGCTTCTCATCTACACTAAGCCTATATGGTCGCCTTTGTACCGTTTTATTTGGATCTATTAACCGAATTTCCAACTGGCCTGTGTTAACCTGTTTCTTTGGAACGCCAGAGATAAAATGTTCCATGTATGGTTTCAAAACGTTTATTAAACGGCCCTTGTCAGCTTCGTCTAACTCTACATTTTACAACATTAATCAGCTTTACTTTATAAATACAGAATCTGTCTGACTCGATCGTCACTCCGAAACCTTGACTTAAAATTTCCCTGCCTATCATAACATCGTGTTTCAAATATTTGTCCATAACTACATGGAATAACATTTCCAAAACAAAGTCATTAATGGTTACATTGGTCAAAATTTGCGTGGAGCTACAAACAGAATCGTTTCCAATACCCTTAAGCATTACTACGTTAAAAAGTCTTTTTCCAGAGAATTTTCCAGCTGCGCTTTCCTTAATGAGTGAACACTCGGTTCCAGAGTCAAAACAAAAATCAACGAACTCACCAGAATGAACGAGCACACATTTTGGTTCCATTACCGAACATATGTTCACTCTCTTTTCAGTGCTTTGTCCAGTCGAAGGGCACCCAGTAGAATTGTGTCCAGCCTGTCCACACTTGTAGCATATTACGTTGGATTTTTTGCTCTTTTGGCCTCATACCAATGCCTCCAGCATGCCCGCTTCCCAATGATTCGCGATTTTTCTTCTGGCGGCAGTCTGCGATTTTGTGCCCTGTCTTTCCACAATAATGGCAAACGATGTTTGAAAACTTCTGCTTCTTCCTTTCAGGTCCCACAGTAGTTTCTGCTTTCGAAGTCTCTTGACGCTGCCCGATTTCATATACCTGCAACTGTTGCTGTAATTCGCTTCGCGACTTGATGTTTGTGGTGCACCCAAGCTTTTTTAGTCTGCTGTCCAGTTGCGCAGTATGCGCAAGCACAACTGACACCAACAATTCCTCCAGCTCCATATTTTTCATTTTCGTCATTAACGAAGTGACGAGTCGGCTTGCATACGACGACATGCACTCTCCAGTCCCTGGGCGACCGTCTAGCAGCTTAAGAAATGTTGCTGTGGTTGTCTCTACGCCGACAAATCTTTGCGTAAAAAGTTGCTTGAACTCAACCCAAGTCATGCCAGGAAAACAGATTTGTGAAAGCCATTGCGATGCACTGCCCTCCAAAGCTTTACTGAGGGCAATCACAAGCGCACAGCCCTCAAGTGGATTTTCAATAAAAATCATATCAGCCGTAATACTCTAAGCACATGCATCAGCACCGGTAGCTTCGGGATTGTATTTTGGTAAAAACACCGTCTTTGACTCACGAGGCGCTGCGCTAGCCTGCATTGCTCACAGCAACTCAATAAAATTTCTATTTTGTTGCTCCAAAATTTGACACAACTGAGAGTAAGCGGCCGTAGGGTCAGAATTTTTCACACTTTGAGCAGCGAGCCCCGTCCCCTTCGTTGGTGCCATAGTTTTATTTTTAAGCGTTTGGTAAATATTCTGCGTCTGTGCTCTTTCAATATTTTACCAAGACTGACTACCGACTTCTTCTTTGCATACACGCACGCCTGTCGCCAAATTCTAATGCGCCGTTTGCTAATGACACATTTGCCATCCTGCTCTCCCGCACACCCTTCGCAAATAGATAGTCCAGTTTCACTCACATTCTTCTTCGGTTCATGTACAGAACGAAACCGAAAGAAGAATGCAACACACTAACAACTTAGGCACGGGTCTCACTCAGCGAGAGTATTAACAGTTAGTCCTCTCACCGACTCTCAGTGATATAAGAAATACAAGTCGACAATGACAGTTACTCTGTTTTCTCTATTCTTCTTTCTTTTAATTTCGACTCATACAATATTCATGTTGCTGTACTTAAATTCGAATAATATATATATATATATATATATATATATATATAGGGTAGGGTCAGAATTTATATATATATATATATATATATATATATATATATATATATATATATATATATATATATAAATTCTGACCCTACCCTAATATATATATATATATATATATATATATATATATATATATATATATATATATATATATATATATATATATATATATATATATATATATATATATATATATATATATATCTTGCGTCTGTTTCAACGCTAGTACCTTCACTGGCACTGTCTCTTGCGTCTGTTTCAACGCCAACACCTGTACCTTCACTGGTACCGATTGCGTCTGTTTCAACGCTATTACTCATCATATCCTCATCCATCTCCGCAGAAACTGTCTCGACCGGTAACGCTCTTAAACACTCATGAGGATACTTGTAGGTTCGCTTGCTTGTTAATGACTTCAAACAATATCGGTCTCCTTCAAGTACTTCTGTTATGACAAATGGGCCTTTAAATTTGGGATCTAGTTTGGTCTGATTTCTCTCTTCAAACTTGAGCAGAACATGATCACCCACTTTATGCTTTACAACGTTTGCTTTGCCTTTATCGCTTCTGTTCTTATCATAATAGGCATTATTCTCTATATTATCTTTTGCTTGTGCTCTTAGATTTTGTAGATTATCATATTTTTCATCAACAATGTTCGATAGCATCCCCAATGGTCTTACATCTTTTCCAATTAAAAGCTGTAACGGACTAAACTTAGTGACCCGATTGACTGTGCAATTTATTGCTAACTGTACCTCTTTTAATGCCTCTTGCCACAAACGTTGGCCCGTCTCTACCGCTGTTAGTAAACTTTTAAGTGTACTCATTACGCGTTCGACCTGTCCATTTGCTCGACTAGCTCCTTTGGCAATTAAATGCAACTCGATATTATGTGCAGAGCAAAATTCCTTAAACCCAGATCCTGCAAAGCATCGTCCCTGATCTGTTATGATACGGGATGGTACACCAATCATGGAAATAACCACCTTCAGTGATACTATACAATTAGCTGCATCTATCTTCAGTGTATGGTGCAAATAAACGTACTTTGTAAATATCTATAAAGACTATAACATACTTTTTTTGGTCGTTCTTGCCACTTGGTTTACCGGTGATGTCTACATGTACCGTATGCCAGGGTATTTCGATTTTAGGAATCGGATGCATCTCTTGTTTAATTTTCCCAGATTGCGGTTTCGATAGCTTGCACGTGCTGCAATTATCAACAAACTTTCGTACGTATTTCGTCATACCTTCAAACCAGTAGCAACTGTACACTTTATCGAGGGTCTTTTCCCAACCAAGGTGCATTATAGCCTCATCAGATCTTGGAACTACAGGTAACCAACGGGTTCTACCATTTCTTTGAATTTTACGATACAGCAGGCCTAGTCTCAACTCATACGTACTGGCAACATTCTCGTTTAATTCATAGTTTTTTAGTTTAGAGATTAAAGATGTCATTTCGAGATCTCGTTGCTGTTCAGCTATAAGCCAGGTGTCACTTAATTCAGTTAAATCTACGCGCATTTCAGGAGCTTTGACAGGAAACTGTAGCTTTTTTGTTATTGGGTTTCTTGAGAAGAAGTCTACATGCGCCATGCGTTTTCGTACGTATCTTTTGTTGACTTGCCTTTAAAGAGTTACAGTCAGTATATACTGTAAATTTGATATCTTTTAAATAATGTTGATAATATTTTACTGCGTTAAATACTGCCAAGGTTTCCAAAAGATATGAGTTATACCTTGACTCTGGTGGGGTTGTACATTTACTGTAATACTCGATAACATGGTTTCTATCTTTTATTTTGTGCATGAGTATTGCACCATAACCCACAGAGCTAGCATCTGTATGCAGCTCAACCGGATATTGTGGATCGAAAATAATTAATACCGGGCTACGGGTCAGTGCAAAGATTATCTCCTTTCTCACTACTTCATGACTTTCTTTCCAATAAAAACTAATATTGTCTTTAGACGTAAGACAAAATAGAGGCTTTAAAGTTTCGGGGAATTTCGGCACGAATTGTCTAAAGTATGATGCTAATCCAATGAACTTTCTTAGCTGCGTAACCGTTTGCGGCGGTGGCAATTCAACTAATGCCTGCAATTTTCGAGGATTAGGTCTAAGCTCACCTGCCTCTACTTCGTAACCCAAATACTCTATTTTTGATTTTAAAAATGTATATTTTTTGAAATTAAATGAGAATCTAGCTTGAATAAGAATTTCTATGACTTTCTGCAATCTTGAAATTGCCTCATCTTTAGTTTCGGCCACGACCAATACATCATCTATGTAAACCACAACATACGAATACGAAAGTGGCCCCAACGCTTTTAATGTTGCCCGCTGAAACACCGACGGAGAATTTTTTAAACCAAACGGCATTGCCAAAAACTCAAATTGCCCTTCTGGTGTTACAAATGCTGTACGCTCTACTGAATCTGGGTGAATAGGTATTTGGTAAAATCCGCTGGCCATGTCCAAACAAGAAATATACCTTCCCCCACGTAACCTTGCAATTTGGTCGGAGATAAGAGGCAATGGAAATTTATCCGAAACTGTGTTAGCGTTAAGCTCCCTATAGTCGACGCATAAGCGATCAGTTCCGTTTTTCTTTCTTACCAATAAAATCGGACTCGCAAATGGGGAACAGCTCGGTCTTATAATATTTGCCGCCATCAACTCATTAATTTTTTCGCGAACAGTTTGCTTCTCATCTACACTAAGCCTATATGGTCGCCTTTGTACCGTTTTATTTGGATCTATTAACCGAATTTCCAACTGGCCTGTGTTAACCTGTTTCTTTGGAACGCCAGAGATAAAATGTTCCATGTATGGTTTCAAAACGTTTATTAAACGGCCCTTGTCAGCTTCGTCTAACTCTACATTTTACAACATTAATCAGCTTTACTTTATAAATACAGAATCTGTCTGACTCGATCGTCACTCCGAAACCTTGACTTAAAATTTCCCTGCCTATCATAACATCGTGTTTCAAATATTTGTCCATAACTACATGGAATAACATTTCCAAAACAAAGTCATTAATGGTTACATTGGTCAAAATTTGCGTGGAGCTACAAACAGAATCGTTTCCAATACCCTTAAGCATTACTACGTTAAAAAGTCTTTTTCCAGAGAATTTTCCAGCTGCGCTTTCCTTAATGAGTGAACACTCGGTTCCAGAGTCAAAACAAAAATCAACGAACTCACCAGAATGAACGAGCACACATTTTGGTTCCATTACCGAACATATGTTCACTCTCTTTTCAGTGCTTTGTCCAGTCGAAGGGCACCCAGTAGAATTGTGTCCAGCCTGTCCACACTTGTAGCATATTACGTTGGATTTTTGCTCTTTTGGCCTCATACCAATGCCTCCAGCATGCCCGCTTCCCAATGATTCGCGATTTTTCTTCTGGCGGCAGTCTGCGATTTTGTGCCCTGTCTTTCCACAATAATGGCAAACGATGTTTGAAAACTTCTGCTTCTTCCTTTCAGGTCCCACAGTAGTTTCTGCTTTCGAAGTCTCTTGACGCTGCCCGATTTCATATACCTGCAACTGTTGCTGTAATTCGCTTCGCGACTTGATGTTTGTGGTGCACCCAAGCTTTTTTAGTCTGCTGTCCAGTTGCGCAGTATGCGCAAGCACAACTGACACCAATAATTCCTCCAGCTCCATATTTTTCATTTTCGTCATTAACGAAGTGACGAGTCGGCTTGCATACGACGACATGCACTCTCCAGTCCCTGGGCGACCGTCTAGCAGCTTAAGAAATGTTGCTGTGGTTGTCTCTACGCCGACAAATCTTTGCGTAAAAAGTTGCTTGAACTCAACCCAAGTCATGCCAGGAAAACAGATTTGTGAAAGCCATTGCGATGCACTGCCCTCCAAAGCTTTACTGAGGGCAATCACAAGCGCACAGCCCTCAAGTGGATTTTCAATAAAAATCATATCAGCCGTAATACTCTAAGCACATGCATCAGCACCGGTAGCTTCGGGATTGTATTTTGGTAAAAACACCGTCTTTGACTCACGAGGCGCTGCGCTAGCCTGCATTGCTCACAGCAACTCAATAAAATTTCTATTTTGTTGCTCCAAAATTTGACACAACTGAGAGTAAGCGGCCGTAGGGTCAGAATTTTTCACACTTTGAGCAGCGAGCCCCGTCCCCTTCGTTGGTGCCATAGTTTTATTTTTAAGCGTTTGGTAAATATTCTGCGTCTGTGCTCTTTCAATATTTTACCAAGACTGACTACCGACTTCTTCTTTGCATACACGCACGCCTGTCGCCAAATTCTAATGCGCCGTTTGCTAATGACACATTTGCCATCCTGCTCTCCCGCACACCCTTCGCAAATAGATAGTCCAGTTTCACTCACATTCTTCTTCGGTTCATGTACAGAACGAAACCGAAAGAAGAATGCAACACACTAACAACTTAGGCACGGGTCTCACTCAGCGAGAGTATTAACAGTTAGTCCTCTCACCGACTCTCAGTGATATAAGAAATACAAGTCGACAATGACAGTTACTCTGTTTTCTCTATTCTTCTTTCTTTTAATTTCGACTCATACAATATTCATGTTGCTGTACTTAAATTCGAATAACAATAAAAATAACAATAGCAATGCTCCGACATATATATATATTTAGCAATTACATTTTTTCTTATGGCTCAAAGTTAATTTATTTGTATGCAATAACTTTTAGTTATCCTGACCAATTAGTTTATTATTAAACGTACAAGGTTTAGTTTTCTTAAATTAGTTGTAGTCTAAATCGTCGACGTGCTTCCGATTCGCTGATGATACCATTCGTTATCGGTATCGATAATTTTAAGCTCATCTCGGTGTTGCCACAGCTACCCTCACTTTAGTGACCAAGTCGGGAGCGAACCTAACCTTGCGGTTATTTGAATAGGTGCTCAACACCTTTGGTTGAGAATCGTTGACAGCATCATCGTCCTTTGATATAAAAGCCGGCTTCAGGCAGTCAGTAAAAACGGCGAAATTTTTACCATTTATTTTAATGACAAACGATCGTTCGGCCACTTCATACGGGCCTGAGTATGGTGGTTCTAATGGCTGTCTTACTGAATCAGTTTTCAACATGACATGCGAGCAGTCATTCATATGTTTGAGCACAAACATGCTTTTGCTGGTGCTCAAGTGATGTGCCGTCGAACTGGTCGGACCATGCGCATTTGCTCTGTGACCGTTTCGAGTTGTGCGCAAACGCACCGTTTTATAATTTACGGCCACGCGAAACGAAAATTAATACTAGCAAGTAAGAGGTTCTAGTCGGGAGCTCCAGACTAGGGGATACCCTGAACACTCTTATTTCAACACCAAATGCAGCTCGCGCAACGCGCTCGTTTGCTTTAGTATTTATAAAGATAAATTAATAAAAAAAAAAAAGTTCCCTTGGCAGGGTTCGAACTCGCAACAGAAACACCAGCCAAAAAAAAAAACAGTTTCCTCGGTAGGGTTCGTTCTCGCTACACACTGCACTATTTGCCACTGTCCCTACTCAACAGCCACACCTATAATTAAGTTTAAATGAGACAAAACCAATTAAAATAGCAGCACAGAAAACAATACAATCGCATTTGCAATGCTGTTGATAGAATTCAAAGCAGACGCGCATGAATGCGTGTGTGTACGTGTATACAGAAATTCTAGGAATTTGCGCTAGCTGCTGCTAACACGTGCGCACATAACTTTTGTGCTTCTTAACCGATCTTAATGAAATTTTCGACAGTACATCCTATTGTAGAATTAGAATATAGAATATTTGTGTATTCTCAAAAAGTCAATTGCATATAAATTGTGGCTAAAATTGATTTATAGCTTTGCGGTGGTAGCGGTGAGGTGGCGATAGGTATTAAATGAAAGATACTTGATATATATATTCTATTCTAGAAGCTGCATGTCAAGTTTGGTGAATCTTGCTCTTATTATTTACCCAACTTGCTCTTAAAACAGGATTTCAATATCGATTTTAATCGATTACTTGGAAACGGGGAAAGTTATCGAATATTGGAAACAAACTCGATCTGCGCGGGCACTAGGAGGACCTACGGCTCTTGATGCTGGTCAAGAATATATATAATTTATGGGGTCCGAGATGCTTCCAACTGCCTGTTACATGCATTTGTACAAATACATTATGCCCTTTTTCTCATTTTCAATGGGTTCAGGGTAAAAAATATGATATCTGTCGACTGGAAAGGAAATTCGATTTTGTCAGCGGTCAACGGCGGACGTGCCGTGCTCGAAAGCAACATCAGTTTTCTTTATCATGTCGACCCCGTGCAAAAATTACTCGAGGGAAAGTTTTTCACCGGCCGAATTGGCCGACGGCACATATTAACAATAAAAAAGAATTATTTTCGGTTTAATAATTAATTTTTGATTAAAACATTGTGCCGACAAGACAATAAAGGAAACAAAAATATACATATAAGGCCGCAAAGAAAAGACAGTGACATTACCGAGCAAAAACAAACCTGAATGCGGCCATCCAAGTGCCGCGCACAAAAGATCCAGATCGGCCAAAAAAGAAAAAGGAAATAAAATAACAATAAAAGTGCCAGCCAAGGAGCACGCAGAGGACGATAGGCTGTTTCTCGCGCCTCGCAAGCCCGTCATCTGTGGCCCGGCCAATCTCACCGAAGCGAGATGGATCCGAGCCAGAGCCCACGTCGACGACTACCAGCGTCTTTTCGCCCCTTCGCGAAAACCGAGAGTCGACCAGGAGACGAAGCGGCCACAGTCCGATCTATAACGCCCAGCCTCGCGCCGAGCAGCACGCAGAGGCAGAAACAGACTTATAGTTGAGACTCCTGAATGAGAAAAGATTTTGAAATAATTAAATTGAGTTAAGTTTGTTGGCCTTATGTGTACATACGTATATGTATATATGCAATCTATCGTCATTACATTTTAAGAAAAACATCATTGATCTCCGACAGTGAAAGAAAGACCTCAAAAGTTATTGCGTCTGACATCTAAAAAAGAAAAAAAACCAAGTAATTTCGATTCCACACGATCCATACATATGTATATATATATATATATATATATATATATATATATATATATATATATATATATATATATATATATATATATCATTTATTTCCATCGCCCTTAGCGCCCCAGGGAGCTCTTTAAGTAGGTTAAGTGTATTTAAGCGATTTAATCCCTACTAATATCTTTTTTTATTTAAGCATCTTTCCAACATACCATTTTTTCCCTGCGTGGTAACACACATATACATATATATATATGTATATATACGTGCGTGAACGTGTGGGGAGTCAATTGCTCAATTTAATATTTATAACATTTGTTTTCCCACCTTGTTCCTAACGGCATCAGCTTTCGGTGACGTCCTTTCTTTGTGTTGTTCGGCAATAAATACAATTTTAGAAAATCATATTATTTGTCAATAAGATGATGCAAATAATTATACGTACCTGTTGAAGTTGAATAGAAGTGTCCACTTGCATGAAACCAGAAATAGAAGCTTGGAGACATCCTGTGAAGATAAGTGAAATAAGAGATATTGATTGTTAATAGATATAATAAATGCAACCAATTATTTGCACATACTGAAGGAAAGCAATATCCGGCTAAATATCCATTGGTGGGAGAGGGGGGGCATGACTGCCGACACGGGTTGATGAAGGCCATCTAGTGGCCAAAATGAGGGAGACGAGTGTAGGTGATCGTCTCAGGTAGGGCGGGTACGCTAGGTCCGAAACCGGGACCCGATGTGGAAAAGTAAAGTGGATCAGAAGAGTTTTTTTTTTGTTAATTTATATCAGCGTCTCACCTTTGTTGTTTACATTTCTTGTTGCCACAGCGGTTTATGTTGTTCATTTGTTAAAAGTTCCGGCTGTTTGATGTTTATCGATTTTGTGGTTCGTTGTGGATGGTGTTGTGTAGGTCTGTTTTGCTGTAGATGTTGTAGCTTGTTGATATCGATTGTGCGGACTGCGGCCCAGGGATGGGACTACACCCAGAGCACCGATGACTTAGCCGGCGCGGTCCAATGAGAAACAAACAGTTCCGTAACACATTGAATGAATAGTTCGTAAATAAGCTTACAATAAAAATCTTTAATTTGCATATATCTCTATATATAAAACTGTTTGTCCTGACTGACTGACTGACTGACTGATTGGTGATCAACGCACAGCCCAAACCGTAAGAGTTAGGAAGCTGAAATTTTCACTGTAGTTACCTTATGTGATGTAGGTGCACGTTAAGACTGGGTTTCGAGCAATTCCAATTCGTGCAAAGTTTTAAATTGTGTCCGATTTGCTTCAAACTTATTTTCAAAGCTCTACATAAAAATTTAATGAATACGTGTTTCAGCGATTTGGGAAATTCCACTGGCAACAGTGGTAAATTGGCGTAAAACGTTTGTATGAATGTTTTTTGTTTACCATCCGATCGGCCTCAAACTTATTTTCAAAGATCTTTGTTCAAATTCATTTAAGGGGTGTTTCACACTTTTCGAAAAATACGTTCCTCCTTGGTGGAAATGGGGGTCGAAGATTTGGTGGATGACGTTTTGTGTTCAAATTTATTTCCAAAGATCTATAAGAAAAAGCATTTGAGACGTATTTCACATTTTTCTCAAAATCTAAACTCCTTCGGTGAAAAACGAATTTCAGAGATTTGTTTGGTGAATTTTAAGTTTTGTGCGATTTGCCTTAAAGTTTCCAGTTTCAAAATCATTTTCAAAGCTTTTTGAAAACATTGATTTTATAATATACGTACCACGGGCAAGGCCGGGTTATACCCGGTAGTATTATATATTTATATTTACACAGATAATGGCCCAAATTGTAAAATTTAAAATAATATATAAAATTGTCATTTTATAAAAATAAGAAATTTACAAAATATTCATTGTCATGCGGACAAAAGCTAACCGATTTTTTAATTATTCTCACAAGGTGGCATCTTTGCGTTCCCATAGGTTAGCACGCTTCATAAGTTGGCAGCCCCAACATAGCGGCACTTTTAATTATTACGCCAAACATAACGTGGCATAGCATAATATTTGATTTATAAGAAATTTATAAATTTATTTATATATTTATTTATAACAAAAAACTATCAAATGTCTCCAGGAATCGCAAAACGGTAAGATTTTGTTTTTTGATTTATTGTGTGTGCGTTTTTATACCCTGAACCCATTGCAGATGGGTAAAAATCGTATAATGGTTTTGTGAAAATGTATATAACAGGCAGAAGGTAGCATCTTCTACCCTATAAAGTATACATATATATTCTTGATCATCACATTATCAACAGCCGAGTCGATCTAGCCATGTCTTTCTGTCTGTCCGTCCGTCCGTATGTATGCACGCGTCGATCTCAGAACTATTAAGAGCTAGAGTCTTGAAATGAGGAATGAAGGGCCTCCTAGTGCCTGCGCAGTACGAGTTTCTTATCGATAATCGATAACTTGACGCATTGCCAGGCAAACGATAAAAATCGATATAGAAATCATATTTGTTCAACAAATCTCTCATGTCTTAAAGGCTAGAGTCACCATATTTGACATGTAGCTTTTAGAGCTTCTAGAATAGTATATACAGATCAAGTATCTGTCATTTTATAGCTATCGCCCCAGCCACCCCTCTAGCGCGAGCAGCATTTTTTGTTGGTAGAAGATGGTTCGGGATATCTCCTAGTCGTGCACTCCCGACTAGACATCTTTTACTTGTTTTTTACCTACAACTACTAGCCATACAATGCATAGATACGTCAAACAGCCGAATGATCGAAACACGATAGATCGCAACGAGGGAACCCCAAGGGTGCCTGCGACTATTTTGTTATGCCTAGAGAGAGTAAGACTGCTGAGAGTGGCAGCCGAACGCCGGCCTCAAAAGCCGAACGTTCAGTATGAAGCCGCATCTCGCTCAGCGCACAACGTCGCTGCAGCTGATGCCTTTCCACAATATATGTATCTTAGTTTTTAATTCCTTACATCCCAAAAACATACATATGTGTGTATGCATGTGCAGAGTATGCTTCGATCTCACTCATTGCTTTGCGCACTTGTGTGCATCTCATTCTCTCCACATAGCTTCTCAAAAACCCCCGAGATCTACAAACATACATCTGTTTGTGTTTTGTGGATGTGCGCACAAGTAGATCACGGCGTTTGTCGCGAGCAAGAAATATTTTCTTCAATTTTGTGCCTTATGTGGCTATGGAAGCAAAAGGCGACAAGTGTGGTTCACCAGTTTTCATTGACTGTTCACACACTTGTGGCTTTTGCGGCCGCAAGTCCACCGCAAAAATGCCAAAAAAACAAAGACAGTGCCAGTCGCCTATTGAAGAAAATTCCTTTGATCGGGTCATACGCACACATTTGAGTGTGTGTGTGTAGAGCTCGTGGCATGGGACGAGAAGATGGCAAGGTTTGTCTCATCTATCTTTATCGCGGCGCAGTCGTAGTAGATGAGTGTTGCGCTACGTCCGTAATAATGATGATGCCGTCGTCCACTATGGTGACAGGGATAAGAAGACTCGGTTGCGTTTGGCAATGGGCTGTACCCCCTGCATTTAGCCCTTGTGCGCAACTGCTGGTCTTGGACCACTTGCAGAATGTGGCAGTTGCGGCTTGTGAACAATTGGCTACGGCCAACATCTGCCCGTCGCGATCGGCCACCAGATTGTCATGGAGTTGAAGTACAGAACCATTGTGGGCGACTGGGAAAATTGTCATCTTTCTGCATTGCTTGCTTATTATGGGGAACTCGATTATGAAACTTATTACATTTTTCTTATGTTCTACTTTAATATTAGATACTTTCAAAATGTCTGTAATGGGAGTCCTTGTGACTTGGTCAGTGAGAATATTCATTGAATCAGAGTGATCAATTATTGTTGGCTTTATTACATTTATTTTTTCAAAGGTTAAAGTAAGCATAAGGTTCCCTTTTTCTGATATCAACATTCTGTTGCGTGTGCTTAGGGTTTCACAAAGGTGGCCTGTGTCGGCCTGCTTATCTTTTAAGGATTTGAGAATTTTGTTTACAGTGTGATTCAGTTGGTTAATCTTTTCTTGTACTTTGGAGTTTATGGAAATCTGTTTATTGCTTTCAGTGACCAGCTTGGTCTGCGTCAGCTCTATTTCCCAAACTCGTTTGTTTCCGGAGTACCCGCTACAACCTTAAGGGCTGATTCCAAGAAGTCAAGGCTTCTCACCTTACGATGGTGCACATCGAGAGCGTGCACATCAGTCATTGTCTTATGTTCCGTGAGGTTGGTAGTGTGACGGGTACTTAGCTGTCCCATAGTCATAGTCATAGCCATAGTCATAGTCATAGTCAGTGATCGGTATGTAGTCCGCGTGCGTGTAGTCAGTCACCCGTGCTTTCGTCATGGTGATGATTGAAAGTATGATAAACGTAATCCTAAAATGTTAAAACAAATATTAATAAAAAGACAGTGAAAATTGTTTTCTAATTTTTTAAAACGTCAACGGAGGTTATGGACCACCCGCCCCTCAATGAGGACCGTTGTCCCCAAGTCCGCTTCAACCTTATTTTCGACACAAAAAGGCGATAGCTTGTTGCTTAATCTGCGGTTTGTCTTTACCAGGACGTTTTCACTTACTTTGAAGACTCTGTTCTGACGCCTATGGTTAACGCTGGCGTTCTGCTAAATTTGGGCTCCTTCTATCTTACCCCTAACCTCGCGGGTACATTCCGGTGAAGAGTTAAGCAAGATATCAAGATATAATAGGCCTCTTCTAAACTACTGAGTGGATTGAGCTGTTATATTCGATAGTGGCCTGCAGGATAAGGTCGACTGTGTCAACTATACCCCTTTGAGGCTTTAAACATCTGGCTATTTCCAGCTGTGAAAGCGCTTTACCTGCCCATTAGACGTGCTATGAAGGGGAGCCGCGCTTACCACGCTCACGCCGTAATTATTCAATAGCAGAGCCTTAATGGTTTTTGACTTGAATACGAGCTCATTGCCGCAATACACCTGCTTCGCCAACGGGAAAATATTCATTAAAACCAGCATAGGCGGTCGCGTGTTTTCTATCGTTCGACCACCGCAAACTTGTAGAATTTGTCTACGCAAGTCAAAAAGAATTTTTTGTCTGTGGAAAAAATTTCGATATGTAACATTTCTCCAACTTGTGAGGGGACTAGAGTCTGGCCGAGTTCCTGTTTTTTCGGGTGTCTGTCGTATTTTGCTTTTGTGCAAAGTTTACAATTCAAGACAACCTCGTTAGCCAATTTGGTCATTTTAGGGAAATAGTATTCCGACATGACCTGTTTCACATTCTTCTAGGCCGCCCTTGTGTTATTTAGTGACGATTTCTCTTCTATCAATGACGTCGAACACGTTGGCCACAAAGTTTTTGCAATACCAAAAATTCGTAATTGGAAAGGCCCTTACCAACTCGTATATATATATATATATATATATATATATATATAATATAATATGTATAACCCGGCCTTTGCCGTGGCACATATGTTATAAAATCAATGTTCTCAAACAAATTTGAAATGATTTTGAAACTGATCGGACGGTAAACAAATAACTTTCATACAAACGTTTTCCGCCAATTTACCACTGTTGCGAGTGGAATTTCCCAAATCGCTGAAACACGTATTTATTACATTCTTATGTAGAGCTTTGAAAATAAGTTTGAAGCAAATCGGACACAATTTAAAACTTCGTACAAAAAATCTTTAAATCGCATTCCCCCCGAAGAAGTTTGAATTCTGCGAAAAGTATGAAACACGTATCAAATGATTTTTCTTATAGATTTCTGGAAATGAATTTGAGCGCGAAACGTCACCCACCAAATCTTTGACCTCCATTTCCACCGAGGAGGAACGGATTTTCCTAAAAGCGTGAAACACCCCTCAAATGAATTTGAACAAAGATCTTTGAAAATAAGTTTGAGGCTGATCGGATGGTAAACAAAAAAGTTACATACAAACGTTTTTCGCGATTTTTCCACACTTGCGGGTGGAATTTCCCGAAACCCCGTCTTAACGTGCACCTACATCTCATAAGGTAGCTACAGCTTCCTAGCCCTTACGGTTTGGGCTGTGCGTTGATCACCAATCAGTCAGTCAGTCAGTCAGTCAGTCAGGACAAACAGTTATATATATAGAGGTATATATATATATGTTTATATATATCTATATAGAGAGAGATATATATATATATTTTCAGTCAGTCAGTCAGGACAAACAGTTATATATATAGTTATATTGTGTTGATTTTTATAATTAAATCTTCAAGCAAAGCTTATTGACGCTGGATAGGTAATATTCTACTGCCTACTTTTAGGTACCGAGAAAAATATTTTTATCAAGCGGCATATTACATTGCTGCTGCGGCTGCATCAATTGCTGTATCCATGGCTGGTCTTTGGTCTACTAATGAACCTACTTCTGCCTGTACAGGCCTACATTTTTCTTGCACACTCCTAAAGCAAATTTTTAAATACCAATCTCAAATATTGCCACGATTTGAAATATATTTAAATATTGCCACTATTTTATACTATGAAATATTATATTACCAGCATTTTTTTTGCATTATCATAGAGTTATTTGAGAAAAATAGATAGATGTGATTTGCTCAACAACTGTACCCTTAATTTTAATGAATTAAAATGCAAAATGATTGATAAATCGAGCTTTATATCCACAGCTACCGTGCATGACCGTAATGTTCTGTGAAAAAAATATAAATATTATTAAATATTGCCATAGTTTTACACAAATTAAATACATATTGCCAACTATACTGATTTACAATTTGCGTAAAAATGAACGAAATTGCGATTTTCTCAAAAACTTTAGCGTTGATTTTAATGAAATAAAAAGCAAAATGATCGAAATATCCAGCTCTATATGCACAAATATTGGGCCTTTATCTGTGAGCAAATATATATATTATTAAATATTGCCACAATGTTTTTGAACACAACATTAAATATATATTGATCTCGTCTACCTCATTTTGGTCACTAGATGGCCCGCACCAGCCCGGGTCGGCGTCATGTCCCCTCTCCCTATCATCAGATAATTAGCCGGACATTTCGCTCTTCAGTGTTTGCAAATAATTAGTTTAATTTTCTTAAAATTATTAACAATAAATATTTTTTCTTATTGCCCTTCTCTTTGCAAACAGCAATTTACAATGTCATGCAATCGGACATTCCTTTTCTACTTCACAGGTGCGTAAAATTACTTGCATATTCTTATAATTATTGACAATGGGTGTTAATTTCTAAAATTTCCATTTTCGTTATAGCCGAACAACAAAGAAAAGACTTCACCGCAAGCTAATGCCAATTACCGCTGGGAACAACGTTGGAGAATAAATTTATATATCATAATTTGAGCGATTGGCTCCCCACATAAAATAAAATTTTTTTGTTGTTTATATATGTATATATATGTATGGCCGGTGTGGAATTCAAAACAACTTTTCCCTTTTCAGGTTCCCCTGGCATTGGCTATAACCTTTGGGTCCTCCCTTTTGGCGTAAAGTATTTAATACAAATTATTCCCGGTTTTTTTTTTAATTTTAAATTAGGAAAAATTCAAAAAAATAACTAATCTTAATTATGCAGTTGTCTGTCTTTCTCTTATTTTTATACAATTCAGAGGGGACCCGGACTTGGACTGCCTCTTGACTGGGGTAGTAAAACGCTCTTGGAACGGACTCTCTCCGGTTTTTCCTTCTTAGCCTGTTGAAAATCCGTCTTTTGTGGCTCGCTTCTTAGTCTATCCTACTGGATAGCGTCAGTGATCAGTGTGCCGAGAGGACGGCTGAAGTGCGCCGCTGAGCCGAAACCGGGCCTGGGGGTGAAACTCTTGACCTATCTGCTCCGAGAGCTGGTCCCTTCGTTGCCGGAACAGTGGGTATTTTCTTTTATTTATTGTCATACTTTTCTTATTTGTTTGTCCCGTGTCGCATGTAAGTTTTAAATATTTTCAATTTTCGTATATCTCGGCACAATGCTTAAATTGATGTTTCATTATTAAACAGCAAAAAATATTCCTCGTTTTTTTTAATTTGTAGGCGTTGGCTTGGCCGGTTAGAAAACTTTTCTAGAATATTTTAGTACGGAGCCGACATGCAAAAAGAAAAACTTTTGTCGGGCTTTGAGCACGGCACGCCCGCCGTTGACCGCTGACAAAATCGAACTCGCTGCTGTACATTTGGGCAGCAACATCATCGGTGCCGGATGGGCCCAAAGAGAAACAAGAATTTCCGTAACAAATTATAGGCTTTAATCAATTATAAGTTAACATGATCGCCCAGCAACAAATAAGTTGCCAAGCCGATCTCGAATAGCCGGAATGATAATAGTGCAAGGTCAGCATCATCTGCGGATATTGCACAACGACAGTGCCAGAAGCCCAAGCTTCAGTTAGCGACAATGTTGCGGGCAATGCTCTGCGAAGCAAGTAGCTGCTATCCGACATCATGCCCGAGGCGCCGGGTCAGCACTTCTAGGGTATATGGCTAGCTTTGGTTATAAGATTTTATGTACCTCGATTTCAGTTGGATTTTGGAAATAAATCGCACCGGCTATAGCCACGCTATTCCCAAGTCTTCTCACTTGCACGACACCGTGCAACTTAAATAATTAATAATCTACTTTAGAAACGGTTTAACTGGCACCCAACGCGATCGAGACCCGATAAGTTAACAAAAAGAAGAAAAACTACAACCACAAACAACATGATATCCAATAACAAAGAACACCAACCGACGGCAGCAGCACAATATTAGATAAATTTATTAAGTAAAAACAAGAACATGTAAGTAGAGTTTTCATTGACTTTTACCTCATTATCTCTTTGTTTGCAAATCGTTTCAAACGAAACATTAAAAATTAAATTAAATAAAAGCCAAAATTTCAAGAACTGTGTGTGTTAGGCGGAACCAAATATCGAAATATGGACACGAGTTTAGAACAATTCTTGCATAATTTTTAATGCAAAAATAAAAATGAAACAAAGTTTTGTTGCTTGTGTTCGTGTAAATTACACATATGAGTGATAGTGAATTAGAGGATTTTCTAGGCAAACTCAAGAAACTTAGAAGCACAGATTATTCAGAAAATCAGTATAAAACTCAAATCTACTCCAATATGACAATGACAAACGAACAATTGAATGCTATTATAGAAGGCGCGGTCTCAAGCGCACCCGCCTTGCAAGAACAAAGCTTCAATAAAAAATTACAAAATATTAAAGAACGCTTAGGTAGTGTGAATATCGGCACACCTGAAGTAGAAACATATAGAAGTACCGAAATTAGAGCAAGTGTCGTGTGCAAAGAGACTTTAGATATTATGAAGTCCCTGCCGGACTTCGAGGGTAGAAATGTGACATACGTCTAATGGAGAAACGCGGCACATACCGCATACAAAGTGTACGAAAGATATGAGGGTAGTTCGAAACATTTCCAAGCTTTAGGTATATTGAGGAACAAAATAAAAGGTTCAGCTGATTTGATACTTTCGCCTTTTGACACACCTCTCAATTTTAAGGCCACAATCAACCGGACCAACGACCAGTGAATCTGATAGAGCAAGAAAATCAAAGCGCTCCGTCTCATAGCCAAATTCAGAACAATCAGTGGAATCAACCAAGAGGATTACGTATACCCAACGGTAGCTGACGAGGAAGTACAAGATATAGACGACGACCTCACGTAATACGACCCAGTCAATTTTTTAGGCATAATTCCATGCTCCCTTTCATAGAAAGGGAAATCGCAGGGAGAAAAATTAAACTTTTGAGAGACACGGGGGCTCCCAAGAACTATATTAAACCTTTAAAAGAGTTAAAAAAATATTAGTAGTAATAAAGAAAAATAAAAAAAAATTGTTTTCTCTGGCAGGGTTCGAACTCGCAACTAACCGCACCACTTGCCGCTGCCTCTGCTCAAGAGCCACACCAATAATTGAGCTTTAATGAGAAAAAAAAGTCAATTAAAATAGCAGCACAGAAAACAATACAATCGCAATTGCAATGCTGTTGATAGCATTCAAAGCAAACACGCATGAATGTGTGTGTGTGTACATGTATACAGAAATTCGTGGAATTTGCGCAGCAACTATGATGCTAACACGTGCGCACATAACTTTTGTGTTTCTTAACCAATCTTAATGAAATTTTCGACAGTACATCTTATTGTAGAATAGAATAAAGAATATTTGTGTATTCTCAAAAATTCAATTGCATATAAATTTTGGCTTAAATTGATGGGCAATACAAGTTGGATAATTAATTTGATTTATGTTTTCGGTGGTAGCGGAGAGGTGGCGATAGCCATAAAATGAAAGATACTTGATATATATATACTATTCTAGACACTACATTTCAAGTTTCGCGACTCTAGGTCGTATTATTTGCCGAAATTTCTGAAAAAACAGGATTTCGATATCGATTTTTATCGATTACTTGGAAACGGGCCAAGTTATCGAATATCAATCTGCGCGGGCACTAGGAGGACCTACAGCCAAAATTTCAAGTCTCTAGCTCTTATTGGTTCTGATGTCCTTGCGTTCATACATACGGACGGACAGACGGACGGACAGACAGACAGACAGAATGACATGACTAGATCGACTCGGCTATTGATGCTGATCAAGAATATATATACTTTATGGAGTCGGAGATGCTTCCTTCTGCCTGTTACATACATTTGCACAAATACAATATATATCCAGTTTACCTATTTTCAAAGGGTTCAGGGTTTAAAAATCTAATAACTAACAGTGGTTCTGAGGAAATCCGATTTGTAAAATGTTCAAACGTGAATTTTACAAAAGTTGAAGATATAGAAGTACCCCAAGAGATTAAAGAAAAATTCCAATTAATGTTAGAAAACCGAACGGGTTTATTTGCAGAACCAAACGAGGCCCTTCCATTCAACACTAATATCATTGGTACTATCCGGACAGAAAACGAAGACCCCATATACATATTCAAAATTGTACCCATACCCGATGGGCGTTTCCGATTTTGTAAATGAAGAAACACAAGCCATGTTAAGAGATGGTATAATCCGACCATCTCGGTCACCCTATAACCACCCGTTTAGGTTAAGCTGTTAAGCTTTCATTGACGAACACGATGCCCAAATCTTTTACGAGCCAGGAAAAGAGAACTACGTCGCTGATGCGCTGTGCCGACAGCACTTACATACGATAGAAGGGGATGCCAGTCCGATATACACTACACCTACATTGTCGAAAAGACAGACAAACCAAATAATAATAGAAGAAAGCGGAACTGCATCAGTTAAACCGGTCACTATGTTTGGTGAAAATACTCAAAATCTCTTATATTTCTCAGGTAGAGAAACACTATGTGACGTGGTCAAGAAAGACGTAGTCAACGCAATTTTGCTACCAAGGCAGGTAATTAATAGAGACATTCCCGTAATCACATTCCGCTACACGGACCGCATGGTAACTGACATCTTGGACAAAAACGAACAAAAAGAAATTACTGTCCAAGAACATAATGGGGCTCATAGAGCCGCCCAGGAAAACGTGAAACAAATTCTGCAGGATTATTTTTATCCAAAAATTACTCATATGGCAAATGAGGTTATTGCAAATAGTAAAATCTGTCAAAGGCAAAATATGATCGTCACCCCCAAAATCAGATTCTTGGGGAAACGCCCATTTCTTCATACACAGGCGAAATATTGTAATTGACATATTTTTAACCGACAAGAAATATTTTCTCTCTTGCGTAGATAAATTCTCAAAATTTTCAATTGTCCAGCCAATCGCTTCCAGAAAAATAGCAAGTGCGCAAACCGCAATCTTACAGCTTATGAATTTCTATCATCGAACCAAAACAATATATTGCGACAATAAGCCATATATTAAGTTCGAGTAACCGATTTAATGTGCAAATTGTTAACGCACCACCACTTCGTAGTATATACATATACATATGTATATAGCCATAGAATAGAATATATAGCCATTGAATATAGAATCATTCACTCAGTCACAAATAAACGACCTATTGACGTAATTCATTAATCGACCACTGAGTTTAACGCAGAAATTAGAGATAAAGTCCTAAATGCACAGAACATCCAGTTACAAAGATAAGACAAGACGAGACAAAACCGAAATTTCCAGGTAGGAGTCAAGGTCCTCGTAAAATTAAACAAGAGATAAGGAAAAAAACGTACAATTTTGTACACAGAAGAAACAGTAGAATCAGACTTGGGGACCACAGTAATTTGTTAGGCACTGCTTTAAAATTTATAGCCGGCACTCCAGATTTCCACGACTTCGAGAACATTAAATTCACACAGAAAGAGCTCATAGAATCAGAAAATAGGACACAAAAACCCAAGAACAAATAAAGTAACTAACAAGCGCAGTAAATATTTTAAGTAAAAGATGCAAAAGCAAAACAAATAAATACAGAGCATTTATACGAAGCCTTGCTTTCAAGAAATAGGATAATTAATTCTGAACTCGAAGCCTTAATGCTATCGGTTACTCTTACAAAAATTGGAATAATGAACCACGCGATTTTAGACTCCAATGATTAACAAAATATTATCAATGGACATTCTATCAATATTAAAATTACGAGCATAATGGAAGAAGCCCAAATTAAAGTTTTATTAAACAAGAATTTTTTACACTTTATAATAAAATACCCTAAGACTAACTTAGCATGTCAGCACTTCTAGGGTATATGGCTAGCCTTGGTTATAAGATTTTATGTACCTAGATTTCAATTGAATTTGGAAATAACGCGCCGGTTGTAGCCACGCTGTTGCCAAGTCTTCCCATTTGCGCAACACTGTGCAACTTAAATAATTAATAACCTTCATTAGAAAAGGTTTAACTTATATGCGATTTACGGGCCATTACCCTGATCTAAGATATTTTAAAGAAATGGTGAAAACCTAAGTTTGCAACCCCAAAGCTTACCCATATTATAAGCTGAAATTAAAAAATAAATGAATATAGATAGTAAATAATTTCATTTTTTTCAATCCTGTATTAAAGTTTATTTGGTTTTGTGGATCCATGTACCAAAATTCGACGCTAAGTCACGTCATTAATTTAACGCACATATATGCATTTTATAGTAAGTGATTCCGGCTCCGGAACTATGTTTCAAAAATCGATTCAAAGTGATCGATGCTAACTTGACGCACGTCTAGTACAAATCGTTATTGAAGTTCATATATTATAAATCTACTTGAAAGCTAAATTGTATACATATTATATACGTTCATTTTTAGATGTTTTACATTTATTCATAATTTATATTGAATCGCGCACTATTAAATATTACCTAGTACCATCCAACAAAACTAAATCCTTTCTGAATATACAAAGAATAAATATATACAAACCTACATATGCGTATAAAAATTAAGTGATACTGACTGAAGATACGGATTAACAAGATGTATGTATGCAAGCGTTACAATTTATAAACGGCCCTTGCAGGCATAGGCAAAATGAAAAAATATACAATATTTTCCATATACCAACGTACATATGTACATACATAACTTAATATTCGAACGTAGTTTTTATTAAAGCTACTCGATATTCGGACTCGGCCATGACCTGCAAAATACGACGCGACTATTAAAATAACTATGTTATTTTACCGTTAATTTTATATCGCTAACAAATTATTATCTGCAAGGGTATAAAATAGGAAACAAGTACAAACGTATATATATATATATAATAAACTTTTATTTCAGATCAGTCGATATTTTGGATAACTCAACTTAAGTGCTGATATAAGTCGTCAGTGCATTGCAACGTTAAATTTACACCTTGTGATTAATTTTGATAGGTGTAAACCATTAAAGTTTATAATAAGTTTGAATGCAATGGACAGTGCAGGCGCCGGTCGGCGGCGAAACAATATATGCGTTAATGCTGAGGATAATGCGCTCGATCAAATTACGAAAGAGGTACGACTGAAACAAATGAATTGTTAATTAAGTGCATATTTTGTAGTTATTATTTATAGGTGCCTAGCTATAAGCACTAACCGTCGAACTTTGTGCAAAAGAGCAAGATCGCCGATCATTTTAGTAATTCAAATGGATAAATTGCTTTGATTTGATCTCACTTGTCTAAATTATCGCGTAAATGTATAAATGGTTGAATTTTTGCACTACAACATTGCGCAGAAATTGAAATACCTGAAGTGAATGAAAGTGGTATACAGACACACACAGAAGTATTGGCACAGTAAGCATTTTCTACTTTGCACCCATTTTGCGTCCGGTTTTGATAGCAAAAATTTATCCAAACTAATTTCCTGTATAAACCAGTTAATTGCCTACAAAAATCAGTTTAAGTTTTACAACCAGAACATAACATTATTTTTATTAAATTATTTACATAAAAAGTGGCACATTTTCCTGCCACAAAAGTATTGGCACACTTAGTTTTTACTCGATTTATTTTTATGCTTTTACCCATCTGGCAACGCTATTAGCAAGAACATATGTTGCTACCTACCGTTATTTGAAATCAGATATTTGTCGAATTCAGACTTGCATTTTGTCCCAAACAATAAAAAAAAAAGACATGAATCCAACACAAAAAGAAACCACTGAATCTCAACGCAAAATCATTTTATGTTTGCATAAGCAAGGTAAATCTTATGCAGAGATGGGTGAAATTATGGAAAGAAGCCGTTTTAAGATTCGCAGCATTATACAACCATTTGAAGGATCGCAAAACCTTGAAAACTGCGCGACAAGGCCGCCCTTGGATTTTATGTGACCGCGAACGGAGCGATATAGTGCGTAAAATTAAAAGGAATCCAAAAATGACATTACACAAATAACTGCTGAGGTTCAAAATGATTTTGGAAAAGAAGTACACCCAATGAGAAGGGTACTGCATGAGGCCAACTACAATGCACGAGTTGCTAGATGTAAGCCACTTGTTTCCTCTGCCAATTTAATTAAACGTTTGGAGTACGCAAAGAAGTATTAAACTTAGCCATCCCTTTCTGGGATGAAGTACTGTTTTATGATGAAAGCAAATTTAATATTTTTCGCTCAGATGGCAAATAACAAAAAAAAAACACTGCAAAAACAGTAAAGCCGAAAACCTTAACTTACCATCAAACTTTATTTTTCAACACGACAACGATCCCAAGCATTCAACCAATGATGTTGAAATGTGGCTGGCATATAACACGGCACATATTTGTCACATCCGCCACAATCTCCTGATCTAAACCCAATTGAACATTTATGGGAGGAACTGAATAGGAGGGTAAAAAAAGGACCATTACCAACAAAAGTCAGCTGAAAACAGTTTTATTATATAAATGGCCAAATATCGTGGCGGAAACAACCAGAAAATTTGTTCATTCTATGCCAAAACGTTCAGACGGTGTTATTAAACAGAAAGGCTTGCCTACCAAATATTAGTAAAGTTTCATATATAATCTTTTTAAGTTTTATAATTATGTGTGCCAATACTTTTGTGCCAGGAAAATGTTCCATTTTTTATTTAAATAATTTAATAAAATTACCATTATGATTTTGTTACAAAACTTGTAACTGATTTTTGTAGGAAATGAACTGGTTTATACAGGAAAATTAGTTTGGATAGATTTTTGTTACCAAAAACGGACGCAAAATGGGTGCAAAGTAGAAAATGCTTACTGTGCCAGCACTTATTTGTATGTCTCTTCATATTTTATATTTTACATGTGTATTCTTGGTGAGGGTGCTCTTGTGCTGGCACGTTAACATATACATTTTTTTAGAGTGATCATGCGCACACTATTAAACACATTTGTATTTGTATGTATTAGCATTTATAAACGTTTTTGTTCTTGTAAATATGCCAAGATTTGATATTTTATGGTCTTGTTTATTTGGAGCCACTAGTGCTATTGAGCCTATATTATCTTCAGCATCCCTTTAGACTCGTAACTTGCGTACTAATTTGAAGATCACTATATACTTTAAGCCATCTTCGGCAAGTTGGAGATTGCATGCTCTGCATAGTTTTGCAGTAATTTCATATTTTGCGTCATACGACGACTTGACCTTTTTAATATGACTGACAGTCGAGATAACATTATCAAATGATAATGCACATGTTCAAGGCAGGTTTTCAGAAAGGGGACCGACATAATTTGCACTTTATTGTTCTTTGTCTATTTATTTAAGGATAAATTCGCCTTAGATTTTTCCCAAAGTATTATCTGTTTAATCTATCTTCTCCAATCTTTTAAGAATCAACGTCTTAATATAGTTTTAACATCAAAATAAATTACAAATACCATTTAGACGGGATTCAGGTATAGTAGTTTTTAGCCATGACTTAACTCATCATAATGTTTTGAATAAATGTTCCACAGTTGCGGTTCAGCAGAGTTTTGCGGCAAAATTTGTAGTGCCTTTTTTTTAAGGATTAAATTCATACTCAACCAAATTACCCATTTATTATTATAAATGGATACTGGATACAATGCAGCAAGAGATAATGCTACATTATTTTCCTTAACAAATGTATGAGTATTAAAACGTATTATATTATGTAATCAAGGTTTGGCCCAAAAATAGCTCACTGAAAATAAAATGATATAACTGGAAATTGTGGATTCGTATTATTATTTTATTATCTTCAATTCTTTGCGTAGTTAAAACAATGTTTTTGATTTATTAGCGTCTTTTAATAAATACATCTGCAGTAGTAGAGCGTGTGAACGTGGAACAAACATACTCTTACCAGCAGCGCTTTAAAGCTGAGATTCTTCATATCTTTCTCTTGTGGCAGCATTTCTTTTAACACTTAGTTTTTCCAAAGCATTCATCATTTCAACGTAACTTTGTTTGAAGTCACTGATGCTCGATTCACATTAATTAATCGGATTTGGCGGAAACATTAAAATTTTAATATAACTTACATAGATCTATATTTTGAGCGGGGACGCTTCATTAATACGCTGCATATATTTGTATCAAATGATGAATGACACAGCTATTCAAAAACGTAAGAGTGCTCTAATCGAGTGCCTGCTACGGAATATCCTTAACCTTCTACTAAAAATAGCCACACGTTTTCTCTTATAACTTCTGCGCAACTCAATCGATCTTGAGATAATTTTCTGCAGTAGATAATAATGTACTATAGACTATTCACATTTTATAGAACAGCCATCAGCATTAAAATTGTGGCTTAAATTGGTGAGTATTTCTAATAGATGTTTTGATTTGATTTATAGCGATGGGACATGGCAGGGGGTGACGGTGGCCATAAAATATAAGATACTTGATGCCTTTTTACTATTCTAGAAGCTAAATATCAAATTTCGCTCTTAAGACCGATGAGAATTCTTTAACAAACAGGACTTCGATATCGATTGCTTGATAACGGGATAAGCTATTATTCAGCTGACATTCAGCGCGGACATGAACGAGATTGAATATATTTCATGCGCTGGCCGTTGACCAGCCGTAGTGCACAGTTGTCGTCTTCTGCCGACAAGAGTCGTAATAAGGTTGCGACGGCATGTTAACTTCTCCCCCAGTTGAGTAAACGTCGTCCTCATGCTTCCGTAAGACCGCTTATAGATCTTTATCAATTTAGTCTGCCGTTTGAGTTTTAAACGTAAGTACATCAAATGAATTACGCATACATACATGAAGATCAGCGACAGGGTGCTACTGCTGCTTATAATTGGCTGCCGATTCATCAGCGTCAGTTCTTAAAATAAAAGGTGCATAACGAAAAAACGAACAGGTAAACAAAGGAAGCAAAAGCATAGAATATTAAGTAGTGGATAGGATGGGTTAAGTCGAACAGGCGCCTTGCAAATAAGCCAACCCTACTATGCACAGAAGGCATAGTAGAAGAAGACCAAAATAATGAAATTTTCTTTTTGAGAATATTAGAATATTTTGTAGCACAATAAAATCTACTGCTTAAAATTTTATCAAGATTGTACAAATATTCTATAGTACAATAAGATCTTTTGTTGAAAATTTCATCAAAATCGGTTAAGAACATATATGATATTAAAGAAAACGTGTTTCGGCTGACCTCTTGTATGCGGAAGCTAGCGCAAATTGAAGGATTTTAAGTATTGAATTCTATCAACTGTGACGCAGGGTCACAATGGCTTTAAATGAATTATATTATCTAAAATATCAATACTAGCAAATAAGACATGGAATTTTCAAAGTTAGCTTACTAATTTTATTATTATTAAGTTAAGAAAACGAAATGAATATAGGCAGTCGATTATAGTTTAGACATAATTAAAAACACCTCTAACTCCTAAAATATTAACAGGAGGAGCAGACGAGAGAACAACCTAAACAAAGAGAGTTTTTGCCGCACGGCGAAAAGGCGAGAAAAGGGTCGTAAGAATCTGAGACCGATCAGCGACTTCACTTTGATTTTGGCGAGCGTGATTATCGGACGTGCGAACATAGCGACAAAAGAGAGACATAGTGAAACCGCGAGGCAGCCGTGGGGTTAGGGAAAAGTAGTCAAGAACTGACGGTGCAGCAGGGCCAAAGAATTTTGAAACATAAATAGGAGCAATTGTACATAAAGTATTTTGGTGTTTTTATGTATTTCGATTGTGAATAATTCGGCGATCGCGGCTGAATGGGAAATGTTTATTTTCAGACACTTGTTCTGCGGCGGAGCGATCCCAGCAGAACCCATCACGCTGACCTACCATAACCCTAGCCGCGGCGCAAAGATCCCAGCGGTTCCTTTCAATTGTCCCATAAAATGTATCACTCTGTGGCGGAGCGATCCATACAGCTCTCTACACCCCTCTCAGCATTGCGTCTCGGCAAACTACAAATTTCTTGTAGAGTGGACTTGGTGAGACTGAGATTTAAAACCCCGGCTAGAACACTACTTTACCCAACAACATTGCCATTGCGATTGTATTGTTTTCTGATATTTTAATGCTTTTTTTTCTCATTAATACTCAATAAGCGAGCTCGAATTCTATTACTGCCAAAGCAAACGAGCGCGTAGCACGAGCTTCATTTGGTGTTGGAAGAAGAGGGTTCAGGCTATCTCCTAGTCGGGAGCACGCATCTAGAGATCTTCCCCTAGTCGGGGACTCCCGAATAATGCACTCTTGCAAGTTGTTGTTTTACGTTTTTTCAGAGGCGAGCCCGATTTTTCGGAGCTCATTTCCACTTGTATAAAGCTGTACGGTTCCATTTAAATTAAAATCATTTGTTTGCAACTACATATATCATTTTGAATTAAGAAAATTAGGACTTTTGGTGCTGTATTTATTACGGCTTTTTCAATTTAAGTTTCAGGAAAAACTCGAAAAATTAGTATATATTACCGCCACACTCCGCCACTCCGGTCGTGCGCTTTCCTGTGACTGTCTTGAGTGAAAGTGCGACATCGTTTATAATCGTATATAATAGTTTATAATCGGATTCTTCTGCCGGCAAATTTCGATACAAGGGTGCTGTTACCTAGTTGGACTAGGTTGGACTAGCTGGAGATAACTTATATAAAAGTGCAAAGAGTTGTAATAAAATGATAGTGCAACCTTGTAACTTAGTTAACATTGTTAGTATTCGATATATATTATCTGTATAATACATGTGTACTCATCTATTTTAACAGTATCTGGATATACATATACATATATGTAAATATATAACTACCAAGCAAAACAAATACAACCATTTTATAGCCTTATTCCACCGTCCACATATCTACTGTGACATTTTCAAAATGTGTAAAATGCGGCCTGTACGTTTTCCCATAAGCCAACACATTTTACACCTTTTCCCAAAATGTCACATTTTTAAAATATGTGCAAGTTCGCCGCGAAAATTTCGTGATTTTTGTGATGATTTATCGAATTTCATATCGATGTTATGAAAAATATGAAAATATCATTACTAAACACAGCTGATATAGCAGCAAAGGCAAGCGGTAACTTTAAATTATAATTTTAAATTTGAGTAATCCCACAGTTTTTAACATTTAAAGTTTCCCAAATCCTGCATTAAATGGAGCCCCTAATTCGGGGCCGTATTATTTGACTTTTCAAAGGAAAACTTTGCGGCGCTTAGGTAAATCAAATCAAATTGATCAGCTGTTTGTTTAAAGAAGAATAGTTAAGAATAGTGGAATAAGCAAAGACAATATAAACACTAAGATGAGTAACAAAATGCTACTATGCAGCTTGCTTTTTTGAAATTTGAAAACGAAAACGAAATTAGTATCATTGCGCTCTCACAACCGAAAGAGCGAAAAGCTAAAAATATAATGTATTCTGCGGTTCGGATTTATGAGAGCCGTGCAAGCAATTATGTTTGTATGTGTGTTAGTATACATACATATCAGCATATTTAAATGTGTTGTTATTCACAGCTCTGGCTTTAGCTGGCAAAGAAATCAATTTTGCTAGTTTTCTAGCGCTGATCATGCACCTATCCTAAATTTGTATTCACATACGAATGCATGCTGTGTACTGAGGTTGGCTCCGTAAAAAATCTGTTTTTAAAGTCGTCGCAAATATTTATTAAATTTCTTTAAATTAAATGATTAATTATTTGTTATTATTTTTATTTTATTAAAAACCAAAAAAAATGCCAAAAAAAATCAAATAGGGTTAATTAAATACGCCGGTAGCTAGTTCGACCGGCGGAGTAAAAAATAATTTCAACAAAAATAAACTGATAAAATGAATCTTTGGAAACACAAAAACTTATTTCATTGCTTTTATTTCTTAAAAATAATAATTTAATTAATTAGTTAATTGACAGAATTTATATAAATATTCGCATCGACTTTAAAAACCTCAGTACACAACATGCATTCATTTGTGAATACAAATTTGGAATAGGTCGTACATAATCAGCGCTAAAAACAAACAAAATTTCTTCACCAGCCAAAGCCAAGGCAGTGAATAACAACACATATACATATACATTTTATGATATAGTTATAACATAATTCAAACATACAAACATAGGTGCTTGCACGCCATTGGCTAAACCAGAACTTCTCTCGAGCATACACTGTCCAAAAACAAAAGTGAAATAAATCGATGTGTGATATTTTCTTAACATAATAATTGCACAAGTTTCGCCTTGTAAAAAAATGATTTTATTCTTAAATTTTAGTGCAAAATTTATAGTAAGTATCTAGGGTAATGTATCATTTAAATAAAGCATGCATTTCATAGATAAGGCAGAAGTACCTTGCGTCGATCGTAAGTTAAAAACTTTTCGCTCAATGTACTTCGAAAACGAAGCGACTCAGAGCACCATCGACCAGCTTTGCTGAAGGCAGGCTGGTGACTAACTTCGTTGCTCGGGTCAGCATCAGCAAGTCGCGACTTCGGCATTCGTTCGTCTGGCTTTTGGAGAACGAATAGCCAGTCGGCAGGCATGTCGTGCGAAAACTCAAACGCCAGATGAAACGCCAGGCATGCAATATCTCGTCGGATGCAAATGTATGGGCGTTACTCATCTTAGTGTTTATATTGTCTTTGGAATAAGCCTATTAAACTGGGAAAACATAGTATTAAAATATTGTCTGCACTGCAACCATGTCATAATACGTATCACTGAATCGATATCTGAATGCAACTGCTAATAACGAAAGCCTAATGATAACTTTGCCCTCTTGCGAATAAACTACGAAACAGAACAGAAGTGTTTTTCTCTACACAAGCCATTTTCTGTTCGTTGATCTAGCTAACAAGCTAGAAGAACTCACTTGAGCAAATAAATTCGCAAACAGTTGTCACGTGGTGAATATAACGGGTTCTCTATATCAAATAAACCAGTTCGAAGACAAGAATTACGATACTTGGGCTGTACAAATACGCAGCATTTTGATCCACACAGAGCTCTGGGATTTGACATCGGGTTCGCTTAAGGAGAAAGATGCTGTAGATTGCAAGATCCTGGCTATAATTGCACTAAGCGTCAAGCGTGTATGTTTATAAAAATTGCTGTTAAGTTTGCAAATGTTGGACGGTCAAAATGTGTGTAGTCATTTGAACGAATTCTGTGAGATCTTGGGTCAGCTGGTGTCAGTGGACATTGATATGTCTGACGAAAAATTACGAAAGATTACTTACGAAGTGTTGCCAGAATTCGAAATTCTGTATATCAAAGGAAAAGAAAAGGGAAAGGGAAGGTAAAATGCTGACAAATGATTTGACAGTTAACGTGAAAAGCAGTGGCAAAAAGAACCATACAATATAACAACCATATAACATATATCATATGTTTCATTGCGGCAAGCGAGGCAACATAAAACCAGAGTGAAAAGCAATTTTTTTGTCTGTTAGTCATATTGTGTCTAGAGGCTATGTTGTGCACTTCGGCGACAAACATGCAAAAAATATTCATTATGGGAATATTGTGCACTTTTGAAGTAAAGACCAATAACACTTTAACTTCTGGAGAACGACTGATTTTACCACAAAGAAACTGGTGCGTGTAATAGAAGGAGCTGGTCTTTCATCCAAAGTGTCATGTAAGAAATGTTTGCTTAGCAAAATACACGAACAACCATTTTCTAATTCAACGGAAAATAGAGCCAGAACTAGAAGTCTCGGCGCACCTTCATATATTTCCTAAAAGGGAAAGATGAGGTTTTCTTAAAGTTTGCTGAATTTATGCATTTGGTGGAGAAACAAACTGGTAGACTCGTAGAATACGTGAACAAAACATATGATGAGTATCTCAAAGCTAACGATATAGCACGACAACTGACAATACCGTATACGCCACCGCAGAAAGGAGTGGCTGAAACGGCGAACCGAACAAAAAATTAACCATGCGTAAACCAGCATAAGAAAGACAGTCGCAATGCATACGCAATTTGTTACGTCGACAAAGCATGGAAAACTGCACGCCTTTGGAGACAGTATACCAAAATGTTTTCAAAAATAAAGAGTGTCGCAAAGTGAATGCGCAGCCATACCAATCAGTCATTGGGCAACTGATAAGGCTGATGAAGAGTAGGTCGGACATTTTGCACTCAGTAACAAAATTAACGCAGTGCAATAGGGAACCACACAGCTAGCACCTTGCACGCATTAAAAATGCTCTAAGGTATCTGGAATCAACATTACTTGAAGCTGCACTACAAAAAGAAAATCCTGTATGTTGCATGGCTTTCGAGTAGAGGCGGTACGAGTTTGATTCCTATTGTGGGGACTATATTTTATTTTTAAATTGGTGGTTTCCCCTAGTCGAGAACTCCTGACTAGAGCCTATTACTTGTTTTCTTACTGCCAACGAAAACATTTGGTGTTGGTAAAAGAGGGTTCAGGCAAAGACAATATAAAAACAAAGATGAGTAACGCCCATACATTTAAATGCGAAGCAAAATTTCTAGTCTGGGTTCTCATCTAGCTTTTCCTACTTCACACGGCATGCCAGCCGACTGGCTGTGCGCTCCCCAAAAGCCAGACGAACGAATACAAAGTCGCAGCTTGCTGATGCTGATACGAGCAACTAAGTTAGTCGCCTACCTTCAGCAAAGCTGGT
Organism: Drosophila borealis; assembly: GCA_035045885.1. Classification (NCBI taxonomy): domain Eukaryota; kingdom Metazoa; phylum Arthropoda; class Insecta; order Diptera; family Drosophilidae; genus Drosophila; species Drosophila borealis. The sequence continues at coordinate 584,294 of JAWNOR010000107.1, forward strand.
CGATGGTACTGTGCGTCGCTTCGTTTTTGAAGTACATTGAGCGAAAAAGTTTTAAACTTACGATCGACGAATGGTGCTTTTGCTTTATCCAGGAAATGCATGCTTTAATTGAATGGTCATTACCCTAAATACTAATGATAAATTTTACAGGAAAATTTAAAAAAATAATAATTTAATCACAGAGTGCACCTTGTGATAGTACACGTATAGTAGATTTATTTTACTTTTGTTTTTGGACAGTGTATGCTGGAGAGAAGTTCTTGTCTCAGCTAATAGCGTGCAAGCACCAATGTTTGTACGTGTGAATTGTGCATGCATAAGTACATCACCAAATATTTATTCACATATGAATGCATGTTGTGTACTGAGGTTTGCTCCGTAGAAAATCTGAATTTTTAAGTCGATAGAAATATTTGAATAATTTCTTTAAATTCAAATATTTATTATTATTTTTATTTAATTTTTATTCCCCAATTAATAAATAAAATAGTGCCAAAAATACAAATAGAGTAAATTAAATACATCGGTAGCTAATTCGAGCGGCATCTTTGTACTTTATAATTCGAGAAAAAACTAATTGAAATAAAAATAAAACAATTTATAATATGTAGCTTTAGAAACAAAAAATTTGTACTCTTTTCTTGTTTTTTTTTTCTTAAAAATGATAATAATTTAATTAAAAGTATTTATATAAATATTTGCATCGACATAAAAATATAGATTTTCTACTGCGCCTCAGTAAATGCATTCGTATGTGAATACAAATTTGGGGAAAATCCAACTTTCAGTTGTGAGAGCGCAATGATACTGATTTTGTTTTTGTTCTCAATTTTCAAAAAATCTAGTTGCATAGTAGCCACTTTTTGTTTTTTATCTTTGAGGATCTAATATCGAGTGGGCGTATGTGGCTTTTATAAAATTTTAACAAAATGCAATAAAGTTACTAAGCGGCACAAGTTGTTGCTCTGATGATATGTACATAACAAATTTATTAAAAAAACTTACTATTAAAAGGTCCAGGCAATAAACAGAGTTCGAAAAAAACAAAAGTTCGTAAATGTGTGTGTGTGTGTGTGTGCATAAACTTAACATAACCTGTTATTGGCATTAAAGTAAACAACCGGTTGAATTTTAGAATACATTGACCATTGACCAATGACCCCAAAATTTATGTTTGACTCCATGATCTGATCTTAGTGATCTAACTTGGGGATGTTGTTGGTGAGAATTTCACGCTCAAAACATAGCGCGCGGATCATCTCCATTCAGGAAGTGTCATCTAGTAAGATGATGACACTGTCCATGTTATAGTAATTTTCGATGATTGCAGCAAATTAAGACTTACCTTTCTCAGCATCGAAAATATCAATGTCCAAATCATTAATGTCGCGTTTTTGGAAGGGTGATTGGGACGCGGCATCACGTAGAAATGTGTGTCCTGTAAACCAAATTAATTGGTGAAATTTCGGCATTTGATATCGTGACGCGTGGCTGTGCAGATTAGCCATGCGTCACGATATCAAATGCCGAAAGTGCGATTGAGTGCTATTGCAGCCAGGACAAAGCACTCTGCAAATCGGACAAATCAGAGGAATGTGTACTGTGTGGCTTGTCGACGAATATGTTCTTGACCGTGGTATACAACTTAATATTGGAATATTGCCTTCCAATCACACACAATTAATAATAACACTTAGTTTTATTTATGTTTGTTTTGATATTTATAATTTGGACTAAGGTCCAAGACTAAAGTCTTGAAAACAACAAAAGCCTACTTGGTCACTGTAACTTTTGTATGATTGAGTGTTGGGTGTATTTCGGTGTTGTTAAATTATTATTTACAACACTGTGTTGTGAAACCAGATTTCAATTATTATTTCAACACTCAATATTCCAACACACCTCCTCATAAGATACTTTGACCTTTTATAATTATATTTATTAATGTTACAATACAGTTTCTTCTTAAACAATTTGCGCCTTCTGGGAACAATATTAATGATACACATTTGTCTAGGAATAGTTTCTTTTTCAAAATCAGTTCTAGGATTAAGGGAAACCCAGGAAAAACCTTAATCGGATCATGGCTTAATAATAATTATACGAAATTAAAACAAATTTATTTTATTGAAAAAAATTAGTTTATGAGACCCAATTCGTTTCTGAGGGTCACAAATCTGGCAGCAGGCAACGGCTTTGTCAGGATATCGGCCATTTGGTTCTCTGTAGAAATATACATAAGAGTGATTAGGTTATTTTCAATTTGCTCTCTTCAGAAATGGTACTTAATATCAATAAGTTTTGATCTCTTGTGGGATGTGCGATTATTAGCCATACTAATGCAAACTTTATTAGTCTAGTATTTTTATTGTCCCACTTAATTAAAATTGAAAACTAGATATCAACGATTTTAGCCATGGAGCTTTTCTAACTGCCTTAAACAAAGCCATATATATTCCTCTTCAGTAGAAGAAGCAGGCACTGAGTTCTGTTTCTTTGTGTTCCAACATATTATATATCCAATTGTATTTTTTCTATGACTCACTTCCGGCCCAATCAGAATCAACATATCTAGTTATGGTTTCTTTAAGTATTAACACCTTTACCCTTTATATACCTTAACACTCTTTTAAGACATGGCCATAACTCTTGATTACTTTTTCTTGTACTTATATCTGCTCAATATATTTCTACATGGGGCCCTACATTGAACACCAGAATTTAAAGCAATATAATTGAGCTTACTTGGAAGTAGTGTACTAACTGAATTACATTCTTCCATGTTAAACTTCTTTAGAATATTACTAATATATACTGACTGACTACTTTTATTCCTATGAAATGTCTCATTTCACATATATCTGTCATCCTAAAATTACTCATTAGGTATGAATGAATCTATTCTCAGTTGCAATAACCAAATCATCTGCGTACAAAATGCACGTAAATATCTTTCATTTAACCCTCTTTATCAAGAAGATAGATGTACGATCTACAGCTGAATTAACAAAGCTCATTCCTTTTAAAGCTTTTTCGAAAACCTAAAACCAACATCGTGCCGTCTGCTTCAATCCATTAATTGACTTATTTATCTTGCAGACTTTATCACTTGCATGTGATAAACCTTCAGGAATACTCAGATTTCCTCTTTCAAAATACCATTTAGGAATGCAGTTTTACATCCATATGGTGCCCTTTCAATTAAATTGGTTTGCAATTGATAAAAATAAATCTAAAGCTAGATATTCTTGCAACTGGAGCAAATGTCTTAACGTAGTCTATTAGATACTCCTGTGTGAATCCTCGAGCTACTAGTCTGGCTTCATATTTAATAGTAAAAACCCACTTCCAATCAACTATGTTTTAACCCCAAGGGTGTTATAACAAAGTCCATGTTTTATTAAAATTAATGAGAATCTAATTCTTCTTTAATGGTTTCGTCCCACTCAGTTCGGTCACTTCTATTCGTTATTTCAATATATGAAACTGGAATACTATAAAAAAATGTGCGCATTCACTAAGCAACAGCTTAAAGATCTATATGAAGCTCGTAACCTTTCAGATTCTGTCAATTTTCCACCAACCCATTCAGTTGGACTGGCATTTTCACTAGGCTGTTTATCTGATATTTTACTATGACTCTTTCATTCGAATCTATGTTCGAAATCCATTGTAGACTATCCAGACTATTATTCTGGATATTTTCTACCTGTTTCATACTCTCATGCTGGAACTTTGAGTCATTCACTACAATCCTAGAATTTTCATCAACAACAACATTTTTCCACAACTTATATACATTTGGTTCAAATACAGTTTTCTTATCCCGGAAGGCCCTACTTGGAGTTCTATTAATTAAATATGTTGCTGTTAAAGCAGTTTCACTCCAAAAACATTTACACAAATTTGCCTAACTAGCCATTGCGTTCGGATACTCCATTTAATTGTGGTGTATGGGGAACTGTTAAATGGTGGCCCATGCCTTTTTTACCATGTCATTAGACAAATATTCTCTTCCATTATCAATGTAGAGATTGACAGCCTTTACAACAAGCCTCATATATCTCATTATTCAGTCGCACAATTTCTTGAAACTTCCCTTTGCTAATGTATCCCAATCTCTCATGCCACAAGCTCTTAATTTATTTTTGAGTTGCAAATGTTTTATAGCAACACTAGTTACACACATACTTTCCTTAACGCCTTGTCCACTTTTCGGCTCCAGAATCCAATATGAATTAGACGTTGCTTTTATCTTTAATATATATACTCTGCCTCAACATTAATACAAAACATCCACTGGGTTGTATGGTTGCTAATTACGCTTGATTATTTTCTTCGTTGTTTTGCAAACTTCTTTTAAAATGAAAACAATCCTTTTTAAAGAAATAGAAATAGTTTCTTTTTCAAAATTAGTTCTAGGATTAAGGGAAACCCAGGAAAAACCTTAATCGGATCATGGCTTAATAATAATTATACGAAATTAAAACAAATTTATTTTATTGAAAAAAAATTAGTTTATGAGACCCAATTCGTTTCTGAGGGTCACAAATCTGGCAGCAGGCAACGGCTTTGTCAGGATATCGGCCATTTGGTTCTCTGTAGAAATATACACAAGAGTGATTAGGTTATTTTCAATTTGCTCTCTTCAGAAATGGTACTTAATATCAATAAGTTTTGATCTCTTGTGGGATGTGCGATTATTAGCCATACTAATGCAAACTTTATTAGTCTAGTATTTTTATTGTCCCACTTAATTAAAATTGAAAACTAGATATCAACGATTTTAGCCATGGAGCTTTTCTAACTGCCTTAAACAAAGCCATATATATTCCTCTTAAGTAGAATATGCAAGCACTGAGTTCTGTTTCTTTATGTTCCAACATATTATATATCCAATTGTTTTTTTTCTATCAGACTCACTTCCGGCCCAATCAGAATCAACATATCTAGTTATGGTTGCTTTAAGTATTAACACCTTTACCCTTTATATACCTTAATACTCTTTTAAGACATGGCCATAACTCTTGATTACTTTTTCTTGTACTTATATCTGCTCAATATATTTTTAAAGTGTCCCTTTCTGCCGCAAAAAAAGCATTGAATATTGGTTCTAAAATTGTTTATGTGCCTGGGCTTAAATTTTGCTTTTGATCTAAAATGAAACGGTCTTGTTTTATTGCCCTTTTTGCCATTTGGAGCTACAGCTTGAAAAATTTTACTGCTCGTATCTTTACTAGCATTGTTAAGGTTGATCTCGTGATCAAGTAAGCAATTTTGATTTTTCAATTGTCAAAGTTTCAATGGCAGTTACCACTCTATCATAAGTAGAAGGTAAAGTTAAAAGTAAGTGAGACACTTTATCCACCTCCTCAATTTTAGTTCCTGATGTTATTAACTCATTTATCATTTCTTCAAATCTATTAAAATTACTAAGAAGTGGAGTGCCGCCATATAATTTACATGTTAATAACTGCTTCCGTATGAAAAGTAGTTTCTAACTTTTCTAAAATTTGCTTTGCAGAGTTATCATTATCAGCAAATGACAGAAATGAATCGCTAAGAAAATCAATTATGATGCTTTTTGCTTCTCTCTCTGCCTTAGCCCATTTATCGTCTATCTCTTCTGGTTTCTCTTTTTCAATAACATATAAAATATCGATCTGAGCAAAAAAGATCCTTAATACGAAATTTCTATATAGAATATTTCTCTCCATTATTTTTGAATTTTCTATCCCTTTGCATTGTTCTTCTTTTATTTTCTTAAAACGTTGTCCCGTACAGTTCTTGTGTGCTGTTTTCAATTATTTATGCACGGGGAAGATTTGTCCTCTTAATGGTCACTGTAAACCTACAAAGGAGTTTTATGTTATTTGCGCGTTGCCGGATATACACACGCGCACATAAACATTTTTCAAAAAGGCCAAAAGGTTGTTGGAAAACGTGTATTTTAATTAATTTATTTATTTGTTTTTTTTTTTTGCTTTTGAAAATTTTTTTTTTTAAATTTTGCTTTCACCTGCCAAATCATTTTTTTTCAATGTTTTACTTTAATTTTTTTAATTGTGCACGATTGTCTTTTATTTTGTTATGCGATGTCTGGGCCCATAACCTATTGGAATATTGCCTTTCAAGCGCACACAATTAAGTTATAACATATAGTTTTATTTTATGTTCGTTTTGATACTTATTATTTGGATTACTTACCGCGTCAACTTTTTTTTCAGAGGCTGCACCAAGAGTGAGACTAAATGCTTTTAGCAATTCAGTATCAAGACTAGTCTTTTAAAATAACAAAAGCCTACTAGGTCACTGTAAATTTTGTATGATTGAGTGTTAATGTGCATTTCAGTGTTGTTAAATTATTATTTACAACACAGTGTTGTGAAACCAGATTTCAAATATTATTTCAACACTCAATATTCCAACACATCCTTATTAATTGAACACCGCTCAACTCTTAGCGAGAAAGCGTCAGCTTCTTGACTGGACCGCGACGTTGACCCACAGCTACCCTAAGTGTGGTACTGACAGCGTTTTCATCTAAATTAAAGTCCTTGACAGATTCATTGGCTCTGACGGTGGGATGATTGGAGTGCCGAGGCTGTTCCGTACGCCACATTTTTGACCTCAAAAGTCTGTCAATAAGCATCAGTGAATGCTCTCAAAAATACATATTGACATTAAAAACATGCATGTAAATTTTCGTTGTGTCCGCTATAATGGCGGGAGAACCAATCGAAAACGAAGGAAGAGTATGTACAGATCTTTAGCGTTGGACTAACGAAAAGCAGCTTATTCAACGAATGCTGGATAATGAGTGCATGAGCCATCGAACATGACTCGTAATTTCATCGGTAGATTGCTGGGCTTAAAAACACACTGTTAAGGTACGTAAAAGTACGTACGTAACTTAATATAAGATTCGTCATAGAATCGTCAAACATATGTCTGAGATCCTCATATTCCGTCATGAAGGTTAGATATTGAGATTGAACCCCAGGCGGCTGACTTAGGCGCTTCAGCGCGAAAGCAGACCTATGATTGGTAAGACAACTGATGAGTAAACTTGCCAGGCAGAACCCACTCAAGTTAGGTTTTTTAAAGGACTGGCAAATTGTCTTGATCTGTCCATCCGCCGGACATTCTCTGCAGAGAGAAGGAGGTCAATTCGAGCAGACCGGTCAAAAGTCAATTTCGAAGTGTGGCTGGAATACAATGTGTACCGTTGATTTGAAGAGTTACTTTAAACGTTGACAAACGAGATTTAATTTCAATAGCTGTCAGTTGTTGATTTTAGTCTGTGTAATCCCCGATACTACACATTTTAAATTGATTCTTCTTAGATGCGGCTGTTGAACGGATTAATCCGTCATGAAATTGACTTGATAACATAAATCAAGCAGTGCTCTGCATTGATTTCATGCACCTGATGAATCTCGCACTAGTACCTTTGCAGTGGCTAGAATGATTTGTCCGCCTTAAGATTGATTCATATCAGAATGCTAATAGCATAAGTCGTTGATGGCATTTGCGCTTTCGATGGTGGCAATGCATACGTTGGTGATGAAATCGCTTGCGACGGTTGGCCAAAGTACAGCAGCGTGTGTCGGCAACTTCGTCAACGATTATTAGAGGGACACTGCTATCTAAAGTCCTGATTGTAGGCAATTAATACAGAGACCAGCATTTTTGACGACTCTGTACTTAAGTTAGGGCCTCATGTCTTGAGACAGAACGTTGTTGTCGGAGCTGAAACAAAAAACAACAGAGCAGCCAATCCTGGCAAACCACCAACGCAGTTGGAGTCACAACGTCCCTTCAGTTAGCTTCCAATACTTTCAAAAAGCGTTGAGCAATTTTTGCTGTCACGCACCTGATCCCGTAACATGAATTTGATGTTCGGCAGTCCTACAGCTGACCCGAGCAGGTCCACTGTGTTGTATGTCATATATTCGAAGAAAAAAACACATCTTTGTATGGTCTGGCACGGGGGGTCTTCTCTTTAAGCTGGAGAAGGAGTGCCATCATTCAATATCCATAGCTCTTTGCTGGCGGGCGTACTTTTAGCGTAGTCATCAAGGGCAAAAACATTGGTGTAAAGAGCAACAGACCTGGAGTTCTGCAAGGTAGTTTGATCGTCCCAGCAAGCATCCTCTCCGGTAGGTGAAACAACACCTTCGTCTGCCGGTGACTTGGCATGCCATTCAAAACTGGCTGATGCAGGTCAAAAATGGATAGCTTAACTGTGCCAAATCAGCGTGTGTCTTATTCACGCCTTTTCCTCGATAGCTAGAGGGACGATTGAACATACTATCGCCTTCTGATATTTGCGCGTCCACCTAGAACGCAGTTTCACTTGCAAGCCGACAATACAGCCACCAGAGTTGGGTGCTTGGCCTACAAAAAAGGAGCTACTCGTACAAGCGGTGACCACACTCATATAGAATTGTGCCTTTTACATCACAAATATGGAGATAAAATAACCTCTTTCAGCAGCCGCTATGCCTTCCTGCTTCTAAATGATATTCCAACACAGTCCGGACAGAGCTTTGATCTGGCCGACGCCATCACATATATCTGTGTCCAGTCTTCAGCTCCTGCTAACCGGAGAACTTACACACTTTCCGTATGCCTTCGGCGATTGCCTTTGCAATTTACAAGGGCTTACCCTGATATCAATGGGTTCAAGGCCAGGCTAACATCGCTTGTGGTTGAGGACTCGCGACCCCAGCTGTCGCCTGACACCTGTCGACGACTTCGTCTTAACCTTAGAATTTTCCTTTCTACCGGTACTGTAACCAGCGTCCTGACCGCGCCACCGCAAACTTAGTCGTTCACTTAGCTAGAGTTGATTGCATCCGCAAGGCGTTTGCGCTCTCTGTCATGACATCCACTTGATCTTGTCAGATGAAAAACTCCTGTAACAGCTCACTCTGCAGACTCAGCAGCAGTATGTTTGTTGGTTCCGCTCGGACGATGAGATCGCCGAAGGGCTTTACAGAAAATATGCAGGCGCGATTTATACCATATGATTTTCCCACCAGCAAGAAAAAGGGTTCCTGTACGGTTCTACTTATGAAGGATGACAAAGTCTGAGTAAGCAAAATAAGAAGCTTAAACTGTCAAGCAGGTTAGACGGTATTGACAGCAAGGTGGCTAAAGCGATTGCACTAAAAAGAGAAGATTCCACACTGCTCGGACTCCAACAGATATATAGAATGCTGCCCACCATCGCAAAGGTCTTCGAAAAGAAATCTGCTATCTCATGTTCTTGCTGTGGATACTTTCGACAAGATGTTTCAAGAGTACCAGCTTGGGTTCCGATGACGCCTTTGAGAGGGATAAGTACTGTGCCACAGCTTTCTGGCCGTTCGACATGCTTTTGACCGGATCTCTTTTATAAGCTTATGACTCTGCTCCCAAAGGACTCTGGAAGCTGCTAGCATCGTTTAGAGGCAGAGTTTGCTATGGAGGCCTGGGAAGCCCTCTCCGGTATGCGTTCCATTCGGGCTGGTGTCCCTCAGTGATGTGTCCTTGGGCAAGCCTCTTACACTGTCTGCACTGAACATGTTCCCAGTTCAGACACCCGGAGGACACTGACAGCAAAATTCGCTTACCATACTGCATTTCTGGCATCAAGCAGCAGCTTGAAAAAGTTCGAGTAGTGGGCCTCGCTATGAAAAATCGCCCTTTATGTCGAGAAAACCCAGCACGCCACTTTTGCGCTGGGTCATTTGCGCCGGCCCATATGGACGGAAGCAAGATCAGGCACTTTGACAGCTTAAGCCACCTTGGTGTGACCCTGACAGGCGACTTATGTGTAACGACCACGTCAGCAGGGTCTGTGGATTAGCTAGAACAAACATGGGGAAAGTATACTGGATCCTTAGATCAGGGAGCGGGCTTACCCCAAGAGTCAAGGTCGCGCTCTTCAAGGCCACAATGATCCCAACGCAAATTTGGACAGATTACACACGATTTGGCTAATTTATGCAGTGAATGTTACTCGTTCCCTTGAACACGCAACTGGTTTCATATATCGTGCCTTAGCATATGGATTTAATGTGATCAGAGCTAGCCTGTTCTTAAAATTGATAAGTAAAGGTCAAATTGAGCTTGTCAATAAGTTGCCCTTTAAAAAAACTTATTTCCGCTGGCTAGTCAGTGTCCGCACGTGCGAACGAGTCTTCATATGCTTAGCTGGGAGTTTGGATGGAACCGGTCTACGGTTTGTTTACATTGACATTTTTTAGCGCCTGTTAATGTTTTTATCGATACCCGTCGATTTTGTCTGATATTAATACTAATTTGGTCTATTCTTAACAAGAGTTTGAGGAGCAAAGTCATCGTCTTAATGGGGAAGACGGCTTGATTGGCACTTTATACTTATACCTTTCCGTTCAGCCTATTTTTGTGGCCAATTGGAGGCTGCTAATGGATGATCCATTGGTGATTGGTGACACCCTTCTCAATGTCGACTATTTTTACACGTCGGTGTTCCAAATTCAGGCTGTAACAAATATTCTCCCTTGGCACTTCTGTAGCAAAACATTCTTTCTCTTACATACGAGGAGTACTTGACGCTCTTGCAAAAGCGTTCCAAGTGGCATGTTCGACAGCCACACATACAAGTCAAAGACAGCGACTGTGTCAACAACGAGATTCTAGCGCCTTTGAAGTACCCACTTGCCTTAGTCACCGAAGTTAGGACGTCAACCAGATTATATTTACCACGGAGCACATGGCTCATTCACCATGGTCAACTGCTATGTGTCCTTATAGAAACTCGAAACCATTTAACGGGCAGGAGGATGTTCAGCAGCAGCAAAAACTGTGCATTATTGCCTTGTACTTACAGAAAATTTGTCTTAAATTTAGTTGGTTTTTACTTATCACCTTTCGCCGCGACACAATCTGCGCATTTAAGTGATTGTTTTAACCACAAATTAGTTTTCCTGCAACTGGCACATACCATTTCGTGTTTGCCTGTTTTGCATATAATTTAAATATTGCTAAATAAAATCGAAAATATATTGATTTGCAAACATTTTATAGAAATCAAAATTCGTCTTATTGCTTGACAGCTTATGAAAAAGCTTATAAGCAATTAATACATTTTAAGTGTGTAAAGCTTTTTGCATCTTAAGCACATAAATATGTCTATATGTTTATGTGAATAATAGCTTTATGAAACTTAACGTTAAGTACTTGGAGAATTAAAAAATGACCATCTTAAAAACATAAAAATTACCAACAAATTAAAAAAAAAAAATAATAATAAGATCAAAATAAAATTATGTTAGAGCATAGCCTTGTGCAATAACAATTTTCATAAAATAGTCCATGTAAATTTATTGTACTTTTATTCCTAAACAGTGTATGCTGGACAGAAGTTCTCGTTTCAGAAGTATGTGTTTTAGTGTTTTAGTATATCAAAAACTGTACATACATATGTGCAGTGGCTTTTGCTGCTGCAACAAAAGCCACTGCAGTGAATAACAATATGGCTGGATGTATGTTTATTCGCACGGCCCTCAGAAAGTCGTGTGTTCAAAACAATGCTAGGCGTAAGCATAAGCGCAAATCAGACCCACAATCAAATGGTATATAATCGGCCACTTGACGATTGCTCGAATTCTGGTTCTCCTGACTTTAAATACAACGCTCGCAGTTCTCTGTTTCCATATAAATCTCATATAGTTTCTGATGTGTTTCTGAATTTTATTTATTTATTATATTGGATTACACGCTTCGTCGTTATTCATCATTTGTGTCAAATCGTATGGATAGAATCCAAGAGTGGATAAAGAACGTTGACGTCATGTAGCTTTAAAGTAAAACCGGCATTGTTGCAAAATGCTGCGATGTTAATGCTTTGCTTTTGGCTTTAGTTCGATGGGCTTTTATTTTTGAAGGAACCAAGAAAATCCTGGCCGGTTAACCAGCATTTGATGATAGATATACCACCTTGATCAAAATGTTCCCGGAATGTTCCCACCGTGGGGCACTCCCATCGTTCCGATTTAAGTTCTGTTTTTTCTTTAAGTTGGTACATCTGTTGTTGATATTCCCTCTAAATCTTAGCGCCGTAACTTGACATTGGCAAAGTGTTTCGGCAAAATTTCTCTAAAGACAAAAGTGGTCGTGAGTCAATCGAAGATGGTGAACGCAGTGGGAGACCATCGACATCGAAAACCGACAAAAACATTGATAAAGTAAAAGATATGTTGGTCAATAGTTGGCAATTTGACCATCGGAGAGATAGCGGAGGACTTGAACATTGCCTATGGATCCGCCCAAGACATTTTGGTTATTGATTTGGGTTACCGTCCGGTAGCAGCAAAGTTGCTGCCAAAAGACCTCAATTTCATGCAAAAAAGAGCCCGTGATGACGACGCAAAAGACATGATTTGCGAGGCTGAATCTGATCCCACATTCATCAAAAGGATCATTACTGGAGACGAGACGTGGGTTTATGAGCAAGTGGATGGCGTTCACCAAATGAGCCAAGACCAAAAAAACCACGTCGTTTTCAGTAAAAAAAAAGAAGGCAAAGTTCACGGTTTTCATGGATTTCAACGGTGTAGTGCACATAAATTTTTGTCAGAAGGCTAGACAGTAAAGAAAGAGTATTATTTGGGCGTATGACACGTTTGCGTGAAGCAATTCGCCGAAAGAGACCAGGATTGTGGGCAGTTAACTCGTATATTTTGCATCATGATAACGCACCGTCACACATAATTTTTCGTAATTTTTTTAAGAAAAATGCAACAAATACCATCCAACAGCCACCGAATCTACTTGATTTGGCTCCCTGTGACTTCTTTTTGTTCAATCGAGTTAAACAATCATTACGGGGAACGCGTTTCAGCAGCCGAGAGGAAGTAATGGAAAAATCGCAGGAAGCACTGATGGACATACCGAAAACCGGATATGAAAAACGTTTCGAGGATTGGATCAAACGCTGTCATAAGTGTGTTGCAGTCGATGAGAATTACTTTGAAGGGGACAATATAGATTTTATGAATAAACTTGTATTTTTAATTTTCTGAATAAATTCCGGGAACTTTTTGATCAAGGTGGTACGCATCTTGGAAGCACGTAGAACAGCTGTTGAAATAGGAGCTATGGTAAAGAAAACAGATCTTTTAGAACCTGTCGATAATTATTCGTCGTATGCGAGTGGGATCCGGGCAACGCTAATCTGTATGCAGACTTTTCTTAAGCTATTAAACCACCAACTTCTTCCTCTATATACTTTAAATCAGCCTCTTCAACATCAGTTACAAATGTCAAAATGCATTTTAAATCAGATTATAGCTGAAAATTGGCTACTTAGCGACCTCAATGTACTGCGCAGGTTCCGATAGTGCACGTTGCTTGTGTGCTTAGGCACTCTACTGTAGCACTCTGTTAACCTGTCTTAAAACATTTTTGTGGTCTGGAAAGAATCTTTTAATGTTCCATAAGTAAATTCCGGCAGTAAATCTAATATTGAAAACTATAGAGGTATTTTCAATTTGTCCGGTATTCCTCTAGCAACATTTATGCAGCTCTTATTGTTTCCCTTGCAACTGATGATAAGGAAAAGAATGTAGACTTGTGATATTAACTGATTTTAGCAAGGCTTAGTTAATCACATGTTGTTACTTCACAAATCATGTCTTCTCTGCTTTCCACTGGATATCAAAGTAACGGATTAACAGAACACTAAAAGTTTGCACGGATCCATCCACGTTGAGTACTTGTTAGATACCGATTTTATTCTTACGAATCCTAGGTTTTATAAACTAACAGCGATTCTTATTTTAGGATGCATCATCGGCAGCAGCGGTCATAAACTATTGTGTTTAATTAGGGTATTTTGTTTACCCTTGCTACTACTTATATTTCTCCCATGACATTTCTTAGCGTAGGTCACTTTACAATCCTAAGCGACCACATATGCGTTATCTACTATTATTCTGCTGGTTGCAGTTATACAATATGGTGTGAGATATATTTTTTCCGAGGGTCTAAGTGAGACTCGGTGTCAAGTGTTCATTTGTGAACAAAGTTATTTTTAGGAACTCAAATTCTAAATGTATTCAGTCATCTCGGACTGCTATTCTCTACTTTTAAATGACCTTCCCTCAAGATTGTCTTGCCCTCGAATACTATTGTTTGCCGATGATGTAAAGCTGTGCCTTGCATATAAGAATATGGCCTCCTCTAATGTGTGACAAGCAAAAATTATTGCCTTAAATATTTTTTGTCAAGCATAATAACGACGCTGCACGCAGGAGAGGACAGCGTCGTATGAATCGCCCGGATTGGCGAGATAAGGACGACCAGTAATGAATATTTTAAGAGGCCTATCCATAAGTTAGCGCTCAGAGAGCGAATTCGCCACCTAAATTTAATCTCGCCCTTAGAGTTGGGGTTTTATTAAAACGTAAACAATTTATTTTTTTAATTCTCCTCAATTTTTATGGATTGTAATAAGATTAGCAACTAATCAAATTTGTGTTCTTATTATCTTTAATGCAGGCCGAAGCGCGTTTGGCAGCTCGTCGTCTAGCTCGCGCTGAAGCTCGGGAGATACGCATGCGTGAGCTTGAGCGACAACAAAAAGAATTGGAACAAAGCGCTGACCGTGCATTCGATATGCAAAGCACAAGTGGCAGTGCTATTATCGACACACTCTCATCACATCCCACACGCCATGTCTATAGTGGTCTTGTAAATTTGGTACGTGCAACAGCATCGCGACGCAGTAGTGAAGATTCATTGGAGGACGAAGGTCGCAGTTTCCGTGATATTAAACACGAGCTTAAAGTAGGTATCTTTAAATATATTTAATAAGATAGGTAATTACAAAGATAACGTTAGGTTAGAACATTTCTCAGTTCCCACTGTTAAAACAAGTAAAAGCAAAGGTCGAGGGAAAGCGTTTCATCAATATTTTGTATACCCTTGTAGAGAGTATTATTATCATGAAATGTGTAACGTATAGAAGATATCTTCCACCCCATCAAATATATATATATATTAAGATCAGTATCAACAGCCGAGCTGATATAGCCATGTCTGTCTGTCTGTTTCTATGCGAACTAGTCTCTCAGCTTTGAAACTTTGCAGTCCTTCTTTCTGTTGCAGGCAGTACACGACCGGCCGGATCGGACCACTATATAATATAACTGCCATGAGAAGATCGAACCAAAAGTAGGTTCTTGTATGAAAAACTTTTTTCTTAATAAAGATATCTTACCCAAATTCGGTATTAAAAATATAAAAACTCTTATCAATATTGGACCACTTTATCATATTGCTGCCATAGGAACGATCGGTGGAAAAGTTGGATCTGATATGGAAATCCTTTTGTTATATTAAGAAACTCGGGACTTATATATATATTCATTGAATATATTTTATAGATATATATTCAAAATCTTATCAACTTCAGACCTTTAATCATAAAACTGCTATGAATAAGATCGGTGGAATTGTAGGATTTTGTATGTCAAAATATTTAGTTTTCAAAGATATTTTCAACAAACTCAGCATTTTCGAGGTGCACAGTTTATACATACATGCAAAGCCGTAAGCGTCCCGAAGATGGCCGTACTTTTTTTTATTTTTATACCCTGAACCCAGTAAAAATGGGTAAACAGGGTATATTGTATTTGTGCAAATGTATGTAACAGGCAAAAGGAAGCATCTCCGACCCCATAAAGTGTATATATTCTGGATCAGCATCAATAGCCGAGTCGATCTATCCATGTCCGTCTGTCTGTCCGTCCGTCCGTATGTATGAACGCAAGAATATCAGAACCTATAAGAGCTAGATCTGAAATTTTAGCTGTAGCAGATCGAGTTTGGTTCCGATATTCGATAACTCGTCCCGTTTCCAAGTAATCGATAAAAATCTATATCAAAATCCTGTTTTTTGCGCAATTTCGGCAAAAAATATGAGCTAGAGTCACCAAACTTGACATGTAGCTTCTAGAATAGTATATATATATATCAAGAATCATTCATTTAATACTTATCGCCACCTCCCCGCTACCACCGCAAAGCTATATATTAAGTTAGTAATCCGATTTGTATTGCCCAGCAATTTTAGCCACAATTTATATGCAATTGCATTTTTGAGAATACACAAATATTCTTTATTTTATTCTACAATAAGATGTACTGTCGAAAATTTCATTAAGATCGGTTAAGAAACACAAAAGTTATGTGCGCACGTGTTAGCATCATAGTTGCAGCGCAAATTCCACGAATTTCTGTATACATGTACACACACACACATTTATGCGTGTTTGCTTTCTTCATTACTACAAAAGCAAACTAGCGCGTAGCGCGAGCTGCATTTGGTGTTGGAAGAAGAGTGTTCAGGGTATCCCCTAGTCGGGAGCTCCCGACTAGAACCTCTTACTTGTTATATATGGAGTCACGAAGCGTGCTCCCTGTTGTGCATAATTTTAATTAAAGTTAAAGGTCATGAGTTTTTTAAATTTGCTGATACTTCTACTGTTTCATCCTCTGGTAACTTTTCTTTTTGTGTAAATGTCAACACACTGTATACGCACTTACTTAACACGCAGTTGGCGCAGCCAATGCGCAACATTCCGTCACTATCGATTCAGGAGTAAGGCTTAATATTTGGAGGGTATTTAATATAGGCTGACCACTTTCCAGATACTTATATTCGTTGCTAAAACATGTTCGATAAACAAATTGACATAGGAATATGTCAACACTGCGGATCTTGTTGGCAGTAAATGAATAGAATAAATTATAATACACAGTGAAACTGCGGTCCCAGAAAACTATTTGAAAAAGTTTTTATAACAGGAAAATATTTATGGAGTTTGTCATTAGCTTGTTTATACTTTCACAGATCTCATTTATACCAACAATTTTGAAGGTATTCCCATTTTGTTTTTGCTCTCAATAAATCTTGAATTATTTTATTGTTGTTTATTTCAAAATATTTGTGTTCGTTTATCTACAACGGATAATAATGGCTTTTTTGACTTAATTCATCACCTTACGTTCGTATGATCCAGAGCATAATCGGAAAGACATTATTATAATTTTTAATTGGCAGATTTTAATAAGAATTTTTTCAAAATAATATAAGTTCAGACTTTACTGCTCGTACATATGTCATTCGAAGTTTTGTAGATTCGGCTGATGATTCCCGTACTGCCAAATAAATTTATCGCCAAAGCAGGATGTTTACTTCTCTAAGACTTAATGCTCCAATAAAGTGTATAAGCTTCGTGCAACGTCCGTGTTGCTGTCCATGAATTTATTATTATCATTCTATTTTTGCAGAAGCGGCTTGACACTTGGAATATATACTTGTGTATATGATGTAAAAAGAAAGAGTTTGGATTATATAGATACGCCTACTAGAATTGGGAAAATTCGTATCTTTCCCAGTTTTAAAACTAGAAGGACCAAATTCAAAATGCAAACTCTCAAAAGCCCTCCAAAAGATTGATCCAAAAATCTTTTACGCACGCCCACTGCAGTAGATCGAAAATATCGATATATCTT
Source organism: Drosophila borealis (assembly GCA_035045885.1). Taxonomy (NCBI): domain Eukaryota; kingdom Metazoa; phylum Arthropoda; class Insecta; order Diptera; family Drosophilidae; genus Drosophila; species Drosophila borealis. The sequence continues at coordinate 601,847 of JAWNOR010000107.1, forward strand.
AACAAATTATGTTGGTAGTCTATTTTAAGCTACTATTGCGCGTGAACGAGTATACTACCTACGAAAGCTAGATGCTTAAAATTTTAAATATATCTGTTTCGTCACATCATACGCAAAAGTCATTCATATATCTTTATGTCAACATCTCGTCACATATCCAGAATACTGATAAAGGTAGATTTTAGCTCTTGTATCTCTTATACAAAATTTGGCATGTAGGCTCTTGTATAGTATAAAGATTATAAATATATAATTTTCTTCCCATAAATTGAAAAAATTAATTTTTAAAGCAAGACTCTTGTGATTTAGTATATACACACATTTAAATGCCATATTTATGCCCTTATATTTGCATTAAGATCTGAGCATAGAAGTTAAATAATATTAGATTTCCAATAGTGTCAAGCAGCCGCATAAGTTTGTGTGTTGTGCATAAATAAATCTTTAAGTACATGAATACTTAGTTTGAAATTCCTAATAAGCTACATATGAAGAATTAAAAGCGTGAATTTAAAAACTAAAATATTATACTCTCTGAGGGTTCAGAGCGAAAGTGAATTAATGTGCTGACAATATTTTTTTCCATTCTTTTGAATTAACTGCTGTTTTGATACGAAATGTACGCATTGTGTATCTTTTGTCATTGTATTTCTGTGCTCATGAAGCACATTTTCTTTTTAAATTCTCATTTTTTTTTTATTAATATATATTGTATTGAATCAAAAATTGCATACATTTTTATTACAACACAGCTGGCTTAGGTGATATTTCGCCAAACCTGGTTGGGCCCTCTGGCTTTATTGTGAACAAACGTCAACACGGCATTTTTGAATAAGGCTTCATCGTCACGTAGGTAGTCGCGGGACTCTGGGTCATCTCCTATGTCGTGGTTGGAGGAGGTCCTTGAAAGATCTTCCCTTGAGCCTCCTGACTACACACCTCCCAGCGAGGTCTCTTGCTACCCGGTTGCAGTGTCGCTGCAAGCGTTCGATGTACCGGAGGGCGAATGCTCCCACTTGGCTGTCTATGGTCTCCATTTTGAGGTCTCTGTGCAAGGTAGAATTTCTGACGTACCAGTCAGCACCGGTCATTCGGCGCAAGGCCAAGTTTTGATGTGTCTGTATCCGTCTTCGATTTGTCCGAGATGCAATGACGCAAACCTGGATACCGTATGTCCAAGTTGGCGCCATCACGACGTTGTAAACTGCCCGTTTGCAGCGAAGTGGCAATTGGCTGTTGGGGTTTAGTAGCCAGATGGCCTTGGCCATCTTAAAGCGATACTGCTGGAAGAGCCCGTCGATGTGTGTCCGAATGCTTAGCCTCTTATCCAGTATCCAGTAGTACAATTCCAAGATACTTAGCGCTTCTGCCATGGTGAAGGGGGCTGCCATCTATCCAGACTGCTGGAGCTTTGCCACGCCTCAGTGTGTAGTTGACCGCCTGGCACTTCGAGGCATTGCGCTTGATGTTCCACCTGTCTGCCCAGCTCTCAAGAAATTGGATGTATTCCTGGGCACCGTCAGTGGCTTCATACTCGCAGTGGGCGGAGTAAAATGTTGCCACGTCATCGGCAAATGTGGCCACCAAGTATTTGCCTGAGGTGGCAAACTCGTGTAGTTCATCCGGAGTGGGGATGTCTGCCGTGTACAAGTTGTAGAGAAAGGGGCCCAGTACGCTGCCCTGGGGGACACCCGCCTTCATTTTGCGAGCAGGAGAGATTGCTGCTCTAACTTTGACTTCGAAATTTCGCTCCATTAGATAAGAGCGCAGAAGTAGAAAGAAGGGGGCGGGAAGACTTATCTTAATTTCCTGGAGCAATCCATCAATCCAGACTCGGTCGAAGGCCTGCTTAACGTCTACAAAGACTCCATAACAGTAGTCTTTGTCGTCGTAAGCCTTTAGAATATGGTTAATCACTCTGTGAGCCTGATCAACAGCGCCATGCCCTCATTTGAACCCAAATTGGTGATCAGGAAGGGTGGCCGTGTAATCCATAAGCCTTGCAAGTCGGGCGACAATCAGTCTTTCCCAGACCTTCGACAAGGAAGGCAGATATGACTCAGGGTCATATTCCGGCTTGCCCGACTTATGGATCATAAGGATCCTCGCTAACTTCCACTGGGCAGGGAAGTGGTGCGTCCTTAATATGGCGTTAAAGATCAACGTTATTAAAGGGAGCGCGCGCATTGGCAAGGCCTTCAGGGTTTTTTAGCATATGTTATCATGGCCTGGTGCTTTAGCCCTGGGAAGGACTTTGACTTTGACTAAATGGCGTCCTCTACATCCCGTCCAGTGCAGATTTCGGTGTTGAGGTGAATGCTTTCACTCGACTGCCTCGGCAACTGAGAAAGGCTGGTCAGGAATCCCCTGGTAGATGGCGAGGTCTATGCAGCACGGAGTGCCTCTGTTGCCGTACGGGTATCTTGTGGGTGACCTGTGGCCAGTACCTTCGCTTGATGATGCGCTAGGCTGCTAGCTAGTTAAAGGCCGCGCGCATTGCTGCCTCCCACCAGATATCTGCTTCCAGCCGACTTGAGTATGACGTTGATGTCATCAGTCGACATCTGCTCATTTGGTCTGCAATAGACTGCTCCAAAGTCCACGTTACCAGCATCAGGGAGACTTTTGCAGTCAAATATTGGTAAACACGATTAGCAATGCTCAATTGCGGGAAGTAAAGCCAGTAACTCGGGACGAGGAGAGCACAGCCGCCACTAGCTGAGCGATTTTGAGTCCAGTGTACAGGGTACGCTTCGAAGCCAAAGATTCTAGGGAAAGTAGGACCGTTGGTTCTAGTTTCTGACAGCAGAATTATTCCGATTGCGTGTTTTTGCACTAGGGCCTCCAGCTTTAGTACTTTACCTAAAATGCCATTGGCATTTCAGATTAGCACTTTCAGTGGTGTGTTCATTTGGATAGCAACGCGGTCAAAAGGGTAAGGATTTGCTTTTGCATACCCAAAACCTGCTGTTACATTTCTGCCATCCTCTCGACAGCTCGGCTCATGTCCTTGATGGCAGAGGAAAGTCTTACTCCGTTTCCAGATGACTGCTGTTGCTGTTGTTGCGCAGTCAGCCTAGCTTGCGCTGGTCCTTCTCACTGGGTAGAGCTGAGGGCGTTGTTCTCTTTGCTGAATGCAGTTAGTCCTCATCCGGTGGCAGCGGCGCATGAAAGCCCTTCTACTTGTTCAGTGGGTGCTGTACGGGGGAAGTCAACAGGTGTAGGCCCATGAACTTTATTGCTGCGTCTTCGGCTCGCTTGCATCGGTGGGAGATTTTCATTTTGGCGGGCTTTGGATTTCCCGCACGCTTTGTATATTCGGTGAACCACTCGCAGCTCTTATAGTTGGCAGGATGGTCACCAACGTAGTGGGCGCATGTTGCCGGAACTGAGTCGGGCCGTGTGCAATCAGCAGTGCGATAATTGAGCCCGCATTTGTGTTGTTTTCTACAGCCATGTGCCCGTACTCCAGACATCTATGGCATTACACCACATCCTAGCTTCTTCGAGCAGTCTTCACCTTGACCACCTGCTTGCATAGCTTCCTGATTGTAAGAGCCTCCTTGTTGTTGGCCGCCGGCTGCAAGTTAATGAAGTGAATATTCATGGGCTCTTTGGTGACTTTGCTGATCGGATTGTGTACGTGGAGAATGGTATGGCCCTGGCTCCGCAGGTCGTCGATGAGCTTTCGGTTGAGTGTGGAGTTGTGGAGGCCTTTGATTACTATGCGGTAGGGCTCTTCCTCCTGCAGCTGGTATGTTCTTCCAGTTTCTGTATGATGGCCCTGCATTGGCTAGGAGTAGTTGGATTTGATGGTCTACCCAGGTCCACTACTACGGATAGTATGAGCCACACGTCGTTGATGACGTCGATGCCATTTAGGACGATGGGGGTGGTTTCTTTCCTCCAGGGGACATTGTTGTCGGCCCTTTTTTCAGGCACGGAGGAGCTGGTGCTGGCATGGGCGACAGCGTTGGGCTGGCTGCCGCCCCCAACCTGATGAGTCGCTGAGGCAGGCAAGTTTCCTTCTTGGGCTGAGTTTACCTGCTCGGCCTCGGATTCTTCCGTCTACATGTCTTCGTCGTTATCGGGTGGTGCCAAGAGAGCATATTTATTGGAAGCATGTGTGCGAACTGGACTGTTGTCAGTCTTGTTCTGTTTTCGCCCCGCGGCAGGTGGGAACCTGCTGTCTAAGACTGCGCTTATCGGTTTTTTTCGCCTGTGATTGAATTAGTCGAGCCACAGCTGCGGCGCTAGAGGGTATATGATATATTATATTTGCCTGGTCGTCAATGTCTATATTCGCTAGCACCAGCATGTGGGCTGCTGCCGGGGTCTTGGGCATCCATTAATAGGTAAGAAGGTGAAACAGAAGTACCTCTTGCAGACATCAGAGAATTTATTGGCAGTCTTTGTGAAGCGGCTGATCATTGAGGTATTCGACGACGTAGCGGCGTCAGCATTTGCCCCTTGTTACTCATTGTGGGGGCGTTGCTGTTGTCAGCACTCACTGGCTTGGTGGCTCTATTATCATTCCGCTGGTTGGGTCCATGTCAGCACGGCAATGCAGACGAATTGCTCAATATGTGACCACCTTATTTTGTTGTTTAATTTTATTTCGATTCAACTTAAGCAAATTGCTTTGTCAGCAATTAGTTTTGTTTTAATATGTTTGTTGTTTTTGTGTTATTTTTGGTGTTTTGCAATCTTTGTGTGGAATTGCAATAGCCGCTTTGGCCGTTTGGGCGCGCACTTGAGTTTTGGTTTTTAATCTTCTCGCGCAAGCACGACCGTTCACTTCACCTTAAACACCAAAAAGACTTATTATGAAAGCAGTGTTATTATATGGTATATAGTTATTATTCCGAAAGATGCCGTTCTCATTCTTCCCTTTCAGTCATTGGCAGCTTTGCAACCAATTCCTGTATTAATGTTGTTATTCGAGTGAGCCGGGGCATCACTGTTTTCTGAAGTTGACTGTCGATATGATTTAAATGAAGACAAGACAAATCATAAAGTATTATTTTAATATTACGAAAACTGTGTCGGGCATATTGTTAACGACTGTTAATGGCAGATCACAACACTGGCTTGGTGGCAAAGCAAAAGACGGGTAGCAGCCGCGAATCAATATTCGATGTCTTTAGTCTTTAGTAATGCAACACCAGGCTGTCTTTCGTAAGCGGCATGGTGCAGCGGCAATGTATCAACGTACTGGCTTCTTGACAAATACATTTGTGGGAAACTGTTTTTATTAGAAAACGGCATTAACTATCAGTATCTGGTTGACTTTTAGCTGCTTTTATCTAATCGACATCATCCGACTCCTCTTTCTTATTGGGAACCTAAGACTATGTTTGGCTGTCAGGCAAACTCATTGATAATGCTGTCATGATTAAGGGAGCTTTCATAGTTTTTCATAATGTCACGAAATCTAGTTGCTTATTTGATGATTCCGACTATTAAGATTGAGATGATTCCTATCAGGCACGTATGAACTGTCCAACTTTTGTCCATTATTTGCGTTTATATGCTATTGAAAATTCTCTGAATTTTCAAGCATTTGTTCTATGCTGGTCATTAAGAAAAAAACCACTCAACGATTTACCGTTTACTATTTTATTCACGTAAAATTTGGTGGTCACAACTTTAAGCATTTTGGAACGCGAACAATTGAGTTCTTTCACTCTAGAGAATTTTCCTACAGAAAGCTTGCAAAACTGATAAATCGCAACTCTAGCTCAGTTGATCGATGGAGATCAGAATAGAGAGGAAAAAAATGCCTTACGTTTTCAAGAAGACCCTGAAATTCTTAGAGCTGCATCCACTGAACTCTGTCGTTGCCATCGATGTCCGTGTGGCCAGTTGGTCATCGGAATCAATGAAGAGTACTTTTTGTTTTGCCTTCACCTCCGCCTAAAGAAAACTGCTGTGGTCCGGGAGGCTAAAGGCTTTCCTAAAACTGGTTTCCACGGGGGGGTTGCCTAATTCTTCCTTTAAGAAGATAGAAGCGTGGAAAAGGGTAGAATTATGCTTTTAATTGAGGGTCGCTTATATATATTGGAGTGACAAAAGCGAAGCACTGAAAAGGCAACGTTTATTTTCACCAATAGAAGGGATATGAATTATGGCTTCCAGAGCGTTGCTAGGAGTCATTCGTAGACCCCTTGTAAGGAGATGGTCGGGAGAAAGCAGAATTTTACTAAGATACTAGGCGGACCAGGATCGGCCAGGTATCAGCCGTGTAAAACCAATGGACAATGTGAGGTGTCATACCCCTCTTCAGTCGGATAAATTTTCTTCAGTATAGAGGGCGACTGTCGCTTGTCTAATACAATCTTTTGTATTAAAGTTCGAGTCCAGTTTCTGTCAAGTACTAGACCTGATACTTTTCCGATTCTCAAAAGGAGAGAACGTTAGGGTGCTTATGATCCTATACGTGTGTAGTGAGCTTAAAAATCAATGGGGTGGATTGCCTTCCTGGGCCGTTTTGTTTCACAAGCACCCTCGTATGTGCTCCTAGGGTTTTCATCCTTTTGTTATTTACGGCCGGGCAGTGACACATGCTTTTGCATGTATTATAATGAGTGAAGACTAGCTTTTCGACATATGTGCAATGTCCCGTTAGTACTTTGGTTTTCTGGTTGAAATCCCTTTTGTTTTAACTTGTGTCTGCAATTTTTTCAAAATATTTCGCTCTTTCGGCTTGTTGAGAGTGGTCTGATAATTGCTGTGTTCAACGATGGGATGTCAAGTTTTGATTCTCGCCGCTCCTATATATTCAAATTTTTTGTTGTTTCTGCTCTTCCCTGGGACTCACGATACCCGGATTGCCTTCTGTTTTCCGCCCAGGCTGAGTTGTCTCATATATTTTGTTTGAGAATAGGAAAAAAAAGCCATCTGAGTAAATCGAAACTTTGGTACTTCTGAGTTCTTGTTAAATGAGAAGCTTGCTGACTTAAAATATTGCTTAGATTTCAGTCTGTAATACGGTCGCACAGTCTTGCTGATGGTTAATCGACTCCACAGGCCATCATAGAACCGTCGGTGTAGAGGGAAATCTCGCAAGTATCTAATACCGAATCCCTATCCAATTGTTGCCTAGAAAAATGTTTCAATGTTGGCCCGCGAAATTAACATAGACGTCGAATAGTTTTTGGATAGTCTAATTGAAGGACATCGAGGAATTCCATATACAAGCAAAGCTCCACAGCTTTGACAACCCAGTGAAAATACATTGGGAATTCGTTGGGGCGCTTCTGCCGAAGAAGAGCGTTACTGTCAAAGCAGGCGGATCAAAAGTAGAGGCAGCTAATAAGAGAACATGGTTCGTGCTACGTAGTGGTGCAACTTATCACCAAAAAGTCAAGAGATGGCAAAGAAGGGATGCACTATTATGTAAGACGTGTACGAACTTTTTGTATGGTACCGCAGAATGCCTCATAGACTCGGGCACCACTATATAATTAATAAACAATATTATATTCCTAAGGGAGTAGAACTCCAATCACACACAATTAAATATTTCGGGCTAAATGAAAGCCATTTAAACACACTTGGAAAAATTTTATGTCTTAAAAGAAACGATAAAAATGTATTTTCATTTAATAGTGGTGTCTTACGAGTTTATCCGGTGGAAGGAGGTGAGAGAGATTTTAGAAAAAATGGTGATTTAAATATTAGATTAGGTTTTTTGGTCAAGTTTGCTGGAGACAAAAAGAATAAGTAGTTACTCACGCTTATATGCTGGACGAACAGGTAAGTAAAGGATAAATTGTTAGAAAATAAATTGAAAGGAGAGAGATAAGTAAACGATAAATTGGTATCAGACAAATTGTCTACAGATAAATGTTTAGAAGGTATATCTTAGCCGATAGATTGTTTGGTAGTAAATCGTGAGAGGAGAAGGAATTAACAGAGACGGAGACGGTTAGTACAGATCAAATATTCATTATAGAAGATGAGTCCGACAAGAAAATTTTACAAATAAGCAATATAGATACGGAAACTAGGGCTACAGTTGTTTAAGTTGCTAAAAAATAAAAGTAACAATTAATGTTGGGCGAATACGCTGGAAGTGGCATCATTCAACCCAGTAGCTCCGAATATGCTTCCGCAATTGTTTTAGTAAAGAAAAAAAACAGGAGATCTAAAAATAGGCATTGGCTTCAGAACGCCGAATATAAGCTTCATTAAAAACAATTATCCGTTGCAGTTAGCCGACGACTTGTGAGATAGTCTTGTAGGTAAAACTATGTTTACTAAGCTTGATTTGAAAACGGATATTTTCATATTTTTGTTGATTGGGAATCTATAAAATATTATCCTTAAGGATAATTTGAATGTTTGAGAACTCCTATGGGATTGAAAACGGCGTCTTAAGTATTTCGAAGATTTGTTAATAATATTTTTACGGACGTAATAAGGGATAATATAGTAATCGTATATATATATTGTGAATACTTAAGCGTTAAATAGAAAACAAAACAAATATCAAATATTTAGGATTTTAAATTTCTAAAAACGACATTAAAGCTGATGGGAACCACATGGGCCACCAGACACATTTATTAGTATAACTATACTCCTCATATATATATATAAATATGCAAAATCCAATCAACATCGGACAACTATATCACATAGCTTCCGTGGGAAAGATTCTTCGAAAATTAAGTTGTTGTACGGGAACCTTTTTTGTTTTTCAAAATATCTTGACCGCACTCGGCATTTATAAGTTTTACTATGCTCCCTACAACTATGAAACATCTTATTTACATCGGAACACTATATAGTTTAGCTGCTAAAGGAAAAATCGGTGGAAAAATAGGATCTTATATGGCAAAATATCCTGTATTCTCGTTTTTTAATGCAATTGTAATTTAACTCTGAAACAAAATTGTCCACCGACTTGTGTTCTAGTTTTGTAATTTTTTTTTATTTCAGGAAGTCGAAGAACGTTTTCGAAAGGCGATGATAACGAATGCCCAACTAGACAACGACCGCTCATCTCAAACGTATGAAGTTAAGCTACTCAAAGATAAAAGTGAAACAATGGAAGAATCTTTTGCGCAACTGCAGCGAGAATTCAAAAACAAACTTCGCGATTGCAATACCCTCAAACGAAACTTGGACCGCACAACACTGGAATTAAGCCTAGTGCAAGGCCAGTTAAGCGAACGGGATGCACTAATAGAAGAACACGGTCTTATTATTGTTTCCATTGAGAATAGTGATAGTAGTGACGCCAAGCGGGCTCTAGTGAGTGTGGAAAATGCCAATATTTTGTCTACCGTGCAGGGTTCTCTTGGTAAGTATGACTGAGTAAACATAAAAAGCTATGATTAAAAACTATATTTTCAGATGTTAGACTCAAAAAGTTTGCAGAGGAAAAGCAGCGACTTCTGAATGAAATACAAAAGCTTCATGAACAGTTAGGTGCATTTAAAAGTGAAGGTAGAGTTGGACGCGGCAGTTTATTGTGTGGCTCTTTAAGGTACGATGATGACTATGAGGTGCAACGTAAGTCTAAAATAAACTCAAATAATACTTTAAACTTATCATAATATAATATGCATTCCACAGGAGAATCAAATAAAATCATATCAGATTATAAATATAAGCTACAAAAAGCTGAACAGGAAATCGCTAGTCTCCAGGCTAACTTAGCACGATCGGAAACACAAGTTATACGTTATAAAAGCACGGCAGAAGCAGCCGAAAAGGCAGAGGCTGAACTTAAAGTTGAGCGCCGTAAGCTGCAACGTGAGGTAAGAAAGAAAACGTTAATGTACTCTTAACAATTTTGTCGTTTCGAATTTATAAAATTTTTTGGAAATGTAAGCAGCAGGCAGAGCCGTGCTGCTAAGTACTCACTAGCTTAAAATGGCTTTGGATGCTCTCCTGATTGTTAACAAATACCGAGTTAGGCGATATTGCTCTCTGAGACTTAATAGCTGATTGGCTGTCGGAGTAAATGCAGATACTTCTTCCGCTCTGTTAGTTACTTTAGCGTGTAAGACGTAAAAAATCCATTATTCCAGGGGATGAGAGTATGGAAAAGATGTTCCTAACGGCTAGTATATGGGTGATTAAATATTTTAAAGCGACCATAACTTTGCGTGCTAGTATGGGAGTATATCCATTTTCCCATTGAATAAGATAGCGTATAAAGGTTGGGTAAACAAGCGCGTAGCACGAGCAGCATCTGATTCTGGTGGAAGAAGGTATAGGGTATCCTCTAGTTGGGCACTCCCGACTAGAGCACTCTCTATTGTTTGCATTGGCGAACAGATAGCGTGCAAGCTGCTTTAGTGGATCCGTGTTTTCTTTGAGTGACCTTGAGAAGTAAGATGGCACCATAGTGCTTCTAAAATTTGAAATAAGTAGCGTCTCCATTGTTTTAACAATAAAAGAACACACAAAACCTCTGTGGGTTTGTAGAACAGGCTTTGCCTGCTTTGGGTAAAAACACCACAGTGCACAAGCAACAAAAACACTGCAGTAAAGATTTTTTCAGCCACTTGCTGATGATATTTGCAGCATGGAGTAGTTGGACTGGCATATTTTTTTGTCCGTTTTTTTAGTGAACAAGCAGAAAAAATAGAGCTTCGTGAGCAATTTAATTGATACCAGGCTTGAAGTTATCCATGAGTCAGTAGGGGTAAATTATTGATGAAAGTATGTCTAATTAGGCTTAGAAACATCATTTGCCACCATTTCTCGGCACAGTTAAATTTGCCGGTTGATTAATGTCGCTTATTTTCTGCCAAATTTATGTTTTAACTACAAGTAGCTTTTGTATTTGTCCCCAGGTCAGACAGCTGGCCTCCAAGGCTCCTGGATGAGGCAAAATCAGCTCCAACGTTTTAATCTTAGGTTATATTAATAGATTAATCATTCAAGGAAGTACGCTTCTCTTAGCAACTGAATAACATTTTCTCAAAACTTTACACCAGTCAATCACGCCCACTTGAGATTAGACTTTTAAGATCAAGAAAAAGTTTATGATCCAAAATTTTGACGCAAAACGTGAGAGCTAGTGTGTGGAAATTAATGGGTAAAGTTATGAAAATTGTGGAATTGCCGCATATACTTCGCAGTGTGGCATCTTAAGCATATCGGTTTCGTCGAACTCTTTGAATACATTATCAATAGCAATATTTGGCCACCTTCGTTGTCTTCTCTGCACCCGTTATAATGGGAATTGCTTTATTCTCGTTGCCTTTGCTTCGCCGCTTCAATTTCGCTGTATTTGCTTCATCGCTGGAAACTGGAAACTGCCCACTCGCAGCATCAGTTGCTGTAAAAATTTAGGCAGTGAACTTGCATTTCGAGCTTGCATTTAGAAAAACTATCGCTCGCTCACATTGGTGAACGCAATATTGACAAGTCATAGTTGGTCTGTTAATAGTTCTGAGCATTTAAAATGTCGCTCGATCACATCGATGAGCGTTACAGTGTCGGATTAAAGTAGGTCTATTATCATTTTGCAGTATTAGAACTATCGATTGTTCACATCGGTGAGCAAGCTACATTCTCGTTACAAAACATACGCAAGCGAACGAACATCAAACGAAACTTCGCGCACTTAGAGGGTGTTATACGAGTGTCTACTGAGCCCGATGGCAGCGCAAAAAGATTGTCACTCGGAGAGCTTCAACTACGCTTGTCTGTACGATCTTAAATTAAATTTGAAGACACTCAGGACAATGAACATGCCGAGGTAGGAGACACATTTGTAAGCATTAAATTGTCCATTCAATCTCAACAGAATGATTTACTGCATATCCCCTCATTCGCCAACCCTGCTCCAATTCGCTTTTCGCAAGCCATCGAGTGTTCCGCGATTGGCTTTAAAATGAAAATCTTCAAATCATCATTCAACTAGATTATCGGTCGTGAGTACTCCTCTTTGAACATTTAAAAATTTAATCATCTATTGAATTGTTTGATGGGCCCTGCCCTAGTGGCGATATAGGCATTCCAAGTGACTCAGGAAAATTATCCCAAAGCGCTTGCTTTGAACGTTTTGACAACCGTACAATTACAATAATAATAAGAATAATGCGTAAGCATTGTTCTCATCACCATCCCACTTGCCCAAGCTATGCTGATATACATTGTCATCGGAAAATGTGACCAGCCAACTAGAAACAACTGGATCGAGTCTCTTGATTAATGCATATTGCCAAATCGCAAAACCATTTTGTCAGTTTCTGCAATCAAGCGCATCGCATCGCATCGTTACGTTTCGAATGGCTGATTCCTCTTTTTTTGTTTGTTAAAAATGTATAGATATTTTATTATTAACCAGATCACTACTACCTAATATTGCTTAAGCAAGTTATACATCAGGGGAACAAATTTAACAGGACTTACTACTAATTAGTCTAAGGTGTATAAGGTTAAGGCTATAAAGCGAAACGTTTTTTATTCTGCTGATTATTATATTATGTATTTTATCAATGAGATATGTCTTATAGAACCCTGTTAGGTAGATCAAGTGGATGGCGCCGTTTAAGTCTTCTCATTTTTGCTCTAGAGAGAGAGACTCCTGTAATGGGGCATCTTATTTTTGTTCTTCCAGGAGAAGTAAGGCCCCTTGCTAGTGGGTTGGGATGGAAGTGAAGGCGCTCAAAGTATCTTTTCGCATGCTGACGTCTCCTACTTTGGGAACTCCTAGGTCTCTCTCGATGTCCCTAGTGTGCATATACCAAGGAGCATTACTTATGCTTCTACGAATTTTACTCTGCGCTAGTCTTATTTTGTTGAGGTGGGGTTTTGCGGCAATCCCGTACATTTGCAGTGCATAGGAGTCAGTATTGATTTGTAAATCCTTACTTTGTTTTTAAACGAAATCTTGTTTTTAGCTGAATGTAGTCATGTTATCTTTGTAGCTTTAGACAAAACTGTTTGTTGAACCAACGTGAAAGGTCTGCTGAACGTGAGCTTTCTGTTCAAAATGTTTTAAAGTGGAGCCAAGCAACATTACCCTTGGACAGGACATTCTCCTAGTAGCAAATGTGACATTTTCACATTTCCTACTAATAATGCTGATGTTTCTTTCTAAGGCCCATGTTTCGAAACTGCCCAGGCATTCTTGTAATGCCTGTGTAGCATTGCCTATTAGAGGGCTCCTGGTCAGCACAGCAGTGTCATCTGCATATGTGGCTATAAGTACATCATCGCTGTCCACTGCTGTAACAGAGTTGGTTGTTGGTATCTCAGCTGTGTAAACTGTGTAGAGAGTGGGACCAAGGACGCTGCCTTGTGGGACTTCGGCGCATATGGGTCGATTTATCGACTTTTCACCATCTACGACTACACAAAATGTTCTATGCTCCAAAGAACTACTCGTTAAATGGAACAGTTGGCGTCAATAGGCTCTTTAATTAGCTGAGAAGTCTAGGGTGCCATAGTCTATCGAAGGCTAGCTGAATATCCAGGAACACTGCCACCACATATTCTCTGTCTTCCATGGCTTCCAGTGCAAAATTGACAACTCGGTTTAGTTGCTCCGGGGTTCCGTGCCACTTTGAAATCGCCTGTGTCCCGCTTGTGAGCTGCAAGATACGGTTCAGAATAACCCTTTCCAACATATTCGCAAAGGCAGGGAGGAGGCTGATTGGTCTGTACCCGTCTACGCCTGTTAGCTGCTTCTCTGGCTTAGGTATCATCGTTATCAGTGCAGACTTCCAGATCTCTGGAAAGTGTCCTAATCGGAGAATGCTGTTGAATTTAATAACTATGAAGAGCAGCGCTCTAGGAGAAAGAAGTTTTATAGTCATATTATCCAACAGGTTCTCGCCTGGGGTCTTTTGACCTTTAAGAATGGGATTTCCAGCGATCTCTTGATATTTTTTTTCTGCATTCGGATGTGAGATTAATTGGCGAAAACCGGCTCTCCAGACTATTTGCGAAGGTTTTGGCTCTCTACTGACTTGTATAGCACCAGCCACCTGTGAGATCCTTAATTGGAGCCTTCGGAGTAGCTAGTCTCTTAAAGCGGCTTTTCATTTTCCAGAGCAAATAGTTTGTAGATGCATCTGCTCCTGCGTCGACCGGAAGTTGATCAGTTTGAGACTGCTTGTACCTGTTTACGACCTTTTGTAGATGGTTGGCAAGTCTTTTATAGATTTTACGAACACGTTCATCACCTGTTCTGGCATATTCCCTCTCCTCTTTAAGCAAAGCGGAGCACTAACAGTTATCGGCAGCTGCACTTCCCTTCCTTGATTCGGTTGTTGCAGCGTCTTAATCGAAGCGCAAATTGCTGTTTGCCTTATGTTTTCAATGAATATGGAGATTGCGTCCTCAATGTCCTACGGAACGCTTAACTCCATGTTGAGATTTATTCTTCTGTCCAGCTCACCTCCAAACGTCTCAACAGAGGATACATGTGGGAGGAATCGTTGCTTACATGACTTGAATTGAGGTGTGTGTTGCATTATTGCCAGTATGGGCAAGTGATCGGAGGAGAGTTCATATAGCCATTGAACTGTGAGGCTATCCCAAGCAATCCAGTTAGTTATGAAAAAGTCCTGCTTAGAAGGCGTGTGCTGGGTGTTATACGAATAAAACGTTGCATGTGGCCAGGGCTTGGCATGAGCATCTGACTATGGATTCCTGTAAGCGTTTCCCTCGAGCACATGTGCTTACGTTGCCCCACCATGGATGTTTAGCGTTGAAGTCCCCCCCTGCAATGAATTTGCTCCACATAGTAATCAAGATATAATCAAAGTTCGCCTTGGTCCGTGATTCCTTAGGTGGAAGATATAAAAAAGCAATTTTGATGTTTCAAAAGTTTGTGTGTGCGCGATATGGGCTTATTCTGACATTGACGAACAGAAGATCGGACAATGTCCGCGGCGCCATCTCTGCAGTTACCACTGGGGTGATAAGCATGGTAAATTTCATAGCCGGGCAAAAACCATTTGTCTATAGTGTGGGCACTAAGGAAGAGCCTAAGTTCATCATTGTTCTTAAGTAAACCTCGTGCGTTCCACAATCCGATTTTTAAATGCGGGTTGGTCATTTGGATTTTAGGGAGATAAGATGCTGAACCAAGTCAAGAAAAGCTTTGTTTGCTTCCATCGTCTCCTGTATCAGTTTGAACATTTGATCCATTGTCAAATTTAAGTCCTGAATTGATTTCTCTAATGAGTGGATCTTTTTACTAAATCCTCCGCAGACTTTTTATATACTATGTTAACTGCTAATTAGTTTTGGACAATGGCAGCCGGGATATATGTTTGTCTGGTACTCGCATAGGCATGCTTGTGAGAATGCGTAAGCCCATATCCTGGTAACCCCGCAACTAGCTTAAACTTTTTGTTATTTGCCATCCTTACTTTTCAGCCCTTGAAACTAGCTATGTGGTCCCAACCTCAGCTAGCACATGTGTTGCTGTCTGTCAACCTCAACTCACAAGATACGGAGTTGGTACGGTGATCGCCTGCGCACTTGCCACAGACTGTCTTTTTAAGGCAATAGTTCCGCGTATGCCCAAAGTCCTGACAATTAAAACATTGAACCAACTCGTTATTGTGACCTGCTTTCTTAACTGCTTCGGCTAAATATGAGGTACATTTGATATTAACGTAAACCACATTTTGTCTAGTCTTCGCGTTATTTATTTGCTCATCGTCCTCCTCATTGGCGTGATTTTCCCTTAGTACCAGACTATAAGGTTTGTCATCCCGCAGCTGGTGGTAGTACTAGTAGCATGTGTAGTGCTGCTTGTTGTTATTGCCCAGCTACTGTAAGGCTGTATCAGCCCGTAGTGACTTGATGTGCTCTGGGCTTCTTTTAGCTTAAGTGCTGCATCTCTAATAATTTTGGCTCGTATCTCCGCAGGTTATTCACGGGCCATTCCTCTCATCCTCTCATACTCACTTAACCAGTTACTTGGCTGCGAGTGAGAATGTGAGTTTTCATCCATTTCAAAGTAATAAACTATAATTTTCTTATGAATAGTATTGCAATTGCGCAGCAATCATAACGCTTGCTACAGTTGCTTTAGGTTTGCCTTTGCAAACTATTGTTAGCACAACCAAAGAAGCGCTGTACAAAGTTTAATGCCCAACGTTTGCGACTGCGCACAGGGCTATTGCCTTGCCCAGCACAACACTATCAACAGCACCTTTTTATGTTAATGTTATTATTTACGCGCTACCGATGCCGACACCGCCTGCAGACGATGTCCAAAAATAAAACGTGTGCTAACATAACACACAGTGGAATGTAAAAAAGTGCAATAACAATGGTTGGTTTCGTACTTATGGCAGAGCGCGACGCGACCGTCAACAACGAATGCAAAAAATAGACTGGCCGATTCATCGAAAGAAAGACTCGTAAGCAGTCTCCAGGCGGACAAATCATTCTTGCAACTGCAAAGGTACTAGTGCGAGATTCATCAGGTGCGTATAAATAAGGCTGAGCACTGCTTGACCTTGACTCATGTTCCCAAGACAATTTTATTACGGGTCAATTCTCTCAACAGCTGCATCTAGGCCGTGATAAACATCTTTTCGAAATCCGTACCAAAATCAAAAACTGTACAACGACCTTTTGAAGTTATTCTAAAGTTCTGCATAGCTTCATACATTGCCTACCAGACGGATTCAGAAATCGATACGTCAGATTTGAGGTTCAATTGCTATATGTGACCTTCATTAAGGAATATGAGGATCTTGGCCACATGACTTTAGTGACGTAGCTGAGATTAAGTGAGCCACACTTTTACATAACTAACAGTTGTGTTTTTAAACCCAGCAGTGTAAAGACGAAGTTATGAGTGGTATTTGATGCCTCGTGCACTACATCATCCTAGCATTCATTCAATGATTTGCTGGTCCAGCGCTGCAAGAAAATCTGTATAAACTTCTTCGTTTCATTACATCACAGCTGACATAATGGACAACTGACAATTTCTAGTTGACCCAGATGATCGGAAATATAAATATGTATTCTGGAGAGCATCCCCTGATGGTGATTTGCAGACCTTTGACCTGAATACGATGTCCTACGAAACGGCCTCGGCCCCATGCTTACAGGTTCTTACTTTGCAGTACCTAGCAAATCTGCATTTCACCGAATTTCCCATTGGCACATCAATTGTAAAATCATCGTTTTATGACGATGATATGCTTTGCGGAGCAAACAAGCACATCGAGTTGCAGAACATCAAGCGCGAGGTCAGAGACGACGAATCTGTCAACGATTTAAATTTGGATGAAAAAGCTGTCACTAGCTGCCACTTGGCGTAGCTTGGGATCAACTTCGTAATCATCATCGTCTCGAAAATCATCATACAGGCTGCTAAAACTCGCTTGGGGTGAATCTGTTGCGCAATCACTTTATTAAGCATAGTGTATCGTCTCTCAAGGAATTATCGTCGATTGAAGTACCAAAGACAATATAAACACTAAGATGAGTAAGACCCATACATTTGAATGCGATGAGGCTTTGAGGCTTCGCACGACATGGCTGCCAACGGCTGTTCGTTCAGACGAACGAATGCCAAAGTCGCGGCTTGCTGATGTTGACACGAGCAACGAAGTTAGTCGCCAGCCTGCCTTCAGTAAAGCTGGTCGATGGTGCTTTGCGTCGATTTGGTTTATCCATGAAATGCATGCTTTATTTAAATGATCCATTACCCTTGATACTAACGATAAAATGTACAGGAAAATTGAAGAATAAAATAATTTTTTTACGAAACGCATATTGTGCTATAACTATGTTAAGAAAATAGCACACATAGATTGATTTCACTTTTGTTTTTGGACAGTGTATGCTCGAGAGAAGTTCTTGTCTCAGGCAATGGCGTGCAATCACATATGTTTGTATTTCTGTATTATGCATGCATAGCTACATCAAAATATGTATATATACAACATGCATTCATATATGAATACAAATTTGGGATAGGTCATGCATGATCAGCGCTAGAAATGTAACAAAATAGCAACACATTCAAATATGCTGTTTTCTATGTATATATATTCACACACATACAAACATAATCACTTGCACGGCCCTCATAGAGCCGAAGCTGAGAATACATTCTATTTTTAGCTTTTTGCTCTTTCGGCTGTGAGAGCGCAATGATACTGATTTTGTTTTCGTTCTCAATTTTCAAAAAAGCAAGCAGAATAGTAGCATTTTGTTGTATGGCGTTACTCATCTTAGTATTTATATTGTCTTTGGTAGTACCTTGTTTTTGTTTTGCAAGCTGAGCTCACAGACATACAACTGCACGCATTCTCTGATGCGTTAATACGTGCTTAGCGTCAGTTTCTGACGGCTAAATCTTGGGCAGCCCCAGCCACGATGTTGGCGCTTCGTCGATTAGAGTCAAGCGGAACTTAAGAACATATTCATCGGCAAGCCGCACAGGGCACATTTCTGGTCTGATGGGCAGATTATCTTCCATTGGCTACAACAGCACTCTATTACAAAATCGACACTTGTTGGAAACAGAGTAGCCATTATTCAGGATCAAACAGCAGATGGAAAATAGAGACATGTACCTTCATATGCAACCTTGCTGACATCGTGTCACGTAAATCTCCAGCTCATGAACTTCAGCAATTATTTTGGTTTACAGGAACTGCATTTCTACGTGGTGCTGAGACTAATGGTCAATCGGTCACGTAGTTTAAACAAAATTATGTTAAGTTGAATTTGTAAGCTACGATAAGTTCATTAGAATTGAATAAAGAACATTCAATAAACTGCAACCAACGTCTTCGGTCATCAATATAAATATAACATGGCGACCGTGACAGGACACTGAAAAAAGAACAGCAAACGGAGGCTCAAAAGAATGGACATAAACCAAGCAGCAAGACGCAGCCACAGAACAAACCAAAATCTAAGCTAACTAAAAAGCTCTCACAGGCACCTCTTAAAAGCAGAATCAAAAGGACCCCGGAAAGAAACTGAGAAATCTGAATGAGTTGGGTGACTTGGAGTGTAGAATTTTTTTGAAAACAGAACGCTACATGTCGATACGAATCACGTTAGAAGAGTATCGACGATGGCAGTTAACGGCCCTATATCGGCCATGGGCAATAAAAAAGGACACCGCCGACACGGTGGCATATAGCGGCGGATTAAAATCCGTCAGGCTGAATAAAAAGCACTGACAGGCCCCCAATCCACACCCGTGGAACGTCCGTCTAAAGAAAAACACTCTGTCACCCGCCACTCATTTAATTGCCAACTTGTCCTCAAGACTAATAAATTCTCAAATCCCAAAGATACACAATGTAAATATTTAAATTAAGCTATTAACCAAAACGCACGCTGATAAAAGTTGCTAAGCAAGAGTAACAGAAGATTAGCTGTAATAAATGAATTTTAACACAAAAAAAAAAAAGAGATACCCGAGCTGAAGATGAAGTGCCCCGACGACTGCGCGGGACCTTTACATAGCGCCACCTGCCTGGATACATGTCAACTGACACCCAAGCCTGTGCAAGGACCAGCACCGCTCGCCGCTTCAAGGGAGTCATATATATAATTTAATTAATTCCAATGCCTAAGATAGAAAATAACAACATTAAAAATAATTGTTTATCAACTTTTAAAATATACTTAAGAAACAACAAATGTTGACTTTAAAGAAAAAAGTATACGTATAAATAACAAGGAAAGACATAAAACATGAGTTGTACACAAGAAAACCATCAAATTTAATAATTATTTAATAAAAAACCCAAAAAAAAAAAAAAGTGAAAAACACAACTTGTCTTGTAAAAGTAAACGAACAATAGGACTCTATTAGGTAAAGTTATAAAAATCTGAAATTTATAACATATATCAAAATTATAATAACAAAAATGATTGCGATCAATACTAGCTATCCGATTGAATAAAAAGAAAACAACAAGTTAAAAAGTAAAAAAAATGGGTGGAAAAGAATCCAAAGCAGATGATAATACTGCCAATGCACCCCGTACTGTTAATTATACTAATTGTAATAGCTTCAGTAGATATTCTTCTGAAAACATTACATGAGTAGGGCTAACGACCTAGACAAGGTCTAAGTAGAATCCCTAGATAACAATGTCCAAGTATGGGAAGTGCCCTAAATAGTTGAGAGAATAAAGTTGCGAGACCATCGATGTTTTCGATTGTTTTTAAGCAAAACATCGATACTATTGATGTTAAAAAAAAAAAAAATTATAATAATTAGAAAACATTAGTTATATTAACATAAAAAAAAATTATATATTTTCTAAAAATAACTTTCGGATACATTTCACATGAGATCATACTACTATTAATATTCGTTCGAGTTTTTACTTAAATATAATAACATGTCCACTATTGCCGGCTTCAGCAAACACCTATGTAGGCCCTCGCTATTTATCTGAGAAAAAAACTAACCATGATAATTTTGGGTTGAAAACTTGTAGCTTGTATTAACAATTACTAAACTTTATTACCATCCAATAAACAAGTGGATTTAGGTCTTCCGGCCCGTTGGGTTTCTCGAAATATTGTCTCAAAATAATAATTGGCATCCAACCGTGGTTGCAATTTCTGAGTTATTTTACTTTCCAAGAAAGTCAAAACCTTTTTTGGGTTTGTTTTCCTGCAGAGAGGTTGCTGGTGGTGTTGGTGGAGCTCTTGTCCTTGTTTCGTAATGGGAAAATCTTTCTGGCATTCGCCTTTTGATTAACTCAATTGCGCAAAGTGCTGCCTTTGATTTTATTTGCGATTGCAATATGTTAATATTTTGATATAGCTTGGAATATTTTTTTTGTTTGCCGATACTTTTTGATACACAGTTGCCTCAAAAAAAGGAGCGAGAACTTCTATTAATTCTTTTAGGATACCAATTTCATTGGCGTTAAAGGGACTTGGATCCTTTGGACAACTTAAAAGAACTGACGGTATTTCTTCATTTAAAAGGAATAAAATTTGCAGCATAAAATACGCGCTGTTCCAGCGAGTGGGAACGTCTTGAATCAACCCATATGGCTGCTTCACCGCTTGTGCCTTTTTTAACCTTTCATAAGCTATTGTGCTCCTTTAAAAAAAATGAGATTACTCTTTTGCAATTTGTAAGCAATGGCAGTATGCTGGACGCTTTTAAAATTTTTTTAACTTAATAAATTAATTGTGTTCGCTACGCAAGGCAAATGTATTGTCATCGGGTGTTCGCAAGCCTTCTTCATTGTTATGTCGTTTTCTGTTACGATAGTTACCACTTAATCGAAGACTTCCCATTCATTAAAAACAGATGTTAAAGACTCCGCTATATTATCTGCCGTGTGATTTGTTGGATTTAAGAGTCGCTTCGTTGACAATGCTGCCGATTTTAAGCTGTAGTGATGGCGACAATTTCAATTTTATTCATAGCCATTTTTATTTTTGATTTTACAATGGCATATTCATTTGGAAGTACCACGTTTCGCAAATGAGTTTTGCTTGGCATCTTATACCGGGGGTCTAATTTTTGAATCAATTCCTTAAAGCGCTGGTCATTCACTATACTAAACGTCTGCACGTCTAACGCTAATTTCTTTGCCGATGTATTTGAATAATAAACATCCTTAGAAAAAAAATGTTCTAAGCTATTTTGCTTCGCAACCTTTTCTGCATATTCGGGATGAACACGTTTCAAATGGTCCATTCGATTTTTTGTGTTTCCCGAAGTTTTATAAAGCTTACCGCACCGACTACATGTAGCTGCCTTGTTGTCTTTTGTCTTTTAAAAATATTGCCTTGCAGCAGATGTCTCCCGCTTGCGCTTTGATGTAGAGCCTTCAAGATCAGCCACGGATGTTGTAACTTCTTAAATGAATACAACTGAATAAATTTTCAAACATAAAAAAAAACGTGTTTAGCAGCCATAACACATGCATATGCATGGATGTACATATATAGCCTATATAAGTGCAATTTGGAACTTATAGCCTCTGTCCACTGAACACATTTCTTGAAAATGTCACATATTTGCAAAATGTGTAAAATGCGGCCTGTACGCTTCTTCATAAGAAAACACATTTCATACATTATTCAAAAATGTCACATTTTTTAATAATGTGTAAATTCGCCCCGAACAGTTCTTGTTTTTGCGATGATTTATCGAGTTTTCTATCGATGTTGTGAAAAATGTGAACATAAACCAACTGATATTGCAACGAAGGCATGCGGTAACTTTAAAAAATAATTTTAAATTTTAGTAATCCCACAGTTTTTAACATTTAAAGTTGGCCAAATCCCGCAAAGAGTCAATTAAACGGAGCCCTTACTTTGGGGCCGTATTATTTGACTTATTTGACTGGAAGGAAATCTGTGCGGCGCTTATGTAAATTAATGCAACTCGATCAGCTATTTTTTAAATAAGTGGTACTTTTGCCACTCAATTGTTACCGAAAACCGGTGGAACACCAATATGTGAAACTTGAAAAAGTGACATTTTAAAGCCCAGTGGAGAAAGACTATTACTTTCCACGTATTTTTCCATAATTGGAATCCTCCAATCCACTGCTATACCCAACACCACCGCAAATACAATATTATTTCTAATGGGAAGAGGCTAAATTAAAAATTATTCAATTTAAAATTATTTTACTAATAGCCTCTGTCCACTGACCACATTTCTTACACATTTCTGAAAATGTAACATTTTTGCAAAATGTGCAAAATGCGGCCTGTACGTTTTTTCATAAGAAAACACACAAAAATGTGACATTTTTGAAAAATGTGTAAATGATTTATCGAGTTTTCTATCGATGTTGTGAAAAATGTGAATGTGTTCATTACCAAAAACAGCTGATATTGCAACGAAGGCCAGCGGTAACTCCAAATTATAATTTTAAATTTTAATAATCCCACACTTTTTAACATTTAAAGTTGGCCAAGTCCCGCAAAGAGTCTATTAAATGGAGCCCCTCTTTCGGGGCCGTATTATTTGACTTTTGAAAGGAAAACTTTGCGGCGCATAGGTAAATCAAAGCAAATCGATCAGCTGTTTATTTAAAGAAGCGGTACTTTTCCCATTCACATGTTACCGACAACCGATGGAACACCAATATGTGAAATTTGAAAATGTGACATTTCTTAAGCATAGTGGACAAAGGCTTTTGTTGCTTTCTCTTGCTTAAAAAGTATTAGAGCTGGGAAAACATCGATGGTTCTCAAAACACCAAAAACATCGATATAATCGATAGTCCCATCGATTATTTTCCAGCTCTACTGCATAGGTCAAATTTCGAAAAATCATACAAGTGCCTTAATAAAAGCGCCACTACCTACGAGCCACTCTGTAAATATAATGCAACAAATAACTCTTATAAAAAAAAGTTGAGATTTATAGACGAGAGGCCTGTATGTTTATTTATTTATGGTGGACAAAAACGAGTGTCTTCCTAATTATTCAATACATCAAATTATAAAATTTAAATGCTAAAAGCCTAATGAGAATACAAATTAGTGCATTTGTGTCTGCAACCTTGGGATTCGCCGGTTGCATTTAAAAATGCATATGAAAATGAGTTAACTAACGGAGACTTAGTGGACGATACGTCGCGCTTTTATTGCTTCCAAACTTAGACTAAAAAATACAATCTTTATCGATTCTAAGCAATGCCTGCAGAGACGCCGTCGCTGCCCCAGAGGCGCCGTCGCTGCTGCAGAACCGCTGCCGCCGCTCTCGCAAAAGTGCAGCGTTAGCGCCTCGTGTGCGGTGTCGGATGACCGTCGCGGCCAGTGACATAGTTGCGACATATCCGTCGCCACATGACTCTGGTCATTAGCTTCCCCAGAACGCTGGGTCAGCACATACCAATAGTCAGTGGTTAACTACTCCCCCTCTCGAAGATCGACCGTCCTCGGTCGCGCTTAAGTTTTCCAATATCTTCGAGATCTTCCGGGAGTTTCGACGCTTGATTGTCAGCCTATGGAGCCAGTAGACTCCAGCCCCCACAGCACAGGCCAACAGCATTATGCCGAAGGAAATCGCCAATGTATTTCCGACTGCAATACTGTCTCTGACCTCTTTGATGTAGTTAAGGTTGTTTTCACTCAGGCGGTGAATGTAGGGAAGGCTGAGTATCGAGTCATGGCCGCTGATGTTAAGCAACGGTGATGCCGCCACCACCGGGAACAGATTTTGCACGCTCTTGCGATTGAAGTATCGCGTACCATTTACGGTGGCATGGGACGAGAAGGTGACGAGGTTTGTCCCATCTATCTTCGTCGCAGTGTAATCGTCGTAGGTGAGTATTGCGCTACGATCGTTAATGATGATGATGCTGTCGTCCACTATGGTGACGGGGGTTAGATGACTCGGCTGCGTTTGGCAATGGGCTGTACCCCCTGCATTTAGCCCTTGTGCGCAACTGCTGGTCTTGGACCACTTGCAGAATGTGGCAGTCGCAGTTTGTGAACAATTGGCTACGGCCAACATCTGCCCGTCGCGATCGGCCACCAGATTGTCGTGGAGTTGAAGTACAGAACCATTGTGGGCGACTGGGAAAATTGTCATCTTTCTGCATTGCTTGCTTATTATGGGGAAATCGATTATCAAACTTATTACATAGTCCTTACGTTCTACCTTAATATTAGATACTTCCAAAATGTCAGTGATAGGGGTCGCTGTGATTTGGTCAGTGAGAATATTCATAAGATCAGAATGATCTATTATTGTTGGGTTTATTACGTTTATTTTTTCTAGGGTTAAAGTAAGCATAAGGTTTCCTATTTCTGTTATCATCATTCTATTGCGTGTGCTTAAGGTTTCAAAAAGGTGGCCAGTGTCGGCCTGCTTTTCTTTTGAGGATTTAATAATTCTGTTAACGGTGTCGGTCAGTTGATTGATCTTTTCCTGCCTCCTAGAATTTATAGAAATTTGTCTATTGCTCGCAGTGACCAGCTGCATCTGGGTCAGTTCTGTTTTCCTGAAGTCGTTTGCGTCCGGGGTGCCCGCTAAAACCTTAAGGGCTGTTCCCAAGAAGTCAAGGCTTCTTACCTTGCGATGGTGCACATCGAGAGCGGACAAAATGTCCAGTACATGTCCAGTGTCAATTTCCAGCAATTTCCTCATATGGGATTGTGGAAACATTCCCGTCAGCTTCATGGTCTCCTCAGTCATTGTCCTATAGTCCGTGAGATTGGTGGTGCGACGTAATATCCGTAACTGTCGCAAAGTAGAATGTCCCCGTCCATAATCGGTATGTAGTCCGCGTGCGAGTAGTCCACTGTGCCGTTGTCATGGACATGATTGAAAGTATGGTGAACGTAATACTAAAATGTTGAAACTACTGTTATCGGAATGGTAATGAAAAAAACTGTACTTTAAATTCAACGGAGGTTGTCCTTGTGGACCACCTTCCCCCCAATGAGGACCGTTGTCCCCAAGTCCGCTTCAACCTTTTTTCGATGCATAAAGGCGATAGCTTGTTGCCTAGTCTGCGGTTTGTCTTTACTAGGACCTTTTCTCCTACCTCGAAGACTCTGTTCCGACGCATTTTATTAACCCTAGCGTTCTGCTGGATTTGGATCCTTTCTATCCTGCCTCTAACCTCGCTGGTGGATTCCGGCAGTGAGTCAAGCAGGATGTCCATAGGCTTCTTCTCAACCACTGAGTGAATGGAATTGTTATACTCGATAGTGGCCTGCAGGATAAGGTCGACTGTGTCAACTATACCCCTTTGGAGCTTTAAGCACCTAGCTATCTCCAGAAGAGTGCTGTGAAAGCGCTTTACCTGACCATTAGACGTGCTATGAAGGGGAGGAGCATTTACCCCGCTAACGCCGTAATTATTCAATAGTAGAGTCCGATTGTCTCTGACTTGAATGCGAGCTCATTGTCGCAATACACTTGCTTAGCCGAAGGAAAAATATTCATTAAGACCAGCAGAGGTGGTCTCGTGTCTTCTATCGTTCGAGACGCGATAGGCTGGACTACCGCAAACTTCGAGAACTTGTCAACACAAGTGAGGAAGAACTTTTTGTCCGTGGAGAAAATGTCAATGTGCAACATTTTTCCAGTCTGTGAGGGAAGGGGCAGTTCCTGCTTCTTTGGGTGTCTGTCGTATTTTGCTTTCGTGCAAATTCTACAGTTAAGGACCACTTCATTAGCTAATTTGGTCATTTTAGGGAAATACTACTCCGTCATGACCTGTTTCACATTCTCCTGAGCATAGGGCGGGCTCGATTGTGTTCCTGAGTGATGATTTCTCTTCTATCTCTGACGTCGAACACGTCGGCCACGAAGGCTTTGCAATACCAAAACTTCGTAGTCGGAAAGGCGCTTACCACCTCGTGCTGGAAACTGGCCAAGATTGAGATTACAGTGAAACGCATTAGCCACGTTTGGGTTAGTGATGGCCTTTATCGTTTCGATGAGATCGACCCTATCAGTAAAGTTTTTCAAATGGCGAGTTTTCTCGCCGAAATTGATGATACATGATTTTCTTTACCAGGCTTATAGGAAAGCTTAGCCCCTGTTTCATCAATGCGCGCTTTCCAGCGCTTTATTTTTGCATTGGGATTGCTCTCGGATACCGAGAACGTGAGAGGCTGGTGATCAGTGAAGATGTTTATGTCCCTGACCGCGTAAAGGAATTGCCGTAACTTACCCAATGCCCAGACGATGGCAAGCAACTCCCGCTCGTTGGTAGCGAAGTTTGCTTCCCTATCTTTTAAGGACCGGGACATCATAGTAATGGGGCGACCATTTTGCGACAAGACAGTACCTTTGCCATAGGCTGAAGCGTCTGTGGTCAAGTCAAATGGTTTTTTGTAGTCCGGGTACATCAGTATAACGTCTTCCGACGCTAATATGTTCCTAAGCTTCGTTGAATTGTATAGGGACCTTTCTAGACCTGTACTTGCTAATGGATCCGTTTTCCCCTATTAGGATGTCGGAGATTGGTTTCGCTATTGCTGCAAAATCTTTGATAAAGCAGCGGTAATAGCTGCCAAACCCAAAAGGATCTTAATTCAAACACCTTACTCGGCTCAGCGTATTCCCGAATGGCTTTCACCTTTTCTGGATCTGACTTTGCACCGTCTTTAGTCACTATGAAGCCGAGGTACTCGACGCTTTCTTTAAAAAACTGTGACTTCTCGTGCGCCACGCGCATGTTCATTTAAAAGGCTCCCTAATACCCAGTCGACATGTCTGACATGGTCCGACTCGTTTTCCGAAAAGACAATGACGTCATCTACATAAATGTAGCAAGACTTTCCAATCTGCTCCCGCAGGACGTCATCTATGGTTCTCTGAAAAATGCTTGCTGCATTCTTCAAACCGAAGGGAAGTCGACAGAATTCGTACTTCCCGCCATTGATCGAGAAGGACGTCATCTCACGATCTTGCTCCGCCAGCGTAATCTGGTGATACCTGACTTTAGATCGAGCGTCGTAAAGTACTTGGCTTTACCCAGATTAGCCAGTATCATTGTGATACTTGGCATTGGATATTTGTCGGCAACCGTCTTGAGGTTGAGCTTCCTAAAGTCTATTACGAGACGTTTATTTCTATTGCCTACCTCGTCTGTGCCTTTCTTATCGACCACCCACAGTGGATTGTTGTATGGCGATTTCGACTTTCTAATTATGCCGTTTTTCAAAAGTTCGTTGACTTCTAAAACGACAAAATCCTCTACACCCCTAGGATAAGGGTATAGCTTTGAGTAGACCACATTTTCGTCGGTCGTACGAATCGTGGCCACAACAGCCGTGTTATAAGGCAGTGCCTCGTTAGAGTCCGCAAAAGCCTTGTTGTTTCGATGAAGTACTCGCAGGAAATCTGCCTTCACCGCAGGTGGTGCCTCGACTTCTTTATTCTTCGTGTGATTAACGCTCACACATTTGTGGTACTGCAACGCCTCCGAAGTCGCACCATATTTTAACATGCCCTCTTTTAAGCATAAAACTGCGTTCACCTGCTTTAGCAGGTCCAGCCCTATGATTCCATCAAAAGTGGATAAAGAATCTAGTAGGAAAAAATATGTGTCGCACCCAAGCATGGATAATTTGCATTTTTCGGCGATGTTGTTGGACCCATGAATGGAGTGGACAACGAAAGGGGACTCGACCGGGACGACGCCTTTAAGGTGTTTGTGCGGTCTGATGTAATTTTTTACCGCACCCGTGTCGATTAAAAATCTCATATCTACCCCCGCTATTCTCCGTCGAATGAACGGTAGCAGGGACCTTCCCCTAAAAAATTAGTGATATCGCCATCATAATCAGGGCTATGTTCGTCTTGTTGTTCGTCTGACGCCTCTTGTGCCGCGTCGGTGTACCCTGCGCTCTCGGCCTCGCTCGCCTGGACGTGGTCTACCCTTTGCCTCCTTTGGCCTGTCGCGCGTTCCGATCCGGCGGAGCGTTTATTTCCCTGACCTTGGCTGGTGTTAAACTTAGCCGAGCCCTGGGAATTCGAAAAGTTTGTGGGTTGTCTAAACCTGGAAGAAGAAGGGTCGACTTCCATGGGAACTGGGCCATTATCGGCCCCAGCTCTATTCTGGGCTTTGTCCGTGGATTGGCCGTTCTGCTTCTTGAAGTGAGGATTCTTGCCCTGGCCACCCTGAGAGAACTGCTTTTTTTTCTTGCTGTTGTTGTTGCTGGCGCCCTTGTGGGCGCTGCTCTGGACGAGATCGCTCTTCTTGCCCCCTAGCAAAACTTGTCGCGAAGGCATATCTCTCGTGATTAGCCTCGACCTCCTGGGCTAGCGCTAGTGCCGTCGGTAGATCCGAAGGGTGAGCCGAAAACAACACATCGGTTAGACTGCGTTTTAATCCAGAGATAAATGCGCGAAGTGCGTCACCCCTGAATTTTTCACACATTCCCGCTGCCAGATTGCTGTCATATGACATATGAGCTTTATTTGTGAGTAACGTGAGTGTCTTTTCAACCTCATCGTAGTACTGTAGAATGGACATGCCGCCCTGCCTAAGCGTACCCATTTCCTGTTCGATTACATGGATAGGCCGCTTATCACTATAATTGAAGTCCATCCTCGCTATGATGGCCTCAAAGTTTAACGGCGTGTTAAACGAAGCGAGAACCGCGTCTGCCGGGCCTCTAACTTTACTCCTAATGATTATTTTATAGGCGGCATGCGCGGCCTGCCTCCAGGACACGTAGGTGTCTTGAGTCCCATGGAACTCGGTAAGGAATTTTACCACGTCGAGCGGCTCATTACATTCCACCCCGTCTATGATTTCAACTACCCCGTAAACCTTAACTTCCGGGACTGAAAGTTGTGTGTTTCTTAGCTTATTCGATACCTGCGCAATTTGTTGTTGAAGCTCTTGCCTTAGCGTAGCTTCCCTATTCGCGAATTCTTGTGCCTGTGCTGTGAGTGCGCTCCGCACTGCGGCCTCAATTATCGCACGCAACTGCTCTGGGTCCATAACTGAGTCTGTTTCTGTGTTATGTTCAGTTGGGGTGACACAACCTGATACCTGCAATGTTCCAAATCCCCCTATTAACCTCGCTTAAATACTGTCGTCGATATCGTAGTGTTCATGCACGTCGACGTCGGAGTCACAGTCGCTCATTCGAATTTAAACCTCTGTATGAAACCGAACAGCACGTAAAAGGTTAAGCTAATGGGATTTTTTATTATTTATTTCTTTTTTTTTTTTTTTTAAATAATTCTCATAAATTTTTTCCTCAAACAGAAATAGACACTCCTTTCTTACTTTAACAAAATTCATTTGTGCGTATTCGAAAAGAAATTGCTCTTGGAATTTTATATTCTCACTTCACAAATCACTTACATGATTCTATTGCTGTACGAATTTGGATGAATTCCACCGCCGCTGTCACAACTATAGCTGTTGGTTTTTTTTTTTTTTTTTTTATTTAGGTTGTATTTCACGATTAACGTTAATATTGATTGTCGAAACCGTTTTATCGCGTTTTTATTTTTTATTATTGGGTTTTTTAAGTTGGGCGCCAATTAGTGCATTTGTGTCTGCAACCTTGGGATTCGCCGGTTGCATTTAAAAATGCATATGAAAATGAGTTAACTAACGAAGACTTAGTGGACGATACGTCGCGCTTTTATTGCTTCCAAACTTAGACTAAAAAATACAATCTTTATCAATCTAAGCAATGCCTGCAGAGACGCCGTCGCTGCCCCAGAGCCGCCGTCGCCGCTGCAGAACCGCTGCCGCCGCTCTCGCAAAAGTGCAGCGTTAGCGCCTCGTGTGCGGTGTCGGATGACCGTCGCGGCCAGTGACATGGTTGCGACATATCCGTCGCCACATGACTCTGGTCATTGGCTTCCCCAGAACGCTGGGTCAGCACATACCAATAGTCAGTGGTTAACTTACACAATTTTCTAATGGCATCACCGACCGATGTACATACATATGTGTTTTATTTGCCCGTTCGGCCAGCAATTCCCCTTTTTAACAGCTAATTGTTTCAGTGAGCGGTTATTAGAGCCTACAGCTAAGAAGAACAAAAATTCAAAATAATCCTAATTAACCATATTACTTAAGAAAATACAATAAATAGGAAAAAAAAAATAAGTTATTAATAAAGTAAAGAAAATAAAGCGATTGTGGTGGGAAATCACCGACCGGGAGCCTGTCCGGCAAGCTATGCCTCTACTCATAGCTGAGAATGGTCAGTGAGTTCCCGTATCTTCAAGGCAACAATTTATTAGAAATAAAACAAGTTCGATGGAGAAAACGTGATACAAACTATTGTAATTTTCAGATGGTATATGAAATGAATTTTGGATAGAGTAAACTGTTGTGCACGTAGGTAAGAATAAGGGGCGATAATTCCTGGTAGGTCTAGACTGAACAGAGAATTGGAGACGGCCTAAAAGAAAAGATGAATCTATATCGCCAGCAATCAACTTATGTAGGAATACAACACCGAGGATTGTCCTACAGTTGGTTAACGACGGAAGATCAAGAAAAAGAAGCACTGGAGTAGGATAGCAACCTAGAATTGGGGTCCCAATTTAAACCTCGTAAAGCAAAAAGCAGAAATTGCTTCTGAACAGTTTCAATACGATCCTGGCTATTGTTATACTGCGGAGACCAGATTCAAGAGCAGTATTCAAGGATAGGGCGGACAAGCGAGATGTATATGAGTTTGGTTATGAAACGATCGTTAAGCTTCTTAGACGTACGTTTAATGAATCAAAGTACACCTTTGGCCTCATTAACGATGCTATCTACATATATAAAGATTAAAGCAGAGTTTAGAATCAAAAATAGATCATGTTCATCCATGTTGAATAGGGGAGACAACTGATGTGCAGAAATGCTGCAAATTCGAAATAATAATTTTTTTTAAATAATATAGGGGTAACGGACAGTATTGCAATGCCCCTGTAATTTTGTATCAGGCTTTCCACCTTTCTTGTGGGGAGGAAAGATATAAGATTCTTTCCAAAGAGATGGAAAGACAGAAGATCAAGGTATAGATTAAAAAGCTTTAGCAATGGACGAAGAAGGGAAGAACTACACTCCTTGAGTGGACAACTAGGAATATTGTTCGGCCTAGGAGAGTAAGAAGATTTAAACAAATTTATAGCAAAAAGGAGAGAGGATTGGTAAGTTGATTAGGAAAAATTAGGAAAGATGTTAGAATCAGAGTCATTGTTAGCTTTATCCATCCCGAGAGAAAAAGAAGATGGCAAACTTAAAGATTTACGCTTCAAGTTTAGAAAAAGAAAAAGGATTGCAATTGAATATTGCAGCCTCTAAAATAGGATGTTATACATCCTCAGGAAGATATAAAGGAGTGGACCTGGACACATTAGTAATAAGGTAGTCGTTAACAAATACAAGATCAAGTGTTCTATTCAAATGATTTGAAATTGAATTAATTTGAAACAACGAAAGGTCTAGCATGCGAAACTATAAAGTCATGCTGTGCTGAGGGTACTAGATAATTTTTGGCAGTGAATAATAACCAAGAGATGTTCGGCAAATTAAAATCACCCAACACCATAAATATGTCATTATCACGCACGTGTGAAGAAACTTCTTCATATGTTTCATATTAACTTGAATATCAGAAGAAAGAGGAACATAGAAACACGTGATATATATATCACGCGATGAAAAAGTCACCTTAACTGAGACAATCTCATCGTCAGTAGGCGTACTAAAACAGAAAAGTACTGATTGGAGAGTGGCAATTAATACCCCACCACCTCGAGTCGGCCGAACATTTCTATACACAAAGAAATTACTCGAAAAAACTTACAAATCATATATGGTTGAATTTAAACATGTTTCTGAAAACGCGATTATATCCGAATTGAAGGAAGTGTTAGCAAAAACAAGATATTAAGCTTATAAATGATACCTCTGACTTTCTGATAATGAATAGAAACTGGGTCGGAAGACGAAGTTCGTTTTTTGCGGTAGTAACGGTTCCTTGTATTAAAGGGAGCGGAAGGGTGACAGGCTTGTTTCTTATACCCGGAACCCATTAAAAATGGGTAAGAGGGGTATAATGTATTTGTGCAAATGTGTGTAACAGGCAAAAGGAAGCATCTCCGACCCCATAAAGTATACATATATATTCTTGATCGGCATCAAGAGCCGAGTCGATCTAGCCATGTTCGTCCGTCCGTCCGTATGTATGAACGCAAGGATCTCAGAACCTATTAGAGCTAGAGACTTGAAATAGCAGTAGGTCCTCCTAGTCCATGCGCAGATCGGGTTTGTTTCCGATGTTCGATAACTTGCCTCGTTTCCAAGTAATCGATCAAAATCGATATCCAAATCCTGTTTTTTGAGCAACTTTGGTAAATAATAAGAGCTAGAGTCACCAAAATTGATATGTAGCTTCTAGAATAGTATATATATATCAAGTATCTTTAATTTTTAGCTATCACTTCCCCGCTATTACATCATAGCTATAAATCAAGTAAATAAACCAATTTATGGTGCCCGCAATATAAGCCACAATTTAAATGCAATTGTCAATTTGAGAATACACAAATATTTCATAGTACAATAAGACCTACTGCTGAAAATTTCATCATGATCGCTTAAGAAACACAAAAGAAAATGTGTTTTTGGCTGCCCATGTGTTGCGGCAGCTAGCGCAAATTCCAAGAATTTCTGTATACATGCATACATTTACTCTCAATAATTGGTGTGGCTGTTGTGTAGAGGCGTCGGCAAGTAGTGCGGTCTGTTGCGAGTTCGAACCCCACCTAAGAAAAATATTTTTTTTTTTTTTTTGCTGGTGTAGCTGTTGAGTAGAGGCGACGGCAAGTAGTACGGTTAGTTTCGAGTTCGAACCCTGCCAGCGAACTTTTTTTTATTTATCTTTATTACTACTTACTAAAGAAAACGGGCGCGTAGCGCGAGCTGCATTTGGTGTTGGAATAAGTGGGTTCAGGGTATCCCCTAATCGGGAGCTCCCGACTTGAACCTCTTACTTGTTTTTCTTAAACTTGTGAACAATCATGTGAGGAGGCCAAAATTGGGATCGCAAATAATTGGTAACGAATAATGTGAAACATTAATTTTTAATGCTGCTATTTCAAGAGGAGTGGAGGTATTAAATTTAGTTATCGATATGGTGGAAGAAGATTTGCTAGCAATACCAATGACTCAGTCAGACGAAAGTCGGGACACAAAAACTTGCCTACGAAGGGCTACCACAGTCAAAATAGGAGCTGATGGGGATGAAGATAAAACAGGAGTTGGTGAGGCACCGTGATTGCTTTTAACAATCTAGGCTAGATTGCGCGGTAGACTACCTTTGCGGCCATAAACTGACGGTGCTGAAGCAGTTTCAGTGACTGGGGCAGGATCAACTATAGGGTCTACTGGAACAACTCCAGGGGATACCACAGGAGTAATATTTGAACAATCGCTTGGAGCAGTCGATATTGACAACATTGGGGATAAATCCAAGTTGCTAGGCACGGACGAAGGAAGCGTAGGTGTTTGGACAGATGAAGAGGCAAATGCAAAAATTGTGGCTCTAACCGGCGATTCGGTGGAGACTCTAATTTATATTTGCTAAGCAACTCAAAACTCGAGTCAAAGAAACTCGCGAGCTGCTTAGCCACATTATTAAGTTTTTAGAATAGATTTCTCACAGAATTATACATTCTGGACAAATAAATGTTCTTGTCGACGCATACTGGGCACGACCAACGCACGCCGCTGTAGCCCTTCTTGGCAAAGGCAGCGATCTTGTCGCAATGACGCACAGTGACACCTGCACATTTAGATGCAAGGTATTTACAAATTGTGGTTATGCAGAATCTTCAGCCGGCTTGAATGTGCAAGGTTTCTTACAGCTCGCCATATTTTCTACCTGCGTTAAAATTTAAGCGTAATTTTTTATTTCGTTACGAGCTTTATTATGTGTTTTTAGATCTGCCATTTGTTTTTGTTTTAGTTTCTCAATGTTGTTTTGTCTGCTTATGTCGTATTTTTCTGGGTCAGTGGTTACATTTCTACCGAAATATACCTCTAGTGGGCGTTTTTGGGGGACTGAGTGTATTAAATAATTATACTCATAGACGGCTCTATCTAATAATTCTTCAAATGTGCGATGTTCTTGTTTTGTCTTTAAGCATCTCATAATTTCGACGAGGATAAAGTGAAATCGTTCAACTTGTCCGTTTACAGAGCTTTTGTAAGGGGGTGCTTTAAAAATTTCGATGCCTAACTGGTCTTTCATCATAAAGGTAATAGTGGCTGAATTATGGGATTTTTCGTTATCTATTACAACATACTTTGGTACGCAAAATAAAATAAAATGTCGTGCAGAGGTTTTCTTATATCTTCTATTGATTTTGAATTAATAATTTTTGTTTGAGCAAGCTTTGAAAATTTATCTATCGCTGTTAATACCAATTTCTTTTCAGTGGAAAATATGTCAATATGAATTGTATGTCCTGGAAACTCAGGAATTGGAGTTTTCATGATTTCTGGGTTCGGAGGATGCCTGTCGTATTTTGATTCTTTGCACACCTGATATTGTATCACTAAGGTTGCTATTATCTGTGTCATTTTGGGAAAATAATAGTTTTCAGATAATTGCAATTTGTTTTCCTGGGCATTTCAATGTGCTCTATTGTGGGTCTGTAAGATAAGTTCCTCCTGATCTGTTTCTTTTATTACATCCTCTACCTTTGTCTGAGTGAACCTAACTATAAAAGATTCGAAATGTTCCGGATATATTCTTTGAATTTGACCCATTATATTTTTGGCAGTATAAATGCCATTTAAAACTGAGGGATTAAGGTATTTTCTTAAAATTTGTATTAAGTCGCTGTCCTTATCCCAGCCAATAGCTAACATTTCCTTTTTCGCTGTTTCGTAGCCCTCTTCAGTTTAAGATAAAGTTGTAGATATAAATGCTATTGGTCTGTCTGATTGGCTGAGCACTGCTCCTGTTACGTAGTTGAAAGCGTCTGTGTGTAATGTGAATTATTTGCTTTTTTTTTTGTTTGTTTATTGTATTGGATCAAAAATAGCATACATTTTTATTACAACACAGGCTTAGGTGATATTTCGCCAAGCCTGGTTGAGTCCTCAGGCTTTATCGTGGACAAACGTCAACGGCGGCTTTTTTTAATAAGGCTGCATCGTCACGTAGGTAGTCGGGGGACTCTGGGACGCCTCCTATGTCGTGGTTGGAGGAAATCATTGAACGATCTTCTCTTGAGCCTCCCGACTACACACCTCCCAGCGAGGTCTCTTGCTACCCGGCTGCAATGTCGCTGCAAGCGTTCGTTGTACCGGTTGGCGAATGCTCCGACTTGGCTGTCTATGGTCTCCATTTCGAGGTCTCTGTGCAAGGTAGAATTTCTGACGTACCAGTCAGCACCGGTCATTCGGCGCAAAGCCAAGTTTTGGAAAGTCTGAATCCGTCTTCGATTTGTCCGAGATGCAATGCCCCAAACCTGGATACCGTATGTCCAAGTTGGCGCCACCACCACGTGGTAAACTGCCCGTTTGCAGCGAAGTGGCAATGTATTTATTTACTGAAGTGGGGAAAGTGTAAAATAACATCGTCGAATATGAGTGCATTTTTAATTTAATTAAATTTGATTTGTTCTTTAACCCAAAAGGAGTCTGGTAAATTCATATTTCGCATTATTGATAGAAAAGCTGTTTTCTCTATATCGCTCTTTTTTAACAGAATCTGATGGATCCCACTCTGTAATTCCTAAATGAGCAAGTACTGAATTGATATCTGAAATTCAATATTTGTCCGCTATTGTTACGCTATTTAATTTTCTGTATTATATTTCCATTCTGTGTTTTTTTTACTTCTGATGCATCTAATTTTTTTTGGTACTATCCATACTGGGAAATTATATGGAGATCTGGAAGGTCGTATTATGTTGTTATCTAAAAGTTCTTTAACCTGTTTGTTAACC
Source organism: Drosophila borealis (assembly GCA_035045885.1). Taxonomy (NCBI): domain Eukaryota; kingdom Metazoa; phylum Arthropoda; class Insecta; order Diptera; family Drosophilidae; genus Drosophila; species Drosophila borealis. The sequence continues at coordinate 638,217 of JAWNOR010000107.1, forward strand.
TCGTATTTCAAGGCCATATGATATTGGTATAATCTTGAGTATACTAGTGTGTCTGAGTTGGTTCGAATTTCTGCATTAACATTAGTAGTGTAGGTAAGTTTTTCGTTTGGTTCTGCAAAAAGGTTGGGGTATTTTTTGAGTAGTCGATTCAGCTCTTTTTTTTTGCTCATTATTGAGGTTGTCAGTTCTGGGTATTATTACGATTACGGACTCGATTTTTTTTCTTTAATGGGAATGCTCATTCCGTTTTAAATGAATAATTTCTTATTGTTTGTGTCAATGACTGAACCTAATTCTTTGAGACTATCGTTTTTAATGTTAGTAGCAAGAAAAATTTTACAATTGCCTTTGGGTCATTAAATAAGTTGGCCATTTTTTAATGGGTAATTTGTACGTTGCCTCCTACTGAGACAGCGTCGAATGGATTCTGATTTAACAAAAGGGTTCGGCACTAGTTTTGATTGAATGTAATTTTTATTGGAACCTGTGTCTATCATTAATTTTAGTATCTGTCCGCTCCTCAGCTTGCACTCGAAATATGGCAATGAGGAGTCTGTTATTCTAAAAAATTTAAATAAGTGTAGTCGTATTGATTGTCGTTGTTGTCAATGAGTTCAGTGTATTCTATTTGGGTATCACCGTAGTCTGTTTGTTCTTCCCGAACTGCAATTGTCTGTTCGTAGCTAACCATTGGTGATTCCTCTTCTTTCGTCTCTGTCTATTCTTCCGTGTTTGTCTGTATATTAAAATTTCTTTGTCTATTTGCCAAATCATTGAGTGATAACGGAGGTCTCTTGCCTACGTCAATTTGGGGTCTGTTCATGTAATTAATTTGTTTTGTCTGAATACTTTTATCGATTTCCATAGGTTCCGGACGTGGCTGTGGCTTTGCAAATATTGGTCGTGGTGGTTGCGTAATAGGGATTTGTCCGAATTGAGTTGGGAAAAATTGTCCTTGTCCATATGTTGCATTTGCTGCGTTTGTCCGAATATATGACCGGTTGGTCTGGGAACAAGGTAAGGGACTTGTTGGAAAGTTGGTCTGGTTGGAAGTACTGGTCTTTGTTTTAAATTCACATTGTTGGGTATCTGGCGTGGTACCATTAAAGGTTTCTGAATTAGCTGATTTCTAAAGACGGACTGTATGCTTGATTCTCTAACTTCAAGCACAAGTGTAATGCAGAGAGCAAATCGGTTGGTTCTTTTATACCTAGTAGGCGTGATAAATCTTCTCGGAGACCTCTAATAAATGTATCTAATGCATTATCTCCGCATATTTTGGTCATAAGTTGTTCTGATTCTTTACACAAATCTTGTTCACTATCAAAGAGAGGTGTCTGTAAACTGCTTGATGGAATTCTTCGACTGATTGATTCGGGCCTTGGATTATTGTAGTCATCTGATATTCTAAAGTACCTAAATCTCGCTTATCTGCATAATGTAATGTGTGACACTTGGAAATAGCATTTCAATTCAAAGGGACGTTGTACGATTCTAATGCAATGTCTGCATTGCCTTTTATTTTGTTGCGAACTGTATGCAGCATACCAAAGTACTTTGCTGTACCGACGGTACGCGCGTAAGTTTTTAATATTCTATCTGCACTCTTTTTCCATGATCCGAATTCGCCTGAGTCACCGGGAAAATCACATAACCTATTTACAATGTCAGGAACATTATCTAGGTCATCTAGATTTCTTTAGTTTTCAGAAAAGATTTCTTGGTTTTCTGCACTAAAAACGTCGAAAGTTGATTTTTGATTTTGTTCCAAAAATGTGTGTATTTGTTCAACTAGAATTTGACGAATGGTAGCTGCTAAATCTGGTTCTTCTGCTATGGTTCTATGTTGTTGGTGTGTTTCCTGCCTTATCATTTGTCTGTGTTGTTGCTGCTGCAAGATTGGGTTTGATGGTTGGGGTACTTGTTCTGTATTCATCATTGGGGGTCTTATTAAATAGCTTGGGTTTTCCATAAAATTTTGATTGTAAGCTTAATATTATTGACAATTAATATATTTAAAATTTTGGAAGTTTGTGATTGAAGGAATTAGGTTTTTTTTTTGTTTTGAAATTGATTTATTTATATTAAAATTTATTTTGTATAAACCAGTGGCTGGTTTTGCCCTTTTACCTTAGAGGGTCCTGTATAGGATTCGCAAGATTGGATTGTTGGCATTGCGCGTGCTAACTTATATATATAATTCGAAGAAGACAAACTCATATGACTGTATGTGGGCACATGTATGCGGAAACTCTTGGGTTTTGCGGTAGCGGTCACACGGTTTGCCAAGATGACAATGATCGCACGATCTTGATGAAATTTTCTGCAATACTTCTTATTGAATTAGTACATTATGCTTTTATATTCGCAAAAAAAGACAGCACTAAAATTATGGCCTTCAATTCAAATTCGTTCATTTGATTTTGCTCGATCAAGGGGCGGTATCTAAAAAATAAATGTGTATACCGTATGAGAAGTTGAATGCTAAAATTGGTGACTAGCTCTTAAAACCTAAGAGGTGCTCTCCAGCTCTAAAGGTTATTAAATCGGGGCGTTCGTAAGTACAGGTAAACGGACAGACATACGGACATGGCTAGACCGACTCGTTCATTGATGGTGACCATGCAAATTTGTTTGTTACCTATTATAATCGGATAATAAGGTATAAAATGCGCAGATTTTTCCAGAAAATACGGCTTAATTGGCAATACTGCTGGTGTGCTTCCCCATTAATCTTGTTGAAAACCAAAATTTATTGTATCATCAGTAAGAAATTGGAATGCAGGAGAAGCCATAGTGATAAGTAGACTTACTTACAATATTTAGCTTAAATTTTCGAGGAACTTTATTATTAGTCATTTGCTTTTGGAGATTTTCAATATTTTTAAGGATTTTTAATAGATTTCTACTTTTCACATGGTAGTAGAGTTTCAAAAAGTAAACATTGGTTACAGAGACTTAATTGTACCTTTAAAAATGAAAACATATATATATTCTTAATTCGTTGATTGTGTCGCTCGCGGTTAATTATAATAATATGAAGGGGACTCTCACAAAAGAGACTGAGAACAAGGTTTATTATGCCTTGGCTGCGCCCTACGTTAGCAAGAGTTGCTCGACCTTATCATGTAAGTCATGTAAGTTCGCGAATCACTAGGGACCAAAGTAGAGTAGACAGAACTCATCCCTGCGAAAAGCCATTGATCGTGTGGAAAGTGTGGAAGAAAATCCCTCTGATACGAATCGCCGAAATCGCAGGCAAGCTTGCCTTTAAAAGCATCTGTAGACAATAACAAAATAATATTAATTTGCACATATACAGGTTATAAAAGTAATGCTTACTGGAAGGCCTCTAACGCACATTGTTTTCTCCGCCCCCCACCAGGAGCATTGTTTTGCAACATCGTCTCTAACTAACTACCGCCAGAAGCTCCTGATGAATTTGTCTTAAGTTTTCTAAGAACTTGCGACTATTTCAATGATAGTAAAATTATTTAATTTAAAGTTTTCTTACCAAATTCTTGACGGACTTCTCATCTTTAAGACATTCTTCAAATGCCTCAAAGTCCCCAAGAGTAGCGTTTGGTGAACTTGGCAACATCAATTTCGCCTTATGCGTCTCTCCTCAAACTCGTCCCTTTAAAATAGATATTTTATTTCTTAATTTTTGCCCCTTGGCGATCCATTTTGTCATCATCTCATTCATAATGTCAAAACTTTTTCTTAATAGGTTCAATATTTCTGCAAAAAAATTTTAAAACATCTATTAAATATGCATTAAACGCGAAATTGTCTCATTACATTACCGGAATTATTGGATTGATCATTTGAAATACTATGTCCTTGAGTATTTGATGGAATATTAGATGTCTGAAAATAGATGAAATAAAAATGAATATAATATGTATAAAACAGAGGTCGCAAATAACAGTCAACACTTTCGGATTGTCTGTAAAATAACAGTTATTGTCAGACAGAATGAATAAGGGAGAAAGAAAACACACAAAGTTCTGTTTCTATGTAGTGGACTCTGGCACGAGCAAATACACTTTTATTCGTATTTTTTCGGGCAATGTTATTCCACGAACACTGAACAGAAAAAATTACTGCCAAAGTGTCTTTTGTGCATGTGTGTGTCTAATAAAATTGCATGCATTTTTAATTGTTACGCTTAATATGTAATAAAAATACCCATGCACATAAACATATATAAACAAACTAGAAATTATTTAATTGGAGATTCCTTATATATTAAAATATATGCATGCACACCTACATATTTAAAATAGCTTGCCTACATCTTAACTGTATTATGTCATGCCCTCTTTTTCACTCTTCACGCTCTCTCTCGCTCTAGATTTCATTGATATCGTCACACGACACTTTTCGCTTTCACTTCGTTCGTTTTGCTTTTCAAAAAACACACATTTCTGTGCGACCGACCGAATGTGTCCTGTTAAAATCTTACTGTCAGACATAACAGCTGTATTGCTCAAGCAAAAGCACAAACAGAGTACACATTTGCTAGGAAATAATGTGTTCGATGGAGGGCAAAACCGAATTTGCTTCGTTTTTTTCTGTTTATTCGAGACCAAACCGCATTGAAAATAAGTGTTGACTGTTATTTGCGACCTCTAATATAAAATGTTAAATTATGTCAATATGTTACCTGCTAGTCTGTAATTTGGACTACTTTCGTAGCTCACTACATTTTTGCCGCCATCCAAAATACGATGAGCTTATTATCTGAATTAAGTCAATTAAAGGAAAGTAAGTGTTGTTATACACCAAATGAAATATTTTGCCTGATATTTTTTTAACATTATGTAGGCCTACGTTCGAGTCGAAACTGAGCTGGTTTGAAGAGAATATGCCTACATAGGTGGAGTTCATTGGAAAAGTAAAAAATGGATCTAGGTCAACAACTAATCGGCTATGCAACATTTTATTTTCAATCTCAATAATTATACCCTGAACCCATTAAAAATGGTTAAAAAGGGTATTATGTATTTGTGCAAATGTATGTAACAGGCAGAAGGATGCATCTCCGACCCCATAAAGTGTATATATTCTGGATCAGCATCAATAGCCGACTCAATTTAGCCATGTCCCTCGGTCTGTCCGTCCGTCCGTATGTTGGAACGCAAGGATCTCAGAACCTATAAGAGCTAGAGACTTGAAATTTTAGCTGTAGGTCCTCCTAGTCCCCGCGCAGATCGATTTTGTTTCCGATATTCGGAAGTCTCTAGCTCTTATAGGTTCTGAGATCCATGCGTTCATACATACGGGCAGACGGATAGGCAATAGGCAAATTTTGAAGACGGTTTCGGAAGCTATCATTGGTTCGTGGTGGATTACAAGATCCTCTGAAAATTACTCGCCCATTAAAAGTTTCTCCCGTCTTAATGCAATGGTTACATGAATAAAGCCCGGAGTGATATTTCAAACCCAAAAACGAAGGCGTAGGCCGGCGCATCGCAAATAAATGCTCTAATTTATATTTGGAATTTCTTATCTCGAAATATCATGCCCTCTGTGATTAATTCTCCTAACTCTCAGACGAATTTGTCCAAATAAACATTTGGATCACGGGGCTTAGAATGACCTGCATATATTCCAGCTACAAATGCTGGCTTTGTAGTATTGACGTTAATCAAAAGGGGTCATGTTTGTTCTTATGTGCTTTTACACATTGGAAGCCTGTACACATTTTAATTTACATATTTTAACTTAAATTGGGAGATAGATAAGTACAATTGTAAAGGAAATCATTTAACGCGTCTTTTAAACCATAGTAAACATACTCACCTGGCTCAACAATTCACTTGGAGTACATTGTAAAGTACGTACCTCCCGTGGTAAGCCAGGCATTTTTTCACCCAATAGCAAAAGCCAATCATTGCTTGCCCTTTTGCTGATGTTATTAGCGGACAGCTAATGCGCTAAGCGAGTATTAAACTCGGTTGAACTGGAATGTTCTCTATATATAAATTTATTGCTATCTGAAACTAATGATTTAGATTCAAATTTCATTTCTACTTAATATTTTTAAATAATTTCAATTTTTTCTGCGAATCGTTTCTTATGCCGAGCCTCGCAAATCTATTGCCTGATTTTTCTTTTGTAAGGCATTTTCACAACTTTTCTTATTATTTTATTTTTTTTTAATTTTTTATTTATTAATTGCTTGATGCGCAAACATTGGATAATATTCTGAAAGGGCACAGAATATGTAGTTCAATTATTACAAAACACAGCATTCAAATGCCGCGCAAATCGCCTTTATCATATCGTTGGCCTTTAATATTTGAACGAAAAACAACACACCATTTTCTCTACTGTAGTCGCATTTTTATCGCAAAGATCTCACAGCAACGCTCGTGTGCGAGTGTTTTGTGATAAAAATATATACCACTCATTCTCTACTCACATACGAGCTCATTTGTGAACATTTTGCGAGCCTCTCACTAAAGGCTCGTGTGTACGTCCACTGGGTGTTTATAAAATTCAATAAAGAAGCGCATGTATGTGTGTGTGTAAATGTATAGGTAAAGTCTTGCATTTTGCGCTAGCTGCCGCAAGCACGTCAATATTATTTTTTTAATAACTGTCTTTAAACCGATCTTGATGAATTTTTCAACAGTTGATCTTATTGTGCTATAGAACATTCGTATATCAAAAATTCGATTGCAGGAAAAATTTGGCTTATATTTGTGTGTATTTCCAATTGGTTTATTTATTTGATTTATAGCTATGGTGGCGTTAGCTACAAGATTAAAGATATTTGATATAAATATATATGTGTCGGCGGCAGGGGTATGTCTGTCGGCGGCAAAGGTATGTCATCCATGTTAATACTTCTGATGATTGACGCGGCTGCACAGCGAGTTCCGATCGGTTCGAATACCCAAGCTCGACTAACTATGTCAGCCTACGCACTCATGTCGTAAACTCACTCATGTCGTAAACTCACTCATGTCGAGTGTATGTAGCCATCTCTGTCTTACTCAAGACTCTTGGTATCTTACCATCGAACCTCACTCAGCAGCAGAGCGTCTCTGCCTCTGCTGCCGTGCTTTCGTTCAATATCAGCTAGTAAAGCAAAAGCAGGGAATTCCCCGAATCCCCGAATTCCCAGAATGCTACTGAGGAATGTGCCCGCGTACAATTACTAGGAATCACACTGCCACACGGCCTTCCTGACCTATCACACTGCGACATATGCTATTCTGGAAGCTATGTACATGTCAAATTTAATGACTAGCTATTATAACTTACGAGATTTACTCAAAAAACAGTATTTCGATATAGATTTTTTCGATTGCTTGGAAACGGAGCAAGTTATCGATTATCGGAAAGAAACTCAAATGTACTGCGTGGGCACTAGTTGGACCCTCTTTCAAAATTTCTCTAGTTCTAATAGGTTTTGAGATCCTTGCTTTCATACATATCAAGAAAATATATATTTTAGGAGATCGGATATGCTTCCTTCTGTCTGTTACATACATTTGTACAAAACCATTATAAGCTTTTTGCCTATTTTTAATAAAAAGGATTGATTTCGGGATAGGCGATGTCTGAAAACTAGCATTATTAAAAAATTGATCAGCTCTTCTGGTTTCGAACTAACATCGTGCCAAAATTTAGATTTTTACGAAAGAAAAAACAGATTTAAATTATACTTTGAAACGGAACACACGTATTAACGTATGTGTGCACATGTATGTAGCCGATATGACCCCATGGTTTCTGGAGGGATGTATCCACGTTGAGTACTTGTAAGATACTATTTTATTTTTACGAATCCTAGGTTTTATATACTAGCAGAGTGTCGTATTTATAAACTATTGTGTTTAATTAGGGTATCTTTCTCACTTATGCTACTTATTATTCTAACATGATATTTCATAGCGTAGTTCGCTCTTAGAATCTTAAGCGACCACAAGTGCGCTATCTGTTTTTATGCTGCTGGCTGCAGTTGTACAATATGGTGTGAGATATATTTTTACCGAGGGTCTAACTGAGACTCGGTGTCAATTGTTCATGCGTGATGGTGTGTTCAAGGTGATGGCTTGCAGTTTTTTATTTACAGTTATTTATCAGATATAAAATAATAATTACGACTTAAATTAATACAATCATTTGATGGTACGAATCCATCTCAAAGTTATATACTTAATAGCCTGAACTTAACTGTATCACTATAATCTGTTCATCTCTTTGTAGTGGTACTGGTATAAATTTAAATAGCTGAGAAGTTTGCCTACTGAACAATGGTATTTTTGCATTTGTGATGAGTTTGTTCTGTATAAATATTTCCTTTGCCTTTAGCAGCGTGTAACTCTCCTTAATTTTTGAATTTTGATGTCTACCTCCGACTCTTAATATCCCATTTTGATCTAAAAATGGGTTTAGTCCTAGTATGTTACGCCTTTTTTCAATTTTTTTTTTTGACGTAACCAATTTATTTCTGTGGCAAATTATTTGTCTGTTCTTGCTTAAGTAACATTATATTTGCTTTTCTGAGTTCCTTAACTTTGTATTTTTGTCATCTTAATCTTTGTTTATCAGCCATCATTTTTGCATGAATAATTTTCCTACAAATGTAACTTGGGATAGCCAACCTAATGGATTAAAATCTTTGCAAGCGTGGATAATACTTGTCTTTTGTTTAAGTTTTCGGAGCTCTCACAATTGACCTTAATTTTTAATTCGTATTTCAAAGGTTCCCACTGTAGTCTCAATGTTCCCTTATTCCACTTACTTCTTTGTTGTAGGGCATACAAATAATCTTTTGACCAAAACTCTTTCTTCATTCTATTAATCAGTTTCCATCTATCTAAGTTGTCTATTACTCTTTTTATACCCTGAACCCATTAAAAATGGCTAAACAGGGTATATTGTATTTGTGCAAATGTATGTAGCAGGCAGAAGGAAGCATCTCAAACCCTATAAAGAATATATATATTCTTGATCAGCATCAATAGCCGAGTCGATCTAGCCATGTCCGCCTGTCTGTCCGTCCGCCCGTCCGTCCGCATGTATGAACGCAAGGACCTCAGAACCTATAAGAGCTAGAGACTTGAAATAGCTGTAGGTCCTCCTAGTCCATGCGCAGATCGGGTTTGTTTCCGATATTCGATAACTTGCCCCGTTTCCAAGTAATAGATCAAAATCGATATAAAAATCCTGTTTTTTGAGCAGCTTTGGTAATTAATAAGAGCTAGAGTCACCAAACTTGACAAGCACCTTGTAGAATAGTATATATATAATTAAATAAGTCACTACGCGTTACTTGAAAAAAAACATATCTCTATTAATTCCAACTTAATTAAATGATGGAAAAAAATATTGTTTTTTCGGAAGCAAGACTTTAATTGATGTTAATTTGCAACTGAATAAACTTAAATCAATTCTAGCCCTAGTAACCTGTGGCTTAGCGGCAGCGGCGTTGGCAGCGGCGTCGCTGCTGATGTTGTTAGCCCGTCGGGCAATTCTTCATGGAATTTTCGACGGTTGCCAGTCGGCGCGTGGAGGAAATGGCACAGACACCAAGTCAGCATTTTACTGCACTTCTTATGAGGTGTTGCAATGCTTTTTATTGGGACTGTATGAATTTATTTGTTGTTAACTCTTCCCCCCTTTGATTTAAGCTTGTCCTCAAGCGATCATCAGAAGAAAGGTATGTTGTTGAACCTGAGGTTATTGGCATCTGTATTTTGTATTTGGATATGTGCTGGTTCTTTTTTGGTTCTCTCTTGTTCTTTGTTCAGTTGCAGTATTATATTTTTCTTATTTTTCTTCATTACGTGTAATGAAGAAATGAAGGATGGCAACTGTGAACAGAGTTATGAAACCGACTCTATTTGCTATAGAGTGCGTCTGAAGTTTTTGCATGTTTTTTATGTTGTTGATGTGCAATTCTTCTAATGCTTCCAGAGAAAGAATCGTAGTTCTTTCGTTTTCTATTGGGGTTATTTGTATTGTGGGATTTCCTGGGGTCATGACGGTGACCTCTAGGTTGCTGAACTCATGTTTGTTGATGAATAAGGTTTCGTTCTAGAAGTTAATCATGTAGGTGCCTCTCACGCGTTTCTTCTCTTCTTGCCATCTAATAGTGCCGTTGAAGTCGTTCACTAGTATAAGTCCATCGTCGATTTCCTCGATCTCCGGGATATGATCTGCATTGCTAAAGCCACAGAGCGCTTGCTCTCCACTAACTAACTTAGGTATACAATTATTAGTGTTCAAGTTAACAATTTTTGATTTGTTACAAATTTTAATGTTATTGTATCTTTTACAATTGTTGTTTATGGCATAGATTGTTTTATTACAATGAAACAGTTCGTTAAATTCTAAATTTATTATATTGTTGTTTTTCCCTACTGGCTTTATTATAGTATTTTTGCATTCTATTTCTTCTAAATTTGGAATTTTTACAACATAAAACAGAGTGGTTCCATTATGCAAAATGGATACATCTGCGAATTCTAGCATTTCTTCAATATTTAAAGGTGGCATGTTACTTTTATTAAAATTATCGTTTACTATCTCTATTTCTTTTTCGCCAAGTAGGAATGTATTTATTAGATTCAGTTTCGCCCATTGTATGGCGTACTTAATATTAATTATTTCTTCTTTTATGAGCCTAATTTGATTTTGTAAGCTAATAGCTATCTCATCACTTATGAGAGATTCCTTTCTTATGCTATTGGTTAAATCATTTGAGATTTTCGTGAGTTTATTAATACGATCTTCTATTTGCCTGTTTATGATAAGCTGTTTATTGTCGTTTTCTATAAGTTTGTTTATGTTGTCGGTAAGCATTATTAAGTCGTCATTGTCCGGGCTGCCGGCTACATACTTCCAAGCTGTGCCTATAATGTTGATCGCTCTAGTCTTTCGTTTATGGAAAAGTGATATTGTGTCGAAAGTGACAATAGCTTGCGTTATTTCGTGCCGTAAAGTGTGGTATAAAGTATTGGTTCTTAAGTCTTTTTCGGTGTAAAAAAGGAGATTATCTAATGCGTTTTTGATCTGTTCTAGCTCTATGACTTGTACGATTCGTGTTGTCGATGTCTGTAGTTTCCCTATTCCTTTTAGAATTGTAATTGTTTGTGCGTCTGTGTAGTTCAAGATTTCCAAGTGTATTTTATTTATTTTTTATATTGCTTTTATGTATTATTTTGTCAGTTGTTGTTAGTACGGTTATGTTTCTATTTTCTTTTACTATTTCCTTTTTGTATCTGGGTGACAGTTTGGTACCTAATCTGGTATTGACTTTGACGAATATTTCTTGATCTGGTATATAAGTTCGTATGTCGTTA